>OY728161.1:276807319-277432319 GCA_963277665.1 Viscum album | reverse complement strand
TCATGATTTAGGGAGAGAGTTCCCTCCACCATCTCCTCCGCCTCCTCCACCTCCTCCACCTCCTCTAGATGACACTCACCCTTAGTGATGTATTTTGTTTTTTTATAGGACATTTGACTGTAGCTTTTTTGTAATATTCCCTAACTACATTTCTATATACAATGTTATTTATATTATTACGAGTTTTTAATTTTTATTATTTTATAATTTATTTAATTTTTTATTATTTTATTACATTATTATTTATTCAATTTATTTATAACTTTTAGCATTTATTTATAATTTTATTAAAATTATTATATTACTATTATTAATATTTATTTATATTTTTACAAATATTTATATTCTTATTATTTTATAACATTATCATTATTATTATTATTATTATTATTATTATTATTATTATTAATTTTGTTAATATTTATTATTATTATTATTATTTAAATATTATTTTGTTATTATTATTATTTAATATTATTTTATTGATATTATTTTATTATTATTATTATTATTATTTTATTCAATTTTATTAATATTATTATTCTGAAAAAATTATTTGTGACGGGCCCATAGAAAATAGTTTTTGCAAAGGACCCATTGCAAAAAGTTTTTTTAAACTCAAAGAAACTATTTGTAATGCCATATTCTATAATGGGTTCTTTGCGATGGGATCCAATCGCAACTAACTCAATTTCTAGTAGTACGGATGCAATAATGTTGGTTGGAGTTCCTCCAAGCTACATCTTCGAGATAGTCTATACTCTAGGAAAGGGCAATGTCAACCCATATGCACTTAGGAGAAAGTCCCTCTCTTAACTAGTGTGGGAAGCATCAAAGTAGTTAGCTTCCATACAGCCAACCTTGGTGGAGTATGATGGTATGGTTTTTCTATAGTTTATGGGGTCGAATCCATTTCTCGTTGAGCATGTAAAAGAGTCCTAATTAGGATACATCAATTTCAATGTTATTCATTATCAAATGACCAGAGGAGACACACTTGATGGATATTCTAAAGGATGAAATCAAAAAAACCTGTTCTAGGGGAAAACAGTGGTTCCAGTCACAATGCTAAAGGAGGTGATGTGAGAGTTTCGAAATTCTCCCTTAGTAGTACATCCTGGTGTGGGAATTATGTATAGGGATCTTTAGTGTCCGTTTCGGTGGTCCGGCATGAGACAAAGTATAGATGAGTTCTTCTCACAATGCCTCACATATCAGTAGGTGAATGGTGAGCACCATGTTCCCACAGTTTTGTTGCAGCCTCTTGAGATCCTGAAGTGGAAATTGGATGGCATATCCATGGACATCGTCACAGGGCATCAACACACAATGAAGGGTAATGATGGCATCTGGTGATAGTGGACCGAATGACAAAGTCAGTGCTCTTTATTTTTTGGGAAAAATCCATCAAGGTATCATTGCAGTATTTTTTGGTTGATTGTGTTTGTTGACAATGCAGGTTTAGAATTCGCGAAGACCAGGAGAATGTTGACGGTGATACTTCACGATAGTGTCAATCCTCGTGAATGGAAGAGGTTGAAGTGCATCACGATGGTGAAGGGATTTTCGAGGTAGCTTTGTGGTGAGGGTGTGAAGGGATTGACGGTGAGCTCCGTGATTACATCGAGCTCTGCAATATGAAAATTGTCATGGTGCTTCCTGATTTTGAGAGAATTTCGGCAGGAGCTTTGGAGCATCGTGATTTGAGATGATGTGGCGTTGAATTCACTTAGAATGTTCGTGGGTCGATGGAATCACCTATAAATAGGCCTCAATCCCTTCAGGAGAAGTATAGAGAAAGAACGATTTTTCTGAAAAAAAATATTTTACCCTCAGTTTGTGAAGGTAGTTCGCGAAGGTATTGTGCTTCGCAAAAGAATAGCTTCGCGGTGGCTAATCTAGCTCCGTGAAAGTTGAGACCTCCATGTTGGCTCAGTGAGATTCGTGGGGGAAGTCACTCTACGATGACTTGAGCTTCGTGGGAGTGCTTCACAAAAGTGCTTCACGAAAAAGAAAGAGCATCGTGAAGGCTTGTTTGAGATTTGAGAAATAGGGTACCTCGAGAAGTAGGGTTCTTTTAGAAGGTATTTCCAAATGAATTTCCCTGTGTTTAAGAGGAAAAGATGTATTCATCAGTGGATGAAATTTGGACTTTAATCGAGCATCTATCAACAGTTAAAGATGCATGCATTCAGGAAAATGAAGAGACCTACAGGTCCATAAACTGTGAGTGGATCCCTTCCAAGTGTAGTGAGCAAAGGAAGTGGAAGAAGGTAATTATTTCTACCAGCAATGAGCCAGAGAGATAGAAATAGGGAGTGAACCTTGGGAAAGTAGTGTGATGACCCTAAACATTGTAAAGGCAGTGAGCCTGGGAATAAAAGTGATATATCCCTAACTTTGTAAAAAATAGTGCACTTTTAGTAGATTTGGTACATCGGCACATCGCTGGTGTGTGATCCAGGGACGTAGCCCAGTGAGGTTGAACCAAGTAAAAATTTTTGTATCATGTGCATGCTTTAGTTTTTTCTTATACTTTTCTGCAGGGAAGAGAAAGAGAAGAGAGTCTTTCTTAATAGTGAAACAAGATCAATAGGGGGATTTGTCTTAATCTATCATACACTGATTCACCCCCCCCCCTCTCAGGGTATCTAACCTAGTCAACCTAACATCCTTACTATTAGGGAGAATAGATTGATGAATAGTTTGGGGTAATTGTATATACGGGAGATAATCCATCTTCATGGGGTACCCTCATTGAATGAATCTGATGATATTTCATTGTTTAAACCATGATTATAGTGAGGCCTATAGATGGAATTCGGGACCCAACTATGGATGATTACAACCCTTCACCCCCAGACCTATGGGAAGACCGAGATCACTATCCATGTGTTGCTGGATATGCTAGGTTCCAGTGTGTTAGATTTCGGCTAGAGCTTGAAGGATCACCTGGAATTGGTTGAGTTTGTGTATAATAACAACTACCACTATAACATCATCATGAAACATTTTATGGACATATATAGAATACCCTGCAAGTCACCTTTGCACAAGACAGAAGTTGGGGAGTCATTACTTGTGGGTCCTGAGTTGGGGAATGTGAAGATAAAGAAAGTGTAGGTTATCAATGAATGGAAGAAGGTAACCTATAGTAGATAGAAATATTATTTAGACCACCATCGTAGGCCCTTGGTTTTCGATCAAGGAGTCCATATCTACTTGATATTCTCCCCATGAAACAAAATATGAATATTCATCAAGGAAGGAAATATATACCTATGATTTATCAGGCCTTTTGATATCATGTGTAGGGTTGGAACGGTTTCCTATCATCTTTCCCAAACCCCACAGCTAGAGCGAGTTCACTATGTCATTTATGTTTCACAATAGAGGATATACATGCATGATTCTACACACATCATCTACTAGGGTGATCTATACATTGAAGATGGAGCCACCTTTACAAGACACCTGGTGGTGATCGAGGATCGACCAGGGAAGAATTGATGTGGAAAGACCATCCCTTTAGATTGTATGTCGTGGCAGCACAAAAAGGTGTAGGATAGTTCATGGGAATGAAAGAGCCAGATGAGGGCTTAGTATCTCAAGTTTTCTTCCTAGTTTTTATTTTTGGGGATGAAAACCTTAAAAGAGGGAATTAATTAGAGACCTATTTTTTCCTTATAAGGCATTGAAATATTTATCTATATATTTTTATCATTAGGCACTGAGACAGTGTGGGTTTCTGGGGCCCGATGTTCTAGGAATTAATTTTATAAAAATAATAATTATATTTTATACTATTCACACGAAGGAAGTTGGATAACTCTCAAACTGAAGAATGGATTAGAAATATGAGGACATAGTTGAGTCCAGAGCATGGTGTTTACCCAAGGTGAGACATAACTATTTTCAGAATGGGACTTCTATAGAAAAAGTCATCAAGGATGTAACCATAAATAAAATAATTATTTTATATTATTTTATTGTGAAAAAATTTCAAATAACTCAGGAATGGGGATACTAATTGGAAATATGAGACCTTTATTGGGTTCATAATGCAATGATTTACCTAATAGAGACATCATGTTGGAGGGCACAAGATGTTTGGATCCCACAACCATTGGCGGGTGTAGTTAAAAGGTAACCCTTGACCTAAAAACTTATTATAAATAAGTTATTAGATGTTATGGATTAGAGTTTCTTCTTAATCCTCCCAAAACTAATTTCGAAGCTCTCTCCCTTCCTCCTTTAGAGGATCAATGGAAATCCAATGATGAATCTTTGTAGAGTGTGTTCTTCATAAACGAATGGATCCAATGAGGTAGGATTATTTTTATTTCTGCAACCCTGATTTCAATTCATAAATTATATTTGAATTTTTTTTTTCAATTTCACAGCTTTGAGAATCAAATACAGTGGCCCTGTTCACACCGCCATCAACCGATCTATTTTGTCGATCCAATTTGGTTGTGTTCTTTATCATTTCTTCACGAAAACATCATTTACTTTTTGTCATGATTTATTCATAAATGGATCATCGAGATTGGATTTGTTAAATGAAGATATCAATCCAAGGATTCCAAATCTGTGTTCTTTACAATTTTTTGGAAATTAGACGAGTCCTGGTGATCAGAAAAAGGGATAGCCGGTGAGGTTGTAGCACATGGAGGGCAACCACATGCGACATTGGTGGAGGTCCATGTGAAATAGTGGCGACTGGGTTGTGCGAGGTGTTCAATAAGTGGGGCTTGGCTGGGCAGATGGGGGTGTTGTGGGGAATCCAAATTGGTGCTACGAGGTGCGACCTAAGGTAGGTTGGGGCCTTCCAAGTGGGCTGGGCACTACCAAGTGGGTCTATCTACGCCATGTGGGCCATGCAAAACCAGTCCAGATGGGCTAGAATGAGGCAAACCTAGGTCAGACCTGTAACAACTGGGGGGAGAGTGACCATGGTCTACAGTGATGGTCGAGCGTGAAGCCACGACAACTCAAGATGCCTTGGGGATAGTGGTCGTGGTTGGTCCACGATCAGTCTACCGTGGTGGTAGGTCAGTGCAGCCAGTGGACCAACAATGGAGGTCATTATACAAATGGACACACTACAGTTAGTCCAATTCTGTGATAGGTAGACCGACCAGGACAATCGGTCCACTACGGGTTAGGCGCTAGCTCGAACTGGTCATTAGGCGGCAGCTTCAAACAACCATAACATCTAAGCTGAGTGTCCAATTGATGTTACTTATTGGGAAATTTGATACACCTTTCAAGAAAATATTTTTGAGGAATAATTGGGAATTTAAAATTCAGGACTAAGACATTGGCCCCATGAGGTCCCATTCGGGCGTTCTATGGTGAAAAAGAACCATTTTCACTGGTTACCCAATCTTGGAAGGTAAATAGACTATCCTTCAATTATTTGGCATAGAACGTGATGGTGAACACTGATGAGGCTTTTGAGTTCTGATGTGAGGTGTTACAAGAACGACACTTCTTCAAGAGATGATCGAAGACAAGAGCGACTAGGAAAGATATAAGAGTTTTCTGAGTGGAACCCCCTTATGAACTAGGGTTTAGGTCCCCTATGATATTATATTAGAACACCCCATCGGTATGGGAAGAGGTCCTCTACAGTTACTTCAAAGTGTCCCCCCAACATTGGAATGGGTATGGTTCCTCTACAGCTAATTCGGAGTAAAACCCCCAACCTGGTAGTGTGTGTGTCCTAAATCTCTAGTGGAACCCTTGAATTTTACTAGGGTGTAGGTCCTCTGCAACTAATACTAGAGTGTATCCCCATACTCACACTTGGGCATGGGACCCCTACATTTATTTTTCACTATCTTTCTATAAAAATCAGTGATGAGATGTGGTTTGATGTACCCTTATACTCATGAGAAATAGGTACACCTTCCCCCACCAAGACACATCCTTGTGACACAAGCTAACCATTCAAACAACTCAGTTCCTGCCAAAGAAGATAACATCAATTCTTGGTTATTGATACCCTATGACTTGCTTATTCTGGGTAGACGTGTAGGATGTTGGGCATCATTGTTGGGATATTAGAACTATTGGAAACTCTACTTATTTGGATGAGTTGTGAGATGGAGATCCCCTTACTCTTTCATTTGGGTTTCTATTGACTGAGAATATATATATATATATATATCCTTTTTCAGCACCCAATCCACGGGATTTAGTTACTCTTATTCCAGGAGCGGTGAGGACACGTGGAGTATGCCACATTTTTTCAATGTTTTGCATCTTATGGTTAGAAGAGCATACTCTCCTACTATATGTGGTGAAGAGTCGCTGAGAAGTTCATCTTCTCACCATTTCTAACTCCTTGTGTTTCAATGAGTTTACTTCACTCTCTTACTAGGTTGAGCTACACCCTTTCACTATACCTTGTTCTCTCTATTGTATCCCATTTTATATTGTATCTCATACTACCCCCCCTAGGATTTAGGGTGTTATAATGGGCATGTTTACACTCACCCATATATGTGATTTTCCCACATGTATCGTGTCTTATATAGATGAGAAATAGTTTGATCACGACATCAAATGAGTTTAGGTATACGCGTTCTTAGACTTCATATGGTGGTCATATCTTGGGATCTAGAAGTAGGTCTCTCTCGGCTATTTTACTTTTCTAGTTTTGGTCAGGTTGGAAAACATTTCGGGTTCGGTGCATATTTTTTCCCATTTTTTTCATTTTAAATTACCATACCTATACTGTTTATATTTCCATGCATGTTAGGTTAATTTATAGCAGTGTAGCATACTATACTTATTTCCCTTTTCAATGTTTTATTGAGTTGGCTCTGTGTGTGTACAACTACTTAGGAAAATTCCTCCCTGAGATTTCCATGCCTTCGGTGCTTGTCGCCATTCCCTGGCCTATGGAGGTGGGATTGGGGTTATTGTGGCTCAAGTCACGGCATGGGTCAGGTCGTGATATACCTTCACAATTAAAGACCTAGGATTTCATTATATGCATGAGGCAGTTCAGTTGCATGGTTTTCTGAGCAGTATCATTTCATACAGAGACCTTGTATCACAATTTTTTTTTGGAATTTTTTTCAGAAATACTACGGAACACAAGTAATATTAAACAAAGTATATCATTCATAGACTGATGGTCAATCATAGAAGACTATTCATGTCTGGTATGACATTTAATGAGCCTGTGTTTTGGATTTTTGTGGTTCATGAGATAAACATATGGAAATCATGGATTTTTAATATAATAATAACTTCAAATAATTGTTCCAAATGGAACCTTTCGAGGCCTTTTATGGCAGTTCGTGTTATTTAAATATGAATTAGATCTAGGTTGGTGATTCATCACTAGTTAGGCCCAGTCTCATGCAAGAGAAATCTGCATAGCTTCAACTGATCAAACAGTGGTTAGTGACCTTATAAAACACAAGTAAATCATATGCTAACCATTATTGATAACCTAAAGAATTCATTTTTGGACATCATGTTTTCCTTTGAGTGTCACCTAGGTTGTGGAAGCATGGTCTCAGGAAATATGGATAGTTAACACCTTGGTTTGTTGGGATGTTTGAAATAGTGACAATGGTCTATCCAATGGCATACTATTTATCCCTTATATATTACTAATGTTCTATTCAGGAAAAGTTCAGTATATCAAAAACACAAAGATATCATATAGACACTTCCCATGCGATATACAAAGTAGACTTTGATCATTGTGGTGATGCATATTTTGAGGAGCATCTGATTTGGTTCCTAAATCATAGTGGGAAATATCTTCAAGGTCAGAAAATACTGTTGGATTGAGTGTATTGGATGCATCACTGAGTTCAGGAAGATACCTAGTATAGGGATTATAATATGCAAACAAACTGGAAAACCTTGTTCACTGAGACCACACAATGATGCATGGAGCCACTCAGGGATGAGCTATTATAATGTGGGGTTGTTGTAAGTTCCTGTATATTTACAGGTATGTCTCTCTCTAAATTATTCATTTTAGACTTGGTGGAAATGATTTGATCAAAAATAGAGAATCACTATTGAATAAAACATCCTATTGTTTTGGCATGTATTCTATTTTTAATTAATGGAGTCTGGGTAAAAATGGGACTAATTGTCAATATAGATTCTTGGTAATTATATTATCTTTAAAGGGGGTTCGATATTTTTATAATTAAAATGGGATTAAAAATAAACTAAATAACATTTACACATCATGTAAAGGGAGTAAAAATTTTGTAATTGTTCTTGGTTTTTAATAAAATGAATTTTAGGTGATGGTTTCTCCAGAAAATTCCATTAAAAAATTTAACATGACGTGTAACCACATTAAACATTGTGTAAATGATCATCCTGCAATTTGAAACATGATATGTAGATGAAATTCATTAAATTTAACTGAAATTCTCTATTCATGACTCTAGGTAATTATATGGGAGATTTTGGAGTTACAATCTCCCTTTCCAACATTCCATTTTCATCTTCAATCCACGGTAAGTTCTTTTGGTTAGGTGTTTTCTTTCTTTTCATTAGTTCTCAAACCATTGCGATGAAGTCCTTTGGTTGACTGCGTTGTTGGTTTTTATGTTGATTATTTTTGATATAGTAACTTCTTTTCAATCATATTTACTTTATTCCTCATGGCATTTGGCCATTGGACGAATTGTTGGATCGTCAGTTAAAGGTAGGGTTTACATCCTAACCTTATGGTTTGATTATTGTCATGTTTATGAAATATTATTATTGCAACATCATTCTATACTTCCAATTTTATTAAATTATTTAATGTGATTATTCCTTGAATTCCATTGGAAAAAATTTATTTGAATCAAATATTTTCTTAAAATATGTTTATCCTGACATGTGTCATAGAGTGATTTCATGTTACAGAATCCAAAAATTTTGATATATTTTTTATTTATATAATTATTTAAAAAAATTAATTCAATTTAAAGTGTAATATTAAAAATAATTGTAAATATCATAATTATGCATTGATAATTGTGAGGTGATATTGTGAAATCCATGTTTTATGATAGGTTATGTGTTCCATGTTGTAATGCTTAAATATTGGGCCCAGACCTTACACATTCTCAATTATATTTTTGTAATGATGGTATTGAACGGGCTCAGACAAATCCAATTATGTAATTCTTATTGAGACTGGGCTATTCCCAATCACATGTTTTAATGCTTCTAGGGCATTGAAAATGAATTATATAATACTAAAGATCTTTGAATCAGACGATTGTAATGATTATAGGGATTTGACTCAAATTTTTATGATTATGCCATGGTTATATTTTTCTGTTTTTCATGGTTGTAAGACTAGATCTGATATATTCTTTCAGGGAATCAAAAATGGTTATTATACATGAGTTATATGGATATGGTCGGCATGGTTGCAATACATGCACAATGATATTCCTCCATAGGATAGAAGAAGGTTGTTGTTTATTTATTTAATTGTTGATTTAATTAATACATAAATTCATCACATTATTACATACCCATTTTATCAGACTGATTCTGTTTAGAAATGTTGGTTTTGACCTACTGAGTTATATCCACATCCTATCCAGGCCACCTTTTGGAACTCGAGCAGTCTATGTGGATGATGATTTGGACAATGGAAAAGGGACCTTCTATTAATTTATTATTTATTGTTGGGTTGGTGTTTAGATATAAGACCTGTGTGGAGTTCGGGACATGGGGCATTGATTCTTTTATTTGTGTCTACAAATTTTGTTTTCTATTGTTCTTGAATGTCATTTATTCACATTGTAGCATGTTATTATATTATTTCTTAATTATTTATTGTACTATCAATATGTATTTTATTGTTGTCTTCCACTACATCCACATATTGATTATTTTTTCTCTTATTATTTTTTTACACTTTTATAAAACATCATAACATGGGTTATAGTCTCACCACTATACATTTTACACCCCCACTACTTGTTGTACCCTCTAAAATATGGGAAGGCTCACTTGAGGTCTCATGAAGAACCATTTCCAACCACATGAGAGAGTTCAATATTGGGAGGCATTACAATTTGATCCTTGGATTCATGGGGAATCCATGACCATTAATGTCAAAATATGCACCCACTAAACTTGAAGTACCTATGAAAAAGTACTGGGACATAATCGGCTAGGAAAAAAAACATTACGTCTTGGCACTACTACAAATAACTATTTTAAAAGGGATAAAATTCTCCTTTAATAGCACTAGAAAATCACATTTAATCATAGAGAATGTAAAGGGGGTCCCCTTTAATAGCACTAAAAAAGCACTGATAATGGTCCCCCATTATCATCGATTTTTTAGCATGGGTAAAGGGAACATTTATGAGTGCTATATTAACCGCTGATAAAGTCCCAAATTATCAGTGCTTAATTAGTGCGGATAAAGGCCATGATTCCTAAGAAAACCCAGAACCTACAAAAATCATGCACAACTAAGACAACACTTCCACACATAGCACAAAATAGCTATTTAATGCAAAGCAGCTACATAGAACAACACCTGCACACAAGCAAAGAATTGAAGAAAAAAACATCGCACACAAGAGTTTCAGAAACAATGTTATGTACATTTACATGAAATCATGAATAAAAAAGAACACACTACTATATAAATTTCAAATAATGTTTTTTATACTTACAATTGCAATTATTCAATGAACAGTTAAAACATTAATGTTTCATCCATTTTTCATCTGTGATCCACTCTAAAAAATTGTCATCTATGGTATTAGTTGTTGAAAAAAGTATCCAAACTCAGGGAAAAAATTCCACCTATACATGAAAACAAATATTATATTTGTAATAGAATAATTAAATAAATTGTACTTTAATACGGGTGAATAGATTACTAAAATGTCAATTTTTTATAAAAAAGACACATTTGGGTAGGTAGGGTTCCATAAGACTAGATGATAATTGATACCTGACCATGATGTGGATAGGAAAGCTTCCATTATGATCTTTTAGAGTAATGAAAAGGAAAAAAGTCCAAAAATTACTACAATTAATGTTTTTAGAGGTTTCTTAGTGAATGGACTCACCCACTTTCTCTTCTTAGTCCTCCTAGAGGAAGGAACTTCAAAATATAACTTGAGGTGCCAAAGGCGGTGCTGATAGAGACACACATGGTTTTTTCATTTGATTAGAAAAAAACACATCCATGTGCTCCATTTGACTTGGACAACCCTAATAATCAGCCTCCCTGTCAAATTTTGAACCATCTTTGGCCACCGTTTCTCTGGGAAAGTAAACTAGCGAGGTTGGAGGTGACCAAATTTTACCAGCCTCTTGAAATATCCAAGAGAAAAAAAATTCACCATAGTCCTAACAATATCAACGAATATATGAAAGTGATAATAAAACTTGTCTTACCTCTTCACTAGACCCATAATAGTCTCCCTTATCATCACTAGTTACCACTGCACTAGGAATTATAATTATCAAAACTTGGGGTGTGTAATGGACTTGTCCTTTTTTATGATGAATCACCACAATAATTTCATGGAGTGGTGATTTGACTTCGATAGGCTGTTGTCCATAGAAGATTACTTTGGGAGCGATCACTCTCCCATATCCCTCTAGCTCTACTTAAGCATGACACAACACTCTCCAAACATCTATGTTATTTGTATTCATCCTCTAGTTTTCCCAGTATTGGAATGTGATGAGAAAAACCACCATAATAAGAGTAGATCCCCCACTGATTGGAACTTCTTTCACGGGAACCCCATACATTGTTACCAAATCTGTTGGCACCCTCTTTGTTGATGGTGTTGGATATAAGTGCCTCATTTGCTTCTAAGACATCTAAAGAGTTGTGGGTATTATATAAGATGTTTTTTGTCTAAAATATAACTTTTTGATGATGCTAGATCCCCTATGTCCTCCTATTTATCCACTATTAGAGGATCTATGTACTTTATCAACAATGGAGCCAACTGACCATTCAGGTATGATGGGATAAAGGTATCAAAATAAGACATGGAGAGGACAAAACCCACACTATCTAGAAGGAAGGTCACCCAAACATATGTTTAATATCAGGTGAACATTGTCCACAATTTTTGAGCCACTATGGGATGCATTTCTGAACATATGTGGGGAGGAGTGGAGAAAATCATCTGAATGCACTGGTCTATCCCCCAAAGTGGTATGATTAATACAAATCGTATAACCACTTTCAGTAAATCCAAGTGGATAAAACACCTTCACATATGGATAAAATATAGTCTTAGGCTACATTATCACCCTTTACAATGTTATTAATTTCACAGGTTGGTGCTCAGTAGGGTATAAAAAACTGATCATAACTGTTCACATTTCTCTTGATATCCTAGTTATTTACTGTGATTAGGTTGCCCCCACTGATATATTATATATATTTTATGAAATATTAACTTGTAATGTTGTGAGTGTTATCTAACTCATATCCACCAATGCGGGCCCCCATCCAACCCCACCACAGTTGGAGGGGGCATAATATTATGAACGATGCATACCCCTTTAGATGTGGTGAACATGGCAATATAACTTAGCCAAAATGGGAACAAAAAAATATGATAATTGTACCACCTAAAATCACCTCTACCATCATTAAGGTGGAGACCATAACTCCACCATTTTTTTTGTTTTGTGAATAAGTTCCCAGTTAGGTACGTCGGAAATAAGCTTATTAGATGAAGAAGGTGATGGTCATGGGAGGTGAATGACCATCCCTAGTCATTGAATTGAAACTCTTAAACTATTTTAATGTTCTAATCCTCTTCCCCATATTATTCTAATGATGGAAATGCCTTTGGATTCTTATTCAGACACTCATGCCGAGTCTTCATGATGAACAATTCAGCCCACTTCATGAAGGGGATGTCAACCCCTAGATAAGGGTCCTTCCAAAAGGATGTTCTGTCTAGATTGATGAGATCCTCCATAATGGAAGGACTCCATTCCATGTCATCCCAAGTATATGGGGGATGAATATACTCATCATAGTTGTCTCCTAAAATCATAACACCATAGATCATCTTATTAACCGATATACTGATGTCGAACTCGCCATACATAAAATTAAAAGTGTTAATGTGTTGACTCAATAAACTGAACAAGTCTACCTTCATAATTTTGTTGCAATAAGTAAGTTTTTTTAAGCCTAAATAGTTTCATAAAATCTTATCTTTTTCAAATCTTCCACAACCTCTGTGGCAGTACACCGATCCAAGAAGGGACAACCCTAGATCATCCCAAAGCTTTCACCCAATCGAATAAACCCCCAAAATAACCACCCAAACATTTAATTTGATATATAAATATAAATTTTGATATGTAAATATGGTTTTAAAATCCAAATCATGTTATAACCCTTTAAAATTAATCAACATAGGCTTCAAAATTAACCATTAGATATGTCTTCTTTGGAGATGAAATTACCCACATATGAGATGTTATCCCCTAACCTATTCTTAGTATTATTGATGTAGGAGGGAGGAATGATACCTTTATGAGGTGGAGATATCATAATATC
The DNA here is from genome assembly GCA_963277665.1 of Viscum album. Lineage (NCBI taxonomy): Eukaryota > Viridiplantae > Streptophyta > Magnoliopsida > Santalales > Viscaceae > Viscum > Viscum album. Next base: position 277,418,755 of record OY728161.1, on the reverse strand, counting down.
ATTTAAAATAATAAACCCATATAAGGGAAACTAATTAGAAAATTGAAAATCCAAGATATTGTTTCCTATCACGCTTTTAAGAAGCTCTTGAGTGGACTAAAAGACTACGCACTAGTCAACTTCCACGCTATCGACGATTATATTCTAATGAACTATAACCTCATGAACATCAATTATTGAATTCATTTGTATCATAGTAATGAAAAAAATAAAATTAATTATGGAAATGGATTCTTTTGGGATAAAAATGGACTTCAGTTAAAAAAAATGGGAACAAGACCAATTAGAAATATCATATTAAGTGCATGAATTGTTCAAAGTCATGTGATCACAGGACCATAATAGGATCACATGATCAAATGAACCTGGGAAATATATACAATTACACTACCCTTGAATCATTATGTGATCTCGTAAATAAAGCAATAATACACGAATCATGGTTCAAGTGAATTACTTTGATTATGTGATTTGTTTATCTGATTTGATCATGTGGTGATATCACACAATCAGTTCACATGAATCATTCATACAAAGGAGATTATGTGACACGATCACCTGAAGAGGATTATGTGAAGTAGAGGAAGAACCTAAGAGTTCTCATAGATCTATGAAATATTGAGTCATTAGTGAAATTTAATTCCAATTACACTCCAATCTATATGAAATTTCACAGAATACCAAGAGTATATTAGAATATAAAAAGAAAAATAGAAGCCCATGTGAATCATCCAGGTATTCACTTTGTTTTAACAAAGTCCTTTTTTCTTTTTTTTGGAATTTGTATGTGAGGTGTGTATGCATCTGGTCATTGATGTGATGTATGTTCTATATGAGGAGCGTAGGTACCTCGATTTTTATAAGAAATCATAAGTATATATAATGCTGGTTTATTTGAGCAATTCCTGAGATGTAAGATCTATGGAAAACAATTGTACTATGCATACAAAAAGATTTCCTTGGTGATTGAGCAGACACAACGTCTTTTCTCTTCCTCCAAAGGAATGTCACATGGAAAGAAATCTTTTAAAATATAAAAACCCTTTAAGGAATAATGAAAATAAAATCAATGTTTCATTATATAATTTTTCATTAAAATAGACATATTATTTCGTAACAATAACTTTACATCTTTCCAAATGGTATCTTTGGTCCAAATATAAGCTAATAATAGAACTAATGACTCTTTGTTCACTTTACTACTATTGGTTAACTACCGCTTAGCATAGTATCTGATCTGAACATCTGATCTGGAATCCCTGTGATACTCTCATATGACACTATGTCTATGATATCATCATTAAATGTTTACTTTTTTCTTCAATTCTTACACCCATTTTCCTAGTAGATACTAAATATGGCTTTGTTGAGGTTAGCATGTTGCCTCAATTATTCCATCCCACTTCAAATTTGAATCTTTTTTCGTTTTACTTAAGGTTTTTGGCTAACACTATCAACCTATGACGCTCTTGTTCTTTTTGCACTGTTAGGGTTTCATTTCCTACCATAACCTTAGAAGAATTGTCATTATGTTCTTATGGAGCAATAAAATCAACATTGGGACCAGTAGAAATAGGTTGAGAAACCTATTGTACCTCTACACTAGGATCAGCATCAACAGGTTGAGAATCTTATTATTTCTCTGTATTGGGACAAGAAACAGCAGGTTGAGAGACATGATGTGCCTCGGGATTGGGTGTGTCAGCAGGCGAATAACTCATTATCTATATAAGTGGTTTAACATTTAATTTAGTGTATATAAAAGTAGTATAGAACATATAAAAACACATTTTATCATAATGTATATTACAATAAAAAATAACTTGATTATTGAAATCTTTTTTAAAATGGTTTAGAGATTTGACACCTTTATCGACTATGTAAATCCTTTCATTGTGGCCTCCTATGACATAAAAAACTTAGTCTACACTGGTACCACTGAAAAATGATTGCGATTATAAATGAAAGGATCATCCTCCAATGAACTTTCATCTGACTCTTCCATATTTTTGGTCGATAACAAAACAATTGACAAGATTCAGTTTTAGGATAAGGAAAATAAAATACTTATACTGCCTATGATTCTATTATAAATGGTCCGTCTTTCTACCCTTCCTTGCTGAAATCAACATTCATGAATCCCAGTTCATCTATTTTTACAGGACTCCAAGTATCAACCCACTTGATTTGAAAAACCGGCACATGGAATTTCATATAATCCAACTCCCATATTTGTTTGTTAATGCCAAAGTATGACATATCGCATAAATTGGATTATTGTCCTTAGTACTGGAAACATTTATCACTTCAGCCACAAGTGTAACCCCACTATTCTGCATGGTATTTTCTACATCATGTTCATTAGTATAGAATGTATAACCATTTACTATATATTCATTATAAGATAATATATACACACTTGCTCCTCCAGCTAGCCATCAAAGTTGTTCTGAAATTGTGTACAAATTTTCATCTAACTTCTTAAAAATATAGTCATGAAACCATCATATAAACTATCTATTATGTGTATCTAATATCCATATTTCAGAACTAGATGGATTCAAATGGCTAAAAAATTATTTCTGGGTCTAAACATATGTGTCAACGTCGAAACTATTATGAACAATGTAATGGTGGGCCTGATCCCAATCTTTACTATTGATTATGACAACCTCTCTTCTAGAAATTCATTCGCCCTCAAGATACCCAGTGTGATGAGATTTAGGTAGGCCAATGATTTCCAAACCAGACAGCTAATCAATCCAAAATTCAACTAGTTCCTCAGCAATACAACCCTAAGGCCAACTTCGATTTTTGACATCTCCATTAAAAATCATTATATATACCATTTAATGGGGTATATCTATCTATAATTTATAGGACCACATTGTCAAATATCTGTCACCAAATGAACCATAAAATGTACCATCATATAAAAGAATTTAGGTGGGAGGAACACTTAAAATTCGCATAATATTATCGCAATTTCTCCATTCATAGTTGGCATTTGTGTCGGGTCTATAACTTTGCTGCATATATCTTTAAAGAAGAAACAAAGATTTATTAAAGTATGGCAGAAATTCTTGGGAAAAATTCAACATAATGCTATCGGAATTAGATATTGCTTCAAAAAATGGATGTCATGTGATTTCAGACTCTTTAACATCAAATATCTCATTGACATGATGTTCTTGATATTTTATGAATACCCCTCTAGAACCTTTACATAATTAAAGAAGTTAAAAACCCGATATCTCTCATGCCTTGAAAGAGTGTAAGTAGTGGGAGGAAAATTTGTTCATTTTTCAACCTTCATTGTTACCGAATCTTCTTGTATTCCCATCTCAACCATGTCTAATCCAACATAAATTCCACACTTTGTTTTGTATGATGCATTTAGAAACATGCTACTGACACTATAACATACATTTTTCAACATGCATAATATCACGAAAATGTCTGACATACAGAAAATTCCAGTATGGTAATAAAAAAAACTTATCACTTTTTTCAACTGATTTTCATAATGTTTTTAGAAAACAGTTTACCAAAAGTAGTGTCTATATCTTTTACTTTTTCAAACAATTGATCACCTATTAGTGGATAAGATTCAGTATATTCTTCTGAACTTCAATTGAATGATGTTTTCCAATATCAGAAATTATTCCATTGGGGTAGAAATTTGTGATGTACTAAAAACATGGTTTTTGATGAATGTTTCAACATAATTGACTGTGTACCTTATTCGCAAATGGTACACCATTGAGTTCCTTTATTGCTATATCCTGAAAAAATTTCATATGTAGGGGAGTCATTTATTGTCCCATACAACATGGATATTAAAGTGAAATATTCATTTTTATGCATCATACAACGTAACACATGAATCCCAAAATAATTTCAAACCCTCAATCAATGGAGCCAAATAAACATCAATATCATTAACCAGTTTCTTTTTTCATTATATATGCGTAGATAACATGATGTATTTTTGTTTCATGCAAAACCACAATGGTAAGTTATAATTTACCTACATCATTGCCCTTGTACTATGAATACTCGTTTGAAAACCATAAGGATTCACTCCATCTGTAGATAACGCAAGACAAAGGTTTCTCAGATCATTTCCAAATTCAGGACACTCATGATCAATTCTCTTCCATTGAGGAGATTCTGTCAGGTGACATAGATTCTAAGCGTTAATTATAGAATTTTCATGCCATGTCAATTTTCTTTCTACTTACTCACTTCTATATAAGTGCCCAATCCTTGGAATGATTGGAAAGTACCATAAAAATTTCATTTTACTATATTCATCTTTACTCTATCGAGAGACACCACACTTTGGGCATTCTATAACTGATTTTTGGTCCTTGAGAAACAATATAAAGTCATTCAAGCAGGCGTGTATTCTTTCAAAGGTCATACCAATGAAACATAGAATTTCTTTCGCATCATTTGATTGGCTTGGGAGCTCATTATCATCTAGGATCATGTCATTCAGGAGAGTAGGTAGTTCCGCAGAATTGGCATCACTCCACCTGTTGCCCGATTTCAAATTATACAACTTTAGTATGGCTGACAATGTTGTATATTTAGTGAAACCAACATAAAATGGAATTTTTTCACTACTCTTTAGCTTCTCAATCAATTCTGGGAAATCACTAAGTTCATCTACAACATTCCTTGTCGTTTCCTAAATACAATCTTCATCATCATTCACATTTGTAATCACATCCTTCATACGCTCGTCTTCATTGTTCATGCTTGTAATCATATCTGATGATCCATAAAACATAGAGCTATCCCATCCACTACTTGTATTCATTTTTTCACCATGTTTATTCCAACATGTATAACATCAATCTCTTCTAAAACAGATCAATTGTTCATACAACTGCTCTGGACTAATTTGTCTTGACTAACAACTGCATAAACAAGAAAAAAGGATTTGAGAAGGGTTTTATCCATGATCATTTTCAAACTTGATAAACTCTTTCATGCCATCTTAATACTATTTTGTAAACCAATTGTAATTCATCAATTCTTTATTCATTTTCATCCTATTTTATAGAGTAATATTAATATTTTACAAAATAATTATACAAAATTTGTTCAATTATGGTCATTATCCAACTATAATCAATGGAAGTAGATGTGGTAAATAATAACATTGCCTCTCCATGCATTACTGGGGACCAAAGTAGATCACACCCATATTTCCGACAACCTGATCAATGGTACTAGCTACGAGAAGTCCTTACATTAGAATGTTTTAGTATCCCACATGTGATCTATATGAATTGTTGTAAACTGGTTTTTTAATGTCTCTCTAGAAACATAATGTCTATAGTCAAGAACTATGGTACTAAACTAATAGATGGTATGATTTTCAATTGAGTTCTTATGGGTGGAAGGATTCATTACAAGTCTTATTGTGGTTATTTACTAGGGTGTCTATAAAGTGTCTCATAGATTCCTCTCGTGAAGTGGTTTTCTTATATTCAGTGGAATCTCACTAGTAAAAAAGTGGTGGGGCCATTGAAATGGGTAATTCTTGGATTGATATTCAGTGGTGGATGATCTACATCATGGAAAAAAAATTTCATACCAATCATACCAACAACCTCAACACTATACAAACAAACAATCATTATCACAATCGCAACACCATACAAACCAAACAATCACAATTTCAGATTTTACAAAGCATCCCTTATTAAATTATGTTTGTTAATTTAGGGGTTATCACAGAATTTTTATCATCCTCGGGCATTCATTCATTAGTCAGTATAAAAAAATTATATATTTTTATATTCAAATGCTCAATAGGAAACAACCAACATGAAATTAATTTAGTGTGCAAACAAGGACCACAAACAGCCATGATTTTCAGCGAGGCGTTTATCCCATACATTTCACAACATGAACATCAATATCAAATAGTAATTACATGTGAACAAGAGGAAAAAATTGAGTAATAGGAGAAAAAAAACCCTGAAAGTGTCGTTTAGCATGCGCAGAGGTGCGTTCACGAAAAAGGAGAGGTGCATAGCAGAGGATATTTATCACTGAAAATAAAACATAAAATGAGATCTCATATGTTAAAAAATATTATTAGTCAATAGTGAGATTTTATTTTACAAATATGATATCTATTTCTTGTTTATTATTTTATTGTGTATATACTATTTTTCTAGATGTTCAACTTAGTAATGGAAAATGTTTTATTTTCAGTAGAAATATCATTTTTCATTTACTAAAATTTAGGGGTAAAATATTCCAATACAAGGGATGAAAGGTAAAACATACATCGGGTGAGGGAGAACCAACCAATACGGGAGGAGGGGGTGGTTGGCATAGCGCGGAAACGTTCTGGATGAGAAATGGGGAAAATTCTAGTAAAACATAAATGGTTCAAAGGTGAAGGTGGAAGGGGGTTGTAGGGGTCTGGGGGGTATGCTATCCAGGGAGGGGTGGGATATCCCAGTGGGGGGTGGGGGAATACAGGGGTGTGGGGGAGGGGGTTTGGGTTGTCCAGGGGGATTTCCACTATAAAACGACCATTAGGTATCTTATAGAGTGAATTGTAAGAGGGGGAAATTATGTGGAATGGGATTTTTGGTGATGGGTTCGAGTGGATAATTAGGAATAGTGAAACCTCATTAAAAATACTAAAAAACATCATTTAATTTCATGAATAGGGAAGATTATGGTGTAGCCTAAGGGTCTATTGCATAGTGCGCCCTATGATGTCACATTATTGAATTACCACAAGGTATACACTACAACACTAATCCCCTAGGAAGAAACATTAAATCTAGGTCATGATTTGTGATGTGACTATATGCCTCATGGAATAACATCCACCCCCCCCCAGAAAACATTATAGAGGGCATAAAATAGCCAAACACCCACATGATCAAAACCATTCACATAAGTTGTGTCCCGTGGATAAACTCACATACATAAATGAGGAACTAAAGAGTAATTACCAATCTAACCTCTAACACAATCAAAATCACTAATACAAGTTATTACACATGGATAATAATATATACTAGAAGTGGATCGTGAGAGGGTCATAAAAGAGACAACTTACTACCTGATAAGGACTACCAAAGTAAGATAGATCCCTTGTATAAATGAACATACATAAATCTGATCTAAGGGATGGTATAACATAACTAACCTTTAACTCAATCTGAAACACTATTATAATTTATGTCTTATGTAAAATCGCATATACCCCATGATGTATAGCCAAACATAAACGTTAAAATTTTTGAAAAAATGTTCACCTAGGTGGAGTATCTCTATATTGCAATCTCATGGTATCTAGTCCTCATCATCATCATAGATATATAATAATGATTAATATATAATGAAAAAGCAAGGAAGATAAGCCTCATCCCAGATCATAAATAGCCAATGATTGATTCCTAGCATCGAGCAAGAGAATATTACATAAGAATCTCACACATGACCCATCCTAATAATCCTCACTAAACTTATCCATAATTATCATTTCCTATTGTTAAAAAAATATATCATGATGATCTCAATACCTATAGGTAATGATATATCAACAAGAAATATCTTTATTCATATTTAGTTTCCAACCTACACCACTCCATGTGTTGATTTCCCTACCCTTACAGTCATAAGGAATCCACATGATCATTTCCACTAACAACATAATCATCCCCTTTACATATACTATACCTATAAGGGTTCTATGAGAGATGTCACAATTTCATATAGCTATGATAAATATTTTTTGTGGGATAATAAACACAAACCATGTACTCAAAATGATATATGATTTTTAATAATCCATTATATATCTTACACAACTACCTACCCACAGGTTATTACATTATTAGCACCCACCAAATCCTCTCCCCAATCACACTATGCAGTACTACCATAAACACCCACAACTCAGGATAACCAAATCTCTAGTAAAGGCATAGTCGTTGGATGGAGAGGGAATGTCGGAGCTAGTCACGTGGACAAGGGGACCACACAAGGAAGTGGAGGAGAAGGAGAAAGATGATGATGAGGATGAGGAGGATGAGGTAGTGGCGGTTGAGGAGGAGGAGAAGTAAGGTCGCAGTAGAGGAGGGATCGTGGTGGAGGAGGAGGAGAAGGCAGCGGTGACAGAGGAGGAGGAGGACGGCCTCGACAGAGGAGGAAAAGGAAACAGCGTCATAAGAGACATAGTTGGAATCATTTCCCAACACTAAGGTATAATTTTCCTAGTCATGGGAGCACCATATAATGGTTATATCATCCCTAAAATGTATTCCTTTAAGATATAAAAATTATTGATCAGTGCATCTCAAACCATTTGAATATTTCCTAATAGGTATAACATCTCAGATCAAATTATTATGTGGTAAGTGGGAAGTGAAAATCATACAACACATCATAGTATCACATCAAGTATATCATCCCATTCTTAGGAATCTTCAACATAAATTTTCATATCCTCCCAGTCTATAAGCCATCTCAGAGTTATTAGGTAGGTCATCCAACACCCAAACAAAGATATTAATCAAGGGGTAGCACTTCCACCACATAAAAATTGAATTACCAATGGGAATAGTGTCCTATAATATATAAACAACATAAAAGATAATAATAAACATATTATAAAATACTAAATAAACCATAACCAGGTTTTTATAACATATGACTCACTAAAAGTTTAATATTAGTTGATCCACGTATGTTGAACCCATATCCAAAACAAAAAATAGGGTATAACCCACTAAGATATTACAGGTCATAAGGGGGAGGAAAACACACCCCATAAGTTATTCAAAGAAGTAAAAAATTATAAGAGGAAACACTAAGTTCCATTTGGGTCAAGGCTCACACTGACCTCACATAATCCACACATATCTTATTCAACGGTGGCTAAGGGAACATATTTTGTTCCCTCTATGTTATTTTATACCAAGGAGGAATACCTATTGGTTGTATAGAACATAATTACCATTAATTTAATTTTCAAACATGGATCATATGGTCCATTGGATCACTCTACATCACATGTAAGGATAGAACATAGCCCAAAAAGAACATACCTACTTTTAGGCAGTGAATTAAAAACATCCAAGTAAAAACTCAAAATGGAATCTCTTAATTATACACATATCCCATATCTAGGATGGAAAAAATACACTTAACTCAGGTCATAGGAATCATAGTATAACATAATGTAATCATCCAAGGGCTATTGAATATAATGTTCAATGTATTTTAATTTATTCTAACAACCCCTGATGGTCGTGGAATTATGGCATAATAATCAAAGGGTCCATAACATCCCTATATTTTTTCCCAATAAATATGGTCATGGAAAATAATTTGAGTTGATTTATTGCCGACTACACAATGGTGGAATGACTACATATCACACAATGCATGAAACAATACATAAAACATTGGTAATGGTTTGAAACCACGAACCTCAAAGTGGAGTTAACACCTTAATAATGATCATACACCATATCCTAAGCTCATCCAAGCTCGATCAAGATCCATAATCCATTTTCAAAACACATGAGGAGGCGGCCGTAGTGAAGGTGGATGATTAGGAGGCTGGAGGAGGTGGTGGTGGTGGTGGCGGTGGCGGTGGAGTGTAAATAGGGTCACGGTAGAGGAGGGATCGCAGCGAAGTAGGAGGAGAACACAATAGCAGTAGAGGAGGAGGAGGAGGACGGTTGTGGTAGAGGAGGAGGAATAGGTAGCGGTAGAGGAGTAGGAGGAGGAGGAGGAGGAGGAGGGGTCGTAGCCAAGGGTTCAGCTTCCACGAAGGATTGAACAGGTGCGATGGAGGAGGGGCCTGTTAGGATTATTTTATAAAATATGATGGAACCTGTATCAGTTCTTTTTAAACGAATAGATAAAGGAATGTTTTATCAGTGCTAAAAAAATGATATGACAAATGACCTATTTATCAATGCTTTTTGAGTGCTGATAAATGAATATATTTATTAGCACTCAAAAAGCGCTGATAAAACACATATTTATTATCGCTAAAATTATAGAGGTGATAAATACTTATTTTATCAGTCCTTTTGAATTATAAATATATAGATTAAAAATTATTATATATTTATAAATATAATAAATATAATAAATATATCAAATACAAAAAATATAATAAATTAAATTAACTAATATAACAAATCTATGTATTATTTAATGTAATTTATAAAAATATTATAATTAAATAATTATATATATATCTATTTAATAATAATTATAGAAATAATTTTCTTTTAAAACATTATATATATATATATTTGAATTATTCAAATATATTTATCAATTATAAACATTTTTTTATTTAGTTTATTAAAATAAACATTATTTTTAATATAAATATAATAATTTTATATAAATTAATAATAAAAACAATTATCAGCACTAATAAGAGTGTTGATAAACGTACACTTTATCCGTGTTAAAAAATCACTGATAAAAGGTACACCTTTATCAACTCTTATTTTGGCCCGGATAATGTGTACATTTTTCATCACTTTTAGCTAGTTCTGATAAATTCTGACCTCTTTATCAACAGTTTCTTCTTAGCACTGATAAAGGTCAGTGCTTCCCTTGCCATGTTTTGTAGTAGTATTGATTAGAAACACTCCAATTCAATCATCTCTAATAAATTCTTCTGGAATACATGGCAATGTAAAATTATATAGATTCTCTATCATTTTAGTAGTTCTAAATCACTATAATAGATTATGCTAATATTTTTTTATGAATTTTTGTATTTTTCTCCAAAGGATGTGAAAATTGAAAATCCGAAGGCTTAGATATTCTTGATGGGTTCTGTTAGAACATTCATTCTTTTTCATTCATTTAGAATCTCTTCACCTATATAGAGGTTGTGGATAGAGAAATAATGTTATAAATAGATATATTTGGTTTTTTAGTCTTTCTTGAACTTCCTCCTCCACCCCATGGAAAATTATAGGGATCACATGGAAAAATTAGGTAGTGAATGAGACTCATAGGGGAGGAAATTCTAACTCTATAATGTGGGAATCATCGATAATATCGGTAATGGGTGATAGAGTTCCTTTTACTTTCTTCTAATTTGGAATGATATGTAACAATAAATATAATTTTCCTACACATTAGAAGCTCTATAGTTCATATAATCATCTATGTCATTTTTATAGTTTATACTAGGCTATATGAAGACCTCATTATTTATTTTGTTCATCATATTCAATGGTTAACATAAAACAATAAAAATATGCAAAGATTATAATAATATACCCATATACCTTAGGGGTGAAGTAGCTTCATGAAGAAGAAGAGTTTCAGTGAATGTTAATATGGGCCCAGTGATAGTGTGGGGGTATGATCCTTATTTCACTATCTATAGTAACATTTCTATATGATGAAGGTGTTTATCATTCCATTATATCGAATCATTTTTAGGACATTTGGAAGCATCCAATGAAATAAATTTATTCATTTAAGTGTTTGTAATGGTTCTTATGAACTACAATGAGAGGGGGGTTTTCCCTATGTTTCCCCATGTTTCATTTCACATATAGACTTCCTGTGGAAATATAGATAACATTTTATATTAATCTGGTTCGTAAAAGTCATCTAATCTCTATTTTATATTATCATATATCACTAGCTGATTTAAATGTGTTTAATATTTAATTTGATGATTTAAAGGTGAAATGTATTATTTTTCCTATTGTATATCCTTGGGTAGCTCAAGTTCTTTTTTCCACGAAGTTTCATGGAATAATTTATCATTGTGTGAATTATTCTAATATTTAACTATTGATGATTAGGATTATATATTATTTTCCTCATATTGAAGGCTATTTTGATCAATTAATGTGAGAAAAGTTATTATTTAAGATCTCACTCTAGACTAGTAATCATCAACTCAATGTTAAAGTGACATATATGACGAATACAATATTTAGAAAAACCATTGCAGAGGACAACCTCACTCGCCTCCTCACATCTGTGGATCAACAAAAAAATCATTCCCATCCAAGCTGCCCGAAACCATAATTTTCCAACCCAAATCCTCTATGTAGATGACATAATTCTTTCGTTAATGGTTGCAAACACAAAATATCTAGTCTCAAAATAGCCTTATGCCACTATGAAGAGATCTCAAGTCAATCAATCAACTGGAGGAAATCGTCTATTTTATTTGGAAATGTTTTTCCCACTTCTAGAAAAAAAACTGCATTATTGAGAGTCTTTGTATCAAAGAAGTATCTCTTCCTTTTACTTACGTGGGAGTTCCTATCTTTTTGGGAAAGCCTAGATCTTCGCATTTTAATGTTATCACTGAGAAAATCATTAATCAACTTGCTTCCTAGAAAGGAAAATATCATTTTATGGATGGTAGGATCTACCATGTGGAATCATATAGTGTATCCACAATGGGTTATTCACTAATGATTTACAGGTGTTCTATCAGTCTCCTTAAAAAAATCAACTCCTACATTACAAACTTTGTTTGGACTGGGATTATTTTTTTTTTGAAAGGAAGCTCGTAATTGTTCCCTAGTCTACCTGTTGTAAGCCCCTCAATAAAAGAGGGCTTCGTATCAAAATACTCAAGATATTTATTGAATCCCTCCAAGCCAGACTCACTTGGAACTTTATAAACAACAAGACTATTTCGATTTCCTTCCTTAAAAATCGTTTCTAGGAAAAAAATAAAAATCGCAATTTAAATCATGTCAATTCTTCTCTCTGACCATCCATTAGAAATTCCTTCGCCAACATCATGCACAACTCAAGATGGATGGTTAACACTAATTCCAAATTGATGTTATGGCTTGAAAATTGGACCAGTTCTCCCCCACAATTCTATGGTTTCTTCTCATACTACGTCGGATTCTATAAGCTGCACCATAAAGGAGGTGATACACTCTCCTAACTTAATTCTCCCTCATAATATCAAGCTTATTGTTGATGGTTACATTTTTTTCAAATGATGATGATTTTCTTATTTGGAAAGCAGCCCACAATGGTATTATAGATTCTAAATCTTATTAAAACCATGTTTTTTCTTCTTCTGAATCTAATTTCGCTTGGTTGAATGCATTTGATAAAGTTTGGATCAAACCTTCTAGACGTAATCTTATGTGGCGTATTGCTCAAAATTGTATTCCTACTGAGGTTTGTCTCTAATACTTTGGTGTCTAGATTAATTCGAGATGTCACATATGCCATCAACATAGTGATGACATCAATCACTTATTTTTATCTTCTTCCATAGCCACTACTCATTGTAATTATATTACTGACATATTTGACTACAGATGGTTACGTGCTGACTCTATTTTCTCCTTGCTCAAATGTTGTGTGGAGCTAGAATTCTAACAATAAATCAGAAACCTCTTTCTTTCCAAAGTTACAGATCTCCTCCACATTAACTGGTATGATAGAAATTCTATTATTCACAACTATTACTCATTTAATATTAATGCAGGTCGGGTGAGAATTCTTATTTCTAATAAGGATGCTTCTATGCTTTAAAAACCCTAATGCGATAACTCAGTTGGTGATTTAATGATTCTTTGACACCGTAGAATCAAAGTGAACTGCAAGAAGCTGAGGATCTTTATTGAAGTGTTATGGCAAGCCATGTTCCCTAGATGGATAAAAATCAATGATTATGGTGCTTCCAAAGGAAATCCAGGTCATGCAGGCTGTGGGGCCATTTTCAGAGACTTTCTTGGGCATTCTCATGGTAGATTTTTCGGTGGTTGTGGGTTTGCATCCTCCCATGAGGATGAGATGATGGAAATTATTCATGCAGTAAACTTTGTTATGAAAATAGGATGGAATAACATTTGTATTGAAAGTGAATCTTGCACCATTATCCAAGCTATCTGGAATGGAGTGGTTTAGCTTATGGGGTCTCTCATAACGCATTGGAAAAAATGTCTTAACTCGCTACTGGATATTAGATACATTGCCACTCATGTCTATCAGGAATCAAACATGGTGGAGGATGGTCTGGAAAACAAGGGAATCAACCAGGACATTACATGGATTGATATCCTTCCTGTTGAGCTATACCCTTTTTATGAGAAAGATTGTAAAAAAATTTCCTCCTTTCAGGCTCATGTAATTTTCCTTTTACTTTTAAATAATTTTTTGTGTCTTGGTCATTGACCAAGACATTTCCCTTAAAAAACAATATTTAGAAAAATTTATGGACACTCTGAGTACCTTATGTTGTCATTTTTCCTAACTAACACCTCTAAAATGGGAACACATTTGATGAACAATTTTCAAAATAGATATATTTTAATTAATGTGTTTGAATATTAATTTTATGACCCAAAAAACCACTTATTTTTATCATTATTCATCAAGTGTATTAGGATCTCATCCTAGGTGACTTCTATTGGAGATTTTGGAGATTCTTTTCCTCTTATTGATCCGTTTTAAAAATTTATAAGGTTTTGGATCTATATATTCTTTGGTAAGATCCCATTAATCTCTGATCTATTTTTTTGATATTCTAGATTTACTCTTCTCTCCTTGAGCATATCCTTATATTAGGGTTTTATATGCTATATTTAAGTGTTATAGATTGATTTAATTGGGTTTCTTATAGATTATTCATATATATGGAAGTCATTATTCAAATAATTTTTTATTAGTAAGTGTTATCTTGGAATAATTATGTAAGTGTTTTATCTCATTTAAATTAATCATGAAATTGATGAATTTTATGTTCTTAATTATGAATTCATGTTTTAAGATTCTCTCAAATTTACTAGTTCCCATGATTCTCCTTTAGTGTGTTGATCCTAGGGATTTTTTGGGATACAAAGTGTAAGTGGTAATGTTTTCATAATATGTATTTTTTTATGAACTATGAATGATTGATCATTTCAAAAATTGATTTCTAAATCATGTAAATAATGATATATAATTTATTATGATTTGAGTAGGGTGTTTTCTTAAAACCAATAGATTTACCCAATATATTTATTAAAGAATGGTTTATTTCAAAACATCATTGTCAAGTTTATGAAATTCATATTTCAAAGAGACAATTTTTTTAAAAAGATTCTTTATTTGATTCCTGAAATTCGATATTCCCTTTTAATAATATTTTAAATTTTGAGCACATGGGGGAATGGGGTACTTAATATGGAGTCATGCATGGACTTGTTTCAATGATTCAAAGAGGAAATTTTTCCATTAGGGTACTCCTTAGCTCATGTAGTATATGTATCAGGTAATTTTTGATATAACATCATAGGGGGAATTAAACATCAGGGTATTCCACTACTTCATCGGTCATCATTTCAATGATTAGTTCTATGCACACTAGTCGTGATTTGTCTTTATATGAGAAACCTTAATTCTCATACCTATGGTATCATAGGGATAGTTTCAATTGTTTTTATATTTTATGTGGTTTTATGATGAATTCATTATAAAATGATAAATCGATGATTTTAAAGTACATTGGTAACTATTTATATGAAATTGTTTATAAACATTTGAAAAGAGTGAAATTATATGACTTAGGTTATTTTATGAAGATGTTATTTCATTAATTTTATTCTTATTAAATTAAAGTATTTGGAATATTTTACAAAGAATACTTAAGGAACACTTTCTGGGATCCCACTGGGATTGTTTTTCTCACACCATGCAGATACACTTAGGTGTCTTTAGACCATGTTATTTCATATCAAGGGATAGGAAAGGCACCATAGTGAGGTGGTGAGTATTTAAGTAAACTGGGATTTGGACTCTGGTGGTGAGATGTTGTGATGCAACCCACTTGACATATTGATCTATCTGTCATTGGTTTTGATTACATTGGATTTCTTTCCATGATTTTTCCCTATAGGATTGACTTGGTTTTTCTTTGATGTATCACAACTACTTTTTGACCTATTTATGGAATATAATAATATTTTTCCTTTCATTATATATGTTTTGATGTTAATTTATCTTCTTGGGATAAATTTTTTCCAATGTTTTTATTTTATGCTTGAATAAATGTCTTCATCCCATGGGTATTGGAAACACCCCGTTATCTACATTATAGATCAGTTCATAACCTAGATTTATGAGCCTCCTAGGTCATTTTGTGACCACCTGAGGTCTAGAACGTTTTTATATAATCAATAGAGAGGATACATGATCCATTTATCCACAACTCCCCATTAATTTTGGATTCATAAATGTACAATTTATGGAATAAATTCCATTGCATTAAACTAATGAACATAATGATTGATTTTATAAAATTATATCATTGAGAATTAAAATTAAACATTAAAGAGGATATGTGGGTGGAGAAAGAGTCAAAATTACATTAATACATGAAACTATGATTATCTTAGATAACACGTTAAGATAAGCCCATACATCTCATGAATATAATGAACACACCCCGGTCAGTGTACCACATCGTGTGGATTAGACTTCCAAAAGGCATAAATGACCTCCTTAATCATATTGGGCAGACAAAAATAATTAAGGGTATCAACATTAAATTGTTGGTAAATATTTCTCCTTTTTGAGGTAATGAAAAATATAAGGGGATAAAACTGGATACTCATTATGAGGTATACATACATTGGATAAAAATTCCAAATTAGTATGTAGATTCCAAAAAAATAATCTAACCAACCAAGGGATGATAATAAACATTTTTTAAAAATAAGGAAATTTATTTCAAAAAAAATGAAAAAAAAATTATAAAATTTTCAAAAATAACTGTTAAATATAAAATAAATTAATACAACCAACGAGGTCAATAATAAAAATAAAAAATCTAGTCTAATGATACCATGAAAGAAATCATCTACCAACATGTGAAACAAATTCAATAGTGTGAACAAGGAATCACCTTATTCCCCAAGGAGTGTGGTTCCACTAAATCCTAAAATTCATTTCCTAAAAACCTATATAAGAAATGGTGACAACATCCTCACTAATGTGAGTATGTAGCCTATGTTCCAAAAAATATAATGATACTACTAATATTCAAATAGATACCTTTTATAACATATTTTAGGAACACAAGTATAAAACTAACAGTAGTAAATATATTCCATTACATTTTAGTTGTTTGAAAAAAAACCTCCTATCAAAATATATATATTCAAAAATGATTTACCTTAAAAATGAACAAATAATGTTCTAATATTACATTTCGAAAAACAAAATTAAAAAAATCATTAAAATAGGCCATGTTGTGATTCAGCGATATTCTCCCTCAACCATATAGATTGGGACATGAATCAATAATTTCTATTTGGAAAACCTTTTAAAAATATATAAAACCTAATCAAGTAATGGGGCTACATCAAAAACACTCAAGGGTAAGTGAGAATAACCATTTCATTTTATAAATTTATAACAATAGGCTTAACCATAAATCATAAATAATATTTTGGGAATTAGTAAATTTGAAAAATAAAGAAAACTCACATAACAAGTAATCCATGAATTTTTTTTTACAAATTTCCCTTAAAGGTGGTTCACCCTAGGGTCTAATTGGATAATAAATTGATATGCATGGGTGTAATAAACTACCTTCGGGTTTTATAATCCTTTACATGCCATCAAAATCACTCAAATATATCCTCATTAGCGGTACACCCTAATAACTAGGAAAAACATAAACTATGGGATATTAATAGATCTATAATATGAACTAGAATAGTACATGTATATTTATGTCCCAAATATAATCATTGTTTTCCCCATGGAATATATAAAGTACATGGCCCACTTTCAAAAAAACATCAATCCCATGAAAAAAACAAATCCCAAGGAAAAATATTCCCTTATCAATTTCAATACAACCTGTAACACCCCCCAAAATCAAGCCCCCTTTTCACAATTAAGAAAAAAATCACAATTATTTTATCCAAAAATACACATAATCCTCAGTAATAAAATCAATAGGTCTCAATAACGGTTTAACCAACAACAAATGAAATACACATTTCCTAAAGATCCAAATGGGAATTTTTTCGACAATTTATAATATATATAAATATATAAGTATATATAGAAACCACACTTTTTAAAATGTTTGAAACATAGTATAGATTCAACAGAAAACACATGTGACACTAAAAACTAATCCCAATCAATTGAAGGATGTTAATAAACAATGACATAAGTCAAACACACATCATTAAAATAGGGGGAATGCTATTAAATCCTGAAAATTTTCACTTATAAAATCATATTTGATCCAAAACGTCTTGAACAATTAGTTTCCCTTGTAGAAAACCGTCATTGGTATTTTATCAAACACATGGAATTCATAAAACACATATAGAACCATAAAATCAATTTAATTGGGAAATTATAAAAAATGAGTTCCTAGAAGACTAATAGAAAAATATTTAAAAAGAATATATATATGACATATAATATGTTAATTGAGATCAAATTATGGTTTAAAACATTAATCATTCAAATATTTATCAAAATGAAACAAAATTTGATTGAAAATCCTACCTCAGTTGATGAAACATCATCACTTTTATCAAAGATCGCTATACTAGAGTTGTACCGATCCTCATGGAACTAAAAAATCAAATAAATGTCATGGTAAACCCAATAATAACCCTAGGTCTAGTACCCATGGATAGATATGGAACCACTGTCAAAATAAAATTTATGAAAACATATGATAAATGGTATAATGGGAGAAATCTATTGTAAATAATGATATTCTTTGATGAAATCCACTCAAAATTATAGGAAACTACCAAGGGAGAAATTGGAAAGGAGCACACATGGTGAGAGAGGTGATGTTCATGTGAATGTGGGGATAAACAATGTTAAACAAAGTTAAAATTTATAGGGGTACAAGGAAAATTTTACACTATTTAATATCTAGAAAGCAGACACCAACCCCTATGATTACAGTGTGGAGAAACCACAACAGGCACTCCTACTGTGAAACATTGAATCTTCACCATGGATCCTCACCATGAGAAAAAAATATGGGTCTCATACTTCTGGTCATTAATGTATAAATCAGTGATCTAGGACATTGAGCATCTAAAAACTAAAATCAAGATCCCTAGAAATTTACAACCTATCACGCAACAATCTATTACTGAGATGGTGACCTTCAAAATATCAAAATTAAAGATACTTTGTAATATAAATGAACACCACCAAAATCTAAATAACATGGAAATTGAATTACTTATGTAAAAATAAATTATTTAATTACATACCGTTAAATTTTTGGTCCTCAAAATTCTCCTCTTAATGCCTCTTTCTGCCCACATAAAGTCATAGAAAACTAGAAAAAGTTGGGATATCAAGATTACCTTACCTAGAAAAAGTCTCTATTACCAACATTACTTATTTATCCTAAACCAAATGTATGAGACATGAATAAAAAAATTCATAATATAAAAAATTCTATTGGATTCAAGATCAACCAATCCATGAAATACTAGGAACCTTAAAAAGTATATTCCTAATTTAAATGTTGAAAAACATATAGATTGAAGAAAAAATCATCCAATTACAACAGAAATTGGGTAACTCATTCCATTGAAATTCTTTATATTTTTTCATACTAAAATAAATATCACATCTCAAAACCACCTACTAAATAAAAATCAATACATAAATAAAACAACCAAAAACATGGTATATTTAAGATAAAAATAACCAAAATTGGAGGCATGTCCCAACCAAAAATGTACCCAACAAGATAAGTACATAATGTAGAAGAATAAAAAAAATAGCTACCATAGTTCTCCCCAACATTGATATATATCCAAATAAAAATAGAATAGATATTACCTTCACCACTAGATCCTAACACATATATATCACAATTCATTCACATGATAATTAGATAAGTAAATAAGATCCCCAATTTGATTTCATCAAATTCAAAACCCAAAAAATATCTCACAAAAAAAGGAATAATATAAAAATCATATTATAAATATGTAAATACTAATCCAAAAATATTTATCTATTATAAATAAAAGAAATGGGGAATAAATATGATTTATAACACGTCCCATCATAAGAAAAAAAATATAATAAGATACCCCAAAATCCAAAAATCATCATTCAATTCAATAAATTGAAACAAGACCGCATACTAATTCATATATCTAAATAGGTTTTATGTAACATTATGATTCATTTTCATCATGTACAATCTATTATGGTGATAGAGGAATCCATAAAGGTTATAGGTCCCTGGAGCTAATAATCAGAGTTTTCATAGGTCCCCAATTTCACAAAAATGGAAACATAGTAGGGGATTTCTCTTTACTAAACCAAAAATAGAAATTAAAAAAGATATATTCTCATTTTAATCAGCTTTATAGTCACTATTATCTCTATTCAGGTCACCCTAACCACCACCATGAAATGTTGGTGCAATAAATTCCATATGTTTTCTTGCAAAAAATAATCATTAGTGATGATGTCCATGTCTAATACTTTAATAAAACTGTTTATCCCATATTAAAACACCATCAAAATAATATCTACACAAAGTATTATTGAAAAAAAAATGAATCCTTCTTATAATCATTGATGGTAAAATCTATGGTTAAAGGAACTAACCTAATGAAATGTTCAATATGCTCTTTTCCTGAATGATCACTCGGATAAACACCCAAAAACTCTAATTCCTTCTTATCTGTAACCTCATCAATATGATTCCACATAATGATATAATTATTAAAATATCCTTGTGAAATATAATCAAATAGTTGTTTCTGTGTAATATATCCCTATCCCTCTAATCCCAACCCTTCAAGAAATAAAATTTTGTATCTCACTGAAGAGGTTTCAAGAGTTCCAAATGAATAAAATATCACATTGACCTTATCTACCAACTATGTCTCCACTTGAGATCCTCAGTCGCCAAAAAATTATTGGTAGTCACCAATTCAGTAATTCCCATATGTTTTCAAATATCCATGATAAAAAAACCATGCCAATTCATCGAGAATCTAAATAGAGTTTGAGATTCACAATAACACTCTAGATAATTCAAAGGCATACCCTACAAATTGCTACCCACAGCATTCTATCCTTGATTTTCCGATTTCTTTCTAGGGATTATTTTCAAAATGATCAAGAAAATAAAAATTTAAAAATATCATGCCATGAGCTATCATATAAAAAATTAAATAATAAATCATGTAATTAAAATAATTTATTATATTTTAAAAAAACTAATACTTATTATAAAATAAAACATATAATTATTTAAAAACAAACACAGTCCAAAAAAATCATATTTATAAATTATTTTTCATTGAAGTAAAAAACAATCATGGAAACAGTACATAACAATAATAAAGGTATGGTAATGAACCACAAAAACCAATCAATTACACATAATCATGAAATAAAAATCATGATGGAAATTTGAAATACCTGCAGGGTGAAAGAAGAATTTGAATAGTATTAACACTATACATAGTTTGGCCCCATGGATTTTTCGACCATACCACAACCATTAAATTATCAATAAAAATTAATATAAATATTCAATATTCAATGTCCATAGATTGATATACCCAGAACCCAAGTATTTATTCCCCTTTATGAACCCAAAACTATGTATCCTCCTAGACTACTCTTAGGCTCTCCCCAAATATCAAAGTACAATTAAACCATATGAATATATTTCAAGAATAATCAATTCAGAACAATAAAAATTAGAAACCTAAAACCCCTACTAACTTGAGTAATAGTATGATGAATATTTCGACAAGAACTCTCCCACACCCACCTCTCATTATCTGAAAAATCTAATATATCTTCTACCTTTACCCCCCTCAAGGGGGTTCCATGATAACAATTGGATATGATCCTACCTAGGTCAACCTACCAGGTCACCCGAGGCACCTTACCAGAAGGTCTAAAGTGCATCTATGATCACTATGATTTAGTGGAAATCATTAAGGATATCAAAACACAGTCATTGGGATGATTTCACACTCTATGGAAAAGAATCCACAAAATAGGTTATAACAAGAAAATTTTCATTATGTTCCCATATGTTGGATAAATATTACAAATAAGTAATCAAATTTCATAAATATAATATAACAATATATGGTATAAAGAGAAATAAATATTAAAATGAAAATAAAATAACTTCCAATAACACATAAATTCATCATCTAATTTTGAAAATATAATTAAAAAATAAAATAAAATAAAAATTTCAGGGATTTCAACACTGAAAATGAACCAGGTGGTCTAAAATCCATAAAAATAGTCAACTACCATGATATGATAATAAGTCAGAACTATGAATAAAACATCACCAACTTCCCTAAGTATAGTGGTGACACTCCAAACTAATAGACTTGTCCTGAGGCATTTCATTAGAAATGGTCAGCTAGGGTTTGAATATCAATAAATATAATAGAAGATAATATATGAAAATTGAGAGAAGTAGTAAAATGTATGAGAAATTGGGACTTACCTTCAATTAATCCACAAAATATACAAGGAGGACACATAGTTATAAATTAGAGAGGAAGAACTATATATGGATAAGAGATCATAACATGAATGGGTTGAGAAATGGGGTGAAAATGAGTTAAAATAGATAGGGTTATTGTAGTATTGGAAATATATTAAAAATAAAGGTAGTTGGATCCATGAAATAACTCCTAGTATTGTGGAATGGAACTACATTGGAAAAAACTTCCATGACATAAAATACACACTGGGCCATGGATATTGTCCATGTGATAGAACCAGGGTTCCTAACACCATAGGAATTATAGAATATTTGGGAGCTTTAGGGCATGGAGAACTCCAAAAACAAAGTTGATATGCCTACAAAAGGATGTCCCATTACACCATAAACCCAGGATTTTAGTTTATCCTTCTATAATATAAAATTAAAAAGTCATTTAAATCTACCCTAATACCTACAAAATATCAAAGGAAAAAAAATTATAGGATGTAAATAATCTAAAAAAATGAATACCATTGACCCAGTTAGTGTCATAATAAAAGTGTAGTATAATATTTATCTCCAATGGTATAGTAAAATTGATTGAAATAACCTAATATCATTTCATATATACTTTAATCATATAAAATAACATTCCCCCTTATACATACACATCATAATTGACATGAGAGTCATACTATATGAGTAGTTTCATCATACCATATGATACAACTTTTATATAAACATATGTAATATATATATACTTATAAAGAATGAATAACATGTATCATTCAACCACCATGTAACACAAATAAAAACTAAACTTTCAGTTATTTTATTGAAATACAATAATAAAAATTATATGGAAATGGAATTTTTTGGATTATTATATATTTAAAAATATATAATTGTAGGATGATTCTCTATTTTTTCATGAATATATAATTGTATCATGGTTTCCATTTAAATAGTGATCATACATGGAATATGCTATGATTTTTTCACCCAAATAGACCTTACTATAATTACTATCTCCCAATGGGGTCATATTAAAAATCCAAGCTCAAAAATACTTGGCCAACTATAATAGAAATGGGATTCACTTTTCAAGATTTTCCACCATGAGAAACACTATTATGAGCAAACCTAGGTAAAATTTATACTTCACATGATTTGGCCCATTATAGATATTGAGGTGTGTTTCCGATCATCCGGGTCTAGAAACTAGTTCTATGGGAATAAAAGGATACCATGTGTGAACTATTCACCCTCAAAATATCATTTAATAAAAAACATAACATATCCAAATATCTAGCTACACTTATCTATAATTTATACTTCCATGAAAATATGAAAATCATTTTCAAAATTAAATGAAAAAAATTCATAACTAATATATATAATTAAATCTACCATATAAAAATATTCATAAAAAGAGATAAAAAATTTGTACACATATAGAACAAAATATAAAATAAAGAAGCTAATGTGGTAGATACATCAACCAACTATAGTAAACCACCAAACCTGAACCAACCCGATCATCGCTATATGACCCATGTCCACCTCCAAATCCAAACACATCAAACAAAAAATAAAATGGTATATTCTAATCACATAAGAACATCTCATGGGTAACTAATAAAGAAATAATAAACATACTATCATTGGGTGTGTATGTAGGGAATGATATACACAAGATTATCATATTTACACCATTAAAAAATTATATGTAATTCCTTTTATATTAAAGTTGAATAATTCTAGTGTGAAATACATTTCATGAAATTATTTTTATTTTTATATTTTATGAAATATAATAAAAATCATGAACCTAAATAGATATTTTCATAAAATATCCCCAAACATAAAAATAAATATGATTTGTTAATTTGTAAAAAATTAAAAAAGAATCAATAAATTCATATTTCACCCTATAATTCTTCCTAAACCATCTGTTAGTTGGTTTTGAACAAATAAAATATGGAGAGATTAACCAAAAAATAAATTATTCAATTATAAGGAAAGATTTAATTATCAAAAATATGAAACAAAACAACCCATTGATAATTATTATATGAAAATTGATAGGATGAAATATAACTGAATTATAATTAAAGGGGGAAGTTATAAAAAAAGAAATAGAACCATGCATTAAAAATATAGATAATAAAGGTAAATAGAACATATCAGGGTATATAATAATTATATATGAAATAATGACATTTAAATAATTATCTCAATGAAACATTATGGGATATACTCTAAGTTAGTTAAGGTGAAGGGGACCCTAGGATCCTCATACATTCTCAATGATCAAACCAATCATATTTATCCATAACTGGTTATACCCATTCTCAATAATAATTTACAAGGAGAAATATGTCATGTACTAGTGGTAAGCACATCCATATCAAAATACCATGTAGTTAGGGCTGTTTATTCTAGCACTAGATATGTAATATCTTTACTAGTATTACATGTCCTATTATTCCCACATAAGGACTAATATATCCCATGAGGGTTGTTAAGGGAGGTGATAAAAAAATTTAACTCCTGCTAGTCACATGCCAATAAAATAACATAATACTATTTTAAATATATTAATTCCCAATATAATCTTCCTAGACCCATTATTAAGAATCCCCTTATTATTCAAATATTCCTTAAGACATAATTAACTTCACTCCAAGATATACAAAAACTCATATGAGACGTAGTGAAAGGGGATAAAACCAAGGGATTGTAATGTTTTAGAAAAACATTAATAAAAATTCTCCTAATGATATTTAGCATCCACCTAAATATTGAAAATATGAGGAGCACAATTTGAAACCACTTTTAACATGTGATTTAATTTAAAATATCAATAAACCTAAATAAGAGCACAAATATTACATAAAAATGGGCAATATTCTTGAACATGTGTTAATAATCAAATTAACATGACCTAATTAACATAGACACAATTCAAAAAATATTGAACTAATAAATATTTTTAAATAATTTTAAGCACTTATTAATAAATATACATCTATATAAAAAACCTATAAACCAATTAATAATTTCATAAATAAAAAAAATATCAAAAGATAAATCCTCTCTAAATCATTTAAAATTCTAAAACCCCACTATAATATTCAAATCCTAAAAAAATAAACAATTATTAGTTTTAACAAACACCATGTACATACTCATGATCATACATGGTGATAATGTTTAGGAACCAATGATAAACCCATTTTCATGTCAAGACTATAATCATCATTACAACAAAATCAACTTAATTTCATTAATACTAGAATTTAGAAGTAAATTCTAATATAAAAATAGGATTCTAAAGAATGTATGGAAAGGAAGGTAAATAGAATTTTTAAAGAACCAATAAACTAAATCATATGAAGTGATTTAATTATTAATGAAAATGGTCGGATAGGTCTCAAGATCAACTCCAAATTTTTAAGAAATCAAAATAACCTTGTTTTCATGATCCCTGGACAATAGGTTTTTCAAAAATATCCATTTGAAAATTAATGGAGATGGAAAATATAGAGTAGTGGAAGGAAGTAATTTTATAATAATAGAACAATGAATATTTTCATTTTGTTATCCTGATTAAATATATTCTATAACCATAGAAGGAAGGGGAGCTTTCCCATGACCCCCTTTGACATACCATTCAAAGAGGTAAAGTATGTTGAATGTTTAAAAATTAAAAGGACACAACAAGACTCAAATACCCTTACATGATTAGTTACCATGTTCTACCCTCAATACTTACCAAAATATGATGAATTTTTTTAAAGTACACTTAACACAATGTTTCTCATATTCTTAAACTTAGCAGTTTTAAAAACACATGTAGCCTAGAAAATGTTCCCAAAACCAAAAAAACAATCCTAAGACACATCAAAATATATTATAATCATTATTAAAAAAGTATATTAAGTTAAAATTGACATTAGGGTATGTATATTTTCGCAAAAATGAAAACTAAATTCCCCTAAACACATATCATTGAATATAATGGAACTAATATCAAAATCAATAATTATATACTCGAAAATATAAAAGAAAGAGAGGTACTATTTTATTCATAGTTTCCCAAATGGAAAATTTCACTAAAATATATATCCATACCACCTAAATTAGAAAAAATTTCACAATAATTGATATATTAATTCTCTAGGATAGATTCGTTTATGGGAAAACATGGGAAAAACTACTCCAATTTTTAGTTGAGGCCAAAGGAAAGGTTGAATGTGTTGTCTATAGAGAAGATACTCAAAATTTCTTAGTGATATAGTGAAAATTATATCAATGGACTCACAATCAACCCATTCCTCCTAAGTCAAGACTCAGTAGTTATTGACCACGAGTGGTGAAACCTATAATTTCTCTCCCTAAAATGAAAGGTTTAACCATAACATGGTCAAAAATCATGATCACACTATTGTGGTTGAATAATTTAATTCAAGGAAATTTTTTACATGGTGAAAAAATAAACCACTTAAGGGAAAGATTAATAATTCTTAGAAAAATATAACATAAGGGTATTTCCCATATATTTAGTGATATAAGGCAATATGTTTTATATTATAAATCTTATCCCCTAGATTGAATTCATTTGATTTTTTACTTAAGTTTTAATAAAATAAATTTTATCTTTTCATTCCTATAAACCCATTTATCTATTTGTTTTAAATCGATTAAATATGGATAGATAAACCAATAATTTAAATATTCATGCGTAAGAAATCATTTAAATTGGAAAAAATATAAATCCCCACAACACAAAAAAAACTTTTTGTTCAAGATAAATGTAATAATGGACAAAATTAAGTGATCACATAATTATGTTAAAAATAGATGGATTAAAAAATAAAAGACACAAATGGTCATATAATATGTATAAGAAAGTAAAGTATGACATATAATTATTAATAATAATTATGTATGAAATAAATACCATGATAACAAAAATATCTAAAAATACTGGTGGAATATTCCTTAAGAGGGAGATGGTTAGGGGAATACTATAATCCCCATATAATATTAGTGGTAAAACCCATCATATCTGGCTTTAATTGGCTAGAACCATTATAATTTATGAGCTTCTAGGGAGAACTATATAAACTAATAAATATAATCACATCAATATAATAGTATTATTTAGATACTATGGAATAGTTCAAGGCTAGGTAAGGCATCAAATACCTAGTAGTACATTCCAAAGTCATCTGACCTTAGCACTTGGTTTTCCCAGAATCAAGATAAGAGGTGTGAGGAATCATTTTCACACACACTAATCACTGAAAAGTAATATTCCATAATACAATTTTAACTAATACCAAGCCCCTATCATAGCTCCCCAAATCCTTTATTAAGTGTCCATTTATTATCCATATAAGAATTTCCCAAATCAACTTTATCTCAAGATATACACAAAGTCACATAAAACATAGTGAAAAGGGATTAAAACAAGGCTGATTCTTTTCTGAAGAAAAAATTCATCTCAAGGTGATTAATGGAAATTTATTTTTAGACATATAATAGAAATCATGAAGACCAGTATTTGAAAACAATTTGTAACAATACTTTGATTGGAAATCTCAATTAACTAAATGAGGATATGTTAGGACGAGGATCATAATAACCCATTCCTTTGTGAGTTTTTCGTATTGGAGAAACCCAAAAAAAAATCATGTCATTTAAAAATTGATATAGGGTTGAGAAAAAATCACTTATTAAAATATAATTCCATGCCATGGAGCCTATTTTTGCAGTATATGGGTGGATACTACTACATAGTGAGGATGGTTGTGGTATAGTGGGGATTGAGAGATGAATTCGGATCCACTGCCAATTTTAACATGATTCTAATCTGAAGGAATTTGGTGGTGTATCCTATATGTTTTTTTGTTCCATGGAATGAGGCTATGATGCATTGTGACTGAATTCTACACCACGGGGGGCCTCTATATGGCATAGTGTTTTGAGGAGATTATTCTAATTTAGTTAGAAAATATTGTATCTAATGTATGTTATGGTGTATTCCCTTTACATGGAAATTAGGTTTTTCATAATGGTGTTTTTGGTTGTGTTTTAGTCCATCCTCATATAGATATGAGATTCACTATAGTTAATATTATGTCCCTCATGAGTTCATTGACCAAGGAGGTTGTGACCCAATCTTATGCTTTTTTGTCATTGTATACCTTGTGTTATGTGGTTTCACAGTATTTTATGGAAGGTTATGTCGTGGCCTTTAGTTTTTAAGTAGACTTATAAATACCCAAAACCCCATTAAACCCAATTATCTCCCATATTTTCATCTAAAACCCGAGGCTCCACAAAGTTATTTTCAAAGGCATCAAATCCCCATTGGACTAGAATAAATACCAAAATTCTAGATATCAATATTTTTTAATCTATGGTGTGTTATTTATCTTTTTCTTGTGTTTTATTTTTTATTAATTATTATTTACTCACTTTTATTCAATCCATGCTATGGTGGTTAATACCTATTATTCAAATGATTTCTTTTTTGTTTTTAGGTGAAACTATGGAATGATGATCTTAGCTGATCATAGTTTCTTTATGGGAGATGTTATCATAGATCTATATTGACGTTATGAATCTATTAAATAAATTTATAAATATTTCAGTAGGGGATTCATTGATTCTACCTAAATTTATGAGATATTGTAAATTTATAATACTTTACATTCATTTTGTGGTGGTAGAATTTACTATAATAATGAATAAACCAAATTATATAAGAATTGGTCTATGGATTGTAATCACATGTATTTTTACATGGTGATAATAGTTTCAATCTTAATTTACTAGATAGTTTTCTATCAAGGTTATTCTTGTTATCATTTTTTCTATTCTGGGATTAGCATGCATAATTTGATGAAATTGTTATAGAATGTGATAATAGTAAATTATTGTTTAGATAAAGAATATAATGAGGCACGATTAATAAAACCGTCATTTCATGTTATTTGATAGAAATAAAATTGATGCTGAAAAAAATTTTAATTCATGTTTTTTTAATGTACCGGAAATTATGTATATATTATTTAAATTATATTGAATTATTTTGAGACTATGGAATCTTACGACGCACGATTCTGAGGCCCAAAGTCCCCAGAATGATACGTCGATGTTTGGTTGAGTATTAATTAGCGTGTGTAAGAAGTTTTCCTGAAAAAGAGGAATTACTCTTAAAAGGTAACTCGTATCAAAAATATGAGGGCAGCGTTGTGTTTAGGATGGTGGGTTTATCCTAGGCACGACTTAGGTTTATTTGGCGCGATCCTCCTATGAGAAAACCCAAAAATCGCATAACCTAAAATAAAATAATTAAATAAATTATTTTATTTTTCAAATGATTATCCCTCACAAATGGTAGATCGGATTGAAAATCCGAGACCACCACTGAACTCGTTAGGGCATGCTTTATTTAAGAAGAAACTAACATTGGAAGGCACAAGCCACCAGCGAAAGTTATTTTTTGGCTGTAAATAAAATAATTAAGTGACAATTATTTTATTGTAAAATCCATAACGTTTAAATGCTAAATTTGATTGGTAATCCAAGTGTAACATTGTGTTCATTGGGGTGTGTTTCACTTGGGAACAGCCTAACCTCGACTATCGCTGGTCGAGGGTGAATGTTAATAATTTTCCAAACTTTTTTTCGGGCTTAAAACAAAGATGTAGTGGCCCGTGGAAGGGGAAACATGGAGGTGAAATTTTGGCGTGTCTTTAGAGCGCAGTATCGAGAGAGATAGGAAATGCAATGGCGGTCCGGTGCGGCTGGTGTAGGCGGTGTGGCGGCCAAGTAGACAGCGGGGTGTATTATTTCTAGTGTGTTTATTGGGATGTGTGAGCAGGTTCGTGTTCATCTCAGCGGATGCATGATCGGCGGCTGGAGGTTGAGAGTTATCATTGTTGATCGAACGAGAAAATCATGAATGTGGTTAATTGGAGAGAGAAAGGAATTGAAAGAAATTAAATTAAAAGTAAAATGAATAGAAAAATAAAAGGGTGAGGTGTTATGTGGAATCACGTGGAGCAAGGGATACCATGTGTGAATCTCAATTGAGATTAGTTAAGGAATAAAATAATAATCGAATAATAATAATACAAATAATGTTATTATTATTTTTGGTTGTAAAACCATTTTTCATGTGTAACTTATCTGTGTGACCTCGGTTTCATGAACCGTCAGTGGCAGTACAACCCTGACTTCGAGATGGAAATTTTGAGTCCAATATTGGATGTCTTTTTCGATTTTTTGGATTGAGTACCTGAAACGCTTGTGAATTAATAGATTTAATATTATTATTTAATCTTCGACCAGCCATAAATCTTGAGTGTGACATCCAATTGAATTTCCATCAGTGGTGATGTGATCCTATCATTAATATGGTCGATTAAAGTCTAATGTTGGATACTAAATTCTTGTTTGTGGTTCAGGTCCAGGAAACACCCAATATTATTATTATTATTATTATTATTATTGCGGGATCTTGTATTAGACATATCTTCCTCATACGGTGTCGGAATGACGAACAGTCTATGATATTGTAACCCTGAAATTAAGATGGAGTTTCAAAACCAATTTTATATATTTATGTTGAGGTTGAGGAATGGCCCCTAAAAGGGTTGGTTTGTATGTGTTGTGGTGAAATGCAAATTTTTTACCGGGTATTTGTTTTGGACAAATTGTTTTTCCATAAAGTGTGTGTTTTCATGTGAATCGTAACAATGTGACCCATTTGTTTATCTGATACCCTTTGGAGTATGACCATGTTGGATCGAACCCTGAATCCAATTGGGCCCTCCAAGCAGAAATGCTAATAACATACAGACTGGGCATCTGATTGACACGCTGTCTATAGCATTGGGTCCCTATTGACGTGACAAACCTTTGGGATACTTCTTCATCAGACTGCGTTGTATTTGGTGTATCGATCTATGTCTTGAGGAAAGGATCCTCCCAGAATCAAGTCATCTTAGTATGGGAACCCTATAGCTGATTGTAACATGCGAAAGGGATCCTTCGTGGGTCTGTACTTGACGAGCCCACATGGATCCGCTCTAGGAATCCATGTGGGACTACTCTAGGATCATGTGTGGTTATGATGATGTTCTAGGATCCTGTTTGGGTCTATGGTACTAGGATATTCTGTGGGTCTGATGATGTCCTAGGATCCTATGTGGGTCTAATTATTTAAGATCCTACATGGGTCTACCTCTTAAAAGAGTAGGTTGATTCAGTAGTTACATCTAATCATCTCTACTACTATACCTAAGTTTACCTGGTGTGAGTTGATTTCATACTTGTGTGGTACTTTCCTTCGTGGTAATACCTTGGTGGTATTTTTCTCTATGGCATACCTGTGTGGTTCTTACCTTTGTGATATTATTTCCTTTTTGGAACAGTTGAGCCTTGGGATTTTGGGTTGGACCCTATGTTTCCTCATGATTGAGATGGGTATTGATGATAACATAGGTATATGTATGGGCATATACCTAAGTAGGGTTGATAGTTGATTTCCTACTTTGTGGTTTATCCTTTGTGGATTTTGTCAAACCTTGAGGGTCTCAAGGTCCTTACTAAGTATCGTTATACTCACCCCTATATAGGATATTCCCACACCTTGTTGTGTTTGTTGCAGATGACAAACATCGTGGATCGAGGATGAGGGAATCAGGATTGGATGGTGCCTGGAGATGTACCATATGGTGTGTCAGTGCACAGAGAAGATGGGCGGACGTGGAGAGATGAGGAGGCGATCTGTACCTACCCTTCATGTAGGAACCTCATAGGATGATCCAGTAGCGGAAATTCTCATTCTTTAGTTGTATTGTATTTTTGTTCTACTTGTACCTTTACTGTTGGACATGTATTCCGACCCCTCTTACACTCAGCACTCTTTTTTTTATATAGTTTACTTGTGTTCGTATCTTTTTGTGTGCTTGGTTGCATGTTTTTACAGGATATAAATGCAATGCCTTCTTGGTTTTAGAAAATACACCTTTCGGTGCTAGTCGTCAGCCCCTGGCCTATGGATGGTGGGCTTGGGGTAGTCACAGCACAGGCCCCGGTGGACGAGTTGTGATAAATTGGTATCAAAGGAGTTAGTTCTTCCATATAACATAGGACTATGAACCTTTTAAATGAAATATTCTTTTGTTTAGTTAGTGTGGTTATCATTTTAGAGAATATAGTTTTGGTGTGGTGGCCAACGTATCCATACACCAGGACCCTAACTTTTGATTTCTGACTCAGTGCATGAAAACACTGATTGCGTTTGTGTTTTGAAAAGTTTTCTTGTGTTTTGTTGAGACAGCTCACTAGGGATAACTTAATGATTGTGGCGCACCTGTACCTTATAAGGATGACATTGCATAGACATCAAGCTAGGATTCCTAAGATAGTACATGATGGCGGCCCATAGAGGGACGAGGCTCCAGTGCAGGGCCCTCTTACTATGTTGGCACCTTCGAGTGGTTTTCAAGAAACACCACCACCCGTTGGGTAGTCGATCTCACCAGCCGCACTGGCGGACGGTTCGTGCTGACTAAGCACATTGCACGAGTTCCAAAGGCAGAGGCCTCCAAGTATTTGAGGTAAGATAGATTCCCACACAGCTGAGAGCTGGCTGGAGGTGGTTGCTATAGTTTTCCACCTAGTTGAGACACCAGTATAGAAGAAGGTGATATTAGTGAATAGTATTTCTTAGTGAGTGACCATGAGTATGGTTCGCATAGTGATGTATCTTTGGTACATGGACCATTACCTGATATAGTACCATCCTTTGGGTAGTGTGTCAGCTATATCACTACCCGTTAATTAGCAGTTACAACTGGCGGTACCCGTATGAGACACATATAGGCTTAGTGCTTTAAGCAAGATTCAGCATCGGATACCCCTCAGGTTCGGTGGCGATCCAAACTCATAGGCGGCTGAGGACTGGCTTTATGAGGTGGCTGAGACTTATCTAGGCATTCTAAAGAATCAGGAGGATGACATGTCGGTAGCTGAGTATTCATCAAGGCATACTGACCATTCTTGGTTCTCGATGAATACGATATGATTAGTGTTCAAGGCTCTGACTTCCAAGCGAGGCGTGTTAAATGAAATTCGACACAACACTTTTTCTTTATGAATTACTACTTATGTTAGGGTTCTAGTGAGAAATTATGTGGTTGAATGTTCTTCGGTTGTACAGATACAACTAGTGAATGTTTGTAGTGACAAATCAGTAAACTAGAGTGAGTCTCAAGGACATGGGCATGTAAAATGTTATGGGAAGAAGAAGTGATAAGGAAAAATAAATCTACAAGGTTGTAGTTGTAGAAGTAGAGTTAGGAGAGAAGAAATAGATGGTTTACTTTTTTACATGTTACAACCACCCCCCATTGTGGTCTCCGCCATGCTCAGGGAGCTGGAGGATAGGGAAATAGAGTAACTACATGCGGTCAAGGAGTGAGACCCAAGGGATTTAGGAATGATTCGAGGTATGGCCTATGTATAATACTAGATGTTGTATCAATAGACATTTTTATCAATCATTCCTTCCTTCCACAAACCTTTTCCAATACCTAGTGTTTCTCATTAAACCATTGACACGACACTCACGTGTGGAGATACCTATGGGAGGAGACTCGATAATCACACTTACGCCGAGGGTGTGATCTGACCCTTGAGGTGAGAGTATCGGTTGGAATCTCATGGTGGTTGTGTCGAGGCCTTATGACGTAAGATTGGGTATTACTGAACATCCATAATTCATACCTAGATTTACTGTATTAGGAAAAAAGGTTGTGGTTTATCTACAACGTTGGGATGAGGTTTTCCTTAGTTAGCGAAAAAGGAAACCTAGGAAGAATAGGATAAACTCCTGCAAAAGAGGGTGAAACTGATCACTTAGGAGTCGGCCAACCTCACCCTCGTGGCAGCAGATGTTTTGAATTTTCTGTTCCCAACAAGAGTGGCTAGAGTTCCTCCAGGACTATGACTTTGAGATAGTCTATACTCCTGGGAATGGGAACATGGTAGCAAATGCACTCAACAGCAGGTCTAGCCTACAGCTACTGAGTGAGGCGACATAGCCGATAGCCACTTTGTAGATATTCTTTTTGGATCAAGATAGAGCATCTTTTCTTCAGTATCTTATAGTCACTCCCCCACTTCTTCAGTGAGTCAGGGATGTGCAATGTGGGGACGCTGACTACAAGGCTCGACATGCTCAGATTTCCTCAAGGCAGGCACCTGATGGATTTTCTTAATGTGGAGAGCATGCAGTCCTCTTCAGAGGACGTACCATGGTACCAGTAGCACTACAAAAGGAGGTGTTGGGGGAGTTACATACATCCCCTCTGGCGGTACATCCTGGGGTGGTGAAGATGTACCAGGACCATCGGCGTCAGTACTGGTAAATAGAGATGTATAAAGTAGTGGAAGAGTTTGTATCACGATGTCTCACTTGTATGCAAGTGAAGACTACACAGAGTTGGCAAAATTCTTATGTCGACAGGATATGGATACCCTTTGAGTTCTAATAGGGGGACCACATTTTCTTGCGAGTCTCTCCTCGATGGAGACTATAGAGATTTGGATGAGGGGGAAAGCTATCACCGAGGTTTATCGGCCCTTTTCTGATCTTTTGGAGGATAGGTGAGGTAGCATACTTCTTGGCTCTTCCACCGTAGTTGGAGAGGGTGCATGACGTCTTCATCATATCCTAGCTTAGGGGATATGTGGACTACCCATCTCACATCATCGACCACGTCGAGCTGGACTTAGATGATGGGGTGTCGTTTACGGAGGTTCCAGTGGAGATTGAGGATCGATATGAGAGAGTCCTTCGTGGGAGATCAATACTTTTTGTGAATGTATTTTGGCATCACAAGAACCTGCAGGAGAGTACATGGGAGTGGGAGGCTCAGATTAATGCTCAGTACCCTATTTTGGTTGTTTATCCTTTGTTATGGCTTTCGGGGACGTAAATCCCATGGTTGGGGAGAATTTAATGTCCCAAGAATTTCCATATAGTATTTTTTAAATTAAATGGAATTATTTTGAGACCACCAAATCAGACGGCATGTGATTCTGAGTCCCAGAGTGCATGGAATGATCTGTCAAAGTTCAGTTGAGTTTTAATTAGAGCACATAAGAAGGGTTGTTAAAAATATGGAATAACTATTAAAATGTAACTCATATTAGAAATCTGAGGTTACTGATGCGTTTAGGATGGCGGGTTTAACCTTGGTGAGACTTAATTTTAGTCAGTGTGGGCCTCCTATGAGAAAACCCCAAAATAGCATAACTGTAAATAAAATTATTAAATAAATTATTTTATTTTTAAAATGCTTATAACTCACAAATGGTAGCATAGATTGAAAATCCAATACCACTACTAAACTCATGAGGGAATACTTTATTTAAGTAGATACTAACTTTGGTCGGCGCAGGACATCAGTAAAATTTAGTTTTAGGTCGTAAATAAAATAATTAATGAAAATTATTTTATTGTAAAATATATTACATTTAAACGGTAACTCTAATTGGAAATCCAAGAGTATTGTTGGGTTCGTGGGGAAATGTTTCACTTGGGAAGCGCCTAACCTCAACAGGTCCGGGTCGAGGGTGACTGTTAATAATTTTCCAACCTTTTTTGGGCTTAGAATGAAGATGCAGTGGACCACGGAAGAGGCAATGTGGAGGTACAATTCTAGCGTGTCTTTGGGGAACAGCTCCGTGCGAGATAGGTAGTGTGATGGCGGTCCAATGCGGCTAGTGTAGGAGGCGCGGTGGCTAAGCAGACAGCGGGGTGCAGTTTTTCCAGTGTGGTTAGAGGGAGGTGCGAGTAGGTCCGTGTTCATCTTAGTGGATGCATGATCGGTGGATGGAGGTTGAGGGTTTAAATTGGTGATGGAACTGGAAAATCTTGAAAGGGATTAATTAGAGAGAGAAAGGAATTAAATGAAATTAAATTAAAAGTTAAATTAATCGAAAAATTGAAGGGGGGAGGCGCTATGTGGAATCACGTGGAGAAAGGGATACCATGCGTGAATATCAATTTATGTTAGTTGAGGAAGAAGATAAAAATAAAATAATAATAATATAAATATTGTTATTATTATTTTTGGTTGTAAAACCATTTTTCATGTGTTACTTATCTGTACAACCTCTGTTTCACGAACCATCAGTGGCAGTACGACCCTGACTTCAAAACAGAAATTATGAGTCATATATTGGATGTCTCTTTTGTGTTTTTGGACCGAGTACCATAATCACCAGTGATTTAATAGATTTAATATTATTAATAAATCTTATACCTACCATAACTCCTGTGTGAGATGTACGATTGACTTGTTGTCAGTGGTGATGTGATCCTGTCATTAATATGGTCGATTCAAGTCTAATGTTGGATACTAAATTCTAGTTCGTGGTTCGAGTAAAAAAAACCCAATATTATTATTATTATTATTATTATTATTATTATTATTATTATTATTATGGGATCTTGTATCCGAAATATCTTCCTCATACGGTGTCGGAATGATGAATAGTGGGTGACGTTGTGACCCTAAAATTAAGATGAACATTTCAAGACCAGTTTTTGGATATTTATGTCAAGGACGAGGAATGGGCTCTATGAGGTCCGGTTCGTGCGTTTTGTGGTGAAATTTAACCTTTTCACTGGGTATCCATTTTGGAAAAATGGGTAGTCCATCACGTGTGTTTTTCTGAGTGAGTTGTATTGATGTGACCCATTTGGTTATCTAGTGCTATTTGGA
The DNA here is from genome assembly GCA_963277665.1 of Viscum album. Classification (NCBI taxonomy): domain Eukaryota; kingdom Viridiplantae; phylum Streptophyta; class Magnoliopsida; order Santalales; family Viscaceae; genus Viscum; species Viscum album. Next base: position 277,381,435 of record OY728161.1, on the reverse strand, counting down.
GTACGTCTGGGATGGTTCGAACCCCGAATCCAACCTGGCCCTTTTATCAGAAATGCTAATAACTTACAAACCAGGAATCTGATTGATGCGCCGCCAGTTGCATTGGATTCCTTTTTGTCTTGATGGAACTTTGGGATACTTCTTCATGGGACTTTGTTAATGTTGGGGTATCCACCTATGCCTTGAGGAGAGGATCCTCCCAGAATCAAGAGAGCATAGTGTGGGAACTCTGTAGCTGGATATAACATGAGGAAGGGATCCTTCGTGGTTTTGTGCTCAAGGATCCCACATGAGTACGCTCTAGGAATCCATGTGGAACTACTCTAGGATGGTATCTGGGACTGATGTACTAGGATCTTGTGTGGGTCTGATGATATACTAGGATCCTGTGTGGTTCTGTTGTACTATGATCTTGTGTGGGTCTGATGATTTAGGATCCTATGTGGTTCTGCCTCTTAACAGAGTAAGATGTTTCTATAGTTATATTTAATCATCTCTATTATTGTACCTAAGTTATAGCTGGTGTGAGTTGAGTTTTTACCTGTGTGGTACATTCCTTCTTGGTAATAACATGGTGGTATTGTTCTGGTTAGTGTACCTGTGTGGTTCTTAACTTTGTGATATTCCTTCCTTTGTGGTACATTTGAGCCTTGGGATTTTGGGTTGGTCCCTATGATTCCTCATGATTGAGATGGGTATACTTGATAACATAGGTATATGTATGGGCATATACCAAAGATGGGTTGATAGTTTATTTCATAATTTTTAGATTATCCTTTGTGGATTTTGTGAGACCTTGAGGGTCTCGGGGTCCCTACTGAGTATCGTTACACTCACCCCTGCATGGGATATTCCCACACCTTGTTTTGTTTGGTGTAGACAATGGATAGTGCTAATCGAGGCGGAGGGTACCAGGATTGGACGGTGCCCATAGGTGGACCATATGGTGTGTCAGTGCGCAGAGGAGACAGGCAGACGTAGAGAGCTGAGGAGGTGATCTGTACCTACCCTTCAAGTAAGAACCTCCGAGGATGACCTAGTATCTGACTTTCTCTTTCTTCAGTTGTATTTTATTTTTGTTGTACTTGTACCTTTACAGTTGTGCCTTTATTCCGACCCCTCATGCATTCAGCAATCCTTTTTTATATTGTTTACTTGTGTTCGTATCTTTCTGTGTGATTGTTTGTGTGTGTTTTAAGGATATAAAAACAATTCCTTCCCGTTTTAAGGGAATATGCCTTTCAGTGCTAGTCGCCAGCCCCTGGCCTATAGAAGGCGGGCTTGGGGTAGTGACGGCACAGGCCCCAAGGGATGGGTCATGGCCTTTTTCTTCTATGTTCTAATATAAATGGATAGAGAATATAGAGCTTCAATTCTTATTTTAGATAATAATAAAAGGCATATTAAAATATATTTTTCCCTTCTAACATTTTTTTGAAACTGGAAAATTTTATATGGAGAATGTTTAATAAACGATATCTTGTTATATTAGATTCATTATGTTATAAAAATTTCTAAACAATAAATAAATGAATATTTTAATTAAATATGGAGTAAAAACATGGAATTTGATAAAGAATAAGGGCTTGGTGTCGATAGTTACAATCTTCTTTTGAAGCCTGAATGCCTTATGTTTTGAGACGAGTGAGCATTTTTTTTCATTTGTAGTATAAATGACATGTTTTGAGGGATTATTTTCCCTATTAAACATGTTGGTTGTTTTATACCATATTTGTTACTATGGTAGTGAGACTTTCTAAGATAGTTGATGTGATCCTGGGATGGATGATGAGTTATTGTTGGGTATATTTGGGTTAGTTATAGATGTTGTCGTATGTGATGGAGAGATGCATGGTGATATATATGAGCGTTTCGAGGAATGATTCAGAGTTTATGGAATTTTTTAAAGATATTATTACCTATTTAATTTATTAAATATGATATTTTTTCTTATTAATATTTTTCTTATGGGTCAAATATTTAGTATTTTTATTTTTCTACATTCGTTTCCCCGTTGCTTGAGGTAGTTATATATTCTTGGTTCTGTATATATTTTACTCAATATTAGGATGTTTCCACAGAGTACATAAAATAATTGAATTAATATAATGTTTAATAAATGATTAACACATAGGGTTAATACTTTTAATGAAAAATTGATCATTATGAGAAATGTGGACTCAGTTAGATTGAGCCTAGAGGGTCTGGGCTTCACTTAGTTGGTTAATGAAATTTGAATTGATTTATATTAATTAATAAATATTGAATTAATTAACATGAATAGGAATTTAAAATGAAATGATTGAACATAATGTAAATATTCTTAAATGGTTTTGTGCTTATAGGATATATAGTCCCCAGTAGTGACAACTTGGTAGATGATTGAATATAACCGAAGTTGAGCCCAAGAGTAGCTTAATTCCCAAAGTGTGTTTGTGTCATGTATTTTTTGATTTAATATTCTACCACACCCATGTTGGTAAGGTGAATGATACCTAGTGCACTTTGGGATATTTTATTCACAAAAATTTGGGTTGGCGAGATACAAATAGGTTACTTCCCCATTTAGACCCACTATCTTCTCTTGATAGTAATTTGTGGTGGTATACATGGGGTTATACTTATCCATATATATGTGTAGCAATATGTGATGGATTATGGTTATTTCAGTGACACATATATCTTGATATATTATCGTATGTATTACTATAGGTATGACACGTATGTGTTATGATGGATCAAGATACAAACTTTTTGTATAGATTGTGATGGATTTTTGTATAATACCAAATATATGTTAAAAAAATACAGGTTGTGGTGTATCTAAGGAAACTACAAGGATAATATATGGAGATATATTTTGGATGATGATATTATGTTATTCACAATATTCTTGTTGTGATACATAGACTAGGTTTCTTCGTAATGAATTCTTTTGGAGAGAGATAGATCAGGATGAAAGAAATCATGGAAGAATGGAAACAAATTGGGGTAGCCATAATGGGGTACCCATTTTGTTTTATTAAAATAATGTATGATCCCATTTATGTGATACATTGTGACAAATATCTATTTTTTGTAAACTTATCATTCATGTTTATGTTATGAGTTATTTCCAATTTTTATTCAGTCGCCTTTTGTATTCTTTCTTTATTTATTACATGATAGGGTCTGGGGTGGTTCCTATTGTAAATACCTATTATTATTAGCCTATGTATATATAAAATAATTTTTTGGACTATAAGAGATGGTTCGATATATTTTTGGATATTACTATATTGTGGATTTTCAAGAGTTGTTTGGGATTCGGGGTCTCTACTGAGTATTTTTTGGGTACCTATAGTTTCCCTTCCAATTGATCTACTATTGTATGATATTACATGTATATACATTTTATTTATACAATAATAATGTGTTTTAGTTGATTTTTGTATATTCCATATTTCCCACTTCTCCATGTTCTCTTTGATGGCAATGACTTGAATTTTTATCTTCATTATACATTCGGTGATGTTCACCGACTCACAGCCTATTAAATGTAGGCTTCAAGTGGTCATCATATACCATCCCACATTAATACCCATGAGAGGTACCATTTGGTGGAGGGATTATGATGGAGTGGTATCAATGGATTTAGGTTGAGGGATATATTGGATTTTTGAGGTAGTCACAAGTCATACTATATTGGTTGGTAGGGAAATGGTGTTTGATATGTTTATTATTGGATGCAAACAAGTGAGATTGGATGATATATGAGTATTTGGATCCCCTATCATTTGAAACAAGGACCCTTATGTTTAACAAAAATTCAAACTGATGTTATATTGGTTGCAGGGTAACGGTCTAAGTAAGGATCACACACTATTGTTTTATGTTCCTATGTTTGAAATGGGAATACCGTCATATTAGATTAAACATTAAATAAAATAAATAAATAAATAATATAAAGTATTCCATATTTTATTTTTAGTAGAATCTATCCATTTTTTCTACTATAGGTATACCCGTAGGTTGACGCCCCAATCAAGATCTCATAGAGAATGTTCAGTAGGGTGTGCTAGGAAATTGACATAAAATAGATGTGAGTGATGGTGACACTTAGAGGAGGAAAATAAGGGAGTTTAAATGAATTATTATATATAATAATGAAGGATTCATTTCAGAATCAGTTAAATTAGACTAGTTTGATGAGGTTTAGATGTTATTCTATTCAATCTGTGATCAGAACGACCATTGTGTTCCATTTTCTATGATGATATAGTGTGGAGTAGTGAGGTAGTGGTGGATCTTGTTCATTGAGATTTTTAAGGAGTAGTATGTCTCATGGTAGAATATCAGGGACTATCTATTAATATATTTCAATTCTTCAATCATGAAGGTGGCCGGTCATGAGGATCTTCTTACCCATCAATAAGGGAGTTATAACATTCAGGAGTTCAGTATATGATTTTGGATCCTTCTCCAATATTCTTTATAACTATTATCAAATATGGTGGCTTCAGCGAAGAATTTCATTGAGGTATTTATACAAGGACCCATAATCAGGTCAGCATGAACATGTTATCGACATATCTCAATGTGATATAGATAATTGAGTTTGTTGAAAAGATACCTTCCAGAATTGGATCATCATGAATGATGATTCATTAGGATTCATCACAAAGTAGTTTTACGGTTTGGGTTTCCAATTTATTATAAATAACAAATTCCAAGTATCCATGGGTTCGACTTGGCCCTTATTATCTAAATTTTATAGGGTTGGTGACTCTCATCAATTTTACAAGGGAATATATGATTGTTTTTAATCTTGAAATCATGGTCATCAGTGGAGAGAGTGTATGTCTTTCCTATTTAGGATTTTTTCACAAGGTGATCCACGTTAGGGTTCTTTATTGAGGTTTTTTGGACAAGATAGTAGTTGAATGAATCTCTAGTTTTGGATCAGCAATGAGAAAATGGGGTAGGAAGAGGACAACACTAAGATTCACCATTTTCTTAGAGAGCATAGCACATTGGTATAAGTGGTCTTAATCATGGTTAGAGAGGTGATGGAAAAGGATATGTTCATCTTCATGAAATATTGTTTCTTTCATAGTATGATACAAATGTATTTTTAGGTACCATCATCTCATTTTATTCTTATATTTATCTTCTCTCTGATTCTATATATTCATAATCCTTCATATCACCTTTCAAATTCTTTTAATATAGACTTGATTTTGAGAGACTTCTAGTTCCCTTAGATTTCAACATTCCATCTGGTTGTTGATCTTACCTCTATGATGTATATATTAAATTTTTATTTAGTTCTTGGAAAACACTTCTATTTGGTATATTTCTTATGTTTTCAAATACTACCATTTGAAATCATTATTTATAGGGGCTGGTTGTGTTTGGTTTAAGTTATTGGGGATTTCATTAACATATAGGTTGATTTCTTTGACACTGATGGAGAGCCTATAGTTTTTATTGGAAATTGAGTCCCTCAGATGGGTTGGAGGCAAATTCTATCGTTATCATACTAAATGGATCAGCTATTTCTTATTACAATGGTGGTTCAACCAATAATGTTTCCAAGAGTTAGAGAAGGGTACCATGATGTTTTTCTAATGGATATTTTATCATAGTACACTTAATGAGAGGTTGAGTTTGAGATTAGGCTATAATATGGTGTTTCTCATATTGTGATGTCTCTATATAGGGTGAAACATTCTATGTTGCAAGAGTTGTGGGTAAAACTCATTGCTTTTATTTATAGGGGTATTTCGTATCTGAGTGTGTCTTTGTGGTGCGCTAAATTTATTCATAAAGAAGTATGATGGTAGTTTGAGTCTCTATGTTGATTATCATAGCTTAAACCTAATGGAAGTGAATAACCTCTACCATTATCCATTCATTGATGATTTATTCATGTAGAGAAAAGAACCGAGTTAGTTCTTAGAGTTCAATATATAGTACAAAAATCATCAAATGTGGTTAAAGGATATGATGTTTATATGTCCCTTTTTATGTAGTTATGGGATTTAATATTTCATTGCTATGTCATTTCATGTGATGAATTCTCCAACCATTTTTACAATATTAATGAACTCAATGTTCAAAGAGTTTCTGAATCAGTTCAATGTTGTTTTTATTCATGGCATCATTTTTTTACTTTATGTATGGGGGAGAACGAAGACAATATTTATTCCATTTTGGGACTTCTTCAAACATGAATAGCTGTTTAGGAATTTGTCAAAATGTGATTTATAGTATGTTGAAGTTTTTTTTCGTGGGCCATGTCATGTCCTAGTGATAATTAGTTAATGATCCTTCAAATATCATAGTAGTGGTTACATGCGTAGCCCCAAAACAGTTGTAATGGTTCAAAGATTCATTTCCTTCAGTTATATTATATTATATTCATAGATAATTTCTATTGGGTATAAACACATACATAATCCTTTACCATAATGTACCATATGTCGTTATGGAAGAATAAACTTCATGATGCTTTTGAGTACCTAACGGAGAGGTTAGTTTGTACTATAAGCCTATATTTTCTAGTAGAGGTAGTTTAGTTTATTGTTATCTATTATGATTCAAGTATTATATTAGTTTATATTCTGATGAATTAGTATTTGGTTGAATCATATTAGTCTCAAAAAATTTATCATCATGAAAAAATCTATTTCACCCATGATCGTGATTAGCTAGAAGTGGTGTTTTCTATGATTTTGTGGTGATATATCTTCATCTGAAAGTGTTTTTTAGTTTGCATCGATCTTAAGAGCTTGAGTTATGTCTTCTACAAGAATGATTTGAACATACAACAGAAACGGTGGATTGAATTCTTCTAGGATTACAACATCAAGGATTCATAAACACCAACCATGGGTATTTTTGTAGTCGATGTGATGAGTAGGAAGTTATAGAGTGACACTGTACATGAATATTGAGATCCCTCGATTGTTATGGAATAGATATCAATGATAAATATATATTGGAGATATTGGAGGTAATTATTTTATTATCAGATGATGGTACTATCATCTTTGGTGCAGAATGTGGAGGATTCCTAGATGTATGACTCTTAGATTGAGTTATAGAGAGGCCTTTTTGTATTTGGGGATTCCTCTGATAGTTGGTCTCCAGGTGAACAAGATAGGGAGTTATTCCAGGGAAGGATTTTCATTCCATTGGTGAATTGTGAGATGGTTATTTTTGAGTTCTGTAGCTCACACATGGATGTATTTCATGGGGTAATAAATATGAACTGACAACTGAGATATCAATTTTGGGGGTATGCGTTAGAGATTGCAGTTGAATAATTTTTTCTTGATTTTTGGTCTACTAGAAGTTGAAATATGAGAACCATGTTTATGTTCGTCTTCACTCACCATTAGATGAACCCTAGTGGATCTCGATGAAATTTGCTACTATTTTACCTTAGGATTATGGAAAAATTTATTCTATAATGGTGTTGATGATTTTTATTAGAAATCGTCCCACTATAACTGTCAAAGAGTCTAGATCGTTGGAGGTTTCATCAAGGTAGTCTCTAGAGAATTTGATGAGACTCTATATAGTCTAATGGAAAATAATATATTATAGTGTTAATCATTTGACAACATGGGATTGGATAGGTATTCATCAATATTTAGATCCACAATTATTCTTTATCGATACTTTAAATGTTTAGTTGGATGGTCAGATAGAGTGAACAATCCCCACTCTAGAACGTGTGTTTTTTATCATTTTTCCCTTGATTTTGATGGTTTATGGATGAGGCACCTACACTTAGTTAATTAATATTATATAAATATTATACACTCCACCATTGATATAAAAGCATTTAATTCATTGCATGTTCAACATTTGTAATATAAATTACACTAGATTGGGGTTAAAGGGTAAGTAATTATGGAGTCCATGTTGGTCTAAAACATGATAGAGTTGGTCCAGGTAATTCAAGGAAGGTTGAAAACAAGAAAATATACTTAGAAGTCATATGATGAACATATGATGAGCCCTATGGAGTTCAAAATTGGACATATTTTTCTCCGAATGGAGACTCCAATTCGTGGGATGTGAAGGTTCAAACATGGGAGTTGACATTATCCCCAGTTTGTTAGGCCTTTTTATGTGTTGTGTTGAGTTGGATCCAAGGTGTATTGAATTGAACATCCACCATAAATGAGTATGATACATGATACATTCCATGTTTTTTAACTCTACCAATACCTTCATGATGATTCCCACACCATTTATTTGTGAATGATAGATGTTAAAAATGATGAATCCTTTGAAGAGTGTCCTACAATGATACAGTACTTTCAGGATAAGGTGGGGTCTAGGTCTGTTATTCCCTTATTTATTTTATTTTTTAATAATAGTTGTGTGGATGAGAGAAAAATGGAATTATTGTTATATACATGCACTCAATATCTTAATCTATTTTATTTTTAGATCTTTCCTTTTAATGAAACTAGTCTTGTGATTGTTGTCTATTTCTTATTAATGATATAGATTCCTTTTGATGCTTATTATTTTAATTCACTTATTTTATCAGTATCTCCCAAAAATATTTATTAAGAAATATTGGTTTTTTCTTCATGGATTTAAATTAGTTACTCAAAGTGAGGTGGAATAGATCTTGTGATGGTGAGATTCTTGAGAGTGTTCCCATGTGATGATTGATCGAAAAACCGTTTTTCTGTTATTTCTCTCAAGGGCTTGTTTTTTACTATTGAGGATGAGAATAGTTTGGGAGGTATCTAATTTAAGGCTTGGATCATAGTATCCCTTTAATTTGTGATTTATGGGTGTTTGATTTACCGATAAAAGGTTTTAAGGTTCATTAGAAAGGGAAAACACAAATTAAAATCTCATCTTAACATAGAATTCTTCATCTTTGAGGATAGTATTGTGTTATAGAGTTAAATGTTATGGTGTAGTGGGGATAGTTATGGAATAATTAGGCTTGAGTGAGTAATTTTAATCTTCTTCCAATTTTGGAATGGTTACGTCATTGAGGTAGGTAGGGGCATAGAAGGGTTGGGTTTTAGTGTCACAGATTAGGTTTGTCGTGTCTAATGAATAAATTCCACATTCTAGAGGTCCTAGTAGTGGTTTAGAACTTCATAGAGGTTCTAACTATATGGGGGATATTTATTCTATTCGAAATAGGATAGTGTTTAGTACATATATATTTAGTGAGTGGGTTCTTAAACAAGGTAGTTTTGGATACATCGTAATCCCTCCCTGGGTAAATAAAATATTCACTTTGGATAGAATTTTGTTCCTAAATATGATTTGACCATGGGGGTTGAGACATGGACTTCTTCATTGTCTTTTCAAATTCAAATTTTCAAGAAGTTATGCGGTATGGTCTCAGAGGCTTCAGTATGGTGTTCAGTTTTTATTTTGAACAATAAACACCACAAACCCATTTGGACCATATTTTCTCCCAAATATCCCACTCAAAACATTGGTCCCCTAGAGATATTTTTGAATCTATAAAAGCCCCATTAAATATGTATTGATCTCCATATTCTAGATATTTATCTGTGGTGATCCTAAGTGTGTTCTTTCAAATTTTATTATCATTTCTTCGCCAATAGATATTGTTTCCTCCCATTTATTCTTTACATGCTGTGAACGATTGATCTCCATTATTCTAACGTCCCTTAATTTCTTAATTAATTTGTGTGTTTTTGGCATGATGTTTTTGGAAAATCATGGTTACCTTATGGGATAGGTTATTCCATATCCATATTACCATTCTAATTCCATTTAAACAATTCAAATCATTTAGTTATGGTATTCATTGATTTTTGTTTTATTTCCATGAAATAAAAAATTTACCATGCTTTAGATTCATCACTTGGTGGTGGAATTAACAATAATAATGAATAAAATGTATTAAATAATAATTTTTTTCTGGTTAGTGATTGAATGTTTTTTACAATTTGGTAATAGTTTTCCTCTTGATTTACTAGATAGTGTTCTATCTATGTTTTTATTCTTTTCATGTTTTTTATGATTTGGATAGAATATACAATTATATGAAATTGGTAAAGAACAAAAATCTAGTAAATTATTGTTTTCGTAATGAAACTAGTGATTCATGTTTAATGAAAATGTTGTTTCTTTTTATTTTATGGTAATCAAATTGATGTTAAATGCATATTGAATTGATGTTGTTCTTCCATGTTTTAATATAATTAGATCATGAATATAATGTTGTAATTTTTTATGTGAATAATAATAAAAGGTATATTAAATGAGTTATCTTCTTCTCAATGACTATTGATACCAGAAATGATTCCATAGGGCATGTTTTAATGAATGATAGCTTGTTACAGATGATGACTTGCATTATCAAAGGTTATAACCAATAAATAAATAAATAAATCGGTTAGCTCAATAGGGAATAAAAAAGGATTTTTGGATAAATAATAATTTTTTAGGTTTTAGAGTGATTATTTTTTTATTATGTTTCGATACCTTGTATTCGGGGACAGGTGATCATATTTGCATATAAATGAAAAGGCCATGTTTTTATGGCCTTGTTTTCCTATATAACTGGTTAGTTATTTTATCCTTCTATTTTTATCTGGATGTGATCTTTGGTATGTGATGTGATGTGATCTTGGGATAGATAATGTGATGTGGTTGGGGATTCTAAGCATTCGTGAAGTAATTTATGCATGTGATAGAAAAATGCATAGTGATATGAAAGAGGCTGTCAGTGGAAGGAATTTGAGTAATTGGAATTGATTAAATCTTTGATTATCCATAATTATTCTTAAATTAAATATTTTTTCTTTTTAATATTCCTCTTAAGGGATGGTTTCTTGTTTTTCTAAATTTCTTTCCCCACTACTTGAACTAGATATATGGGATTGGTTATAAATCTAATTAATGTTAACTTAGGATGTTTTCTTTTAGTACATTAATTTATTAAAGGATAATAATGTTTACTTGAAATTAAACCCATGGGGTTGGTTCCTGGAATGAAAATGTTTATACTCATGAGAAACCATGGATTCTGTTGGATTATACATGGAGGGATTGGACTTATCTCTAATAGTTTATAAATTGAGAATGGTATAATGTTAATTAATATCTAATTAATTAATTAATGTGAAATAAAATTTATGAAAAAGAGTAATTTTTTTATGTATTATTAAATGATTTTTTTTCTTATAGAATATCTGCTCCATTATAGTGGCATAAGGTAGTTCGAATGAATATAGTTCTATTAATCCCTAGTATTTGGTAAATTCCCATAGTGGGGTTGTTGGATTTATTTTATCTAGTATATATTCGGATTTTTTATTCTATCCCACCCTTGTTGGTATGGATACTGACACCCAATGTACTCTTAGAGTGTGAATTCTCTAATATCCAGGTTGGAGAGGGATGGATGGGTGAATACCCCCTCTAGCCCCTCTCTCTTCTATTTGTAGTATTATTTGCTGGTGTGCATAGTGTTTATCCACCCCTATATCTATGTGTAGGGAGATAATCTCTTTCTTTATTTCACACAAATATATGTATAGATATATTTTTCTATAGATTATTATAGTTTTAGAGTGTATGTTATGTGATGACTCAAGGTACATACTCAGCATATGGGTTTTGATGGCTCGACATAAAATATCTGATATATGATGCATTGAATATTAGTGGTGGTGGGTCCCCTAAACATCTAATTTAATATACGAACATATTTTTGGCATGATGAGATGATTTAATACATGATACAAATGTTGTGATACTTTTCCTAGGGGGCTTCATACTAGCTTCTTTTGGAGAGACATGGATGAGGACGTACGATGTTCAGGAAGAGAGGAAACCCATTGGGTAAGTGTTAGTGAGGTACCATTTTTGTTTTATTACAATAATATATAAAACCTTGTATAGGATACTTGGTGATAGATACCCATAGTGAGGCTAGAACCATAGACTACATGTTTAGGTCATCTGTTTGTTTCATTTTTTAACTCAAAATTAGTATGCTATCATTATTATTTTATGATATAATTCAAGGGGGATCGTACTAATTATTATAGTGTTTCTCAAAATATATATATAAATTGGTAATATAGTCTACATGATTATGATTTATATTAGGCTTTATAATACTAGATGCTAGTTTTTAGGAGCGATTTGGGCTTCATGGTCACTATCAAGCTAATATTTTTGTAATTATAATTTTCCTTTTGGATTTTTTAGTCTTATATGGAACTACTTGATTGTACATGGGATTTCTTTTATCATTATTATTTGAATTTTATTTTTTTAACTTTATTTTAACTCTATTTTTAATGTTCTTTTAGAGGTTAATATTTGTTCATTATACCCTGGTTCCTGGTCACCAACCCAATTTTTATTGGAGGTAGGATTCAAGTGGTGAACAACTCATTTTCCTCGTTTTCATCCTTGATGGGGTAACCTTTGGGGGGAGGAGGTCATGAAAATATCCCAATTCCTGAAAAAAACAGATTTGGATTCCTAAATGTGTGTGTAATATTATTTAAACTGGATCCATTTTATATAATAATAAGTTAACAGATAGGAAACAATGGATTATATCAAAGTAATATCAGAAACTTGTTAAAAAATATTACTCTATAAAATAACACCTTAATCCATTAAAAATTTCTAAAATATGTTAAAGATTAAGGTATAAATTATTTAGAAATTTTATAAATGTATAAATACCACATTAATCATCAATACTTTATAAAAGAGACTCGTATGAATCATATCAAACACCATGGGTTCATTTATATTAATCCTAGGTGTATAAAGCTTCTAAAGCATTGAAAACCCCATTATTATGTCAATTAACAAACACCAACCCACGAAAAAATGCAATTTCATCAACACTAGAATTTATAATATATTCTGATTTATTAATTTATTAAGAAGTATTAAGAACAAATGGAATGGAATGTAAATGTAATTTTCATAGAAATGCGTAACTAAATATGATGGAATAATTACACCTTTGATCAATACTGGTAAAATATGCCTCTAGAGGAACTCTGAAATCCATATACATAAAATTTTCCAAGTTAAGATGACTACTATGACTTAGGTTTTAAAATCATGAAAATTTAAGAATTGAATAGAATAATAGAGATAAAGAAATTGAAGAATAATGAATAAAAATGGAAGAATAAGAGAAAAATATATATTTACCTTGATAAAAAACTAATAAAGCTACCCTGGAACCCACTAGAAGGAGTGGAGGCTTTCCCAAGACCTCCATTTAATGACTTGTTTGAAGGGGAGAAGGATATGCAGTTTTATCTCAAATAAAAGCACACAAAATGTTTCAAATACGCCTCCCAATGATGTTCTCATGGGTTACCTGAATATTTTACAAACCATGTATAAATTTGGTGAGTTAAACTTGGCACAAAGTTTTCCATACCCATATACATTCCCATGTTTATAAAACTATTATGTAATAATATACATTGAAAGAAGGGGAAAATAATAAAAAAATTCACCCAAAACAATAAAAAATCAAGGTTACTCCTTATATTAAGATAATTTAAACATAGATATACTTTATGTATGAGAACAGACATGCCATAGTGAAATGGATTTTGAGAATAATTTTTGATAAAATAATATTGTCGTCATTATTTTCAAAAACTTTTGTTACTAGGGATCTGAATAGTCAATACTAAAACATTAGGGAGATTTAAACAAAACCAAAAAAAAATCAACTGATTTGATCTATTTTAAGAGTTTATTTACATGGTTATTAATATCTAAAATTCAAATAAATATAAAATAAGAAAAAATAATTTTAATTAATGAATAGTTTGTAAATGGAAATATAAAAGTTTTATAATAAGGAATTATTTTAAAATTGTTTAATTCACTCCAAAATGGGTTTTGGAGGATAACATGACTATTGTTATAAACAAAATCAAATATGATATACTTATATTATACCTTTTTATGTAATATTTGAAGAATTTTTTATTTAAAAAAAGTGTTCATAAATTATATAATATTATGAAGTATGAACAACTTCATATTAATGTCATGTAAATGTTTATCTAAAAAAGTTAATATTGGATGAAATTTAATTATTCATGTTTATATATAATTAAATTTTATTGTATTTATAATTTCATTGTAAATTGTCTTCTCATAAATTGTTTATCTCCTATTTAAATATATGAATTATTCATTTACCTATTCCCTCCTTTAGTTTGATATAAAAATAATTTATATTATGAATTATGATGTGTAATTTAATTTAAATACTAAAACTAATTATATGAATTGATATATATATATATATGCATGTAAAGAGTTTTATTATAGATATGGTAATAGATATACTTTTCTTATTCCATTACATTGGCTTGTATTTGGTTATGAGATTGAATTAATAAGTTGATTATTGTTTATACATATTTGGATCTAGTATAATAATGGAATTAAATTCTATAACACCATGATATTTTAACATATAATTCCTCTTTAAGTAGATACCATATTGAATATATTTATCCACGTTTAAAGGAAAACTAAAACAATACTATGATACAATTTATTAAGATGATATTATATGTGTTAAATGTGATTGTTATAATGAAGTCGTTGAATTAGAATGTATACATTGAAGAAACCACATTTTGATATCTATATAGAATTAGTAAAATATGGTTCAATTTTTTTTCAATACATTTATAAAATTTAATTAGTGTATCTGAGTATTTAATAAGATCATTTTATGGTTAAAAATGAATCTTCCTAAAAATATCCATTTTAGACCATATTTTTATTATTTTAAGACACCAAAATTTTATATGGTTAAATTATGATATAAAATATTATTTATGTTAATAATATACTAACCTTTATTTAATTACAAATTGATATTAAATAATAATCACAATAGTTAGTATTTAATAAAGTCATTTTCCTATAATTTTTTTCCATTATATTCTATTTTCCAATTAAAATGTGAAATTGCAAAATTTTATAATTTTAATTTCAGAAAAAATTAAATTTATTTTTGGATTAATAATTATAATATTTACTTATGATAAATTTTATATACATTTCTATAATGATTAAATTTAGGTGAATAGTAAAAAAATATTGTTTTCACGGATACCATTGTATTTATGACATCATAATGATATATTTATTACATAAAGATACATAAAAAATTTCTAAATAAAAATAATATTAATGGTGTATAATTATTCATTTAAATAATACTATGATGATTTTAGAAAAACTATTTTTAACATTTTGAAACATACGAAATATTTTTCAAAATAAAAAATATTTTTAGTCTTATTTTTAATAAATATGTCCATGGTGGATTTTGGTTATATATTTAGGTTAAATCCCATAAGTCTTATTTTTTTAGTAATAATAAAATAATTTTTTAAAATAAAAAACATTGATAAAGTTATCCTAAAAATATTATTTATTCTTAAAAATAAACATTTTAAAACAAATCGGTTTTTATGCATTCATTGAATTAATATTAAAATTATTTTTTCTAACCTTTTTTAATTTTATTTTGATAAAATTATTTTTATACTTGAAACTAAAATTACAAAATTAGTTAATAAGATCAATTATAATTATGTCCATTAAAAAATTTACAGGGGTTCAAAAATGATCTTCTACGATTAAAATAATGTATAATTAATGTTACAACAAAAAATAAAGGGCCTAAAATTCCTCTAACCATTCCTAAAAATTATTTTTAATGGTTTTGTTATCCAAATACTCATCACAATTTCATTATTGTCAAATTTTTGACCCACATTTGTTGAAAAATGTCTTTTCCTTTTATGTTATAAAAAAATCTTAGTCTTCTCCATTATAAAATGATACTTCGGTCATCCCTTTATATTCACTCTAAAAAATTAAATTATTCTTCAAAAATTTCCGATTTTACTTCACCCATATAAATAACTATCTTTTTTAGGCCCCTTTATTGATGAAAAATTACTAAATACTCTATTTATATGAGGCCCTTGAATGTTCAAATTCAGAATATCAGTACTAATAAATTCATTACAAATTTTATTCTCTAATATTTATCTAAAAAATATATTTTACATATTATTATATAATAAAATCAGTATCATTATTATATAGAAATGATAATATTTGAATTTTATTTTAAGGAAATCGATTTAAAAAATACATATTCTTTTATCTTTAAAAAATAGTTTACTTTATTTCCATCCTTATAGTATTTTAGGAATAATGTTTTAGAGAATTATGTCACAAAACCTAAAATAATAAATATAAAATGAAAAATTTTAAACCTCTTCTTACTATCTAGTTTCCCTATAATATAAAATTTCTAAACATAAATATTTTCTCTTTACATGATTTATCTTAACAATTGTCATCTTTACCACATCCTTGTTCCTACTCATCAGCAAAACTCGATAAAAAAATTTAAAAACATGGGATAAGAAAAGTAATATAAGGGAAATAAGAAGAGATAAATCCATTATTACATTGAAATATATGAAAAACTGTGAAATATTTACCTTCATCACATTCTTCTGGAGTAATTAAAATAAATCATTTCTATATGAAAAAACAAAAACTAGTTCCCCATGTAAAACCTTTAAAACCCCGAGTATGAAATTGAAAACCCTTTTTAAGAATCGTGGATAATCATATATTTTACCCATTTAAAAGTATTACTAATTAAAAAGAACCCAAATAATTCCATGAGATAAACCTCATTAGTAACTCACTCTTCCTTTACATTGATGATAAGGTATATACAAAATGTGTTGGGGAGCTATAATGGGGTCACCCTTCTTATAAGCTATATTGGACTCACCAAATATTCATTAGATATAATAAGAATAAAACCTTTTTATATGATATATTGGGATCATACATTTCTCATATATAATTCTCATGTTCTGTATCACGAATAAAATATTTTATGTTTCCACTTTTCATCATAAAACCTTTGAAAAAATATTTTAAACACGTATACAAAATGAAATTGGATATCAAAATTTTTTTTTCGTACAAAAACCCATTTCAAACACAAAAATACCCAAAAAATGGAAATTGGGTTTTTAGATTATTATGAAAAAAATATTTTAAGGAAATACAAAAAATATTGTTAAGAGTAGCAGGAACAGTTATTATTTTTCTATATGTTAAAATCGAATATTCATTTTGTGTTTTTTAAAGAATGTCTAAAAAATTTAATGAAAATATTATTTTCATAACCCTTTAATATATAGTAAAACGAGATATTAAATGTATTTTATAATTATTTTATGTTCATATAAATAAATTAAAAATATATATTCCAAAATATGAAAATGGAAGAAAATAAATTAAGAAGATAACTTTAAAAATTGATTTTTTACAATAAATTCCCTTATGTATAACCTTAATAGGATTAATTCTTGTAGAAAAATGTAAAGAAGGAAAATATACTAAAAACACTAATTTAAAAATACTATATATATATATGTCTTAATTTTTATTAAATCATTTATAAAGATATGGTCGTTGAATTGAATGAGAGAACATAAAAACAATTATAATAAGGTTTTTAAAGTAATGCGTCCCTTACCACAAGAATGTATCATCATGCATGTTCTACATCATCTTGATAAATTAAATTATATTAATTATTTAATTTCTTGTAAAAAATTTTCAATTTCATAATTCTTTTTATTTAACTTGTTACCATGTTATATTCATTAACTAATTCATTTGTGTTCATGTCGGAGATTTTGAGGATATCAATCGCAAATTCACTAGATAAACTCTATCGGTTTACTATAGTCAATGATTATACTAATCTGTCTTCCCTATAATAAAAATAATTAAATTATTATCATTCAGTAGATAAATTATTCTTTAAAAATAAATCATGAAATATGGTTATTAAAATTGAACTATATTATAATAATAGAGATGGTAGGACGTACATACACTTGAGTAACATTTTCATTTTTGAATAGTCATGAAGAATAGAAGGTAAAAATAATTTAAATTTTATATAATTATGATCATATAATAAATACCATATTATTTATTTAAATATAATTATGTATATCATCTAGCTGATGTGGTGATGAAAAACGAATCACATCACTACCTAAAGGTGATAGTCCACACGTACACACAAACGACATTATCATTTTCTTTAAATGAATTTATAAGAAAATATGTGATATATTATACTTAATTGATGATATATATGTTGTGAATATCATACAAATACATTAAATAAAAAATAAATACATGTCTTAAGAGTTGTTGATATTGATGGAATTACATCAGTTCGAAGAGTTGTAGCTTATTGTACATGAATGATGGATTACAATCCCATTAGAAGAAGGTAGTAGATGGATATGGTTTACATAATTAATATAATTAAATTTTTATATATTTAATATATATTTCATTTAAATGTTTTTTACAATATTGTATGGTTGTGAATGAAAAAGTAAATTAAAAATTATTGGTTTTGAAAAATTCAACCACTTAAGACATCCACCTTTAATTTAGACATTAAAACCTTTATGATAGGTATTACTCCCAGTATAAGGACTCTAGGACATGGATAGGGATTGAAGGAAATGATTTTGGTTTTTATTTTCTGAATAAATGATTTTGTAATGTGAATGATTGAGAAGAAGAGGTTCCCTTTTACAAGAGAGGGGAAGAACACTCTTGAAATTTATTAAAATATTAAATTAATATAAATTAATTTTCAAAATTAAAATGGATAAAAAATGATAATATTTGATTCTAAGATGACTATGTGTCTAAAAAATATTATCCCACATAATTAGGATAATTTTGGATCACATTATAACCCGTATATATTTATTTTAACCCATCATCAACCCTTGTGAAAATTAGGGTGATGGAAATGATATTACTATTAAGGGGTTAACATAGATTATATAAAAGTATGAATATACCATTAATGGAAAATGATTATATTTTACACCCTATCCAAAAAACCATTACAACGACAATTTTTTTTGGCATTTATTATAATTAAATTAATTATTATTTATTATAAAATTACATTAATGTAAATTTTTAAACTCTTAATTTATTTTTACTTTCAAAACTATAAGACAATAATAGAGTTATAAAACAATATATTAAAACTTCTAAAATATATAATTTTTATTTAAAAAATTTTTATATAAAAATACTCAGATAATATTATTTTTATAATTTTCAATATCATTTTATAGATTTTTTACTGCTTGCACAAACATCGGGTCACTTTTGAATAATAATTTATATTAGTATTTTATTCAATAAAAATTAAAATTATATTACCATAATGTAAAAAATTTATATTTATAATGAATATATATATCCAAACATATCCTTTGTTTATCCCTGTGTTAAAAATATTTTAGTTATTAAAAGAAAGGGGGTAAATTTTTGGAATTTATAATCACTTAAAGACTATAAAGGTTAAATTAAAGTAAAAATGGAAACAAAAATCCCATATATTATACTTATGGATGATTATTAATGATATAAATTCATCCAATGAAATTAATTCATGTGTTACGGTAAACATTTAGTTCTTATCCTTTTATTTTTAACATTAATTACCAGATTTACCTTTTACCATGGTAATAAAATTGATAAGGTTTCAATTCAAATTGAATTATAATAAAATGGTCCTACATCCAAATTTGGACATCTTATTTCAAAATATCAAATGAAATTTCCATGATTCAAAATTCAACACTATAATATGTTAATTTTAAATTAAACTAGAAAAAAGTAATGAAAAATAGTTTCTCGAAAAAAGGAACCTTTAATGTATAAACTAATTTCCTACTAAAATCAAGAATAAAATTGATTTCAAAAATAATAATTAGATTATTATAAATAAATAATAATAATTTAACTTTTTAAACTAATCTTGAAATAGAATTTGACTTTATAAAAAATTGGAATGTAATTAATCTTTTCAATAATAATCAGTATTTTTCACTATTCCTTGAAATATCATTATTTTCATAATTTTTTCAAAAATTCATCCAAATATAATTTCAACATGATTAATTGAAAATATTTAATTAATATAATCAAATTAAAATTCTATACTATGAGAAATATAATTGTACTAAATCATTATAAAAAAATAATTTAATAAAACATTTTCTTTTTTTAATTAGAAATTACATACTTTTGATATAGTGAATATAACTATCTATATCACAAATACTAATAAATATAAAAATTATTTATTTTATAATTTCCTTTGTTATTATAATATTCCCCATTTTTTAGGAAAATGAAAAGACCAGGAAATGTGTATTTTCAAACATGTAAAGAATGTGAAATGGGAATCTCAGTCTACACGTGATTATGGGTTTATTTCAAATGGATTTAAAATTTTCCTATATGGATGAGCCTTGTTTCTCATATCAAATAAAGGAATCTTCTTCTAGCCCTCATTTAAAAATTAGGTTTCTCCTTTGTAAATTATTTAATAATTTTCCTACTCTGGTTCAAGAAGATGTTTCCAAATCCTCTAGTTTCAACAAGCATGATAATGGTGGTTACTCAGTCAAAGAAGATCCATCAAATCTTAAGAAACATTTAATATCCAAAATATTTTTCTTCTTCGTCATGAAATAAACTCAAATGGAGATAATACCAAGTCTTATACTTATCATAATACATGGGTCTCTAATTTCTGTTGAAATCATTCCTAGAAACTCATTCCAATTAAAATATGATTTTTTTCATATTGAATTTCATTTTTTTGATGATCTAAATTTGGATCAAATACTCAAAAAATTTCAACACAATACATGAATTCTTAAGATATCTGAATGGTAACATAACATTAATCCACTCACCTAGAAAAAAAATCTCAAATATTGATTATAAACCCTAATTTAAATTGACGATATTGGTATCCTAAAATCTTCAAAAATATTTCTTCTTATATTGGGAATCTTATCAAGATGGATCAGAATACAATTGAAGGAAGTCTTGGCTATTATTCTTGAATTATATATATTTTCAATATTTATTTTTAGAATCCAAATTATAATAATCTACTTTCAAATGACCTTAAAATTTAGGTCAATATTGAGTATTAGCGGATTACTCCCTTCGATGATTTTTCCAGATGTCGGGATATTGAATTAAAAATGCAGTGTTATCCAGAGGAAGGTCGAGGTGGGTCCTAATCATATGGATTGGAAAGAATTTAATAGGAACTGAAAAATAATTATGGTTCTTGAGAAATGGGTTTCTTCCAAGGATTTAGTGGATGATAAATAGTAATTAAATTACCTTCCATCAATGCAATTGAATGGTTCCTAGGTGTACATTGTTTAATAAGAGGATTACCCCTTATTCCTTGTTCTCCAATGTAGTTAGGGATTTGTGGGTCTTCTAGTGGGGGATTTTTTCTGGACTAGTATGTAATTCCCTTGAAACATTCTTATAAAATTTAGTAATGGGATTATATTCTGCAACTTGGATATTAGGAATAAGATTCGGTCACTGATATTGTATAGGTTATCTATGAGTTGGTTGTTTAGTTTAAAAGAGAGTTTAATTATCCAATTTTAAACAAGGATGATGCCTTATTAATAAATTCAAATATCATCATTGTTAGTCTAGTTCAATTACATAATTAGTTTTTTTGAACATAGTGTTATCGATCATTCTTCCAGGTATCATACTATTTAGATTCCAAACCCTCTAACCAAGGATGTCTTGGATTTCTATAAATAATTCTACTACTTTCGGTGAACATATTGTTGTAGTTTTTTATTCTAGGGATAATTTTCAGGAGGTGGTAGTCCCAAAAACCATGTAGGTTATTCAAATAGAGCAGTCTCTCTTGAATGTGTTGTTGTATTTTGATAAGGATACTTTACCATTGATAAATGAAACCCTAAATGATCCTCATGATAAAGGAACTAAGTAAACTTTTATTAAAGTATTTGATATCATCTTGTTACTTAAAAACACTCCAATTACTAAAATTAAGGTAGTAATACCACCAAAGTATCTAATGGTGAAGGTGGGTGGGGAAAGGAAATGTGGTATAACCTCATTTTAAAGTCTAAATGAGGAATCTTTTTTGTAAATTTTAATGGATGTCCAATAATGAGACAACTAGGTCCCTTAGGTTACATGTTCAAAAGAATAAACCTATTATTACTAGGTTGTATGAACCTAATACACTATAAAATTCTAGAGATTAAATTCATGAAATCTGTGGTTTTATTATATTGTCTACTGATATTTGTTTGGATGACGTTAATAATTTATGGGTCTTGTATCATTCTTCTTTGGTTGATCCTTATTTAGTTTCTTCTACTGATCATCTTGTCACCTTATATTTTATATAAATGGGAACTCAATATTTTAGAACTATTATTTATGCTCATAATAGGTATCAAGATTATAGGAGCTTGTGGTTGGAGATTCATTCCATTTAAAATATTATTTCCTGCCCATGGTCCATTGTTTTTTATTTTAAATAAATTCTTAATCATGATGAGAAATTATGTGTTATGAAAAATTCCACTTATTTTGAAGAGTTCAGATATTATATTGAGTAAAATTTATTGATTTAGATAATCTTAGTAGGATCTAATTATACATGATATAGGAAAGGCCTCATTGATAAGGGTTATAGAAAACATGACAATGCTTTTGTTACTGATGCACTCATTGTTGTCTGGGACACTATTTGTAGTATAAAATTATCGAGACTAAACTTTAATCATCTTCCAATTTTGTTTGATTTTGTGACCAATGATTTCATACCATCCTTTCCATTCAGGTTTAATAATTCTTAGGTTTCTTAATTTGAATGTGGTAAAATTGTTCAGGATGCCTGAACTGATGTTATCATTTTTAATGATGCCATTTATTTTTCAATCAAAAATCTATTGGAAATATTAAGGTTGAAATCATTGATAAAGTATTAGTTTAGTTATATTAATGTTAAAATATCTTCCATTGAGTCCTCCTATCAACATATTCAAGATAAGAGTACTTGCAATGATTTTGCTGATGGAATTGTTAATGAAGATACAGACTCTAGTAAGCTTAATAATTTATTAAATCATAAAGTTGTTATATAGAGGGATAATTTTAAATCCAAATGGCTCAATTATGGTTACAAAATCTCAATGTTTTTGAACTCCCTTCAAGGAGAGAAAATGATTTTTAGGCCTTTATTATTACTTAAAATCAGTGAGCAATTTTTTTTCAAGATACAGGATCATTCTAATCATGTAGTATCGTATTATATAGATCTCAATAATGGTTCCTATATCATCTTTGAGTTGGTTGATTGTGTTACCTCAATTCATATAACTCATAAGGATAATTATGGAATAACATCTATTACCTTGGATTTAGAGATTAACAATGCTGTTTTTGGCCTCAAATCAAAAAGCTCCCTTTGTCTGGGTGGCTTCTGTAATCTTTTCATTCAATCCAATTGGGTTGTCAATCAAATGGGTATTTGTAGAATTTTTCTTTAATTATTTAATGGTGGTTCTCTCCCTCGTGGTTTGAATTAAATATTTACCTCTATTATTCATAATGTGGATAATTCCAATGATATTCACCATTTTCAGGCTGGTTTCTTTGATAAACACCTTCTATAAAATCATCAGAATGCTTATTGCTAATAGGTTGGCCTCTGTCTAAATAAAAAATTGTTTCCCTAAATCATTTTTCTTTCTCAATGTTAGGACTAATTAAGATTGTCTCATTACTACATCCAAATGTTTTAATATTCTAAATAATCCCATTATAGGGGTAAACATTACCTTTAAAAATTATATTAAAAAGGTATATGATATTATGTACTTGAATTTAAACTTCTGAAGCCTTTGTTGTTTTTGTTTTGATGGTGTTTTCATCAATTAGATTTAAATAAATTTTGGATCAACTCATATTTCTATCTTCTTTAAGGGTTCCCCTGAATAATATTTTGAATGTTCAAGAGGTGTTAGAAATTTTGATCCCCACACTTCTATTTTTTTATTTCTAAGGATTATCTTTGTATGATTTTTTATATCATGGATGGTAATGGGAATTTGAAATCCATCAGTGTAGGAAAGGTGATTTATACTCCTTCCCAATTTCATTATGCATATGAAATTATCCTTTTCACCCAAGGAGTTAATAAAAATATCTGAAACATTAAGAAATCCCATTAAAATAATGAATAGGTTTCAGGTTATGTGGTTAGCTTGACTATTCCTTTTATTTAATTTTTCATGTTCATAATTATTTTAAGGATATTGATAGTATCAGTTATCTAATTATTAGATGGTGGGTCCTACCTTTTACTTATCTTATAGTTCCTATATTCTGGGGATGACCAAAGGGCTATTATTTTGCTGGTATCATCTGTCAGATCAGAAGATAGCTTACTTTCTAGAAGGGTAAATCTGTTTCCCTAGATGGACATATTTGTTTGGTTATGTTTGTCGTCACATCCATGTTTTAATACTCATTTGTGGTTTATGAGTCGGCCATTTCTCTTACTAATAATATTATCATTTCTATTAAAAAATTTATATCGATTAGAATTATTAGATAAAGAAGGATTCCCATTGTTTCCTGGAGTGGTAGTTGTATTCTATATAATTCTTGGGGTCTGGGAATTTGAAATATTAAGTTTTTCAATTAGTTTATAAAATAAATTTTATTTGGAGACTCATAAATTTTAAAAGATATGCTCTTTATTTTCATTATTCTTTATTTCTGACCAACCTAAAAAATGGGAACCTCTTACACATGACCTCTTCAATTTTTCCTACATTCAAATAAATCTATTATATTATAGATTCTCATTCTATGTGGTCAACATGTAAGGATTCATCAATTATTTTTTGGTATTCAAATTGTAGAGGTGCACCATTGGTTTATTCCCTCATGAATTATGATATTTACAAGGATTTTGTCCTCTCAATTTCTCAACAATTAAATAATTTGGATACTTTTCTTGATAATATTATGCCTATCATTCATAGCTACTACTTCTTGACCAGTGTTCTTTTTTATATTTTTTAACCTTTTGTGAGTTGGATTATCAGTTTTAAAATGTTTTATATTAATTTTTTCGATTCATATATGGATATGCAGTTCCATCTAAAATGGAATATGGGATTCATTTATCCATCATGTGTAGTCCTTGATTGGTGATTGTCACATGGGAAACATCTGAATGATTATTTTTTATAGAATTGTGGTATCTCACTTTTCTCCTAATGTTCTCTATCCAATCAAAACATAGACAACATAAGAAACTTATTTTTTACTTTATCCAATACATCATCTATGTAGAATGCTCTCTCTTGATTTTTTGAGATCCATCTTCCATGGTTGTCATCCATCCATGATTTCATCATGGGTTGGTCAAGAATACCCCTCTCCCCTCATCTTTTTTAATCAATTTTCTATTGCTATTAAGGAGATGATATTAATTATTTGGAAAGATCTAAATAATTATATTAGTTATCATGTTATGTTTATTCCTCATCATACTTTGTCTCAATTTTTAGTTTTGATTAGAGAATCCAATTCCTCTTTAAAGAGGTTTTTTTATAATTTAGTTCATGATTTTTCAGTCTTATGCTTTTTTCTTATTTGTGGTAATATCTATCTACCTCATATAACACGTTATGTTTTTTTGGAAAACAAATTTTTTAGGGTGGATTAAGATCAACATTTATGGTTCATTAAGAGTTAATATAGGTCCTTCAGGTTATGGTTCTATTTTTAGATATTTTCATGGAGATGTTTAGGGTATCTTATTTTGTTATTATAGATTTTATTCCCCTTGTTAGGATGAAATTACTGGTGTCATTATTTCCATTTAAAAAGTTATGAATATTTGTTGTAATAAAACATGGATTTAATGTGATTCTTTTAATAATGTTCATGCCATTGGAGAATGCTCTAAGCATATTTTGTGGAAAATAACTACTTGGTGGATTACTTTATTGGATTATCTCTAATCCATCAAATATATTTTAACTCATGTATGTAGGGACACTAACCTACTTATAGATTTTGTTTCCAAAATATGGTCTAATGGTAATGATCTGGCATAGTCTGTTCAAATAACTGTTGATCTTTATCCTCTTATTAAGAGGTAAAAGTGTAAATTTAATCTCATTAGACTTTTTTAATTAATAAATTGTAATCTATTACATACACCTTTCATTCCAGGGAATGGTCACACCTTCGAATAATATTCCCCCATTTTTTAAATTTCAACCATGTAATTTTATTCCCTTATCAAACAAGTGGGAATATATTTCCATCATATTTCATGTGGTCTAATGAACTATATACTTAAAATCCAATTTTTTACTAAAAAATAATAGCACTTTTTCATAACAATAACTTAAGAGAAATATGATCACCTTCCTCAATATAAAGATCCATTATCTTGTTATCTTGATAAATTTGTTTCTTACTCTGAACTACTCTCATGTATGACAGAATCATCTTCACCTTTTCAGATATTTCCTCTACCAACTCTATTCCCATAAAATTCATTTCTACAACTTTAGCATAAAATGTAGGAGCTCAACACCAATTTCCATAAAATGATTAAAAATATTATATCTATATACTAGAATTCAGAATTTCATCATAAGAAATATCAACCAAATAAATATATTGATACCAACATCCCTTGTAATTAATAGAACAAGCATGAAGCATTTCTTCCAAGGTATAAATATTTTACTCAAACTATCTATAAAATTTTGGATGAAAATGTTTAATAAAATTAAATTAAGTGGCCAATGACTTCAAAAGACCTTTCCAAAATACACACTAGGATGGGAAAAGTTTTTAGAATCCCATTTGGTAATTTTTATTCTACATTAACCTATTGAAAATCAAAACTTTTCAATGTATTTTTAGTAATATCACATTTCATTCCATCCTTATAGAAATACATACAGAGGTCTCAGAACATCTTATTGTTACCTTGATAGAACAACATAGAGAACTATCTCCCTCACTCAATAATCATCTCATTAACTAGGAATCATAGGCAACATATAATCTCTTTCCAAATTTTATAAATACTTCTTAATAAGAATTATAATATGGAAATATATCCTCCATAACCAATTTATCCTTTTCTTTTAAAATATTGTCTCCCCTCAGAGCTTGTTTAATTATTTATGACATAGATAATTGTACTGTCTTTGGGAAAAAATAGAGGATGTTCCTACACATGAAAATTCAAGGATAAAATTCATTGAATCCTTAACAAAAGGTTCATGTTCCAAACATAACATGGTTAATGTAGCATTTTCATTTTAGATCAAAGAAAAGATATATTTTTTTTCTTTATGGGATGATAAATAATTATAAAGTCATGATCCTTTATCATTTATATACTTCTTGTCTTATATATTTTCATCAATGGCTTAGTAAAAATATTCTTTAAATAAATGTGATAATTATATATTTCGCACATCAATATATATAAAAGATTAATCTGAATTTTTTAATTATAACCCATAGTTACTAAATCTATATCATATGTAGAAAAATGTAAATCACTATTTCTTAACCGATGTGAAGCATAAGAAATAATATGACCATTGACTGATATTCTATTTTATTCTAGAAAATAATCATCACATTCTTTCTTCTAGATGAGTTTAACTCTTTTTCAACTTAACTTATTCAATGGTATATACAACCAATGAAATCTTTCCACAATCCTCGCCTAATAACCTACTAATACAAGAATAATATGAATCACTATGACATTTATAGTTGTTTGAAACTCATAAAAAAAAATCTTTTTTGGAATCTTAATATGTATTCCATATTTAGAAATAACATGGACAAGGAACATTATTTTTTAAAAAAATTAACGTTTAATAAATTTTCCATATAGAATATTTTCTATTAGGTTTTTCAAAAGAAATACTAGGTGTCTTTTATAAAACTCATGATGTTTAGAATATACCAGTATTCCATCAGTAAAGACAACAAAACCCCTATTTAAATAGTCTAAAAAACTCTTTTCATAAGATCAATAAATATAGATAGTGCATTAGACAATCATAAGTTCATAACTATAAACTAATAATGTCAATATATAGTTCATAATAAAATCTTTGGGATTAATTCCTCTTTCAAATTCAACTGATGATACCCTAATCTGATATTAATATTCAAAATATATGGTTCTCTCTGAAGCTAATTAGACAAATCATCGATAAGAGTCATATAACACTTATTATTAATAGGGATGTTATCAAAGTATCTATAATCAATGAAAATCCTCATGGAAATATCATTATTATTAAAAAAAATATTTTCACCCCAATGTGAGGTGAAAGGCTAAATGAATCCTCTATGTAGAATCTCTAGAAATTTATTTTTAAATTCCATGTGGTATACTTGTGACATTATATAAGGTGGTTTTAAAATAAGATTATTATCAGGAAGAAATTTAATAGTAATCACATACTCTTGATAAATAATAAAACAAATAAAATAATCAATAAATACATCCATATAGTCATTTACTAATGGAAAATCACTACATTGAACAATTTATTTATTTTCAACAACATGATTTTGGTAAATTTAACATCCATATCTAATCAATTTATCAATTTTAAAGTAAGTTTTAAAATTTATAAAATCACCAAACATAACATAATTAGTTTTGAAATCTATAATAACATGATAAAATAAAATCCAATCCATACCCAAAATAATTTCATACTATACTATGTGTAGTTCAACAAAAATTTATAGGAATGAAAATTCCATTGATAATAATATTTATATTCCAATAAATCTTTTATTTAATATTTTCACCTATATTTTTCACTAAAAATTCAATCATACTTTCATGAGGTGATATAACAATTTTACATGAAATTTTATTAGAAATTATGAAATATGAAGATCTAGAGTCAAATAGGGTATCTGAATAATTCAAAACAAAGTATCATACTTGTCACATATTTATTCGATGGCCCAACATCAATTGATGTTGTATAAAATATTTTTTCATGTCTTTCACTCCCAATCATGGTGATTTTAGTTACTATGAAACTAAAATTATTCACATGTTATTATAATGACCCAAATCATTGAAATTAAAACATCTCACCATGGAATGGTTATCGGTTACCCCATTATTGAATAGTTTAGGACCATTTTCTTTGAAGTCATGAACCTATGACCAAACATAAGACATTGTTAACACTTTCCCATTCCATTAACACATTTCTTAAAATTCTCTTTTATTCACTTAGAAAATTTGGGGGATTACATCCAAGATTCATTTATGGTTTCTGCTCCACTTCTTTCCATATTAACTATTTATTAATTTCTTCTATCTTAAGTAACATGTGTGTCAGAAAAATCCTTCCAAACATTCTTATCACAACGAACAACATTCTTATAACTTTTAAAATATCTGTCATCTAAATATATCTATACAGATATCATTAATCATAACTAAAATCTATTATTTTTAATATTATTTTCATGAATAATATCTAGTACATACCTGGGTAATCTTATAAAATTCATACTATATGTGGATACTAAATCTTCATCCTTAGGATTAAATTCCAAAAAAAAATTCTCCATTCTAATTCAATAACATTAGGTAAATATTTATCTAAAAAATTATTTTTAAATGTTTCGCATTCCATGGAATCACGATCATATATTTCACCGGTATTATTTAAAAAATACACTCATCGATCAACCTCACCTTTAAAATAATAATTAAAAACAATTTCTTTTTCCAGTTATGAACATCTTTGGATGTAAAATATATTTCCCATTTTATATATCCATACATAAACTACCACTGGATCTGAGGTTCCACTTAATTGTGGAGGATGTTTTCTCATAAAATGATCCAATATCATCGTATTTATAAATTATATATCTAGATACTCTCTATCATTGATACCAAATCACTTTATATCACAGTCAACTGATCCATTAGTGAGAAAATGTTTCGTTCCAATTCTATAAATTTTGAGAATCTTATTTGAAAACATCCAAACATAAATAACTATTACATTACAAAATGGAAACATCCACTTAGTAATCATTTTACCATAATTTAAAACATTTAAAAGAAACATTTTTTTCCTAACATATATTCATAATTCTAGACATGACCACATCCTTGACTCTAGTAATCCTGACAACCCTATGAAAAACATTTTGAAATGTTTAATGAGCACAAAAATAATCATAAGGGACATAAGAAAATAAGTCTATTTTTGAAGGGGAAAACATGAAAATCCATGAAATATTTAATTTTATCTCAATGTCCTCTAGAAAATAAAAGAAATTGTTTCCACATGAAAATCACACACACTTTTTCCTAATGAAAACCTTTATAACCCATATTAAGAAATTTAAAACCCCTTCTAGGAAACATAGAGAAATATATTCGTTACATATTTTAAAACCATGTCAGAAATAACTAGAACCTAGTTAAATCTATAGGATAAACCTCTTAGATAACTTCCTTTTATGTTAATTTGATGATAATTAATATACCCAATGCATTGAGGAACTAAAATGTGGAGCACCCTTCAAATAAGCAATATTAGGATCACACATTTTTCATGATCTATAATTTGGATTGAACATTCACATATGATGCATATATATCAACCATTTATCATATATAACATTAAAGTAACATATCAAGAATCATATATTTTATGATTTTACCTTATCATCATAAAAACAATGAGGAACTCTTTTAGTCCCTTATGCAAAAAACTTCCAGATATGAAATTCCCTTTATCTTTTGAAAAATAATTTTCAATACTAAAATACACATAAAAATAAAAATAGGTTTTTTCTTTGAATAGAATATTAATTCATGAAATGTAATCCTAAAATTAAATAAATATTATCATAGATGAAAAATTCATTACCATCATATACATTAAAATAAAATATTCTTCCTTTTCTTTTGTAAAGAAAGTAAAGAAATAATCCATACGATGATTCCGTTTTCAAAACCATTGAATGAAGGTAAAAAAATAAAAAATTTATTTTATAAATATGTTATGTCTATATGAATTTTTTAATAACCTATTCTTAAAACTATGGACTTAGAATAAAAAGTGATAGATGTGAGCCCTTAAAAGAGAATTTTTCAAAGAAAGACTCCTAACAGAAACTCTAAAACAATTATTTATTTAAAAAAATTCAAGAAGTAAAATAAGGTAAAAATTTAACCTTAGAAACCCTTTATGTATAAATCATAATTTCAAATAATACATTTATAAATACATGAACCTTGAAGAGAATGATAAAACATTAAAACTTTAAAAACTAGGTTTCTAAAGTAAAGGGTCCCTTACCTTAACCTCATCCCATCATGTGCATTCCTAATATTCCATAATAATAAAAATATTTTAATTTTTAACTAATTAAAAAACATTATCATGTTTATTATTCTATTTATTTAAATTATTACCATTTTGTTAACAATTAATTATTTATTTACCTACACATTGGATGTTTTGACGATATTCAAATCAAATGTCGTTGATGACTTAAAGAGGTTTATTATTTTCAAAGGGGATTTTATTCCATCATTTAATGAATAATAATATTGAAATAATTTTCTTTTCTAAACATCAATAAACTTTTAAATCTAATAATTTAAGCTATTTATGAATAATTAACTAGTTCACAATCATGAAGATGGCTGGTAGTATATACTCAAGAGTAAAAATTTCATTTTTTAAAATTCACTATATAAAGAAGGTATATAATATTTTATTTTTAAAAAATTATTTTAATATCATAAATTCTATAATATTTCCTTAAATAAACAGATATATAATCCATGTGATGTGGTGATGAAAAAAATCACATTACTTCAAGGAGGTGGTCTTCCACACATATGGATAGACGACATTTTTAATTTTCATTGAATTAAAAGACAATAAAATAGGTGTTATATTGGCCTTCCAAAATGATAAATTTGTCTCTAATATCATAAATATACATTTAATACACTATTATAACCAGCCCTAAGAGGTGGTGATGGAATATGAATTATATTGATTCATGAAGAGGTAGTCTACCATATACAAAAACGATGGATTCCATTCAATTTGATATAGGAAAGAGATAGAAAAAGGTTATTACATAAAAATAACAAAATATCAGTATTTTTAAGATACAATTGTTATTATTTAATCATGGTTTAATGATAAATTAATAAATAAACCAAAAATGTTGGGTTGAGAGTTATATCGCTTCTTCGGATAACCTCGTATCCTTTACACATTAATACCATTATGTTTATTATTATGACATAACTAAGTCCTATAATGTCATGAACCGTCCCCCATGGCCCGTATCCTGACTACCCCAAGCCCACCTTCCATAGGCTAGGGGCTGGTGACTAGCACCCAAGGCATAAATCCCTAAACTGGTAAGGCATTGCCTTTGTAACTGCAAAAAAACACATTAGAGTACAAAAATGGAAGCAAAGAAATAAGTGAAACTGTATAGAAAATGAGTGTTGAAATGTAAAAGGTTCCAGAAATACAAGCCCAACATGAAAGTACAAGTACAACTGGAAAGAAAGTACAACTTAAGATAAGTAAATACGCTACTAGGTCATCCTCCGGGGGTCCTACCTGAAGGGTAGGTTTAGATGGCATCCTCATCACTCCACGTTCGTCCATCTCCTCCGTTTACCATCACACCGAGTGGTCCACCTCCAAGTACCGTCCAGTCCTTCTACTCTCTACCTCAGTCAGCGTTGTCCATCATCTGCAACCAACACAATGAGGTGTGGGCATAGCCAGTGCAAGGGTGAGTATAACGATACTCAGTAGGGACCCCGAGACCCTCAAGGTCTCACTAAATCCACAATGATAAACCAAAAATTATGAAATCAACGGATAACCATTACTTAGGTATTGTACCATACATATACCTATGTTATCTAGTAAACCATCTCAATCATGAGGAAAACAAAACAATAATTGACTCAACTCAAACTATGATTTTTATTAATATGAACCCTCAGCTGCTGAAGAACTCCTCCTCTATCGAGTAAAATGGGCCTACCACATCACACAGAGGTGCTTCGCACTAACTTGGACTGCTGAGGTACTCCTCCTGTCGAGTATTGTGGATCTGATATACTCACAAATAGGTGCTCTCCACCGTGGGTCTACTGCGCTCACAGAGGGGTGCTACCCCTGTATCCTACTGAGGTACTCCACGTGTCGAGTATCGTGGTTCTTCCGCGCTCACACAGAGGTGCTCCCCACCATGGGCCTACCTTGTTCACACAGAGGCGCTCCCCACTAGGCTATTCGAATCACTCTAAGTCAAATCGGTCAGAAGTCGTCAAGTCTCAGCCAGCTACTAGGTTACGCACAAATGCATGCTCATGTCTCGAAGACCCACTCCATAAGCTACTGGTCAATACTCTAACTTTCACTAAGTCTCACGTAGAAGTATCTCAAAGGTCTGCTCATTGTGGTCTCAATGCAATAGATGGTGTGTCAATCGGGCTCCCAGTCTATTAGTTATTAGCCTTTTCGTCCCGAGGGCCCAATTGGATTCGTGTACGATCCAACCTGAACTTGTCTCAACTATACTCCGAACTCTAGTGGGGTATTTTCAAAGGGATGGAGTCTCTCCAAGAATATTGGTGCCACTGACGGTTTGTCAATCGGATGTCTAGTGCCAAAGACATGGCCCAAGAAGTTAATGGGTCTGCAATGGGCCTGGGTCCGGTCCAACCTAGTCAGACCGACTCGGCCCAACCCAGTCTGGGCCGACCCGGTCTTGGTCGACCTGGTCAGTCTCGTCGGGTCTGAATTGGCCCATTGGACGGGTCAGCCCGCTATGTTTTGGCCCGATCCGCTGGGCCCGGCCCAGCGGACTGTGAGGGAGGTTCGGCCCAGAGGTCGCCACGTAGGTGACTCGGCCTGAAGGCTAGGGCCGCTTCGGCCAGCACCGCGAGGGGCGTGGCTCAAGCGACTTGTCCCAGAAGTTTGGGCTGGTCGGGAGAATAGCGGGCTGGACGTACAGAGCGCAGGCTGGCCGCGGGTGCGCCGGGTAGGGCGCGACAGGGGCCGGGTAGGCTGTGGGGGAACCGGCAGGGCACCGGGCAGGGCACCCAGCAGGGCACGACGGGTGCCCACTAGGTCGCGGGGGCACCGGGTAGGCTGCGGCAAGGGCTGGGCAGGCCACAGGGGCGTAGGGGGCCAGGCTGGCCACGTGGGCACCTGGCAGGACGCGGCGGCACCGGGAGGGCGCTGGGCAGGCTGTGGGGGCGCCGGCAAGGCGCCGAGCATGTCGTGGGTAGGCGGGCCGCGTGTCGGGCAGGGCGCCAGGAGGCCACGGGTAGGCAGGCCAGGTGCCGCTGGGGCCGACGGTGGTCGTCCGGATGCTTTGGTGCGCCACATGGGCGGCGCAATTCGCGGAGACTGTGGCTATCACGACTTTCGTCATGGCCGTCTTTGTCGTTGTCACCTCATCGACATGCCATAGAATTCCACAAGAAAGAAGAATCGACGGAGGATGTTGGTCCATGTTAGGTTGGCATGCATCCACCGCGTTTAAAGTGATATCAATTGGTTTATCAAAATAGGAAAGATGAACATCAATTATTTACAACCATGCAACAATTTTTTTTCAAACGATGACAAGAAAAGAAAAGGGATGAAACACAAGGTAAAATCTCTACCTCTTGTTTGTCGATCGACATTCATTATTCATTGATGGTGTTGCAAAAAGAAGATGATGAAGTTCGTATTTCACCGCGTTCGTCATGCACTCCCAACCCCTAGCTACGTCGGTCGTGGAAGACACTCCACGTTGGTAGGATCTGAGGGAGGACTTTGAAGAAGGTTGTTGGCGGCGTTTTTCCCGTTCTTCATTCTTCATTGGGAGAAATTCTTTTCTCCCAAGCTCTCCTCTCAAGCTCCCACTAAATGAGAATTTCCAAGCCAAAAAAATAATATACGTTATCTATTATTTTATTAGCATAACAATTTCAAAATGGAGGAATAAATTAACAGACTCCCTTTAATAAATTACATGCGCTTGCGCAATTGATTAATGGGGAGGTCAAAAGGCTTCCCATAATCAAATTACACACGTTGGCATAATTAATTAAAAGAGAAAGGTGGCAGTAATTAATGGTAGAGGAGGTCAAGGGACTCCCTCCTCATTAATGAGGGGCGTTTCAGTCTTGAGTGGTCCCCACGACGTAACCTCTTACGGGAGGTTATGTTTGGGTGGTCCCCACAACCATAACCTCTCATGGGAGGTTATGGTGTGGCGGTCCCACCTTGAACTCCCAAGTGGAGGTTTTAACCAACAACAACTCACACTCAAGGCGACTCAAAAATAAAATAATGTGTTGTACACTTTATTTAATAATTTTTTTATAAAAATCCAAAAACTAAATTTTATTCTCGACCATCCGTCGTCGAGGTGAAAGTCTCCTTAAGCGAATACCGGTGCTGCGAGCTCAACAGTGCCCTCATATTTCAGTTCTGAGTACCGGTACAAAATTTATAAAAATACACTCGTACGTTTACTGAATGTACCCGAACAAAACTTCAGAAAAAGATTCTGGGCACCCCGGGCCTCAGAATCAAGCGTCGTAAAAATTCACGGACTCATAAAAATCCCATGAATTTAAGAAAAAGTATTCCACGGAATTTCTAGGTATTTACATATAGGTTATAGAGAGTGATGTGATGAAGGAATTTTCTTGGTCTTGTATGAACCAATTTTTTTAATAGTGTATAAATTTGAATAATATATTCCTTTTTATAAGAGATAAGATGGACACACTTAGAATTTCATAATATATTAAATTAATATTAATATTTCTTTTGTCCAGATGGATAAATAATAAAATTATTATAAGTGGTGATTAGGATTAGTTTTAATCACCTCTTCCAATAATTTTTTTAGGTTTTGATCTTATTTTTAAACTATCTTTTTTTAACCATTCATTAACACTTCTGAAAATTATGAGGATATCAATGTTTTTACTATTGAGAGGTTAATATAGTTAGTAAGAAAAGAAAATATATAATAAAATGACCATGGTTTATATTTTTAACATTATCAAAATAACTTGGTAAAATGAAATATTATTATAAATATAATATAATATAATATAATGTTTTTTATTTTAACATATCATTAATATCAATTTTCAAAATATCAAATTAATTGGACATTTAAACAAAAATTAAATATTTCAATTGGAATAAAATTCAACCATGTCTATTCAATATTTAATTTTTATATAAAATTTTATCATAAAAACTATCCAAAATAATATTATTTTTATATTTTTCAAAATCACTTTTAATTTTTACAGCATGCACAAGTATTGTGTCACTATTGTATAACCATTTAAGAAAGTTATGACTTCACCATATATTAAAGATAAATTTCCATGATAAAAAATAATTTATCTTTAAAATTAAACTTTATAAGAGAACATATCCTTTCTTATCCCTATATGAGAACTATTATAATTATTTAAATAAATAGCCTTATATTTTTGGCTTTATATTCACATAAATATTATGAAGTTCAAAATAATTTAACAGTGGAAAATTACATATATTATAATTTTGTATAATAATGGATAAAATATAATCATAAAATAATATTTTGTCAAGTTTTAGGGTCATTATTTACCCCTATTAATTTAACATTTAACTTTAATTGCATGGTTTTCCTATTACATTGGTAAAAAACTTATTACGATTTTTATTTATACTATAAAAAAATAAAGGGGACATATTTAAAAAAATTAACTCATAATTCCAAATATGGAATTTATTTTTCACGATTAAAAACAAAGAATTAGAAATATTTTAATAAAAATTAGATCATAACATTCAATTAAAACTAGTTTTAAAAAAATCATTTAAAGTATAAAATATTTTCATACTAAAATATAGAAAAAAATAACTTAAAAATATATTATAGGATTAAATTAAATAAAATTAACCAGTAAAAGTATAAATTTAATCCAAAATATAGAAATTTAATTTGTAAATAATTGAAAAGAAAATATATTTTTTAATATAGCAGTATTTTCACTTTTCATTGAAAATACAATCTTTTTAGGAAATTATGCAAAATTTAACCTAATATTTTTTTAAATTGTATATTAAAAAATCAAATTCCCTTTTTCAAATTAAAATTCCTTAATTTTGTAACTATAATTTATATAAAGTTTTTTAGAATAGGTTTTAGTAAAAATAATTTTTTTTATATTTTAAAATTTAAATAAAGTTATTATGATGAATATAAATATATATAGTAAATAATAATAAATATGAAAATTATGTATTCTGTCATTAATAGGTTTGTTATATTTATAACCATTTTTTACCCCTCCTTCAACATTTGAGAAATGAGAACGGTGATCGTGCTTATGCATGGACTACCGCATCCACAAAGTGCCATATTTGATTTTTTATCCCCATCATAAATGGATGGTTAAAAAGGATTATTTGATAAATATATATAATATTTATGTCATTACGAATATTTTAAATAGATAAATTAATTTACTTCTTATTTCTATTCTATGAGAGATAAAAATTTCTTTTGGGTGTATCTGTAGACTGCCACCTCCATGGAAAAATGTATTTAATTTTTTCTCACCACCATAATAAGATGATTAGAATAAATTATATAATGAATAAAAATTAATTTTTATGAAATTGTTAATTTTCAAGAGAGGTTATGTTAATGAAATTATTAATGTAAAACATTTTTTCATAAAACGTTTCTAAAACAACATCCTTCGGTATTTCATGTTTGTGAATCATGTCTAAAACTCTAATGAAATTAATTTATATAATTATAAAACATTATTAAAAATATATATTTTTAGATTTTTTAATCTATATATATTTAATTTTTTTTCAAAAAATGGGAATCTACATCAACCTTACCAAACTCATAAAAAAATGTAGGATATTAATACCGAATAATTAAAATAAAAAAATGAGATAACGATTGTAAAATGAATGATTATAAAAAGAGTATAAAATATGATTGATATTAACAAGGTTTTAAAATGATTTATTAACATTGATATGTCTATTATAAATAAGGATAAATATCCCTCATGTATATTTAGAGTTAAGGTAAGTATTTTTTGTCTCTATATTAAATTTCATGATACATGTTTTATATTTTCCTCCATTTTTTAATTTATATGTTGTACCCATTAAACTATTGTATAAATTTTAAAAAAAATATTTCATGAGATTTAAAATTCAATTTAATTTCTTTCTTGAATTTATTTTGATTCAAAATTTACAAATGTTCTAAGAGTTTCATGTATCAATTTTCTTTCATTGAGATATATTCTTTAGTCAAGATTTGATTAGTTAAATTATAGGTATTTTAA
The DNA here is from genome assembly GCA_963277665.1 of Viscum album. Taxonomy (NCBI): domain Eukaryota; kingdom Viridiplantae; phylum Streptophyta; class Magnoliopsida; order Santalales; family Viscaceae; genus Viscum; species Viscum album. Next base: position 277,342,941 of record OY728161.1, on the reverse strand, counting down.
AATCAATTGAAAGGTACCTTATTCAATGTATTTTTATTAAAGTGTTACTAAAGTAATAATGGTTTTTATAACTAAATTTATTACCATTCATTTGTATTAGTTCCCCTAAAAAGTTATTATTTTAAATTTTGTGGTCAAAGCCTTAGTTTATCTAAGGAAGGTGGATACAGTACAAAAAATGTATGCAAAATACAATGTCGGGATATACTCAGTGAGACTCGACATCAATACCTCTCCCAGAAGGTCATCTAACACTGATCTACTTCTTGGGGGAGTATTATTTGGGTTATATACTATCATATTATTGAATTATATTACACTATAACTCTATTTCCTGTGTATTTATATTTATTTATAATATTATTATTTCTAAGTATTAGTCATTAATTATAAAAAATTGATAGAATTATTTATTCATGAAAATAAAATTTTATATAGATTAATCCATATAATCTTTAATGTATATTTAAATTTTGTATCCATATTCATTCATTCTATATATTTGTTTCATTTAATCTTTGAAAGCCAATTATGTATTATCTCGTCTTCTATTTTTATTTTTCTTTACCACTTTTCAAAATCAAATTTTATGATTATTTTTATAATTTGTGATTTTATAATTGTATTTTAAAATATTAAAAAGAACACTCATTTCCGGATATTTGATTTTATCATTCATCCCACATTTCCACTCGAAAACCATTATGTCATTTTCAAGGCTCTATTATTGGGATTTCTATAAAAGATGATTAAAAAGGTTTTTTTGTTTGTTATCTCTACCAAAATTACCTCTTTAATATCACTCATGACTTTCCCATTAAAAATAATTTATAAAGAAACTTTCAATAATTCAATTCAAGTTTACTCTTTATGTTAAAATGTTTTTGTCTCCTAGAGATTTACATTTCATAAATCACATTATAAATTCTCATATACTATTTCTCTTTGTGAGGTCTAACTCACAGTGTCAAAAATTATTATAATTATTTCTTATTATGTGAAAATTTATGAAATAGTATTATTATAACTTTTTTACATCTATTTTAACATCTAGAAATTATCTTAAGTTTCACTTTGAATATTCCATAATGACATCATCCACCTTCTTTATCATGATGTCTTATGATCATTTTATTTTATTTATTAGCTAGGGAAAGTATTCAAATCCCATATTTCATTATTATAATATAAGTTTTTATTAATTTATAAGTAAATTTTATTATGTACTTTATTTTCATTCATTTAATACATTTACTGAATGTATTAGGCTTAAATAAGTGATGATTGTGGCCGAGAATAATAAATCCTTTCAATGCATCGGTAGGCCTAATGAGACAAAATAACATGGGTATTTTTTTAATCCTACCCATTAATTAATACTTATTGGTTGAGTTTTTTATTGTATGTTATATTTCGTGGTTGAGGACTTGATAGTAAGATAAATATGCCCCACATTATTCATTTCACCATTTTGAAATCGTTTATTCTTATCCATAGGAATATTTTTATTCTTATGTCATTAATAGATTTTTTTCATGCTCATTTGATAATTTATATGGATATATTTGATTATTCTTAATTATTAACATACTATAAATATTGTGTTTACACCATTATATAATCAATTTTACATGACAAATTACTTAGCATTTGAGATCTCCCTTTTTATTTTTATATTTCCCTAGGACTATAATGATGATTATTACATATAAAATTCCATAATTTATGTCATGTGTAGATAATTTTTTTGGTGATGTTTAAGTCTTAGTATCCAATATGAAATCCTTGGTTCAATGGGAAAAATTATCAGTATATAGAAAATATATGAATTTCTTTAGTCAAAAGTTTTTTCATATTATCTAAAATTGTAAACCTAACATCTCTTGGGTATGTATGTGATTCAACATATTTTAGTAACATTTCAAATATGGATATTTTTTGGGTTAAATTAGTTGATTCCAAATGTAATAGGAAGAGAATTTTTTTACACCATATCCAGTGATGTGAGTCTTGGGCATCCCAATTTGTATCAAAGATAAATTTATATAACATTAATGATTAGGATGTTATCATATGTTGATCATTTAATAGATGATTATATCCCCATTAGTTTTTTTATTCATAAATTTGGTTTTCATATTTTCCCTTTTTAGATTGTATGTGATTTCATTTTAAGGTGATAATTTTTTTTGAAAAAAATTAATTGGGTTTTAGGAATAGTGTATGATCGAGGTATTGGTATCCCGTTTTATTAGTATGTGATTTTAATCCAAATAATCTTAAGTTAATTTCATGAAATATTAATATTTTTTGGTAAATATTTATGATTATGGTGCATATTTATTTATATTTATATTTTTTTTTTTGGAGGTAAAAACTAAATTAAAATATATTTGTATAGGTGTCTATGAATTTTACGTTTATAATATTATAATAAATGTAATGATTAAATTATTATTAATAATTATAACTATATAAAAATTTTAGAAACCCTATAGGATATGTTTTAAAATATGAAAAATAATAAAATTTTGGAAAAGTGAAAAGTGTTTGATTTCATAGAAATAAATTATCTTTCTACGTACACACAAGTGGATACAGGATCTAGGAAGGTGAACATATTGGTAATAAACCTGAAAATGGTTGGATGAGTATTAAATTTATCTTCACATGGGGAAGAAAAAGTGAGCCAAACAATACATCTAGATTTACACTCTCAAAGGATATGCCTGGGATATTTCACATTCATATTTTCAAACCATAATAAAGGAATTAAATAAAAAAATTTATTTAATATAAAATTTTTTAGGTTGGAGAACCTAAAAAGATTATTACCATTGATAGTCATGTTTAAACTAAATTAATCATGGGTAGATCAAAATTAATAATAGTTGAACTTAATTTATCATATACTGAAATAAAGGTGTCATAGTATAACAAATTTTAGGATTGAGTATCGAAATTCAAAGGATAGTTTACTCCAATTTTATTAGATATTATTATTTGGGTTTCATTATTTGGTTGGAAAAAAGATCATGGAAATGAAGTCTTGAAAGGTATATCTCTAGAAACTACTAATACTGGTAGAAATATAATGAGGAATATTTCTCATAAATGGTTGAGACATTTATTATAATGAAATATTTTAATTTTAATGTAATACCTTAGATAATTTGGTTGATTTGGTATCTATATCCATAAATATCCTATACATCTCGTCAGTTACATTAATTAGTGAGTGATAATTAAACTTTTTGTGAAAATATTTACTTCAGAAGGAATAAGGCAACACCATAATATTTGAAAAGGTAGTTGTCCTTTAAATCATAACATTGTTGATATCTTTCATCACACACAAAACAGAACTAAAATAAAACCTTGATAAAAATAATTAAAATAATATTATAAGTATCAAGTGTAACTACAATAATATTACCATTTAGTTGATTATTATACATATAAGTAACCACAATTCAAAATCTATATAGAAAGGTAAACTAAGTTAAATTTAAATACCAATACATTTGGAAAATTCAATAAGTATAAACAAGTTACTAAAAATATCATTTATTATGGAAAATTTATTTTCCATAAAATTTAAATTTTAGGATCTACACATTTTTATTATAAGAAACTTAATATACTACGGATAAAAAATTAAGAAATTTATTTTTGATACGAATTATATATTATCCATATTTTAATTACTAATATATAGGGAAAAATATTAATATCATTTAATATTTTAAATGTCATTATCCTAAAAATATTGATTTTCAATATATTTTATGACTCCATTTAAATGAAAAATTCATAAATTTCAGAATCCGAATTTTAACTTTTGAAAATAATTTTTAGATTCACAATTTAAATATCAACTGAGAATGTTTTTTTGATTTTTTTGGAATGATTGATTTTAGTTCAATAGTGATACATAATGTTTTTACCAATACCACAACTTTTATGGACTCATTATGAAATATTTCTAACATAAAAATTTTAAAAAAATATTATTAAGGATAAATGTTTTTAAATATTAAAAGTATTTATTTTATAAAATACTATTCTGAATTAATAAAATCTATGTTTAACATTCTGAAACATAAGAAATATTTTTTTCTAAGAGAATTATTTTTGTCATTTATATTAATTAAATATTCAAATAGTTGATTTTACCCATTAATTGATTTAAAATAAAATAACAATTTTGTCTCATAATAAACCCTTATTTTTTTTTGAAAACTCACAACATTAGTAATGTTATCATAAACATAATTGTTATGCTTAAAAATTCACTTTTTTCTAAAAAACATTTTGTACGTGTTATGTGCACTAATATTAAAATAAATTTTTATCACAATTGAAAATTTTATTGGATAAAGATACATTCATATTTATAATAATATTTTTAAAATTAGTTTAAAGGGTCCATTTTTTTATTAAATTAGATTACCAAGGTTAAAAAAATGGGTTACAGTAGTAGAAGTACATGTTGGTGAAACAAAAATCTATGAAAAATGGCCTATATTTCCGAAAAATTTATCTAAATATTATTTATTTTTTTTATCATCCCATTCCTTATAAAAACACCATTATTTTCAAATTTTTGATTGAAATACCTCAAATATTTACTTTTCCTTGTATATTATTACAAAAAATATCACTCTTCTCACTTATAAAAGGATACTTCCATCACCCATTTACATAAACTCTAAACATTCGAATTCCTCTAGAATATATTCCCATTTAATGACCCATATATCCTTCCCCTATATTTTTCATCTCATTTATCTTTGTAAAATCATAAACAACCCATTTTTAAGAGGTCCTCGAAGAGAAGGTTCAAATTCTCAATGTGATTACTAATCACATCTTACCTGAATTTCATATATATAATTATCCACAAAATATATTTCAAAATATTCTAATGTGATGAAATAAATATTATAATTATACCGAAATATTATTATATTAATGATATAACAATTATCTACCCTTCCCCTTCCTTGGACCAAAAGATAACATCATTTGTGTTTATGTGCGGACTACAACATCCACAAAGAGAAGTATTTATTTTTTAATAACCACCATACACTTATGGTAAAAATTGGTTATTTAATGAATAACTATTGTATTTATAATAGTATAAATATTATTTAAATATAAATTAATTTCTACCTAATTTCACTATTTGTAAATCGAAAACATCTTATGTTTCTATGTGTAGCCTACTACATCCACAGAGTGACACATTTAATTTGACATCACCACTCAACATGTATCATTACAATAATTTATTTATTTAATGAAATTTATTTTTATGACACTATTAATGTTATTTATATTTTATATAAATATATTTATTAAAATACAAAGTTTTATTCATAAAACAAATATCAAAACAATCTCATCAACAACTCTTTCTTTATAAATCAAGAATAAAACTTTTATGGAATGAAATTATGACTTTATAATTCATTATAATTAATATATTAGAGTACCTTGAATAAACTATGAACAATTTAATTAGATTAAAATAAGGGGAATCAATATAAAAATTAAAAAACATATACAAAACAATGAAGGATATTAACACCCAATGATGAAAATAAGCATTAAGAACCTAATTAATGATATTATATAAAGAGTTTGAAAGGTAATACAAATTAATATTGTATATTAATTAGTTATTAATATCAACATTTATATGATATATAGGGTCGAATTTCAATAATTGAAATTTAGATTAAAGTTAAGGGTTGTTTGTCTCAATTTCCAATCTCTTAAGAAATATTTCATACTTTCCACTATGTTTTATATGGTACAACCATTGTCAACTTTTAAAACCCAAATAACCATATTTTATTTTATAGTTTAACTAAAATCAAGTTTTTATGTTTTTATTTAAATTTTATTTTCTAAATTATATAATTTTAAATTGAAAATTTGAATTATAATATTTAAATCAAAATAACAAGATTTAATTAGTGTGAAATTGTGAGTTATTTTAGAAAAAATTATCTTTTTTGTGAATATTGAAAAATAATAATTTATATAAAAATATCATTTACTTTCAATAAATTATGGTATTTGAAATTTCCATTATGTTTTTTATATTATTTAGAGTAACTAAAGTATTTTTTATTAATATTTAATCCAATTAAATACATTTGAATCATCTTTATATTTGTATTTTAGTACATGATTATTTATGGTTTTGAAACTGGATTGTTATAAAAACTCTTTTAAAGTTCATAACCTTACCCATTTTAAATTAATTTAAATACCACAAATATGAAATGTTTTAAATGAAATTAATATATAAAATATTTATAAATATGAATTGAAATTCATATAATGGTGATTAAAATTCATATATTTAACATAAAATCATCTTATGCTTGAAAAATATGTTTCCGGAAAAAATGATTTTTCATCACGTCATTGAGAATAATTTTAAATAAAATTCTTCCATTTGTGGTAATTGAATTTTTAATAATGTATTAAGTGTTTTTAATAACATTCATTTATATTTTTACAATTTTTAACTTAAATGTTTTCATAGTTAATTATTAAAATAGTAAAAATCTATTTCCGTTGTAAGGTAAAAATAGATTTACCGTGGGGCTTGAACTAAAAATATAAAGCTTAAAATGTCATAAAAATATGTATAAATTATTTTTTATGGAAATAATTCAAAATTTTATCATTTCAAAATAATTAGTAATTTATTTTTTATCTTTTTAGGATGTGAAAAATGTGGGTATCAGTTTTTCTTTTTAAAAAATAAAATTGTGTCCTCTCCTGCACTTATAAAATCTCACCTCACCTCATATTCTATTTAAATATTAAAATATTTTTTCATATAAGACCAACCCAAATAACTTCTTTAAATCTATATAAAACACTACAATACCATGTTTTGATTTTAAATCCATCTTAGGAATTCTTTTAGTGAAAACCTATGGAGGTTTTTCAAAGAAGAGGTATCATGTTTAATCGTGCGTTATTATTTTTTCTTCAATCACATTTAATTTTTCTTCAATTATGATGATATAATAACAATAGTATTTCACATATGTGTTAATTTTATTCTATTAATTTAATAACATAAATCCTTTTAATCATCTATAAAATGGGGAATTAGACCATCAATCATGTGTTTGGAAGACCACCACCACTTGAACCGATGTAATTTATTTTTCATCATCGCCTCACACCGATTGTTAGAGTGGTGTGTTTAAAGAATATATATGATATTTTTAATATAATTTTAATTATTGATTTATTTTCTGACATATACCGTATTACATTCCATTCCTTGGGGGATATGATAATGTCACTCTTGAGTACACACAACACCTCCTCACAAAGTGATGTGATTTATTTTTCAGTAACACTTAAATGGAAGGTCATAAGGAAAACATTAATGAATATGTGGGATATATAGGAACTAACTGTGATATTAATTTCATATTTATCATTTTTAAAAAATGATATATTATTTTATTTGTTACCTCTTGACTCATTGAAAAATGATAGTGTTGCTCGTGCAGAAATGTAGAGTACCACCTCTATGATGCGATGCGATTCATTTAAATCACCAAATAAAATGAATGATATATATGAGATTATATGAAGAAATAATATGGTATTTATGATATTAATACCATTATTTAAATTTAAAATATTTGTTACCTTATTTCCAGAATTATCGTTTTAAATTTGAAATTTTACTGATGCATTTGCATGACCTACCATCTCCATGGTGATAATATTGGATGTTTTTCATATCAAACATTAATTATAGGGATTAAAATATAATTTATGTACAAAAATTATAATTACGTCATATTATTATTTTATTTAGGTGTAATTAATTAACACTTTCACCATATTCATCACACTGTCATAATATTTTACACATAAGAAAAGTATTTTCAAAATATCCTAGGTGAACAAAAATGATTAAATAATTATTTATATCTTGGTAATAGATTATATAAATTTAATAATAATCAGTAAAAAGGATCTTGATAAATTAAATAATTTAACTAAGATCAATTCTCTTTAAGATAAAAATAATATCTGATGGGTATAACTCAAGGTAAGAGAACATTTTACTTAAAAACTCATTTTAAAAAGTTTTAATGATATTATTTTTAAATATTTAAGTTCTATTTTATTATAATGCTTTCAAGAATATTATTATTGAAATTTTAATGGATGATAATGGTCATTTTTAATATATTTTAGTTCCTTTTAAAAAAATTAAAATATAATAATTCTCTAATGGTTTCACATTAGGGGAAAATTACTTTTGAATCCTTGTTTAAAAATGTTTTACAAACATATTTTCCTTATTTTTTTCTTCAATATCCATATTATTGTAATTCTTTTTTGTTTTTATTTATATGTGTATAAATTAATTATAATGATAATTTTATCCTTTATTTAGGTTTCATTTCACATGTTTTCTAGTGTAATATTATTTTGTGTTTTGTATGCAACTTTTTGAAAAAAAAAAGACAATATAAATGTTCAATTTTAACATGTAGAACGATAATTAATTATCTTAATGTAATATCCATTACCAGATTTATATATTCCTTTATAATAATTCGTCTTTTCATTAAATAATAACTGAATTTACTTTTGTCATGGTAAATTGGTATTTGTAATGATTTTTAAGTGGTTTTGATATTTCAATATTGAGAAAATTTCTTTGTGGTTAAATAATAATATTTTATGAGTGTAAGGTTGAAATTTTCAAACTTTTATTTCTTAGGGTTTTTTTCTTAATTTTTTTTGTTACGATATGTGGTTCTATTTTGAAATATGTAATGGTGGTTCCTTAATAAACCAATTGGTGTGGTTAAATTATGATATAATTACAATTATTTACCTTTTGAAACAAGGTTGGGTGGTTGCGTTAAGAAGGAAGGAAGGGTTGTACCATTATAAACAATGGATGAGTGGGTCCATGATGTCGCTATAATTCACTGTTTATGAAAGTAAATTGTATAGTTATTCCTATTCTAAGGGTGATATAGAAAGTTATTTCCATATGTACCTATATGATTTATCTATCCTTTCTATGGGCTTTTATTATAAAATTTGGATTTCCAAAAAGATAGGTAATGATATAGTTTTCAAAATATGGTAATTACTACTTCTATTGTGTGAAAAGTATAATTTTTTGAAAAAATATTAATAATTATATGATATTTTACATGAAACCATTATGAGTTTATATTTGGTTTTAAATTTTATTATAAAAGTTTTTATGAAAATCTTTCAGTAGAGAAGGTGATTTCTTAAGTAAATAAATGTTTATTCTATGAACAAATATTATATTCAATAGTAAAATTTTTATAATATTACATGGACAAAGGATTTTTGTAATTATTTTTTTTATGTACCTTACTGATATTTTGGTTGCAATCCTATGTTTTTAAACGTTTTTAAATGCATTATGGTTGGATAAGAATAATGGTGAAATGAATTTTGAAGTCATTAGGATTTTTCATTGAAAAATAAATGTGTTTATTTTTAAAAGATTTATATTGTGGTCAAAAATATAATTCATAGAAGTTTCCACTTTGTAAAATTATGTTCTTTTTAATATTTATGTTATAACCTAATTCTATAAAAATTAATCATAAAATTTACATTAAAAACAATAAAGTTAATTCTTGACTAAAACACAAGATTGTTTTATGTTTAAGTTTTAGTTCTCATAATCTGTGTTAGAGAGAAGGTTTTGGTAAATTTAGAGTTTATGATAATGTTAATAGCATACCCATGCAATAGTATACGTTATGGTTAATTCAAAATGATTTCTCATTTGAATATAACCATCATGATCTGTCAAAACTATGTCTATTCGGAATGGTTATCTATAGAAGAAATAGTTAAGTAGTGGTCAGAAGGAATGAATAAGAAGATATCCATCCAAATTTGAAATGCCAAAAGGTTGGAATTAGAATAGATCTGGTTGTTGTGGTGATGGATCATTTAATACAATATATAAATTGTTTTGAAATAATTTCTAGAGAGTAGCCAAATATACCACATAGGAACATAATGATAGTAATTCATTTGATAATACAACATCCTCTATAATTTAGTGGGTCATCTATCCCATTGGTAGCCAAAAGACTGATCAATTACATGGAGAATATATTTGATGTCCTGGGGTCTCTATGACATTAAAAGTTAAACTTTTCTATTTATCATTTGGATGGTGAATCTGATCAATAGTGGTGTTTGGTTAATAATTCAAAAGAGTGAGATAAGATTTATTCCACAATGTAGGACGCATTTTAGAATATATTTCTTCAAAAATATTTACCATAGCTTTTTCAACTCTGGTGGAAGAAACAATTCATGTAATTCAATTAAAATATTGAAGATTATGAATTTTCATATGAATAAAATATTTCATGATTGTCCAGGAATGTCAAATATTTTATCCATGATCAAGATAGTATGGTTAATCTATTCAACTCAAGATTGAATCCAAGATAGTGAAGGGAATTGGATTCTTGTGAATTAAAAATCTATGATAAATATATTTGATATTAAAAAAAGTTAGTAATGGATTTTTTTGATGAGAAAGTATTCAATTACAACAATCATATAATTTATCCTTTTGGAAGTAAAATGGGACTAAATGATTAAATAAGTATAGATGTAATAAAATAAAGTTCCATTCATTTGATTAGTGTGGTAAAAAGATCCATGGGGAAATTAATAAGTAGTATAGAATGATATTTTGATGAATCCAATTTTCCTATATGTCTCATAACTTAATAGAAAATGTTCAACAATGAAACAAAAATACAACAAAAAGATGTTTTAATTATAATGATTTGAGTAATTATTCCTATTTGAGTCTAAATATGGTGTCTCAAAGTAGAAATTAGCATGATGAGAGAGAAAAATGAGGTGGAAAGTTTTTTTATACTACTATGGTTGATTATGGTACATTAAATAATGTATTTAAATGTATGTAATTAGTTTTTCAGATTATGTTAATTCCCTTTTAGACTCTGAATCTTCACAATACTTTAGTTATTAGAGATTTTCATAAAAAAATGGATATATAATCTCATGAATGAATGATATAAGATTTGGTTAAAACTTCATGAAGAAATATTAAATAAAAATTATTTATAGGGACCTTCATATTATTAATAGTGGGATAGAATTTCTTAAATATATAGTTGAGCAGCCCATAATAGATTTTGATTTTATTTGTGGTATGTATTAAAATTCAGTTTATCAAGATAAGATATATTACCGAGAAAATAACATTTTATACAATGATTTCATACCTTTTATAAAATACCATGTCTTTAAAAAAATTATTAGAGATTAAAGGTAGACTTACCAACCTCATGTTATTGAAGAGAAATAAATTGTTTGAATTAGTGTTGTGCTAGATGTTAATGAATATATGAATATTTTTTTCCTATTTATTTACCAATGTTTATTTGATTTATATATTGAGTTTACTATCGAATTACTATTTGATTCTTGGTCTATTTATAAACCCCCTTATCTTATGGAACATGTAGAACTTGTGGAACTAAAAAATTTGTAACAATAATTGATTGATAAAGTTTCATTCATCCTTGAAATTAACCATGGGGTTCTCATGTTTTATTAAATTAAAATAATGATTATTAAATTAAACATTTCATTGACTACATAGCCTTGAATAACAACAAATTTGAGAACAAGTATCATTTTCCACATATCGATGATTTTTTTGATCAAATCTCAAAGATCGATATTTTTTAATTTTTATCGGTGGTCAATGTACCATTAGTGAAATGTAGATAAGGATGAGATTATAATGATATTTTTTTATAATATATAGGAATTATGTGTTTCTAGTTATTTTCGTTAGGTTTTATAATGAACCAAATGTATTTATGGATCTTATTGATGGTTTTTTACATGAATATATACATAATTTTGTGGTTTTTTGTATTTTGGATATATTGTTTTATTCTAAAAGACATGAGGGACATGAAAGACACCTGATGATTGTTTTCAAAAACCTTCAAATAAAATAAACTATATTAAAATTTTAGTTTGTGAAAATTTTAGTGGCAATAAATTTATTTACCTGGACACATTGTTTTTAAATGTTGGATAATTTTTAACCAAACCAAATCCAATGATGTTAAGTAATGGAAAATACCTAAAAATGTAAAATAAATTCTTATTTCTCAATAATTACTAGGTTTCTACATGCGGTTTACGAAAAACATTTCTCAATTATATATCCAACTAACAATCATTACTCAAAATGAATTAAATTCACCATTTCAGATGAATGTGATGTTTTTTTTCAGGAAATAAAAAATAATATTTGTGAATGCCCTAGTTTTTCCCCCACACTCTATATATGAACAAAAACCAAATTATAATTGGTTTTATTTATAAGGATTTTTTTAAATATATACAGTAATTGGAGTTTTTTTATTTTCAGGGAAGTTGGAACCTCATGAGTAAAAACCCCTTACAAGTGATCTAGAATTATCTACTTTGGTTTTTTATTTAATGATTTAGAGTCATTATTTCTATGGTTAGATTCTAAAATTTATATTGATAATAAATTTTTTAATTACATATTCACTTCTAAATAATTGAACATGAGTCATAAAATATGGTTGGTAATTATTATTTTTTATGACTTAATAATTCATTACCTTTTCTGAAAAGAAAGAAAAGTGTTTTATTGTTCGAGCCATAAAAGTAATTTAAAATTAAATATATTAAATTTTAAGTAGGATGGTTTGGTTATTGGTTTAATTAATTTTTTCTAATAATTGGTGGATGTTGGGATATCATTTATTTTGTTTTAGGTTTCAGTTTAGTCAACTTTGTTAGAAATAATTTGTATAGCTTAGAAGGAGGATCATGTTTTGAAAGAAAATATATAATCTGTTAATAATGGTATGTCTCCTAAGTTTAAATTTACTAAATAAGGTTTTATCATATTCGGAAAATGATCATGTGTTCCATGTGATTTCTAGATAGTGGGAGAGTTATTCAGTGGAGCTCATAGTTATAAATTTTCAGTTTATACTAGCAACATTATGAGATTCTAAGGCCTTGAGCAGTATTATTGATTAAAGGATATAAAAATATTTCTTGTTGAATTTAAAATGAAATTTTTATGTTTTTGGTGGGTTAATGAAAAATGAAATTACCAAAGAGAACGTTTCAAACTTGGTGGGTGTAAAAGTAGAAATGGGAAAATATATGAATGGATTTCATGGTGGGGTTTCCAAATTCATATCAAGGTAATATTGTGATTTCAGTTATTATTGATCAATTAAGTTAATCTGAACATTTATTTCCAATTTGAGATAAATTATATCTTTATCAAATTTTGTGACTATATCTCATGTAGATGGTTGGTTTACATGGATTTATTCTCTACATTGTCTCATATACGGATCCCATATTTACTTTTAATTTATATAAAATAATTCAGAAGCTTTAGGGAACAAAATTATATTTTTGTATATCACTTCATCATCAAAATAATGGTCAATCTCAATGGATGATTCAGACCTAGGATGATATGATCTGTTTAGTTTAAATGTATTATAATGTAATTTGGTATCAACATTATTCTTTTGATTACTTTTCTTGTAATAACAATTTTATATAATATATAAAAATGGAACCTTTTGAGGAATTTTATTTAATGTTGTCTCAAATTCTATATTTTTGGGAATAATTGGAAAAAATGATGTTTACGAGATAAGAGTTGGTACGTAAATGGATGAAAAGGTTAATTTGAATTGAAAAAATATGGTGATGGATTAGAGGAGGAATGAATTTTATGTAGATAATTGGAGGAAAGATATCACTTTTGAGGTAAGAGATCATGATTTTTGTAAAGTAACTCTACGTAAATGTTTTATGTTTTTTTATTGACAATGGGAATTTTAGTCCATAGTTCATTATTCCACATTAAATCTGGCATAAATTTGTATAATTTTCCCATGAGTATATTTTCTTCCAATTTTACCCACACAAATAACATATTTCATGTTTCAATTTTAAGGGAATATGCTCCAAATTCATATCCTGTTTTTAGCACTGAAGTAGTTCAGTTGGAAGAAAATATCTCTTATGTGGAATATAATATTCAGAATAATGAATTTTATGAAATTTTTTTGTAGAATACGAGGATCCTTCAGGGTATGTTTTGATGGAAAATCCATATAGTTGAAGAAGTAACATGAGAATATAAAAATTATGTGATGGAAATATACCACTAAAATTTTAATGAGTGAATAAAATTATGAGGAAATAATTTCATAAAGGGGAGAAGAATTTAAAATACCATTTAATGATAGAATAAATAAATTTCATGTACATTAAAATTAAATATATATTTATATTCATTTAATATTTCTATGTAAATTTTACAACCAAAATAAAATAGTTTTAAAAAAACTCTTTTCTTATAATATTTTTATTTAATATTTTTATTAAACAATAACATAATTTTCATTTTGAAAAATTAATATAGTTTTTGAAATCATGATATTAAAATAATATTAGGGTCAAATTTTGTGATTTTTTTCAGAAATAATTGTTTTTCGGTGAATAATGAATATTACCATTTTCTTAAATATAATTTATTTTCAACAAATTTATCCATATAAAATTACATTAATGTTTTAAATATAATTTAAAGTAAAATAATTATTAATTGTTGAAATTTAATCCACTTAATTACATTGGTATCATCAATATATTGTATTTTGATATATTCTAACTTTATGGATTAAAATGGCATTGTTTCTGAAACCTGTTTTAAAGTAAATAATATTTTAAAATTTAATTTATTAAAAAACATCTAATGAGTAATGTTTTAAATTAAATTTATATATTTTATATCTATAAATATTAATATAAATCAATATAATGATTTTTAGTAGTCATAGAGTTAATATAAAATTATATTATACTTAAAAAACATGTATCATGAAAAACTTCTTTTTCATCATGTCTCAAGGTTGAATTTTATATATTACATAAAAAGTTAAACTTAATATTTTATAATATTGAATATTGAAATGATTAATATTCTTTTACTGTGATTACGGTAAATATATATTTTTATGTGGTTAAACTAAAAATATCGAGGTTTAGATGGCCTTATATCTGGCTAAATTATATTTTCATGACATAATTAGACCATATATAGAAAAATTATCCAAAATATTTATTTTTTTAACCTTGTGGAATGTGAAGATCTTTATTCTCTTTTTTTATATTCAAAAATTCTAAGTGGGTCATCTCCCCCACTTATAAATGGCACCTGCACTCCTCCCTCTTTTCACATTGAAATCCTTCTGTTATAGACAATACCATCCCAAACACATTCCTTAAATCTATCCACATTACCTCTATCCCCTTTTCAATCACAAATTTATCTTAATATTTCTTTAGTTGGTGAATTAATGTGGTTTTCTAAAGAAGTGGTATTCTACTAAATAAAACTTTTTTATTTTATTTTATTTCTTCCTACTCAATAAAATATTCTTCAATTATGATCAGAAATTAACATTATTATATATTATATTTTAATATTATATTATTTTAAATTAAAAACATAAATTAATCTCATATTATAGGAAATGGGAAATGAAACCATTATTCATTTATACGGATGACTTCCTCATCAGAAACCGATATAATTCATTTTTCATCATTGCCTTTGACTGTCTGTTATAATGATAGATATAAAGTATATATATATTATTATTACAATAATCATAAATTTAGAATTATTACATCATATATATATTCTTACATTCCATTCCAAGGAGAATATGAATACATTGCTCATGTTTATGACAGACCAACACCTCAAGAAGCGAAATGATCCATTTTTCACTCACACACTACATGGAAGTGAATAAGGATAATGTTAATGAATATATATGATATATATTACAATATTATGATATAATTTCATACTTATTATTATTAAAATATACTTTATCACATTTTATATTACCTTTCCTCTCAGTGAACAATGATAATGTTGTTCCTGCAAACGTGTGGACTACCACCTAAATAAAGATATGATATTATTTTTCATCACGAAACCACATGGATGATATATATATATATATATATGAATATTTAAATAAATAATCATACATTTATAATATTATGAACATTATTTAAACCTAAAATAATGCATACCTTTATTCCATAATGATCGTTGTAAAATAGAAACATTACTCATGCATACGTCTGGCCTACCATCTCAAGGATTGAAATGAAGTTCATTTTTTATAACCAAAAATCATGATTTGTTTTAATATTTTTTGTGTTGTATAATAATTATACTAATTTCATGATCATTATTCATGATATATTTAAATTATTAACCCTTGTACCATTTTCAACCTACCAAATTCATTTTTAGGCCATATTCTTAATACTATCAAGTCATATGAAGTAAACCTAAATGATTATCTAATTGTGTATATAATGGTAAGAGATAAAACAAAAGGAATGATAAAAATTAAAAGGTTATTAATCATGTAAAAAAATTTACATAATTTTATTTGCATGAAAATAATGAAAATTTGTTATGATTTAGACTCATAGTAAGGGTCCCTTTTACATAAAACCATGTTTTAAAATGTATTAAAGACTTAATTTTTAAATAATTTTATTCTATATTATTTTAAATTTTTCAAAAATATATTATTTATGTATCAATGTGAGATAAATGTCATTTTTACTCTATTTTACTTCCTTTAAATTGTTTTAAAAAACATGGAATTTATTAAGGTCTTATGTAAGAGACACTGTAATTTAAAAACATTGTTTTAAAATGTTTTAAACATTTATTTTAAATGTATTTTTATTAAATATCCATATTATTCAAAAAAATAAGGGGTCTATTTATATGAATTTAAAATAATTACAAATTATATTTTATCTCACATTTTTTATTCTTTAAAAGGACATTAAAGGGAATATTTTTATGTGTTTTGTATAAAACATTTTGAAAAAAATAAAAAATATAAGGTTCTATTTTAACATATATGGTGACAATGAAATTTACCACTTCCATAAACATTATTTTTTCTGGTGTCCTTTAAAAGGATTCATGTTTTTAAAAAAATCCATATTTTCCTTTTTATAGGTATTCTGGTATTGTAAATGGGTTTTTAACTAGATTTGATATTTCAATATTCATAACTATATTTTATGATTGAAAATAATACTTCATGACTATAATATTATAATTTGAAATATTTTATGTGTTATTACTCTGTTATGGTTCTTGGATATTATTTATAATGATGGGTAGATCTATTATAACCCATAGATTAGTGGTTTCATGATAATCCAAGGAAGGGTGGTTATATTATGAACTAAGGATGGGTTGTTACATTATGAAATTAGGATGCATGATTTGGTTATAAACAATAGACTAGTGATTATGATATAAACCAATTATGGGTGTTTGTATGATATCCCTACAATGAATTGGTTATAGAAGTATATCTTATGGTTAATCCATTTTTACAAGTGATATGAAAAGTGATGTCCCAAGATACAAAAATGATTTATCTATTCTTGTTGTGAGTTTTTATGGTAATCCAATGATTTCTAAAATAAGGAATGAAATGAGATTATTTTAAAAATAATGTAATTAAAACTTCTTAGGGGTGAAAATTATATTATTTTAAAAAAATCACGAGTTTAAAATATTTTCAAAAAAACAATATGAGTTTTATTTTTCCATTGAGTTTTCTTATATAATGTTTTATGAAAATTTTTGTTAGAGAATTTGATTGAAAGGGAATTAACGCTTTTATTCTGAGCCCAAATCTAACATTGAAAAGGAATAAATTTATAAGTTTTCATATACTAATGGGTTTCTTTCTATATTGTTTTTAAGTACCATACTATGATTGTTTTCACATGCCTTATTTTAAAATGATTTTCATAGTGTTCATTGGTGGGAATGAACAAAGTATAATCAAGATGAAAGTCATTAATATTTTTCACGAAATGAAAATTTGTTTATTCTTAAAAGTTTTATATTGGGGGAAAATGGATACTGAAAATAATAGTTTCTTCTAAAAATTATTGTTTTTATATGTATGAGTTGTTAACTAATTCTCTAAAACACTAAACTTGAAAATATCCTCAAAATGAAATAATGTTAATTATTGAATAAAACTAAAGATTATGTAATGTTTATAGAAAGAGATGGAGGAACCGCATGGTGGAGCGCTCGGGGGGAACCCTAGCCCAGATGATCATGATCTGCGTGCGATGACTATTGTTGATCCTGTTTCGAGTGTGCCAAAGGAGGTAGACCCTTCTCTTGACAATGGTTCTTCTTCTACTAAGAATTTTGATTTTTTTAGTCCCAAATAAATGTTCGGATGCTCTCCTTCAAGGAAACCTATGGTGGAAGCGCCGAGTCCGAGGAAGTTCGTAGATGTCATGAAATTGGCTGGATATTTCCCTGAGATTGAATGTCCTCCTCCTAGGGGGATCCTTAAGAAAGGGAAAATAGCATATGTTGTTGCGAATCAGATTGTAGTTGAAGAACACGTGAATTTGTGTCGATTCTTGATAATTGCTCAGGTTTTTCTTCTGAAGGGTGGAATGTTGTGGAAATTCCATGATCTTTCTCAAATTTTATCTTAGATCTGGGGCTTCGAGGATAGGAAGATGATTTCCATGGGATGTAGGTACTATCACATCCTCTTTTCTTATGAGGAATCGAAACAAAGGGCATGGAGCTTCGGATCGGTTTCACAGAAGCCTGGTGTCCTTCGAATTCATGAATTGGTCAGAAACTTTGATCCCGAGAATGTTAGGATACACATGCTCAGGTTTGGATTCGTATCCACTGACTGATTTGGCCTTATTGTCATCCTAGGATCATTTGGGATATAGCCTCATCGGTTGGCAACCCGGTTCGAATGGAAAAGCATACGGATGATCCTATGTTTGGGAATTTTGTGAGAGTCTTGGTGGAGGTGGATATGGATGCTACGCTTATAGAGGAGGTTGTTCTCATAACCCGAAATGACAGCTTCAACCTGGAGATTCAGTACGAACGGCGGCCGAGGATTTGTCTCAACTGTCATTTCATTGGTCACATGGATTTCGAATGAAATATGAATAAAATCTAAGGTATATGGAAAATGAAAGGGAATACTATTGAGATTTTTCGGAAGGGAAATTCCAAGATCAAGGTATAGGGGTCAGGCATTGATGCACTCCCTAATGTCGAGCATTCCTCTCAGGCCCCTGTGAAGGTTCTTGCTGAACCTGCTATTTGTCCGGTAGTGAAAGGTCATGTTGTGACTTCCATAGCCCATATTGATGGTTCTTTTGTTGTTGTGACTTATTTTCATGTGAATGAGCGTCACCATGGCTTGGTGGAGGTGTCTGCAGGTCTAACTAATATGTGTATTGAGGCTATTAATCAGCCTATTGGTGAGACTGATTTGTTTCAAGTGCAGGAGCTTCCTCAAAGCTCAGTACAGGTGTCTGATACCCTAGATTCCTAGGTTATTGAAGAGTCCTATCAGACTGGCGTGCAGGATAAACCTGGGCCCTCTCAACTTAAGAATTCTCAGGCAGTGTAGGGTCATACAAAGGTTATGGCAGTGAATTTGGATGCTCCTGAAGGTTCTATTCAAGGTGGTGTTGCCTCCCTGTAGGTGTAGCCTCACTGCACTGAGCCTTCTTCTGAGCCTACCTTATAGGGGTCTGTGCCAGAAGTTTTTGATACTACAATTTTTTGTGCTTCTGTGTCACCAATGGAACTGGAGTCGACTTTGCTTCTGGACAAAAACGTGAGGCTTATCCTCCTGCTTCATTATAGGGACAGGAGCAGGATTCGATTGTTGGGAAAGATATATATTCTCAGTCTGTTGAGAAGGGTAATAATGGTGATAAAAATGTTGATGAGTCCTTCTCTCCTGTTCCTATATCTAAGGCTGCAAGGAAGTCTCCTGTTCAAGTCAATCAGGAGATAGTTGGTTCTTTGAATAGGATTTCACCATTGTCTGGTAATTTTTGGTCTGATGACAAAGAGGATATTAGCAGTGAGGAGCAAGATCCTGATAGTGCTTCATTAGATATTACTAAAGGAAAGGAAAATAAGGCTGAGAATTGGGATAAATTAGTGCAATTGCACCAGGGTGGTGGGCCTACCAAAAGGTCCAAGTCCTCGTTGTCATGAAGATCCTATTCTAGAACTACTAAGGGCTTGGGAATTCTCCCACGATCACAACCCTTAGGCACTTTATTGTGACTAATAAGCCTCTCCTCCTTGGAATTACTGAGCCTCGGATGTCTTTCTATAAATGGAAGGGCTTCAAATGTTCAACACAAGGGTACTCATTGGTTTCTCATAATGCTAACCAAGATTCCTCTGAGTCTCTTTGGGTTTTGAAGCATGACAATGTTTCTCTGATTTCTTCCTCTCATGATAAGCATCTGATCACTCTTTCGGCTGAGATATGTGTCTTTAGAATGTCTTTTACATTTTTTATGCTTTAAACCAGTACATTGGGAGATGTACTCTTCTGTCATCTTTGGAAAACATAGATATGGAAATGTAACAAAATTGGGTTATTATTGGTGATTTTAATTCAGTTCTTCGACCTGAGGAGAAGACAAGAAGCTGCATTAACAGGTTGGCTACTTCTGAATTCTCTTCATGTATTGATGTCTGCAATCTAATTGAGAATCCAATTATGGATGTTGATTTTACCTGGAAAAGATACACACTGCATGGATTATAATCTATAAAGCTTGATAGGTGTTTCTGTAATGTCAATGGGGGATCTCAGGACCTTTCTATGTCTGGTATCGCTCTTCCAAAGGCTACCTCTGACCACAATCCTCTTTTACTGGATTTCAACCTCCTCAGATTGAGATTTTCTCCCATACCTTTCATGTTCAACATTTCCTGGTTATCTATCCAAGGTTGTAGGCGGATTGTCGGTGAGGTTTGGGAAAACCCTATTGTTGGAAGTCCCTTTTATATAATGGTTATGAAGTTGAAGGCTGTGAAGCTAAAACTCAAAGAGTGGAGTAAGCAATATTTTTCTTTCCTTGATCATGATATTCAAACTGCTGAGGACAATCTTTTTCACTGTCAAAGGCTTCATGAGGGTCAGGATTCAATGTCTAGGGAAAAGTTGATGGCTCTTTATAAATTGAATGAGTTACTGGATTTAAAGGAAAGTCTTTCCCATGATCAATATAATGTCAGGTGGTTGAAATAGGGGGATAGAAATAGAAGACTTTTTCATTTCTTGCACAGGGAAAAAAGGTGAAGCCTGGCATGAATGCTCTCATGGTTGATGGTGTTCTCTTCCACTCTAAAAAATATATTTCTGAGGTTTCTTGTAGCTATTTTGATAATCTCTACACTGAATCCAGGCAGGATTTCACTCATGAAATGTTCAACAATATTACTCTTTCTGTTGAGGCCTCTCATAATGATATTCTCACTAGTATACCTACGGAGGAAGAAGCCAGGAAGGCAGTTTTTTCTATGAATTCTGATAGTGTAGCCGGTCCAAATGGTTTCTCCAGCAAATTATTTATGGAGTATTGGGACATCATCCACATAGAGTTTTTCAATGCGGTGAGCGATTTATTTTATAATTCTTACTTCCATTTTGGTGACAATGCTACTTTTATTGCTCTGATCCCAAAAAAGGAGAATTCTCTTGACATTCGGGAATTCAGGCCTATGGCCATTGGGAATAATATTCCTAAAGTTATTAGAAAAATCTTGGCGACTAGACTGGGAAGTATTCCGCAGGAGTTTATTTCCTCAAATCAATTTGGGTTTGTGCCTAGAAGGAACATTCAAAATTGTTTTTATATAACGTCTGAATGTGTGAATGTTATGAGGAAAAAGGAGAAGTATGGGATATGGCTCTGAAAGATGATATTTCAAAGTCTTTTGATATGATGAAATGGAGCTCCATTTTGGCAGTGCTACGGATGCATGGTTTTTCCAATGGTTTCATTAATTTGATTAGCTGCATTCATCAAAGCCCTATGTTATCTGTTCTTGTGAATGGTTCTCCACGAGGCTTCTTTAAATGTTCCAAGGGAGTGAGACAAGTAGATCCCTTATTTGGCCTTCTTTTTGCTATTGTAGTGGATTATTTGAGTACATGCCTTTCGGATCTTGTACATCCTGGTTTATATCAGCAGATGACTGTTGGCAGAGGTCTTTTTCCTCCTTTACATCTTTTTTATGCTGATGGTGTTCTTATTTTTGGTAAGTCTAATGGAATTACAATCTGATATATTAATGTGTCTTTTAATCATTATGAGGTTGTTTCTGGTTAGGTAATCAGTTGGGAAAAATCCTATGTGTTTTTTGGGGAAGGGGTCATCTTAGAAAAGAAAAACAGAGTTCCCCGGAAGCTTGGGGTTAAAAGAGGGTCTCTACCTTTTAATTATCTTGGGGTCCCCCTTTTTTGGGGTGAAGTTAAAAGGTGTTATTTGGAAAATACATATCTACAAATTATCAATCAAATGGCTACCTGGAAAGTTACATCTTTTTCTCAGGCAGGGCGAGTATGCTTGGTTAACTCTATTATCACTTCTTTGTGTGTATATGTTTTCTCCTTATACAGATGACCTAGAACTCTTCTTAAGGATTTAAAAAGGCTCATTCAGAATTTTATCTGGACTGGTTCAATTCATGAGAGGAATATTGTTACAGTTTCTTGGAGTGATTGCATTCAGCCTGTTGACATGGGTGGTATTGGGATTAAGTAGCTTTAGTGTTTTAATGAATCTCCCATTAAAAAGTTTACTTGGTCACTATTGACTTCCAATTATATCTCTTTGGAGTTTCTGTGAAATATATTTGGATCCAAGTAGCTCAATGGGTACTCCCTTTATGTACCATCCTCGATATGGTCATCTATTAAAAATGCTTATATCATCTTTGCACAATCCTCCAAATGGGTTGTTTTTTGGAACTCTTCTTTGAACTGCTAGAAGACTGTTTGGTTGTCATCTGTCATTACTAAACATGCCCAAATTCCTTCTGATTTGAATGATCTCTCCATTGCTTAATTACATAATAATTTCATGGATCAGGGGTTGCTTTCTGATTCTATGAAAATAGAGTTGGGATGTTATCAGCACTCTGCGGTGGATACTTTAATCTGGTTTCCCAGTCTTACTGGAACCTTCAGCACTAAGAAGGATTATAGACTCATGTGTATTGAACCTTCGATGGTTCCCTATTGATTTCTTATGTTTCATTATGCTTATATCCCTCTGTCTCAATATTTGATTATTTGGAGGATTTGGAAGTGTAGATTACCTCTGCAACGGATGATGCAGCGTGCTGGATTTTGTCTTGTACCTGTTTTCTTTCGCTGTCTTGCTGCTGATGAGACTCTTGATTATTTATTTATATCTTGCTACTCTACATCTGGCTTATGGAATTATTTTCAGGGTGTCTTTTTATTTCATCTGAACATGTAGGGTTTTGGACAGCTTATGGTTTCCATTTATCGAGATGATTGTAGTTCTCAAGTGAAACCACTGCTCATTTCTGCTGCCTCAGTGGTTGTTTCATTTCTCTAGCGTGATTGGAATGCTCTTGTCTTTGAAAACAAAATTTTTCCAATTTCTGTTGGTATTCGGGAGCTTCATACATTTTTCCTTTCTTCTGCACGTGATCGAAATGGATTCATGCGAAAAGATGTTTCTGATCTGGTTATATTGCGCACATTGGGTGTTTCTGCTAGATGTAAGAAGCTAATTATGATGAAGTACGTCTGATGGATTCCTCCAATCTCTCGGTGTATGGATGATAATGTATATGGAGCATCTTTAGGTGCTTCAGGGGCTTCGGGATGTGGGGGTGTTTTCCGTACCTATAGAGGCTTTGTTAAAGGCTGTTTTTATCAATTTTTAGGCAATGGATTGGATATTGAGGTTGAGTTATAGGCTATGATCAAGGCTGTTCTGTATGCTTATTTTCATGGTTGGATGACCTTTTGGATGGAGTCTGACTCAAATCTGGCAGTTGATATTCTTAGAAAGCCATCAAGAAATGTCCCTTGGAAGATGCTCTCTACA
Organism: Viscum album; assembly: GCA_963277665.1. Taxonomy (NCBI): domain Eukaryota; kingdom Viridiplantae; phylum Streptophyta; class Magnoliopsida; order Santalales; family Viscaceae; genus Viscum; species Viscum album. The sequence goes on along the minus strand of OY728161.1, from coordinate 277,318,770 downwards.
TGGGATGACTGTCTCAAGCTTGTGGAGCAGATTTGTTTGGTTGTCACCCATGTTTACAGAGAGGCGAATCAGGTTGCTAATGCCCTATCCAAGCGTGTGATAGAGGATCTATGATCTTTTTGGTCATTTGTTACACCAGCCTTCTGATGTGGTCTAGTTGATGCTGATACGTGTGGTGATGTTTACACGCGTCAATGTTGAACCCATGTTTCTCCTCTTTTGATGTATTTACTCTTTTTATATATAATGTATTTCTGGGAGGAGGTTTGCCTGCTCGTGAGTCTTTTGATTATGTTATGTTTAGCTTGTGGTATTTATACCTATTTTCTCCATTTATAATAAATATATTTTAGTGAAAGATGTTAAAATTTACATTTTACATTCTATCCTTTAGTGGATTTTGAATCCAAAGTTAATAAAGCCACAAGGGTTCCATGTCTCCATTTTATTTCAATGAGACATATTCTAATTTCATGAGTTGATTAATTATTTATGGTGTATATACTTCCTTAAATATTCCTTTCTCTATTCAATCTATGAAATAAATTGGGTTTATAAATCCATAATAACATATCTTTTTCAACAGCTTTCGATTAAAGTGTTTCTAAATTCCTTAGATTTTTATTAACATAATTTTTTTATTATGTTTTGATCATTCCACTTGATCATTATTCTTATAATATGGGAACTATATACCATATTACTAAATTGTATAATACTTAAATATTTAATAATTTCAATTTACATTTCTTCCTCATTAACTCATTTTTTATGGATTGTTTCATAAATTATCTTCCTTTGATGGATTTATTTATTCATAAAAACAAAATATTAATGAGAATAATACACATGATCTTTAACATATATTTATTCTCTATATTCATATTCTTTAATTCCAATATTTCTTCTCTTTCATATTTTTTATCCAACATATTTCTGGTCTCACTTAGACTTCTTATTTGACTTTACTCATTTTTAAATTGAACTTTTATTATTAATTTGAAAATGTGAATTTTATAAAATGGTAATTTTAAATTTTAAAAATAATATTTCTTTCAATATAATATATTTTATCCTCTACTCCAAATTACCCCTATAAAAAGTTAATGTATTTTCCAGGACAATATTATTGGTATTTTATATAAAGTGGTTTTAAGAAAGATTTTTATGTTTTTTCCCTTCAGAATAACTTTTAAACATTACTCAAAACTCTGTCATATTATAACATCATAAAAAATGATTTATGAAGACTCTTTTTCAGATTTCACTTAAATTTTATTCTTTATAATAAAATGATTGTCTCTCATTGGGAGTTATGTTTCATGAATCACCCTACAAATTCGATTATACAATTTTTTTTGAGACTAAACTCATGTTATCGAAGAAATTGTATTCTTGATTACTTTTTATATTATACCATATAACATTTTCATCATATAATGGTTTTTTCATATATGTCAACGTACTTCATTGATTTTTGAGATTCACTTTTTATATTAAATAATGAAACCATTAAACATATTTATCTATATGGTTTATTATTACGTTACCCAGTCTTCAAACCCATGAAAGTATTGAAATCCCATGTATTGTTATTACAGTATGAATTTTTTTCTATTTCAAAGGGGACATAATTATATATTTTATTGGAATTCTTTTACATAATTTGGTGAAATCATTTGTATTAATAATGTGATGGGTGGTCATGGATTAATAATTCCCTTCGGTACATCAGTTGGACATTATAGATAAACTAGTTTGATTATTTTTTGTATTCCTTCTCATTTATTAAGATTACATTTACTCCTACAGTATGTTATTTAATATGTATTTAATGAGCCATTTATGGTAAGATTTAGATGTATAAAATTTTACATTTCACCGCTATGAAATCATTTTTTATCCATGTGAACATGTTTATTGTTATGTCATATATGGATTCATTTTATTATCATGTGGTCAATTATATGGAATTTGTTAAATATTTTTTTATTTCCGTATTATTTATATCATGTTTACTCTATGTTAGAGTCTATTGTGTGTTACCCCTAACTGAGTGTTTTTTCTCAAAATTATTTTATTTACTTTTCCCCATCAATATAAAGAAGGATTTTAATTATGAAATACCTATATCAGTGTCATAGGTTGCGAATTTTGTGGGAGATGTCAAAAACTAAGTACCAAAAAAGAAATCATTGGTCTAAAATAAAAATTATAATTGGATGGGTACCATGTTGATTTTATTAGTTAAATTTGTTTCTTAATTTCATATTACCCTAAAAAAATTCCTTAGTATGTAGGTTACTCAATATTATTTATTCATATTAAAATTATCGATGTTTAAGATTTGGTGTATTTAGTTGATTTTAAAGATGGTATATAGAATAGTATGTTTATACTCACTAGATTTAGGGTGGGATTTTAGGGAGTCACAAAATATCTATTTAATCTAACACTTAGTAGAGGTCATTTGATTTGGTAAGAAGACTATAATGAAAGCGTATACATTTTCTAGAAAAGTTTTTGTTGGTTACCTGTCACTTTAGACTTTTTATTATAGGCATTGTAGATTACATATGATTATTATCCTTTAGATGAAAGGGTTTAATATGCCTTATGCATGAGATATATTTGGATATGTACGAATACAATTTGATCTAAATTTGGGTTAGAAACATATGTTATGAGTTCATTAAATAGTTACGCCTTAATATGGTTTGAAAGTTTTGATTTGGTGGAAATAATCGGATTCCAAACTAAAGTATAAGAGGAATGCATGTATTTAAAGGGAATACATGAGTTAATATAGTGAGATTAAATCGTCTTTAAAATACTAGGACTATTTTGCATTCCAATGTATACACATGTCTTGACGAAGAGTATCAATCTGATTAGTTTAAAACCAAATATGGGTTCTGGTGGATTATTTTATATAAGAAAAAAATAATCAAGTGACCATAAGAGTTAGGTATCCCGTTTTTGTAATTTTATTTTATATATTTTTAACTACTAAAAAATAAGAGTTATGATACAACAAAAATGGTGTTTATTTTATCTATATGATGGATATGGAAATGATTTTACTTTTAATCCATCTCAATATCAAATATGATATGATTGGATTGATTTTATACCTAAATGGATAAAGTTATGAGATTATTTCTAAACATGGGTCCTTTTTTTGGTAAATTATGATCTTTTTCCACTAATAGATGTCGTGGAATTAAAAATAAGTCAAAATATTATTGATTTTATATTTAACTAAATACATTACATAATTAATGTGACGATAATGTTCATATAATAAAATATTTTTTTTATATATAATTGTATAAATCTTATATTTTATATTAACAGTGAGATATATCTTAGAGAAGGTAGAAATAATGGATGTAATTTCTGTGGATGGTACCAAAACATTTAAGCAGTTCTTAAGAAATATTGAAATTTTTATGAACTATATAAACCCAAGACTTAGTAATAAATTGGTGAATATCTTCCATAAAAATACAATGATTTTTATTAATGTAATAAAAATATCGAATATAATTCTTGAATAAAATTCATTTTACCATGGAACCCTACTTAAAAAATCGACATGAAAACATTGATATATAAAATATGATAGACGACCTGAAAAACTATAGAATTTTAATTTCATATACCTATTTTTCTCATAAGTAATTGAATTTTTTGTCCACATGGACTCAAGTGTTCCTCTGAAAACACATGAGGCTACTGAATTGTAGTGAGGGTCAATAATTTAATGGTGGGGATACTATACCATCATGATTAGAGAGTACCTCAATAGTCTACAATAATGAAGAAGATGGAAAATGAAATAAATGAATTGTAGAAGAAAAATACTTAGAAATAAAAAAATCATGAATGCTAAATCAAAATCATATAAAACTGATGTCAAGTCTATAATATATACAAAAAATAATTCATTGAATTATTGATTCTTGTATATAAAAAATTCTATAGAAAATGATAAAAATGAATAACCCAATCTCCAATATCACCACAAGAATAATCTTGTTTTTATATTCTAATACTTCATCACAGGAAGACAATAAATCATTTATAGTTTGATGCTTCCATTTGTCCCTAATTGCATCCATATAGTCTAGTTGGGTACCAACTGGTGGCATGAATAGTTTGTGAGATATACTCAATTGGAAAAAACCAATAATTTCTATAACTATTATGTCAATATATATATATATATAATTAAAAGTGTGTGGGTAATAACCAATGAATAATTGTGAATAAAAATAAAAAAAACATTGTTCTGGGTTCCTCATAGGACACCCAACCTACACTGCATTCTTCAGACCATACATGATTTTAATTGAACATGTTTCACCCTATATGCATAAATTATATGTATATATATATAAATCATTTATATAAGATGAAAGTTTTATGTATACATGTACATAATATTAACTAGGACACAAGGTATATTCCTGAGGCGTATATACCTTAGTATAAGGGGTTTCGTAATTCTCATCGCATACTTGCATAAGGAATATACATAACTTAGAAAATAGTATTTAAAGTATATAGTGAATCCATGAATGTTCTATTACCAGTAAAATTCATCATTAGGTTTTATTAGTTTGAAACATGATCCCATTCAAGGCATTTCATAAATTGAAACCTAGGTATCACTCAAGGATCACTAAAAATATCACTGTCATAGGAGTACATCCAAGGAGTTAATCGTGAGATACCAAGGTATCACCCATGACCTAGTAATGAGTCATTAACCAATGATAACATACAAGTAATACTACATAGAGAAACGTGTATCTCTCATGGCATGGTATATAAGAAATTCCCACTGAGCTCATATTAGGTAATCCACTAGTGAACTAGGTATCACTCATAAGACCTATAATGGAATCCTCCCAGTGATACCATCCAAGGTGTTCTATGATAAACCCATGTATCATTCCTTGTTTTCTACAATTCATTTAAAATCTTCTAATTAATATACTTGAAAAGCCAGTCCATGATGTTCCAAATCGGACCTTTCATATCTTCATTATTATAATGATAATGATGGCCATGTAAAATTTAAACTAATACCATTTAAACAACTAAATTTAATTCATCATTGTCAATTTATTACATATTTATACTGAAGATATAATTAGCCACAAAAAAACAAGCACTAGGATTACAATTTTCATTTATCTTAATTCAATTTCATTCCATTTATAAATCCTAATATAAAAAAAACATAATTCATAGCTCTAACTCATATAAAGAATATGGATTTAAGGCCTTTAATAAATAAACACCATATGTGGTGACTAACGACATGGTGGATATCCCATGAAAATGATTTTTGGATTTCATGGGCAACTATAATCATAGAAAAATAATTTTATTTAGTAAATTCTCCATTTAAGACATGTCTCATGTAAGGTCTAGAACATTGAATAATAGTTCATGATTAAAGCTTTGAGACTTTTTTTAAAAATAGCTGGACCACATAAATTATAATGGTAGATTACTTCTTATCCATTATTGTCTTTGTATTTATTCTACAAATGAAAAATCCTGAAAATAGAAAAATTATATGAAAATAAGGCGTATTATCTCACCTAGAAATATCATTAATGAGGGAATTATAAATGGTAAAGACAAGGAAGTTGAATAAATATTTTACCATTAAATATCCAACACAACAGAGGGCAAAATAATCAGAGACTAAATTAAGATTGTAGACCAAATCCTGTATTTGTACAAAGGGAGATTTCTAGAATGATTGAAAAACCACTATATGTTGAGAGGAAATAAAAATGGGTTTAAATAATTTATGGAGGCAAAGTAGAAGATATAATTTTAAGAAAATTTAATATGTGAATGTTTTGGAATCCCAATTTTCATAATCATTCACGGAAAACATGTTTCACTACTGGTTAAGCGGCACTAAGTTTGTGGCCCTAGGTGCATGTATTGGAAAATCCATATGACCCCATTTAATCTAATGAAACTATCCACATTTTTTTGCAGGCTTATAGGAATTGGTTTTTAAAAAATAACCCCTATTAAGTTCACAATATCACCTTTCATGGTTGATTGATGTGATTAGGAATAACTATGCACTAATCTATAGACTTGTCTTCATTTTCAAAATCTGGATCCCCAATATCCCAATGAGCCTTAGCTTCCCTCGAAGAGATTCTTGTCCTCTTAAAAACATCCCTTTGGAGAAAAATCCTTACTAGAATTTTAAGGTTTCATTTATCGTTTCAGAAGATGGTATTTAAAATATAATGTTTATAAAACTAATCACCCTTGATGATTCATTTTTATATTGGTAAATGATAATTTTAGAATAACTTTTCCCACTATGAATTAACATCATCCTCTCCCTCTGAGGTCTCATCATGTATACATTCGTGTTATTATATCACCCATACAAGATGAAATGACTAACCATTGACAACCTTTGTGCATTGATAAATGATCCAAATAATATACTTATAAAAGGAATCATCATCTAAGAAGTCAAATTCCATATGATCAATAATACGAGACAAGTCTAAAACATAATGTTTAATATGAGGTACATGGATGATTTAATGCATTCCTCGATACATATTAAGTAACTCCAACTGATAGTCTACTGAATCAACTCTCTTTAAAATCTTAAAACTCTCATTTATATGGATATTTCTATAATCCATCCCATGATAACATGCATGAAGACCTGAATTCCCACCTCAAACACCATAGGGTGGAGACGACCACCAGCATAAGAATATTACCTAGACTGAGATGTAGACATATGATTCTGGATATGTTTTTCATACTTTAGTGTCTCCTAGATGAGATGAGGTACTTATAGCATTGGCACTCATACCTCTAGACAACATAGGGGTGAGCGGCACAACCTACCATAATGGGCCTCGTAATGAGTTATCTTTATAGTATCTTAGAACCTACCATTATAGAAAAATGTGGAGAGTGTTAGTTTATCTCCCAAGAACCCCCAAAATTATGAATACATTCTAGGATCATGTGTTCTAATATCTAAATCATATATTGAGATTATATGTTGGTTTATGAGTAAAAGCATTTTCTCAGAGTAACCTTCATAGTGAGAGCTTTCTACACCACCTTATAGAATTGTGATTTAAAATGATTATATTAGTTTGATAGGATAGAGAATGGAACACATTTATGGATTATAATATATTGAATATATATCCCTCCAATATCATATATATAAAAGATCTCTCTGACAGGTAGAATGAGATTGAACTTTTATAATCTATCTAATATCACCCATACCTCATAACTGCATCAAGTGGATCATAAAAACTCATAATAATCTCTATAGTGAAGTCATCCCATTTGCACATGGGAATTGGTAATTTCTTAAAAATAATCATATTTCAATGGTGATCCAACTACACCTACTAATAGGTGGAGCACCGGGCAATAAAATGGCCCTTTATTCTCTTCATTGTCATCCACCAATACCAGCATCTTAAATCATGATACATCATGGTAAATTCTAGATAAACTGCTAAAATGGATGTATGAGACACTCAAATACACTCCTCCTGTGTGTTTGTAAAAACCCATGCAAGTCCAATAATGTGAAAGAACGCATCCCAATCAACAATTCAAATAGGAGGTGAGTTCTCATAGTAATCATTACTCCATAAGAAAAATAACCCTAGATTATATATTTTCATCAACTTCACTATATCAATAAGTGAATATGTAACAAATAAAGTTGATAAAATAGGCTACCCATTGTAATATCAAACCTTTATATGCATCTCATTAAATATTTTCATCAACTACTGATCACTATAGGCCTCTTGAACTCCCTATATATGATTCTTATATCTTTGAGCTTCAGCAATGGAATTTCATTTCCCAAGAATATAATAAATCTCAATATTAGTTAAATTTATGTATTCAATCTATATTCACAACCAAAAATTTATGTCACATCATGTAAAGATGAATTTTAGGATTTCTAGGTCTATGTACACAAAAAAACACTCTCTAATAAGATAGTTTCTCCAATATGAAAAAGTACGTACCACAAGAAAATATGGATTGATGTTAAGTGATAGGAAATCAATACTCCAAAATAGACATATCACCCTATTTTTTGTGCATAAACACTCCATCACTATCCTATCTTAGCATCTGAGGGAAGAATTAATCATGTAAGGTTGTCTGAAAGTCCACCACGGAATAGATCCAAATGATTCTTAGATTATGTTACCAAGTCTCACCAATGTTTTGTAGCATCATGAGGCATAAAATAATTTATATTTAACCACCAATCTGGATCAATCTCTAAATTCAAAAATATGGATAAAATATCCAATATCCATGGCTTAGCACCCTCATGATTTCAATCCCCCAAGAAAGTGGGTGGATATTGCAACTGAATTATTCATGTCAAATCTACCATAGTAGGGGTACTTAATGGATATCCCTTTAAAAACTGCATAAATTATGGGAATGTATCTACAAAAATAAAATCATTTTCCCATATTAGTGATACTGAAAGGTTTCTTGGGATGCACTATTAGATGTAATACATGTGGATAGGGGCCCATCACCTCCAAAAAATGATCATATCCACCCTCTTGGAACACGACTTGAGGATGGAGTGATGGTATGGACCTAAAAGTTCCAAATACACACCTAAAAATAGAAATTTATAAAATAAAAGGTCTAAAGTCATAGAAAAGGACACGTACATAGAATTTCCATATAGAAGATACACCCCAATTCATATTCCTAAATCTAGGTCTAGATGATAAAGAATGTGATAAAGGTCACAAGTTTCATAGTCTACTACCCACTATTATGCTCAGGTCGGGGTCAAGCTCTCACATCACCTAGTAGAGGTCCAATAATATAGAGTTTCAATTGAATGGTATAGTGGAAAACACCCTTTACGTGTCAATTGGAATCCCATTTAACGATAACCATTTCATTAAATAATTTTAACTAATCTTTGTTCACAATAATTTATATCTACATATATATATATATCATAGCCCAATAAGATGATTCACCATTCCCAGGTTATAAATACATAAGATTTATAAGCTTTATTTGGAAGATCATGTAATTGTGACCTAACCCTAACATATACCATGACGATGTAATGGGGAATATAAAATAATTTCATTACATGAATTACCATTCCCAATTTATAAGAATACACAATTCATAAATTAAAATCAGAATTAAAGTAATAAGAATAATATAATGTATCAACCCATGGAATCAGTGGTCTATAACTCAAACATGGAATAATTGTTTAATTAAGGTGAAAAAATAAATCTATATGATAAAACACTGTTTGTGTTTACACAGACAATTTAATTAATCCAATTATTATATCTCTATAAGAATTGTTATTAAATTTTCAAAAATCCCAGTAAAGGGGGAAATAATATGAAATAGTAAATGCACAATGTAGTACAAATATTCCATTGAATATACATGGACTAATAATCCTTAGGTGCCTACTATGATGGATGAAATGATACCTCTTTATCATACCATTAAAAGGAAAAGAAAACTCATAACATTAATATTAATAATAATATTGTCAAAAATCATGTTTATCATCCAATGGTGAAATCAATTCAATTATAACATTTAAAATAATAATATAAAGACCCATCCTATGTAATTTGTATTTTCCCTATTCGGGATTACGTACACTTAGGCACTGTAACACCCTAAGTTATTAAATGCGAAACATCATGATGTATAGGGTATATAAAATAAAAAACCAATGATTGAATAGTATGTTACACCATGAAAAATTATGATATATTTATTTTTAAACAAAATCAATCTCATCGATAACTTGTTATGCAAAAAACACCAAGATTAAATTAAACATGATACATTATTCGATTTTTATTATTTAAACAAGCCAATTATAACCTACCTATTAAATTGGTGGGAATGAATAGAAATAAATATATTATCAAACTTTTATTTGATACCTTTATAAAATAAATTAAATGTTTATCTTACAATTATAAATAGAATAAGAACCATATGAATGAAAGTGAAAGGTTTTTTTTGAAAAACTATATTTTTTTAAAAGACACCTTATCCATTCCCCGTTCATATAATTTAATATTATTTTTTACCAATTTTTAAAAAATCAATTTATAAATAAACTTAATTTATTAAATCTATATGTCAAAATTAGCTTGAGTTGAATTTTTTATAATTTTATGAAATGCTTAATGTTTTTATGAATAGTGAAAATAATGATTTTTATTGAAAACTACAATTTTGTTTAAATTATTAAAAATATTAAATTATATATTTACTTAGTCATAATTGAAAATTACTTAAATTATATTATAATTTATCTAATTTAGTTAACTTGAATAAATTTCATTTCTAATATTGATATAAAATAATTTTAAAATTTTAAATGATTTTCTTTTAAAAATTATTTTGTCAACTCGTCCATCGGTTTAATTTTAAATTAAATTCAGACACATCACTATGTAGAATTTTTATAAGATAGTTCTATATGTTTAACAATCATAATATATATTATATAATAATTTTAACATAATTTTTTTACCATAATAAATAGTTAAGAAAATAATAATTAGTTGTCATGGTCAAGGTGAAAACGAGTTTACTTACTAGACAAACTAAAAATAAAAGCATTAAAAAGGATCCAAAACATGTTTAATACATATGTACTAGTTATACATATACCTTATATATTTTAAGATTTGATAATGGTTCATTTTGATTAAGATTGGCTTGAGAAAGGCTTATTTGGAATTATTTCATTCATAAATTCTACATTCATCCTCTCCCCAACATATAAAAAGCCACCCCACTCCTCCCATTTCCACATATCTATAACCCATTTGTTCAAAAAATACATACCCAAATAACATTATTATTTCCCTAACCACATCCTATAATACTTATTTTTGTATAGATCTATCAAAAGAAGGATTTCAGTGAAAAACAAAAGATGTTTTCTGATGAAGAGGTAACTTATTTCACTGAAGATTATATTTATTTCTTTTTAACCACCATCAAATCTTATTAGAACATGATGAAATAATTATAACACCCATATATTTTATGAATTGTTATTTTTGATTTAATTTATCCTTTTTGACATTTTTCATCTCATAAAACACTGAAGATATAATATTTTATATTAAAGAACCATGTTTGTCTTGAATTACACAAAACACCATGTTAATTGTGCACTACATGAAAAACCAACATGTTTTACCTTACACGCAACATTGACATGGAGTACAATGCACCAACATGGAGTTTCTACGAAATATATTTTTAGAATAATTTAAATGAGATAATTATATTTTAGCCATTAAACATAGTTATTAGAATGGTAATAACAAATTTTCAAACATTTTTTATAATTTTTTGTATAAATAAAACATATCTATAATGAAATATAGACTTTTTGTAAATGTCATTTAATGTTTAAAAGTGGTGTTTTTTCGATTAAACTACATTTAATGACCTTTTGTGAAAAATAATAAAATTAATTTTAGAAACTTTTAGATATTTAATTTCATAAAATAAAATTCTATTTTTTTATTTAATTTTTAGAAATTACCCTACTGAAATATTTTTGGATTTTCCTGGGAAAATTCATTTTTAATGAATAATGAAAACTACTACATTTTAGTTATAAACAACCTTTTTGTTTAAATAAGTATATATTTTAAATTATTCGTGAAATTTCTTTTCATGTCACATTTGATCAATTACCAATTTATTAATACAATTAAGGTCATTATAAAAATTTGATATTTGAAATTGAATATAAAAACATAACAAGCTTTGGATCATTTTTATACATTAAAACCCATAATTTTGTCCAATCTACGGGATTAGCATTAATCTTAATATTACAGATTCTATGAATTTAATTTCAGAAAACTAACATACAGCATTTTAATCAGTTTTATATTTATAATATAATTTAATTGGGTTTATTTTTTACCAAAATTAACAGTAAACGTGAATAAAAGTAATCACAACGATTAAGGCCAAATTTAGATTAATTAGAGACTAAACCATAAAATTAAGTTCCCAAATGATCTATAAACATTTCCAAAAATATTTGGACGTCATATTTCTAAAAAAACTTAAATTCATGAGTTTTTTTGTTTGGTATGACGTTTTATAGGTAATAACATGCCTACATCTATATTTTTTCTAAAAAATTTAAGTGAGTCCTTTTCTTTCCCAATAAATAGCCACCACCTCTCCCACTTCATCACACCTATAAAACATTCTATATAAGGAAAATACCTACCCAATACAATTCCCAAAATCCCTATATTACTCCATTATTCCCTTTTTTGTCATAAGGCAATCCAAGTAAGCCTTTTCGCACAAACCAAAATGATTTACCTGATTAAGAGGTAACACCATCTCTCATGGTTCTTTTTATACTTTCTTTATACACCCCTCCACTTTATTTTCTTCCATGATTTTATAAAAACAGAATTATACTAATTATACTTGTATGTTTTGATTCTATTGTTTAATCACACATGCACACACCTCCATCTAATGGGTATTGAACACATTGTTTCTACGTAAGGTGAACTACTGCGTCAGGAAACGAGGATTGTTCATTTTTTTAATTACCAAAAATAATGGTGGCCATTATGGTGGAAAATATATTTATATACTATATATATTATATTTATAATTTCTTTATGCTTTTTAAATTTATATTTGTAACATACAATTATTCCTTACATCTTATTTAAATACGATAATTTCGTTTGGGGAAGTGTGGACTACCGCCGCTTCAATGCGATAAGATTCATTCATAAACTACATGGATTGTATTAAGGATGGTATTATTTAATTTATAATATATATATGTATATATTATATAATAAAGATACTATAATAAATATATATAAATATACATATATTTATTTTTATTTATTTCTCTCAAAATGATAATGCAATAGAAATAGCATTAGCCCGTACGTACGACATGTCGTCTACATGAACTATGTATTGCAGTTCATAATTATATATTATATATATTATCATCATAAAAATATAATGTATATACATGATATTTATATCGTTGTATACATTCTTGAATCATGAAATAATTATAAGTACCAACAATATAACAAATTATGATACATATGAAAAACAAATAGAATATTACCTGAAGTGAAACTCTAACATTGGATGGTTAAAAAGGGGGTAATATAATGTCATAATAAACCCATATATATAATTATATATAATATATATATTAATTCAAAAATATTTATAATTAATTTACATTTATTATACTAGTGGTCTAAATGAGCACGACAAGAGTGAAGACACAAGGTAAGGGGATTTCATTTCACTCATTATTTATGTGAGATACATGCTATGTATGCCTCTCATTACTTTTGTGTAGTGTATATACTTCACATGATTGTATTTTATGTATATTATTCATAAATTTAGGGGTTTTTACATATCCATTTTATTACCTATCTTTCATGAGGATTAATTTTCAAAAGTTATGAAATCGGTAAAATAGTTTTGTCTTGATTTTTTTCTTTGAGACTCATGTTTTATTATGCACCAATTTTTTTTTGAGATGTATATAATTATATTTTAAATGTTATATAATTAATATATTAATTTTCATGATATTTTATGTCCAAATTAATTTTCTTATTACATATAATGTATGATCCCATGTTACCATGTTATTACTGTTTATTGAAACAACCTTACCGATTTTTTAGATTATTTATGTTTATGCATATTTTGATTAAATATTATGACCCATATCTTATGAAAATTAATTTATTTTCTTTTTCTCTAAATATTAATCATTTATTAATATATTGGTAAAAAAATTTAGATAATTTGGTTCATAATATAGTTAATAAAGTGTTTTCCAAAAATCCTAAATTTACCCTCTCTTCGATCGTAAATCTATGTTTCTTCAAAGCCATGTTTTATATGATGGGATTCTAGGAATATTAAACCAGTATAATTTAATATTTAAAAGAATTTTTTCTCTTTTGTTAATGTAATTTTTTTAAAAAAATTAATCATATAATCTATTTATAAATGAGGTATCTTTCTAATATTTTTAACATGAAAAAGGGAATATTATTTTCATCTTGTATGACATGTACAGATTTACCTACCATAATTCTCTTGAATATTTAGTGACATAATTAAATATAATTATTTTTAAAAGAAAATTTTCTAAAAATATTATGGATGTTCATATTTTCTTATATTTTCTTTCAATGAAAAATGTTTTCAAAATTGTTTTCTATTTTAAAAATTATTTTAAATGTTCTTAAGTTTTATTTATATGTTTTTGAGAAAAGTGGTATTCAAAATTTGTTCAAGAATATTTTATAAGTTATAAAGGAAAAATTAATTTCAATTTGTTTTCAGAAATATTTTATAAGTTTTACAGGAAAAATGAATTTCCAAATTTTTTAGTCTTATTTTATAATTTTTCATGGAAAATGGGTTTCAAAATATTTTCAGACCTTATTTATATTTTTTCAATGTTTTTTCAATGTAATGGTTTTCAAAAAAAATTCTGTAATCAATTATATATTTTTTAATTCTTTTTCAAAAATAAAATTAATATTTTTTGAATCATAGTTTATAAGTTTTCAGGGAAAAATGTTTTCAAATGATATCATGCTTTAAAGTTGTTTTATAAGAAAATTATTTCAAAATGGATTTTGGTATGAAATCCTTTTTCAAAGAATAAAGGATAGTTTTATCCTGAATTATTTGTGAATGATATTTGAAAACTATTTTCCATCTAGTATGACATCCTTTAATGTTACTCATGCCCTTTTTGGAATGATCTAATGGTTCTATTCATATTATTTCTATGAATGGGTTACACTTAATGCCATGATCATCATGAAACATGTTTTTTATCCTGTGTTATATTCTTTTGAACCCCTCTTCTATTAATTAGTTTTTTTTATAATGTAATGATTGTGAATCCTTTATTTTTACACATGTTATGATATGAGTACATTTTTATCATACAAGTTTCATTTCATAGGTTGTGATATGATTATTTATGATCTTGTGACACATATATGTATGATTTAGTTATGATATGGTTAGGGCCTATATATCCCTCTATTGCATTGGGTAAAGATTTATATCAAATGAGATATAATAATATGGTCTTGGGAGTTAACCTTGACTAATAATATGTCCATGGGAGTGAACCAGGACTACCAAGATGGTATGAGGAGTGATCTCATGCTACTAATATTGATATGGGAGTGAACCATGACTACCAATATGGTATGAGGAGGGAACTCATTATACTATGATGGCCATGGGAGTAGACCATGAATACCAAAATGGTATTAGGAGTGAAATAATTGTGCTAATATGTATATGAAAGTGGACCATGACTACCATGTAGGTATGGGGATTGAACCCATACAGTAAATATGTCCTTAAAAGTGATACCTTAACAAGTATGTGTTAACCTGACTACATGTTCACAATGTTATGTAGGGACATGGTTTAATTTCAATATTTTTATGTGAGGGCATGATCTCTTATTGTTAACCAAATTAGTGAACCTATTTCTACTTATTCATGTTAACAATTTTATATGCTTATATGTTTGCCAAATAAACCTGTTTTATTCCTATGTTATTATTTCATGGCTTATGTTCAATATTTTATTATGATTCATTTATTGGGAAATAACAATATCTATTATGGTCTCTAATATGATTTTTATTATTATCAAATGTTATGATCATGTTCCATACCCTTTTGTTAAAGTAATGCTTCCGCATTTTTTTATTTACACATAATGAACATCTAAGCTCAGCCCTTTCTTATGTTACCATTCTCCAAGTTACGAATAATGGTATTAGGTAGAAGTAATAAAGGTTTAGATCATTATAATATATTTTTAAGACATTTCACCAGGATTTAAGATTAATTTTCCATGATTCCAAGGACACTAAACTATTGTGTTCCCCAGGAATTTATTTTTTCAATTTTCTAAATATTCATCTAAAATGATGTAATGTCCATATATGTTAATCATGGGTCGCTATAAATATAAAATCGGTGTATTACAAATAAATATATTTTTTTATGTTATGTTCATGATCTATATCCATATCCTCTTCCCTTAAAAGTTCAAAAGACTATGGATTATGTGGAAAAAGGATTACCACCTCATGAACTGATGTAATCCATTTTTCATCACCGTGTATCATGGAAATATATAATGATGTATCTTGTTTTTATAAATTAAATTAATGATATTTTTATATTTATATGATTATTATATCATATATAACCTCTTACTATCCATTTTTTATTGAATGTAATAAAATAGTTCTAGTATACGACAAACTACCTCCCTATTAAGCGATATGATTCATGTTTTGTTGATACATTAAATTAAAGGTAAAATGATAATTATAATGAATATTTGTGAAATATATAAAATTATATTTAAAATATACAATCAATATACAATCAAATTATTTACATTTTAACCCAATAAATAAATGACAATGTCTCTCATGCGTACAGATAACCTACCATCTCTACAAAGCAATGTGATGAATTCTCCATGTTCAAAATTAAATAATTAATGTAAAGATATATACATTAAAAAAATTATATTAATGAAATGAATATCATTTTGGATATTATTTAACTATATCCAATTTTTATGATACATAACATTCATGATGAATCATGAATGATAAACAAAGGCAATTGACACCAGAAATAGTACTTACAATGAAAGATTATTAACAAACAGGTTAGAGGATTTTAAATAAGGATCATATATGATATTATAAATAATAATATTTTTTGATATAAGTTAATAAAATTTTTAATACCACTATATAAGAATATAATAAGAGCTCAACAAAAAGGACTCATGAGGTATGGGGTTTCTTAACTAAATTTATTTTCATTAGTTTATATGACTACTTTATCTATTATATTATGAAACAGAATATGCGTGAAATGATTTTTTGATTTATTGAATTTTTATTTAAACCTATGGATATACATATGTTACACATAACCAACCCCATTTGTAAAATCCACCTCAATGATATGAACTTTTTAGGGGTGTCATGTTAAACATCCTACTATGAGACACATCTTCAGTAATACACCTAATTTTTTTGAATAGTGTATATACTGACCCATTACATTGTATATATGAATACATACTATATCATGAGACATAACGTATCAATAAAGATGTTAAATTCATAATATTTTATGATTCAAATTTTACCAATGTGGTAAGGGTTTGTGTATCAATATCATTTTAATTGGGATTTCTTTTTCTTGAAATTCCATTAAAGGAAATTATTTGATCATTGTATAATGAAATAGTTACACATTATTATCCATTTTTTATTAATAATTCTTTCATGTAATAGTATAATAATACAATCTTTTTTATTTAAAATTAATGAGAAAATAATTTTAAAAAAATTGACACAAAATCATTCTTCTTCTAAATCTATGTTTTATAAAAATGTCTTACTATTATTTTTTAAAGTCATTTTTATTCAAAATTTAAATTTTTTAAAAAATGAAATTTACCTTCTATTTATTTTCTGAAAATATAATTTTTTAATTCTCTTAAAAAAATAAAACTAATCATTTCTTTTTAACATATTTAGCACGAAAAAAACTCATCTACAGTCATGACAACTCAATTATTTAATGATTTTTTATATTTTATTATTTATAAAGGAATTTATTTTCGATAATTTTTTAAAATTTATACATTTTTTCAAATTGGATAGGAAATTTTTCACATGTAATGATAAAAGGGATATCTAAAAATCATTTTCAATCTAAGATGATGTCCTTTTCTTTTACTAAATGTGAAAAGTTTATTTTCCTCAATAATATTTTTTAAAAAAATTGTTTTTATCAATGAAAAAATGGTTTAATTTTATGTGTTAATTCTATATTATGTATATATGTATCTCAAATATATAATATATTTATTCTCTATTCCTCTCCAGGACAGTAGATTCCAAATAATCATTTTTCAAATGTTTTTAATAGGAAATTTCCACTAAATATGATATGAATAAAGATTATATAACCCAATTTCTTTATATGAGTAATTATTATGTTTTTAATTATGATTAGTTTCCTTTATGTTTCATGGATAGGTTATGACCATGTATTGATAAATTTACATAGATAGCACTCCAATTCATTGGGTAAAGTTTTTTCCTCATGAGGCATCTTGAATGGTATTATGGTGTAAACCTAATCCATTATGTGACTTTTTCCACCAAATAATATTTTCTAGTAATATATAATTAAAACATGTTTACACATTTTTATATGATGTTTCCAAATTTCAAATTATTCCATGATCGTACTATAAAATGTTCTTTATGAAATTCATCTATGAATTTATTCATAAGCCTTATATTTTATGATATCATGTTATACCCATTGAATAAAATTTTATTTTTCTTCAATTGGTTTATTCATTTATTTTCCTTTTTATCTCATGCCTTCCTTTATATATTAGTAAGGTTAAACAATCCATTTTTATGACCTAAAATGGATTTTTCGAGCTCACTATAGAGAAAAAAAATTAAAAATCCACATTTAAGTTCCTTTTATGTAATATGAACCATGTATCCCAAAGGCTTTATGCCTTTATAATCCTTCTTTGTATTAATTGATATATATTTTTAAGAATCATGTAATAAAATGTTTAAAATGAATGGGTCTCCATATTTTCAATCATATAAAAGTTTTATTTATCCTTTAGAACTAGGATGAGAGAACATTACTAAGATCCTTAGGAATATTTATAAGAGAAATAGTAAGATTGGAAAAATATCATATAATATTTTTATAGTATATATTCAATGGTTTATGATAAATTACTTCCTTTTTTAAACTTCTAGTGGATTTGGTTTTACTATAGATGTACCTAGGGTTAATAACTCCAAAAAATTTGTATCAGCCTTACCTCTATCCTTTCCTAGAAAATGAAAATCAGCCTTACTACACACCTGGTTATACATTCCTAGGGGAAATGTCTGGGAAATTCACAAACTCTTTATAAACCATCACGATGGAATTAAATTTATGATGATAATAAATTACCTTGGTTGAATGTATGTTATCTTACAATGAGATAAATGTGTCATGATTTTGATATATTATAAATAATTTTCATGCTTATGTGGTTTCCTACTGTGTAAATTGTTTCTCGCAAGATGATTTACATTTCTATTTGATGGGGGATCTGTAAGGTACACGGTTAACATTGAATGTGATATAAAATGTGTTGATGAGAATCCAAATAAGATGATGAATTGATTAAAGGATATTTTGGTTAAACATAATTGGTTATCATGATTTATTATTATCAACCATATACTTAATAATCTCTTAGTCTCGCCAATGAAGAGAATGATAGAGTTCACCGAGATCTAGGGTGGTGGATACCGTTGAGGAAAGAAGATTCGGTTTTCTATATGTCAAGTATGTGAAAAGAATCAACTAAGTAAATGTGTCATAGGAAGGTAAATATGTTTTTAATTTTAAAAGAAGGAAACAAATTAATTAATTTGAATGTAAAAAATTAAAATTTTGTAAATAAAATGGATGATAATAACACTCACCATAATGTATCATCAACGGTTGAATGTTTTAAATGTGGAAATTGTAGCCATTATGAAAATCGATGTCCTAGGGGTAAATATCAATAATATGATCAAAAAGGTTATATAATTAATTGTTTTTTGTTGTTGATGAATATACTATAACTGATATATGAAATTATATAGCTATTATGGAAGAAGATGATGAATGCTGGTTAATTTTTTAAGAAGGAAGTGGAATGATTGAAATGTTTTTTATTAGAATTCATGAATTATATAAAACATGAAATATATATATAAGGATTGTTCTATAAAATTTATAATAAATTTCAAGAATATGTTTAATGGATCTTATAATCTAGAAATGTGACATAATAGTAAAGTTATAATCTATGTAAAACACATAATTGAGGAAAATTTAATCTTGGTTTTGTGCTTGATGTTGTCATAATAAGTTTATTTTGTGGAAAAAATAATTTTTCACAGAGATTGTAGTTGATAAAAAAAGGAAAAAATGATTTGATGACTAAATTTATTTTGGATTATAATCATCATATTTGTAGTAATGTCATATGATCATGGATAAATAAAAATATGACCAACACATAAGTGTTCCATTATTTTAGATTTAGGACAACCCACAAGATGATTGATAACCCATAAAATTCAGTAATACAATAGTTATTGAACCCAGAACTGAAGGAAGATAATAGTGTAGTGCCTAGAACATTACTTCATGATGTATTACTTAGTATAAATTTTTTTTATTAGATGGTTTATAATAAAATATTTGGTTGATTTTTGGAAACATATTATAAGATCTAGTAATTTTATTATAGGGGGACTAATTTTATTGAGTGATACTTTTTATTATGATTAAGTACATATAACGTTTTGGTTTCATGTAACCAATTATATGGTAGGAATGTAATTACATTTTTTGAGATATAATATTAAATGGTATGTGATTACCATTGAAGTTAAAACTTAATTTCATGATGAGGCTATTGAAATTATTTTAGATATAGGGTTATTTAATAAAGGATTGATCTATGTTAAAACATTAGTTTCATTGATGATATTTTGGTATTAATAAACTCATATTAATTTTAGTTATTATCTTACCTTATGAGAGTGTTTTTTTAATAAAGATAGAACTAATATCTTACTACTCTTTTATGGATCTTATGATATATTAAAAGTAAATTTTAATTTTTGGGAATAAAAAAGACTAACATTCGATATTCATTTCATTATAGTAATAATTAATTTAGAAATTTGATAATAGAAAAATTAATGGATGAAATTGTGTTTATAAAATAAAATGATATCATGTATATTTATTTTCTAGTGTTCTTTTTCCAGATTGATAAATAATCCCTAAAATCTAGGTGAAAGATCTTGAAACAAAAATGTTACCCAATAACCATCATGCCCAATGAATCAATTATCTCCTAGTTTATCAATATTTTATAGATTTTATGTTATGTAAATTATCATGATCCTTCACATTCTTGGGATAAATGATCACTGTCAAACACTTTTAATCCTTGGGAAATATTTTTCTCTTCCATATTAATATTTTTATTTCCCATAAATTGTATCTTTCATAGAATCTTAATAATGTGTTATACAGGAATATCTTTATACATCTCACTCTCACATTCATGGGGAGTTTTAATTTACCATTTTTTTGATTTTTTTTCCAAGAGGTGAATTTTCAAATAGAAAAATTATGATTATTGTGATCAATATTAAATTATGATGACCAAATTTATCTAAGAGAGGTATAATGTAACACCACATGTTTTTAAAAGTTGAGTGTCATGTTGGATAATGTATATTAAATTAAAAAAAATATTAAAAGAGAATGTAAAAACACTAGATTTTAATATATATTTATTTCATTAAAAATTCATGCTCTTTGATATCTCTCAATGCATACAACAAAAGGTTTAAAAGAAACTGTATACTTTATTAGAATATTCTTATTTGAAAATGACCATTGTAGTCTTGCCTTTTAATTGGTGGGAATGAATACAGATAAAAAAATTATGAAACTTATATTTTATACTTGAATTATATAAATTTAACAGTTATATATGGATTACAAATAAATTATAAATATTATAAATTAAACGATTTTTTTTTAAAAAAAATGCATTTTTCTAATAGGGGGTTTAGTAAAAAGTTTCGTACATAAATGAAAATTATATTTCAACATATTCAAAATATTATTTGAAAATATGTAATATTTTATTTATAAATTTCAAAATTATCATTTTAATATTTTTTTATTTTTCTAAAATGATTAAATTTTTCTGGATAGCGAAAAAAATTAATTTTTATAGAAAAATTCCATTCCATTTAAATTATAAACAAATTAAATAATTTTAACTTGGTTTTAAAGTAAATTTAGTTCAATTTTATTATAATTTAACTAATTTAAGTCATTGTAATTTATAAAATAATGAATTAAGATTTAAATTTTTAAATTTTTTTAATATTTTTCTTTCAAACAAGAGTTCATCCAAAAATTCTATGTGTTCTTTTAAAAAAAGTACGTAAATTCTATGATTTTTAATTTGAAATAATGGATTCATTTTTTGTAACCCTCATTATTTATATTATATGAAAATTTAAACCTAAAATTCTACAATATTTAATTTTGAAAACATTAAAAATTACTTATCCTGGTTAAGGTAAAAATTTTATTATGAGGGGTCAAACTAAAAACACAACTATTTAAAATGTTGGAAAATCATTATATTTAATATTTTATGGTATTATCTAGATCTTATATATTATTAAGTTGAAAAAATTTCCTTATTTTATATTTTTTTCTTGAGAAAAAGATGGTCGGAATTCATTCCTTTCAAAAAATTGCACATGTGTCCTCTCCCCTACTTATAAAAGAACACCACTCTCCTCTTCTTTACAAAAATTCAAAGACAATATTTTCTATAAAAAATATCCAAATAAATTTATTAATTTCATACCCTCATCATAAAATCATATTTTGGTTATAAATCCAACCAAGGATGTATTTTGGTGAAAACCAAAAGAAGTTGTCTCTAGAATTGATTGTAAATTCCACTGCTTTTCTAGAATGAAATGATAAGAATAAATTTGATTTTTTGACTTCAAATTATTATAAGCGGTAAAATAGTAATTTTACCCTAATATATGACCTCCTATATTTTTTTACCACTCTTTTGGTCTTGTGATAATGTGTTTACCCTAGGAAATGAGTTTGGGGGAATTCTGAGCCGTTCAAATTTTAGTGGAATATTTAATATTTAAAATTTAATTAAATAAATATTAATTTATTTATGATGTTTTATTTAAGACGTTCATTTGAACAAATAATCAGGTAGAAACTCTTTCTCTGTCATTGAGTTTAGAATGGGGAGTTTTTCTTTGGTGAGGCATAAACTCAAGTTGGGTTTTGGGGTCAGGTCTTGCCCCATTTTTCTTTTCTTTTCTTTTTCTTCATGGTCTTTGTTTATGAATTCTTTCTATACATTCATCCTTGGATTCTCACACACAATCCTATGGATACTCCTTCTCATGGATGAGAGATATAAAATTAGATTGTGAGAGATAGAGATACAAGGCAATAAGGGCACCTCTACGCAACTTAGGACATGATGGATCATTATATGGTCGTCGTGGAGCATGGAAACAAGAAAAGTTATAGCCGAATATACCCAATGGTAGAGAATATTTATGTTTTCCCACAAATAACTATATATTAAATGTTTTCAAATTTTAATCCCCTCTTCATGTTTCTTAGAACCCCTTGGGTTTCCATCAACTACTTTCAGGGTGAAAAGGGGTTTATCAGAGTTTTAGAGTTATATTTGGGAATACTCATCTACATGGTATGTGGTATGAAGAACACAGGCTATGTGTTCTTCCTATTCAGGGAATATTTCAATTTCAAATTATAATCTATGTATGGGAATTACATTACAGGTACTAAGAATTTGTCATATAGTCAAGTACCCGACCATACTGCATGTCTAAGGGGCACATGTCATGTAGACTACATGACCATACTTCTTTTGGGATGCATTCCTTGTCGATGTATATGACAATATATTATACATGTACATGATGTGTGATGTATATGGTCAGGTACCTCATGTTGGGTGTGTGTCATTTACTGGATCATCACATCATATACTTGGTCTTTACATGCCAAGTCCTGCTGGAGTGCACACCTGGTGGGGGCCACGAGGGTATAGGTTGTTTACTATGGTACACTACCTATGTACTCCTCCCTCACCACCCTTTGATGGGTTTTCATATATTTTCACCAAGGAGATGTAATTATACCCAAAATTAGTACATTTTGAGTATATTTTTTTATAAATTTTGATGGTAAGACATATGCGGTGTTTTGAGGACTTCTAGGTTGTATTTTAGGAATTTTCTTAATGGATAAGTTCTTTATCTAGTTATAAAATTTAGTTGTCTCTTGAGAGTGAAACCCCGGATCTGATATGATCCCTGAGATGTCTCTTAGTAATAATTCCTTGTATTTTTCCTTTTAGGATTTCTCCCTTGTGATATGTGCCTTTCAGGCCATGGAGTTCATCCGACTAGATGTTTATGAGGACCATCTATTGGATTTTACTACTATTGTTTCAACAAATAATATCCTATATAGGATGCCTCTATCGTATCCCTACTACTAGTGGTCCCCTTTTGGATTCTTTTTCTTATTTTTTGACCGAGGGAATCCCTAGTAGGATCCAATTAACTATGTAATGTTTTAAGGATCTATTGTTGGATTACATTGTTGAATTTTCATTCATATATCCTGTGTGTGATTCCTACCTTACCTTCCCAATTAAAATTACAAAGTATGATTGCTTATATTGTGTGTATTCCTTGAGGATACCTAGTAAGATTCCTCTCAATTTTTGACTTAAGGGACCTAGTGGGTGCCTCTATGTTTAAAAAACCTTGATATAGTATGTTGGGTTTGGGTAGATATGGTAGTGGGTGTCAACTAATAACCCATACCAAAGTTTTAATCCATCAGGCTATAATAGTAGTGGTGGGTTATGTGTTTGGCTATCCTCTCTTAGTTTTTTATAAATTAACATGGTTATTATAAATGTAGGGATGTTATCTAGAGGTGGTTCCTAGTTCATGGATATTAATCCAGACGTGAGGTGTCTTTATTTATCTTTGGGATGCCTAGACATTATTTCTAGGATCTGGCTTCTAAGACATGTTATTTTTTATATTTAATGGCATAATCGTATGTACTACTAGAGACTTTGATTTTGATCATATATATTTGATTATTAGATTATTTGGATTTAATGGGAGAATCTTTCAAAAATATACCTTATGAGAAAACTGATATGATATACGAGCATGGTGTCCCTGGTAATGATACTCATGTATTATTTTGGCTTATCGGGTGATGAGGACGATTCCAATATCCTTGAGTTGTTTTTTTAATGAGGATGATTATGATGTCCTCATATCATGGGTTATTTGGAAATGATTACACTCTCATTAACATGGGGTTGTTGGTATATTATTACGCTCTCCTTGACATCTTCTCTATAGAGGAAGATTATGTTTTCGTCGACCAGCGACATATAGGGGATGACTATGCTCACTCGAATTTTTCATATGATGGGGATATATTTATGTTCTATATAGGATAGGCTTATGATACCTTTTTCTTTATCATGGTTGTTGATCATGGCATCTCACACTTATGATTAACATTGGTCATGAAACCCACATCATGGATCATGAGGGATGGGCATGATGTCTCACCAATGAGACTCTTTATATATCGCTTAAGGGTTATACCCTTAGGGATAAACTATGTCTCAAGGTAATGACATCATATGTATTGGGACCAAGTTCTCAGACATTGGACTAGATTTATAAGGAATTAGTAACATGGATTCTAACTTAGTGACCATTTATAGGATATCTGGATGTACTTCCTTGGAATAATTCATTACAATGATTGGAGGTGTGTGTGGGGGCACCCATGGTTTGGATGAGTACCCCCCTATGGTGGTGTATCTATATTAATGAAATTTAAAGAATTTTCCAAACACATTTTATTTTGGTTGGGATTACAGACCCAGATATTTACTTAATGATACACATCTTGAGTGGTATAACGTCTTGATCAATGCCATGTGCACAAGATGTCTAGGTGATCCGGATTTAGAAACCAAGGACTAACTGTTGATGGTTTTTATTCTATTTAATTCACATTACTCATGTATAATCATAATTATGTATATATTCATATGTATGTAAATGTACATAAATACACAAAAATGGATGGATATCCACGATGGCTCTTGTCCTAATTGACCTGGATTTGGGACCCGAGGGTCGACTCTAGCCTCATGTTATTGGTTTTACATAACTTTTTAGTTCTTTCTTAGTTATTCCAAGAATATTTATTCTTCATTCACTTATGGAATAATATATTATAGGTTCATTTTTGGAGTGGCTGGCTGCCATTATTTCTGACACTTAAACATGCACCTCAGTTTTTGTGTAGACGTTAAGTCTACTTTTTTTGTTGAGCATAGATTGCATAGTAGATAGGGATGAGGCCCAAAGTTGCAATATATTGACAAGCCACTCATGTGTACTACTATGTATAGGTCAGTTTAGTTTGATACATTATGGAAACTAGTTATGTGGCCTTTCTCAGAGATAGTAGTAGATCTCTATTATATTATTTCAGTTTATTTTAATATTCATTTATCTATATGGTCAACATAGTGGCTGACTATTTTTATATGTATGACATAGTTGTTTGGAATTTTATATATTTTTCATTTATTATTACAATATGTTATGGTTTAGTTTATTTACTACTTATATTATCTATTTACTTATTAATTTGTATGATACATGTCTAATTTTAATACTTTCTTACACTAATATGAGTTATAGTCTCCCCACTATCACACCCAAGGATCTTACTTTTATTCAGTTGCCTATGGTGTATGGGGATGTGCACTTGAGGGCTCTTGACGATTCATTTTTGAGAACTGATTTAATGGAATTTGGTACAGAATGTTACAATGTGTTATCAGATATTTTAATTTCTTGGTATTTACTATTTTGGATATGGTTGGAGTGAATCTTATTAATGTCTCAAAATCAAGGAATTATATGATTCTAGTGCTTCGAGGACACTTGTTTCTGTAATAAATCTAATTTACTAGGGATATGGGATTGATATTCTGATCTGTGGTGTTATAGTTGTATATGGTTTTTATTGTGAGTGACTCACATGTTGTTTGGATGTTATAATTTAAAATGTATCTCTAGATCATGGCCATTATCAAGATCCAATTGATGGATTTTTACTCTTGGATGTAAAGGGTAAGAGGTGTCTTATACATCATATTAGGCATTTAGGATTCACATCATATAAGACTACTAGTATGCGATTATTATTAAAGATAGTGATCAATTGTTTAGAGTGTCAATAAAAAACAAATTGGTGTTTTCCCTTATAGGTTTTTGGTGGAATTATAATCAAATTATCCAACTTTCATATATATTTCTTTCTTATAGAAGGTGGTGTAGATTTATGTTGATGCATTTGGTGTGAGGCTGATGACTCATTCCTCTGGCACATGATGTGCAGTGACCATTTTAGGTTAATAGGGAACATGATTCCCATATTTTGAACCCATTGTATGGGTTTTTCAATGGATCTATTATTTAATGTATGTGTAACAATCTATATAGTGTTTTTCTTCCATGGATTGGAGTGACATTCTACATAACTGAGCCTTGTGTATATTTATCAAGTAGGATCACTGAGTATGATATCGATAGGAACTATGAATTTTCTTATCAACTAGAACTCGAGGGGGTATTTCCATATAGAGATTCCTGAGGAGTGTTAGTCAATTTTTCCCTATATTGGTTTTCTGGCATCTAGGGAGCAGTTACTTATGTGTATGCTCAATTATGTTTAGGCCCCTATAGGACATGTTTTTAGTTATACACTTGTAGTTCGTTGTGATCATTAACTTCATTAGAGAGGTTTTCACTTTTGGGCTATTGTTTAAAACTTCTAACCCGGTTTTGAGACTTTTTATATAGGTCTAGGTGGGAGATCTAGAGACCCTTAGTTTTTACTTGTAGGTTAAAATTCATTTTGTTCAATGGAAAAACATGTGATATTTTATACTAGGAATTTAGGTTATTTAGTAATTTATCATGGTTATATTATTGTTTTGAGATTGATTCATTATAGTGGATAGATTATTTGAGATATAGGTATGTTGATACCATCATTTTTTGATGAAGAACAGAGGGTACTTGTTTTTGAATACTATATTTTATTAGTAGTATTGTTTAGGTGAATGTCTTGGTTGACCATTGTTTCTATTGTTGCTAATTTATTTAGAGAACAGGTAGTTTCTCATGACTATAATAACACTAGGTGGAGGGCAATCATGGGAATGAAATTTTTGAATGGGTAAGGTGCTCAGTTTTGAAGATGAGTTCCAAGGGAGAATCATTATTATTGAAACTAATATTTTTTGTAGCCCTATTATCTTAGTCTTGTGTTGGGTTACTCTCTATACTATGAGTCAGGTGATAAAGGTATACTCTGATTGTGCTTAGTTCCATTAAATCATAAATCAATGATTTTTTAGGTGTGATCTTAGGACTGATGGTTTCATGGAATTTCAATGGTCATAGTTGCCCATCAGTTTTTCATTAAAGGAAAATTTCCATTTATTGTAGAGGTTACATTGGTAATAAATGGTGTTCTATAAGTTAGTTGAACTGTGGCTAGATCTGGACATAAATTTTGGGGAGAAATGGTGTCTGATGTTGGTGAAAGACAAGATAACCTATTTCTTGTGAGTGTGTCTTGAATGATCTATACATGCCATTTGTGTAATCTTAGTGTACTCTTGATTATAGATGATTGTTATCTACCATGAATTATTTCTGAGTTTTCTATGAGATAGTCAGCCCTATGTTGGGATTCATTTATTTTAAATATCAATTCCAGGTGGGTAAAAGAAACATATTAAGGATATTCTCGAGGAGTATTATATGCTTATCCATATGTTGAGGAGTACACCATTGTATTTCTAAGGGTGGAGATCCTTGTTTTATTTTAAATCCAGTGTTTTTCCGGAGGAATTAACCAGGAGTCGGTTTTGAAAATACTATAATGCAATTCGTATGGTGGGGAGTACCAACGCAGTCATAGTAAAGTGTCTTCTGTGTTAGAGACAGTTGTTGATGTTATGAGACTAGTTTTTAGACAGTTGAGATAGCTTGTTATGTAGAATCTCAGGTTGAGTGGATAGTTTTTCATCTTACCAATATGATTTTTGGAGAAAGAAATAATTATTTTGTATATATCTAAAGGTTTCATGACTTTTCAGAAAGAAATTTTGAGCATAAATTTGTTTTTTTCCCTTCAGAGGATTGTAATGGGTAAAGTGGAAATTTTACCCTAGAATGTGACCATGGACAATTTTTCGTACCACTCTATAACCCCAAAATATGGTGTTTACACTAGTATAAGATTCTGATGAAATTTTGATCCATTTTTATATTTGTGGTGTAATTAATATTTAATATTTAATTAAATAAATATTAATTTATTCCCATAGGTTCGTACGTCCATATCTTTTGGATGTAACATTAGTTTGAGACTATGTCTCTAGCTTTCAATCAATAACATGTACTTTTTCTAGTTGAGGCATAAACTCATGTTGGACATTGGGGCTAGGATAAGACACATTTTCATTTCTTTAATTTTTCTTCCTTTCCTTTCTTTTCATTTTCTTTTCTTCCTTTCTTCCCTGGATTCTTGAACATTAACCAGTGGATCCTCCTTCATGTGGACATGAAAGTGAAATTGGGAGAGCCATAGAGAGAAAGAGAGATATGGTATGAAAGGTCCCACTGCAGATCTAGTGATGTGTTGGACCATCATGTGGTAGCCATAGAGTGTGGAAATGGGTGAAGTTTTGGTGAATTTTTCCCAAAGGTATATTTTTTTTGTGTTTTTCAAGAAATTTCCCTTAGATTAATCTTTTTCAGGTTTTAATCCCCTATTATAGTTTCTTATAAACCATTTGTGTTTGATCTCCCTCTTTTAGGACAAAATATGTGGTATCGCGGCATTTGAGGGTTTTTCGTTCTTGAAAACTCATCTACACAATATGTGATTCAAGAAAAATAATTTGTTTGCTCTGAAAATTCGAGGAATATTATTTTCTTAATACATTCAAATTATGGAAATTTCACACTATTTAATTAGACTCATCATTGTAACCGATTACCCAATTAAGATGGCCAGGTAAAAAGAACATACCATGTAGATTATATGGCCAGACCCCATATGGGATGCATGTCAGGAAGATTTGCATAAAATGGCATTATACATGGCCATTCCATACAAGGTACATAGGAAGTACCCCATTTTGGGTAAACAAATTGTACATGACCAAAATTATTTTTACTTATTGTTTATATACCATGTCTGACTAGAGTACACACAGAAGAGGGGCCTTGAGTGTACACATTGTATACCATGTTATATACACCGTGTACTCATCCCTTACCACCCTTTTTATGGTTTTTCATATATTTTTACCCAGGAATCATAATTTTACCCATGATTAGTTCATTATGATTATATTATCATGTAGATCATAATGATAAGATATTTGGGGTGTTTGGAGGACTCATAGGTGGTGAATTGGACCCTTACTTAATAGATAGTTTCATCCTCCATATATTGAATTCAGTGGTCTCCTAAGAGTGATACCCTTGATGAAATATGACCTATGAGAAATATCTCATGAATGATGCCTTCTATTTTTCCTTTGAGGACTTAACCCTTGTGCGATGTTCCCTTCTGGATTAAGAGACCGTGAGACTTTTTGTTTTCAAGGATCCCTATTAGGATTCCTTTATTTACATTTCGACCTATAGGATATCATGTAGGATTACTATATCTTTTTCATGTTACTTGATATCACCTTTGGGATTCTTTGTCTTACATACTGAACTAGGGAATCAATTTTAGGATACATTTACATATATAGAATTCTGAGGATCTGCTATAGGATGTGTGTTTTGACTTGTCATTCGAGGATCCCATTTAGGATTCCTCCTTTACCTTCAATGTTAAGGATCTAGATTTGGATGTTTTCAATTATTTTTATGCCTTGAAAATCCAAAGTATGATTCCTTTCAGTATTTGACATAAGTGATATAGTTTGTGGCCCGTTTCATGGCTAACCCTGAGCTAGTACTTTGGGTTTTATTATAGATGGTAGCTGGTGTCACCTTTGAATTTGTTCCGAACATATAATACATGGGGATATGATAGTAGTGTTGGGTTTAGATGTTAAAACACCCTCTCTTATTTGGATATACATAATATTGGTTATTTCTAATATAGTGACGTTATCCAGAGGTTATTCTTGGTTGGTGGTCTATGAGCCTAACGTGAGGCATATTTATTTCTCTTTAGGAATCCTAGACATTCTTCCTAGGATCCACCTTTTGGCCATATTATTTATTATGTATACTTGTATAACCAAAGGTACTTTCTGAGACTTGTTTATTGTAACTATATATTTTATTACTGAATTATTGATATTTAAAGTGGTTCTTCCAAGAATCTGGTTATTTATCCTACAACTATTTTATACCGGCATGGTGTCCCTAGTAATGATACTTGTGGATGCTTCGACACTCCTATGTGATGAGGATGGTTCTTCTCTCTTCAATTTGTTATATTATAAGGATGGATATTCTCTCCTCATCATTTTGGTTTCATGAGGATTATTACTCAATCATTTTGTAGATTTTTTAGGGGGATTATTACACTCTTCTCTAATTATTGTCCATTTATGATGATTACATTCACCTTGACCAATATCCTATGGAGGATGAATATGATCTCCTTGATTTTCCATATGATGAAAATCTCTTCACATTCCCTCTAAGATTAGGCTTATAAGCCCTTTTTGTTTATCTGAATGGTTGAGCATGGTGTCTTGTGACTACGAATGACATTGGGGATGAGGTCCAATTCAAAGATCTAAAGGGGTGGGAATGGCATCTCACCGATGATCTCCCCTTACACATCACCTAAGGGTTATACCATTAGGGTTCTTCCGAGTCTCGATGTTGTGACCACCAATGCGCTGGTACCTAGGGCTCAAACATAGGACTTTATTTTAATTCCATTACTAGCATAACATCTAGATCTTTCTCCATTTATAGGATTTATGTATTTAATTCCCTAGAATCTATCATTATAATGATTTGAGCTTCTTACGGGTGAACCCAATGATATGATGAGTATCCCCTTGTACTGACATAGCTTTCTCGAAGACATTTACTTATTTGACTGAAGAAGGCATATGTCAGTTGGGATTACAGACCCACTGATCAACTTGATGATACATAGCCTGAGTGGAATGAAATACAGCTCAATTCCCTTTGTACAAGATGTCCAGTTGATCCGTATTATGGGCCAGTGGATCAACTACTAATGGTTTTTATATTTATTTATTCACCTTACTTATGTATATTCATATGTATATATGTATTTATAGGTATGGTACTATAAATATATACATATATTAGTATAGAGATCCATGATGGAACTTTTCCCAGTTGTCTAGTATTATTGAAAGGTCGGTCAATGGTGGCCTCATGTTATCAGCCTTATTATTAATTTCATTTTTTTCTTATCTAGGTTAAGCATATTAAATTTTCATGCACTTATGTTAGTTCATATTATAAGTTTATCATTGGGTGGCCTTCTGAGAATATTTATATCCCCTTCATGTGCTCCTCTATGTGTATATTGTCCTCATTTCTTCTTTTCAGGTTGATCACAAATTGCATAGTGGATAAAGTTGTGGCCTGGAATTTCATGATCACGTTTAGCTACTTGTGTGGGTACTTTTTTTTAGGATGGTGTTGTTCTATAGTGTTTAGAGACGGGGTATGTGGTTTTTCATGGAGATAGTTGTATATCCAAAAACATTTACTTCATTTACTATTCATATTCATGTATTTGTATAGTCATCCCAGTGGGTGACCAGTGTTGTATGTATGACATAACTGTTCGGGATTTTTGTATTCTTTTTATTTATTATTACGTAGTGTTCTATTTATGATTATTTATTACTTCCACAATATATTTATTTACTATTGTGTATGATGCATAGATATTTAATCTGTTTTACTACTCTAATACTAGGGAATAGTATACCCACTATCACACCCTTTCCCATTGATGCTAGTCAAAATCCATTGTCATAGGTGTAGGCACGCTTGTGGCCTCATACTATACTATCTTGGAGAACCAGTTTAGTAGAATCTGGTTTGGGATATTAGAGAGCTAATGTCCTTAACCAATACATTTATTTATTTATTTACTTTTCCACCTTATTAAAATATTAATATACAAATAACATATAAAAACCTGTATAAATTCTAAAAACATTGATTCATTCCTTTAAATTACATGACCTAAAAAATATCCTCCTCCCTAAAATGGGATAAGAAACCGCTGATCTTGATTATGGAAAACTATCACCTCGCGAACTGACATAATTATATTTCCATAACCACTTATTATGGATAAATATAATGATTTATCTTATATTTATATATGATATTTATAATATAGTTATTCCTATTTAATTATAGTATGAAATATTCCATGTAACATTCAACTCTATAGAGAGTTTAAAAATTTCTTTCATTTTTACTGTGGACTACAACTTCGTGAAGTGATGTGATTTGTTCATCACTAACTCTTTACATGGAAGGTAAGAAATGTAATATTTAATGAATATATTTAATATATTTAAAATTAAATATATTGTATCAAATTAAGATACAATCCAATTCGTTACCCCTCTCACCCATTATGAAAATGATAATGTTTTTCAGGTGTACATACATACTACCATCTCCATGAAGCGAAGTGATTCATTCTCCATGATCAATAATAAATATTGATTCTAATGACAAATCTAAAGAAGAAAAATTATATTTAAAAAATCAATAAAAATATTTATATAATTTTACTATAACCTATATTAAAGATCTGTAACTTTCAAAATGTAACCTATAGAAGGAAACATGTTAATTAACGCCCAAAATAATAGTCCTAATGTTGGATTATTAAGAAATAGGAAATACGATGTTATAAAATGATTATATGTGATATTATAAATGATAATATGATTCTATTATAAAAAAATAAATTTATAAAATCAATATAAAGGTGGTTAATGAGAGGTCAACTAAAGGGAATTGTGAGGAAAGGTGTTTCTAAACTCAATTTACATTCATTTGGTTATATGACTACTTCATTGATTATATTCTGCTGAAATTTTGAGTGAAATTAATTTTGACTAATTTTTGTTATACTTCTAATTTTATTTATATATATCTAATTTTTTTACAAATAATAACCCAAATTATTAACTCTCACCTAAATGATTTGTTATTTGTAAGGATTTTATCTCAACCATCCTACATTGATACAAATATTCTTTTATGAGCCAAATTTCATTTGAATGGTGTATACACCACCCCTTTACATACCATGATAGGAATAAATCCTATATCATGAGATTTTATGTTAAAATTCACATACTTGATTCATCGTAATTTATGATTTAAATGTTAGAAATCATTATGGGTTTAGGGTTCAGTCTAATTTTAATCATCATTGCTTATTTATGAATTTAAATTGAATGAAACAATTTGATAAATATCTTAAAAACCATTATATTTTATTCTCCTATGTTTATACAATTATTTTTCAAGTAACAATACAATTTTCATATCATTGGTAGTTAAAATTATTGATAAAATTATTTTAATAAAATCTAACTACATTTCTCTTTTCAGTCAAAAATCCTTCTTCATCCAAATCCATGTTTTCTAAATAAATTAAAAACAATTTTAATATGATTATTTAAATTCATTTTTACCCATAATTGGATATATATTTTTTAAAAAAATCAATTAAATATTCCTATCATTTTTTGAATAATATACTTGTTTACTTTTCCTATAAAAATGTGAATGGAAAAATAATTTTTAATGTCTATTCCATGAATGGAACTCTTCAGCCATCAAAACTAGAAATGTTATAAATATTACTTTTCAAGTTTAAAAGGTTATGTTAAAAAAAATTCATTAATTTTTGATAAGGTTTTATATTTTAAATATGTTTTTTAAAAACGGAAAGCATATTTTTCTTAATAAAAGTTCAATGTGATCATCCAAAATCATTTCCTATCAAAATGACATCCTTTGATTTTACTCAAAGTAAAAAATGTTATTTTCTTCACAAATTGTTTTTAAAAGTTATTTTCAGCAATGACTACAAACATTAACATTATGGATTGTTATAAATTATATATATAAATATATAAGGCCCCAACCATAAACCTTACTTAATCTTGAGTTACTACAAGATTACAGATTGAGGATCTTTTCAGGTTTAGAGTTTTAGAGAATTAGATCATAAAACATGCATTACATTCCAAATTTAAACAAAGTGGTTACATAAAATATAGTATTCATTTTCCCTATCAACGGAAACATATTTAAAATAAAACATGGATTCTTTTTTGAAACTTCCTTGACACTATCATCATATTATGTACCATTCCCTTGACCTGTGAAAAACATTTCAAAAACATGGGATGAGCATAAAAAGATCAGTAAGGGATATAAAAATATGGAAAGGAAACATGAGAACATATGTACATAAGAATGAAATCATACTTTACCCATAAAACATAAGCACTTTAACATACCTCATCAAATCATGAATAAATCATAGGAATCATAAGAAATAAATGTAACTTGAGGAATTCATAACATTATTACGTAGGGAGTAACCCTCTTGGTTACGTTAGTAATACCCATCACAGTATATTCTCTAAATCTCTTCAGAGAAACCTTAACATTTAACTCCTTCGTGTTACCCAATGCATTAAAGAGCTATATTGGGCTCACCCACCCTTAGTTTATCACGGAACCACCTGTTTTCATAAACAATTCCCAAGAACCATAACATAATCATAGCACATAACTTAAGCATAAATGAAATATAACAATCCCACATTCCAATAACAATATAACATTTTAAGATATTGAAATAATGAATCCATTCTAAAAACCATTTTTAAAACCATCTAAAACATTTAATAAAGATATTTTTGAATAAAAGTTTCCCATACCACTTTGAAAAATTTAAAATTTTAAACCATTAATATCCATATAAATAAATAATTAAAACCATTTTTAAAACATGGATATTAATAAGAAAAATTTATAAGATTAATCATTAAAACATTTAAAACGATATTTTAGTTAATGGGTTTTTAACAAAATGAGTGAAACTTGAATACAATAAATGAGGAATAATATTTAATCTGAACTTGATAATATCACAAGAATAAAGGGATGATATAATATTCCAAAGGATAGTATATACACCATATAAGAGTGAACTGGTTCATAACAACAATGAAGTCTCAATAGAAATGGAAAATGAGATGAAATCCATTATAAAGAAGGTATCCTTAAATTAAGGATAAATCAATCTCATAATTATGTGTGACAAATACAAATACACCCAATATAGTGGATACTAAGTGTAAAACAATTAGATTTCATTCACACATATTCAGAAGATGACATATTCAATACGTACATGTTGAACCCAATGAAATCGAAATTGGGTTAAGAAGTTCCCTTGGTAAAATTTGACAGCCTAACGGCGTCACTTTAAAATTCATAACATTAGTTGATGAGAGATAAAATGGTGTCTCATCACATGGACATAAAATTTAAATCAATAAGGATATATAAGAACATATCCCAACATAAAAATATGTAAATTAAAAGACATAACAAAATAAGTCTCTTTAAAAGAAGAGTGTGAAACGTTCCCTTACCGATTTGGTCAACTTTCGAAACGTACACCCCATGAAAGAAGGGTCATACAATGAAGATGTAACTACCCATAAAGGAGATTATATTATACAAATAGTAAAATAATGGGCAGTACATACACCACACAAAAGTAAATAGTTTCCAATGTAGCATGAATCTCACGGGAATAAAAAGTGAGATGAAAATCCCCTTATGAACATCCGGTAGCCTAACGACTCAACATAAAACTTAAAAAAATGGATTGATGATATCAAATAGGGTCTCTCGTCATATTAAAATAAAATTTACCGCAATAGTAATATAAAATAACCCCCCCAACATAATAAAGAGGAGCGTAAAATAAGTGACTTAAATGAGAGTACTTTAAATGAAAGACAGAGGTTGGATCTCTTAAGAAAATTCCACAGCCTAACGGCGCCACTTAAAAATTATAAAAATGATTTGATGAGAGTAAGAGGGGGTATCTCATAATTTTAAAATACAAATTATAGTATGGTTAATTTATAATAACATCCTCCAACATAATAACATGGAGCATAAATGAAATGACATAAAAGAGGGTACTTGGAAAGAAAGAGAGAGGTCGGATCCCTTACCTCAAGTCCGACTTGACTCGATCGCTCTTTAATCTCCTGAATAATAAACTGAAGTTAATTTCTACTTTATTATGAACATTATTTTAATTTTATTATTCCTTTTATACAACTTATTTCCATGTTATAAACAATATGTAATCATTTATGTTAATAATGTTCGTTTTGTCGATATTTGGTACTTAAGTCAAAAATGGACTTCTTACAATTACATGTTGTTTATGTGGTCAAAGGTTCATTATATCCAAAATGATATTCATGATTTGGATATCATATATATCATATATATCCTGCATATAAATGTATTTATAATAGTACAAATCATTTAGAGGTAAGAATTGAAATGCACCGTTCATGGAGACGGCAAGTCGTACGTACGCATGAGCGCTACTTCCATTTCTATTTCATATTTAATGGAATTAAAACATAATGATACATAATAGTATTATAATTCAAGTATGGTATCATATATAGTATTATTAAATCTATTCTTTATATGTACCACGTATGGTATTAATGAATCAAATCACTTTGAGGGGGTGGTAGTCCGCACTTCCTAAAATGACGATATCGCGTTTACCCATACTGGAAACCATAAAGGTATTCCATAAATGAAAAATACAGAATCTTAAGGAAAAAATAAACATATTATATATCATATATAAATATAGTGACATCTTAATGGCCACATTTGAGGGTGTTAAAATAATATTGAACAATCATCGTTTCATGAGACAGAAATTCACCATCCATTGAAACAGTATGTTCTTTAACCATTAGATGTAGGTGTGTGTAAGTGTAGCTCGATTCCTCCTTATAAAAACATCCTAATATATTTATGATACTGGATTTGTTACAAAAGAAATGAATAAAAAGAGTTTATGCGGTTGGAGAAGAAAAATAAAACAAAAGAATACAAGTGAAGATATTACCTTAAAATCGGGTAACTCTTTTTGATTTGAGATCAAAGGCTTCCTTGGGAATACTTCTGCCCAAAGTCAGGCTTCTAAGAGTAAGAGAGGTATGTTGAGAGACAAAATGGGCAGGGTTTGGCCGAGACAGAGGCTTGAGAGGTGTGTGTAAGGAGGTAGAGGTGGGGGCCTTTTATAAGAGGAGAGGTGGGGCACTCTTGGAAGGTCTTGAACAGTAACATTATTATAAAATGCATATAGGATTTTAAAGGTCCCACAATTATATATTTCGAGGATAAGGTGATAATAGTTCTAAATACACACATCCAATAGGTGTTTGACATGGTTAGGTCTTAGATTTTACATTATCTTTTCATTTTATTTAAATAGTTAAATAATGAAGTAATCGCGGCATCATCATGATGTCATAAATGATTTAATTTATTTAATGTCTAAAAATTATAATAAAAATACTATGATGTAGGAAATATTTTTAGCTTTACAATTACTATTTATAGTCAAAAATATGACTTGTATAACCCCATGTAAAATTTTTTTTAGTAAAACAATACATGTTTGTGTCATTTTTACTTTAACATTAAATAAAAGGCATTAATGTCATTATCTTACCCAAGTGGCTCCATGGGGTCCCAAAAATAGACCCATGGGTTTTCTTGGTCGGCCATGACTCATCCAATAGGGTTAGGAAAAGTTTAAAGTTATTTTAATTTTATTATAATATCATGATTACCTTAAATCACACTAATTACCTCTAATCGCGATTAAAAACTTAAAAGTTACTATTCACCAAAAAATTATTTTAATCCAATTGAACCACATTTTACTTCCTAATGACAACCATGTATGTTGGATTTTTGAAATTCAAATCACAGAAGTGGTAAAGTTTCATTTAAATGAAAAATCTGTTTTTTTAAGTACCACTTTGTGGTTTCACCATTAATCAAAAATTGAAGTTTTTTAGAAAAATACCAAAACATCACCCTAAGATATATTTGATATCCCAAATTAAAAAATGATTTCTATTTTACAAAATTCAAAACATATAAGTTAAATTAATTAATTTAATAATTAATTCCCGTTGTCAGAACAAATAGCGTGTTTTTATGAAATAATATATATCAAAAGATTGACACTAGTTGAAGTCCAATTTCAAAGTGAAATTAATTCCAATGACCACTACTGGATTAAATGGTAAAAATATATTCTAATTTCATTTTAAAACCAATTCAAAAGATAATATAATCATATAAATAAATTATACTAAAAAGGGGTTTTGAATTAAAGTACAACATTTTTCCCTATTCATTAAAAAATGAACTTTATCGGAAAAATACCAAAAATCTACACAAAGTAAATTTTGATTTCCCGATTCTAAAGAAGAATTTTATTTGGTCTAATAAAATTTATAAGAGTGAACAAAACTATATTAATGACGGTTCACCATCAAAAGGTGATAAATCGACCTTTTAGTGAATTTTAGAGTATTTATGCTTAAAAATGAATTCTTTTCTTATTTTAAGCCTTTATCATTTATTGGATAAATATAAAAACATTTAACAAACATATATAATCATATTTTAGTTATTTCTATTCATTCCCGCCAATACAACGACTAGGCGTTAACTACCATTTAAAATAATATTATTTTATTATTAGAGTGCAACGTAAGATTTCAAAGAAACTCGTTGTTGCGTATTGGGTACGCCATCGAGCATAGCATTCCCTTTAAAGTAATATTAATATTTTATTCAAAAATATTAATAAATATGAAAAAGTAATATTCTTTATTTACCTGGGATGTTACAAAATATATGTATCTCACATATATACCTATTTTATTATCCCTTCCTTTTATGGAGTAATACATTCATTACGATCATCAATAAAATTCAATAATTATGAAATTTTCTTTTAAATATGATATAAATAGAGGTTATCCAACCCATTTCATTTCCATGGGTAATTATTATATTATTCTTTAGGATTTATGTCCTTTATGTGGCACGCATATATCAAGAACATGGTATGATGGTTGCACCCGGATAGTGCTCCACTACATTGGGAAATTCTATAGTCTCATGTGGAGTCATGTATAGGATGAAGGAGTAATCCTAATCCATTAGGAGAATGTTTCCACCATGTCATATTCCTAAGCTAGTTATCCACGACTCATGTTCATTTCATGTTATATGTTGTTTCTATTTTTTTTTTGATTCCATGACATTATGATACTATTTTCTTTATAATATTGTTACATGAAATTACTCATTATCCTTCTCTTTTATGATATCATGTTACACCCTTTGAGTCACATTTTATGCTTCCTTAATAGTTTTATTACCGTAATGGAATTTTTAGCTTATCCTTTTTCATTATGTATTCCATAGGTTATCCCATCTATTTTTTGGATATCAAATAGATTCTAGTATATAAAATGTAGAATATAATAAATATTCCAGTATTATATTCCCTTTATTAAAATTTGAACCTTGTCTTCTAAAGATACTGTACCCTTATGATTCATGTGTTTATTTAAGGGATATTTATGTTTAAGAGTCATATAATAAAATGTACATAATGAATGGGTTTCCATAAATAGATGTTGAAGAAATTTCTAGTAAACCATTGGAACTTAGATGAGATAACTTTAGTGAGAACCCTTATGATAAGTCTAGGAAAAATACTCAGTATATAAAAATATCATAAAATCACGATGAAGTATAGATCTGGTGGTTTTTAAGAAATTACAAACTGATTTATATAATAAAAGTGGATGTGGTTTTGGAACACATGTACCTAGGGCTAATATTACTGAAAGAGGAATGTCAAGATTGACTTTATAATTAATAGGTACACAAAAATGGGTGTTACTGTGTACTTAGTTTCAAATTATTTTGGGATATTATTTGTAAAATTGAAAACACATTACAAACCATCAAGATGGATTTAAATACATAATTATCATATATGAACTAGGTTAAACCTAAGCTATATTAGATTGAAATTAAGGTTCCATGATTTAGACATATTATAAATACTTTTTCTTGGTTATGTTGTTTCCCACTCTGAATATTATTCGTCACACTATGATTTATGATTTTAGTGAATACTGAGAACCATAAAGAACTAGGTTAATGTAGAATTTGATAGATATTGTGTTGATGAGAAACTAAATGGGGTTATGATTATAGTGGAGCATATTTTGATTATTCTTAATATGTTATCATGATATATGATTAGCAACATGAAGCTTAACCAAATAATAGACTCAGCAAAGAAAAAAATGATCGAGTTCATTGAGAGATCACATGGTGGAGGCCATTAAGGATTAAAGATAAAGTTCCCTATAAATCAAGAGTATGGAATGAAACACCCAAGTGAATGTATCAAATGAATGGGATTATTTTTGGGTGTGTAAAATAAGGACACTAAAAATTTAATTATCTAGGAAAATGAAAAAAAATTCAATTAAATGGATGAGAATAATAGTATCCCTACAGTATCATCGATAATTGACTGTTTTAAATTTTGAAATTATGGATGTTATAAAAATCAATGTCCATGGAGGAATGCTAAAGAAGTTAATCAAAAAGGTTATACATGTATCGGTTTTTTTTATTATGATGTATATACTATGATTGAAATATCAACGTAAGGAGCTATTAAGGATCAAAATGATGAATCCTCTCCATTGGTTTAAGAGCTAAGTGGAATGATTGAAATGAGTGTGTATTGGAATTAAATAATTATGTGAATCATGAAATATATATGTATATTTAAATATTGTTCTATAGATGTTTTTAATATGGATTTTCACGTATTTTTTGAATGTTACTAATCAACTAGAAAGGTGATCAAACAGTAAGTTCATACTATATATAAAAGAACATAATTGAAGAAAGTATAATCGTAGGGATATTCTTGATGTAAAGCTAATTAGTTGATATTTTGGAAACAAATAATCTTTATAGAAAACCACTGTGGTAATAACGGGGAAATGATTTTATGAATAATGTTATTTTTTAATATGATCATATTGTTCTTGGAAATGTTACTATATAATGGAGAATTATAAATATTATCATCACATATGTTTTCCATAGTTTTAGAAAAATGATGACTCATATTTTGAGTGAAACCCCATCAGAATTGGAAATTCCATGGGGCTTGAAACCACAATTGGTGGTTGGTAAAATTATAGTGCAAACTGCTATCCAACATGATGTATTGGCTAGTATAAATTTTTTTCACATAGATAGTTTTATGGTATGAAAATAGGTTGATTTTTTGAATCATACTACTGGAAATTGTTATTTGATTTTCAGATTAATATTGATACTTTGTGAGATGTTTTATTTGTTTGAATTGTAGGTAAACTTTTGGGTTAATGTAATGTATGTTTTGGAAACAATGATATTATGTTTTTGAAGATGTGAGTTAAATGTTTATGAGATAACCATTGTGGTCAAAACCTATCTTCATGTTATGGTTTTTGATGTTATTTGGGATATTTTATTAAATGGAATGTTCTATAATAAAACATTGTTTTCATTATTTCATGTTAGAGAAAAATATATTGATATTAAATTTTTTTAATATGTTACCATGTTCTATCCATTTTTTATTTACTAAAGATAAAAGTAATAGCTTATTACTCTTTTATGGATCTTATGATATGTTAAAAGTTAATTTTAGTTATTTAAGTATAAAAAATAATATTATATGTTAATTTCCTTAGAGTAATAGGTAAATAAGAATAGATTTAATTGAATAAAAAATGATGATATTGTGTTACTGAAATAGTAAGATATAATGTATGTATATTTTATTTTAATATCTATCCTGATAGAAAAAAACCCTTAACTCTAGGAACATGATATTTAAATAGAAATGATATCCTATTACCTTCACATATGATGAATAAATGGTATTTAATTCATCATGGATTTATGGTTTTTTGGTTCTTTAATCTCTCATGATCATTCACATTCTTGTGATCATTGATCTCTATCAATCTCTATTGATAATTGGGCACTAGCTTTCACTTCAATTTCCATGTTTTCATTTACCATTATAGTTATTCTATATGGGAACCTAATAATTTGATATTTTGGATAAACATAATAAATCCCTTTAAATATTATAAATATTAGGCTTTTCTAACCCCTTTTATTATGTGGGTTTATATTAATGTTATTTATTATTTTCAAACCTTTTATTACTGAGGTCATGATTAAATTTTGATGGAAACTTTTATTTATGTTTGTAGAATGTAACATCATGGGTTTTTAAAAGAGAAAAATCATGTTGGATGTAGTATGAAACATGAAACACAAAAAATAAAAAAATTACCACTCAAATAATTTATGATATATTTATTTTCAGATAAATTCAATCTTTTTGATAGCTTGTGTGGCATGCATCACCAGGTTTAAATGAAACATGATGCCTTATTAGAATATTATTATTTATACATGAACATTATAAAATAAAAGGTAAATTAATTATTATTAATAAGGCTTAATAAAATTTCAAATAGTTGATTTATTAATTTATAAAATAAATTCAATGTTTGTCTTTTGATTCGAAATAAAATAATAATTATTTAGAAGAAAAAAATGAATTCTATCCAATTGATTTTTTTTCAAAAGAGGTTTGGTCAATTTTTTTAAAGAAGTTCGTGACTTGGTCAAAAGACAAAAGGACTAATTAATTCATATACAAAAATGGGGATTACAAGAGACGAAGAGTGGGGAGTTTTTTGCAATATTTTTAATAAAGCTGAAATAGATCAGGAGAAAAGGTATCCATCCAAGTCAGAACCTTGTTGAAACATTTATTTGCAAGAGCATCTGCAACCATATTGGCTTCACAGAAAACATTTTGTAGCAATGAAT
Organism: Viscum album; assembly: GCA_963277665.1. Classification (NCBI taxonomy): domain Eukaryota; kingdom Viridiplantae; phylum Streptophyta; class Magnoliopsida; order Santalales; family Viscaceae; genus Viscum; species Viscum album. The sequence goes on along the minus strand of OY728161.1, from coordinate 277,274,617 downwards.
TTTATCCCTAGAATCAAATCCAGACACATCATCCATCAAGTGGTGAAAGGCAAGGCAAGATGAGTGACTCCATTCTATAAAGCTTGAACCATGGTGGTCGAGTCGCTTTCTCTTTAGATGTTCGTCGAAACTATTTGAAGGGAAAATGTGACAGAATTGATGACACCCATCATCTCTGCTTCTAGAAACGAAACGGTTCCATAAATACAAAAAAGCTTCCATGACACTGCCCATGATAATCTCTAAAAATCCCACCACATCCCGCCTGACTAGGATTACCCTTTGAGGCACCGTTAAAAATCAGTTTAGTAAATCTCTGTGAATATAATTTAAAAATAACACATACAAATTTTAAAAAATTTACTCGTAAAATAAAAATTTATTTTTGAAATATACATATAAAAATTATTTTTTAGGTGATTTTTATAGAATTTTTTTTAAGGATTACTTTTTTTATGAATAGTGAAATATAATGATTTTTATTTAAAACATATTTTTTTTAAATTATTAACAATATTAAATTAGAGTATAAATATATTTAAATGCAATATTATTATAACTATATTAAAATTTAACAAATTTATGATATTAAAATAAATTTCATAAAAAATTATCCAGAAAAAACCTTTTAATCTTTAAAAAGTTTCTCTTTGGAAAAAAACTTTTCAACAGATCTGGGGGTTTAATTTCAAATAAAATTTTGAAACTTATTTGATAAGAGTTTGTAAAAATGTATTCAATATTTATATTCCACATAATTTATATTTTCTATTATTTTTAACGTAATATTTTTCCATGATTAATAGTGAAAACAAAAAATTTAGATTTTCATCGTTAATGGGAAAAACGAGTTTACCGGGGGTTAAAAAAACATAAGGGTTAGAAATGGAAAAACACTTTTATAATTTATATTTTATTGAAATATTTTGATAATATATGTTATAAGGTTTGAAAATGATCTATTTTTTTATCCTTTTGGCAGGAGAAAGTCATGGGTGGAATTCATTCTTTTCAAAAGATCGAAGTGTGTTATCTCCTTGACTTATAAAAGGAAGACTCATACCTTATTTATTACATAGATTCAAAAATCTTTGGTTCATCCACTATATGAAAATATAAATTCCTTACATACCTCCTCTTATACAAGAGTAATTTTTTGTTTATAATTACATTATAGTACGGATTTTGGTGCAGACCAAAGATGTATTCGGCAGAATAGGTAATGTCTTTAACCGTGCATTTTATTTTATTACTTCTTCCACCTCCTTAGAATATTATTAAACCATTATGATATAAAAGAATTAATATATTATATGTAAAAAAAATTATTTTAGGTTAATTACCTACTAACATAACCTCTTCCCACAAATGGGAAACAAAACTGTTAATTGTGTATACGGTGGGCTACCACCTCATGAATCGATGTAATTCATTTTCCATCACCAAAACTCACAGCTAAATATAATGATGTATATATTTTATATATACTATATTTATGATAAAAGTTTACTTATTTAACTATAATATCATATATACCTTCTTAATTTCCATTCCATGTATAAGGAGATAACATCGTTGGTGTGTATGACGAACTAAGGCCTCAAAAAGAGAAGTAAACCATTTTTCACTAATGGTTTACATGGAAGTAAAAAAGGATAAATTTAATGAATATATTAAATATATATTAAATTATATTTATTTATTATATTGTTATATAATAAATATTTTTACACTTCCAATCATTATTGAAATGATAATGTTGCTCGTGCGATTGTATGGCATAACGTCCCAACTAAGCAATGTGATTCATACTCAATGGTCAAAATGAAATAATTTTTATAAATATATATCCAATGAAATAAATGATATTATATCCTCAGTATTATTTTTTATATTATTTAACTACAATCTATATTCAAAATCCTTGACTTTCACTATGAATCATGCAAGAAAAACAAGACAATTAACACCCAAGAAAATATTAATAATGAAATATCTTTAATGAACAGGTAATAAGATTTTATAAACAAATCGAATATGATATAAAAATAATAATATGATACTATTGGAATTTAATAAAAAATTCCACTATTCATAAGGTTAAAGAGTTCTCAACTAAAGGAAAGAATGATGTTAGGGGTTTTTAACTCAATTTTTATTTATTGGGTCATTAAACTACATCATTGATTATATTAAGAGAAAATTATTTTTGAGATGAATTTTTATTTATTTATTTTTTATATAAAACTTTTAATTGTGTGGAATTACAATTTCTACACATAATCTCCCCATTTATTTACCTTTTCCTCAATTATACGAACATTGTTAGGATGTCGTCTCAAACATCCATCTTTGAGGAACATGTTCTTTTATAAAAATCATTTATTTTTAGGGTTGTATATACTGTTGGATCGAATATATAGATATGTATGTCTATTAGACGGAACAATACAAGAGTGGGGGTGAATTGTAGGTTTAAAAACCTTTGAGTTTTAGCACTTAAGAGATTAGTTTAAAAGGTCTTAAACTAATACAAATACAAACACCCACAATTGTATTGAATATAAAAGGTATGATGTAATGTAATACTAATCAAATGTAAAACAATTGTATTCAAGATGAACACAATAATCAGAGTAATATAAATATGAATGATTCTACCTTAAAGCATATAGAATCAATCAATAAACTATGTAATAGAATGGATGTAATTGAAACAATTACAAATGTATAAGAGATAGAAAAGGAAACAAAAACAATTTCCTTTCTAATACAATTATCAGCGAAAAAGTAAAAGAATTACAATTCTTTTAACCCAAAGGGAAGGGTTATCCTTTCACCTAGGATAAAAGGTATGTCTCACCAACACCTTGGTGAGCCCTCGATACGATGATCGGACTGTCTGTCTGCCTATCCCTGATGATCGGAACGTCTGTCCGCCTATCCTCAGCAGCCCTCGATACAATGATTGGTTTTTCCGCATTCCTATCGTTGGAAGCCCTCGATTTTGTAGGTAATCCGCACCACTGTCTTTCAATTACTTGAAATCCCTCGATACGTTGATCGGACGCACAAAGCAGATGAGAGAAGTCACAACATCTCTCTCAAGAATCTTGATTGAAGCAAAGTATCACAGTAGTTCCACAAAGTCTCATTCGTTCTCCTTTCTATGCTTCAAATGACATCATATTTATAGGCCTTGGGTTCCAACAGTCATGTTGCTTCCAATGGTCATATTTCTCTGAAAACTCGGAGGGACATGGACACCTGGCATCATAATGGTCATATTGAAAGAGAAAGCACGACATCGTTTTGATTAGTTTGTAACTAATTCAACGACATCGTATTGGTTAAAACAAGATATATGTCGATGATAAGCAATGGTATGATTCATATGAAACAAGTGTTTTTGACTAAGTACCAAAACAAGTAATGAAACTATGAAGAGCAGAGTCAGTATGATACGATTGAAAGAGTCAGTACGATATGATTGACAGAGTCAGTACGATACGATTGACAGAGTCAGTACGATACGATTGACAGAGTCAGTACGATACGATTGACAGAGTCAGTATGATACGATTAACAGAGTCGGTACGATATTATTGACATAGTCAGTACGATACGATTGAAAAGACATTTTTGTTTTCCAAAACAAAACATAGAAGTCAAAAGAGGACTTTTGACTCAACATGTACATCCCTTTAAAATTATATTCCATGTATAATTACAAAATCATGATATTTTAATATAAAATTCAACTACTACATTAATGGGATTTTATGATTCAAATGTTCCCAATAGTGGTAAGGGTTTCTGTTTCAGTCTCATTTTAATTGGGATTTCTTATGCTTGAATTTACATTAAAGGTAAATTATTTCATCATTTTCTTATGAAACCCATTGATTTTAATTCGTTATATTTATTCATTAATTTTTTCAGTTAAATTTCCATTTTCTTCTCTTTGGTAATTAATATTATTTATAAAGTGATTTAATCAAAATATAACTTCATTTCTCTCTTAAATAAAAAAAAACCTCTTATTTAAAATTCATGTTTTCTAAAAATGTTTCAAAAAATGTTTTAATGTAATTTTTAAATCCCTTTTTACCCTAATTTTTTTTCCTAAATTAATTAAAAGATATAATCCTATCATTTTTTGAATAAGGGGATTTTGACTTTTTTTATAGAAAATGTGAAAGGAATTTTTTTTACTTATTCATTATGAACAGAACTCTTCAGCCAACATAACCACTCAATTTTTTAAAGCTTCCATTTTTTGAAAAAATTATTTAAAATTATTTATTATTTTTTTAGGAAGTCAATGATTTTAAATATGTTTTTTCCGAATGGAATGGATATTTTACTAAAGGAATATTTAATGGGATCATTGAAAATTATTTTTTATATAATGTCACATCCATTGATGTTAACCAAAATAAAATAGTTATTTTCATTAATAATTTTTTTACATTATTTTTATCAATAATAACCTTCAATGTTATAGATTTATTATAAATTATATATATGTATCCCTTAGATATACCTAGTTTATTCTCAATTATTTTAAAGAGGTGATGCATGCCTTATGATTATTAACAAAATTCTTAAATAAAGAAACATCCATTGAATATTATATATATACATATAATAAAACCCATTTTATTTCCATGGGTAATTATTGTGTTATTCCATATTATTTATTTTCATTATGTGCCACACATAGATCATCAACAAGTTATAAAGGGTGTTCTTAAATATCACTCCAATGAATTTGGTAATGATTTACTCTCATGAGGTGTATTTTTTAGATTAAAAAGTAAACCTAGTCCATTATGATTCTGTTTCCACCATGTGATATTGTTTATGAAATCATTTGTGACTTAGGTTTATGTCATGTTATCTATTTTTTTCATTTTTCCTCTGATTACATGATTTTACATTACCATATTCTAAATTATATGCTTGCATAAAATTACTCATGAGATTTATCTTCTGTGATATCATGTTTTAACCACTAAATCAAATGTTATATTTCCTTGACATGCTTTTTCCTTTACTATGATTTTTAGTTCACCCATTTCATTATAAAATCCCCCTATTATCCCATCTGGTTTTAGAAGCACAATTGTTTTTTCAGATTTCACTATAATGAATAAAATTAAGATACCATGTTTATGTTTCCTATTATATAATATAAACCTAGTCTTAAAAATACATTATGACTTTAGGATCCATGTGATGTATTGCAGGATTTTTATATTTAAGAATCATGTAATAAAATGTGTAAAATTTATGGGTCTCCATTGGCACAAGCTCACAACCAATTTCCAACACATTAATAACCTCATGTATACCATCAAAAAAGTAGTAATAAAAAATGAAATGAACCATAAAAACACTTTTTAACATCACGAACGTAGTTTTTATATAAGATACCAAACATTGTTTCCCTCATGGGCTAAGTCATAAATCCCTGTATGGTAGAGGTCACAGACTAGTGGTGAGGGACTATAGTGGTATGGTGGAAAGATTGTACCCTCATGATATGATTATATAAAATAAGTAAAAAATAATAGATGAGTAGAAACAATAAAACAATATAATTGTGGATGAATAAACAATCCCGATAAAATAAACAGGTGGCAGCCGAATCAATTTCATATAAAAAATAGTGTCAGGTCTGTAAACTATAAAAAAAAGAGTACATGGAAGCTTGTTTTAAAAAATATAAAACATTCTATAAACTATTAAAACAATACCAGAATCTATCTCTAGTGAAATAATGAGAATAAACTAAGTTCCTTTTGCTAGTACTCCATCCTATGTTGATAGTCAGGCAATCATAATTGTATGTTTCCCTCTTTCCCTGCATGAATATAAAAATTATATTCATGTACCAAATTACATCCCAAACAGGGGGTAAGTTATAGTCATTTGTACACCAAAAAATGGTATCTATAACTATTTAGTTTGTTCGTATAATATGAGTAGTTTTTAGGTAATAATAAATTTAAAACAGTTTAAAAACACATCGTTCTGGGTTACTCACATTTCACTCAATCGACAATACCTGCATAGACCCAAGTTATAATATCTCTGACAAATTTATCCAATTATTTATATATAATGTGAATTTTTCTTTGTAAATCATATACAAAATATTATATATGTTTGTATATATAGTTACATAATATCATCTAGGACCCTAGGTATATGCCCAAGTCATATATACCAACGTATAAGGTCTTTCATAATTTTCATGACATACATTCTTAAGGAAGAATAATAGCTACAACATGTATTATATAAATTATATACTGAATCCAATAATGTTCCTTGACTATGAAACATGTCATTAGATCTAATTAATTAGCATCATGAGCCCATCTTAGGTGTTCTATGAAAGGGAACCCATCTAAGATTCTAACAAAGTAGCACAACATGATGAACCCAAGTATCAATCATGGTGTTGTTATAATACATAACCCTTTAAGACCATACATTGTAGACCACGTAGGGAACCATGTATTGTTCATGGAATTGTACAAAAGAAATTCCCATTGAGCCCATCCTTAGTAGTCCACTAGGGAACCTTGTATTGTTTCAAAGTATCATAAAGAAATACTCATGGTGATCCCATCCATGGTTTCCTATGAATAAACCATGTATCACTCCTAGCATATTATGACTCATTAAAAATATTCTAATTCATATGCCTGATGAGCCTATCCATGTATTTTGGAATCATAACCCTTATATCACCGTTGACATGATTTAAAGGAAGGGCATGGATAGCGTTAAACTCATTCCATTTAAAAACAAAATTGAAGTAGACATTTTCAATTTATTACATATGGATACTCTATATATAATCATTAGTAAAATGTACTAATAAAATTTCTTACTATTTTCCTTTGTCCTGATTTGATAATATTCCATTTATAGATTCCAATATCAATACACATTTATTGGAGGTCTTAACTCATTCAACCCCTAAGGATTTATTGAGTTAAAGAAGATCACTACCTAAGGGGTGTCTTAGAATGAGTTATAAATACCTCTATATTGATGTGTGGGTCAGAAGGGATACTATAATCAAGGAAATATCATTTTAATTTTTTAATTTTTCATTTAGTATGCTTCACATTTAATGTCTGGTGCACATAATAATGATGTATTATAAAAGTATACATACATTATGGAAAAATAACTAATCCACCTACCTTATGATGGTATAAAATATTTATCTATTGTTGTATTTATATTATATCTGTAATAGTGAAAAATAGAGAAATAGAAAAACTCCCTAAAAATATTACATATTATCTCTCCAGGAAATAAAATTCTTGAGGGAGAGATAAACAAGGAAAATAAGTAAGAGTATTGAATTCCCTATCATAAGATATAAAACACTACCAACTGTGGAATAATTGGATTCCATAAAAAGTTCCTAACTTAAATCCTTATTTGGAACCTAGGGAGAGCTCTAAAATGTAGTAGGATCCTATTTTCTTGGAGAGGTAAGGAAAACATGTTTAAAATTTTAAGGAAATAGCAACAAATATGTAATTTCAAACACTTGTAAGAGGTGAATAGTTTTCCTACTTGGATTTTTGAAAAATATACATAATCTTTGTGATTCCACAAGTTAACTATCATAAAGCATGAAACTAAAGAAACATGGTCTTGGAAATCCATGAAACTCCCTTTAGTTTACTACCACACCCCATACGGTCATGCATCCTGAGGGGTATGATTTTGATAAATGAAGCACCCCTCTATTTCTCACTATAACACCCCATATGTTTGAATCACATGGTTATCACTAACCATGTGTTAATCATGTGGCTCAGCATGCCCTTTCAAAATAAAAATCTCTATGATATAAACGAGCCTTAGATGTTCTTGAACTTGTACATGGCCTCTTAAGAACTTACCATAGGAAAAAATATGTTTTTGTAAAATTTAAATGGGTTATACCACATTTGAAAATTCATGATCTTACAAGTAGTAACACATTAAGAATAAGAGGTGTGAAGTGTGAAGTCTCTATTTCAGTTCAAGATAGTATATAGTATAACAATCTATACTCATGAACTAAATATGATTGGGTATTTAAATTTCATGGATAGGTTGGTGTCACCACTTAAGATTGATCTGGATATTAATGTCATTATATTCTAATTTTTTATAAGTTTTTGATTTTTTTGATTTTGAATTATTTTATGAATGAGTTCAAAAACATATTAGTTATTTGTTTCAATATATTGATTATTTATTTTGAAAGACAGTGGAGGTCCAGACTCAAATTCCATAATGATGGTAAAAAATTAAAATTGTAAAAGATTTATTTAAAAGAATAAAAAAAGAGATTTTTGAGAGTCAAAAATGATATCTAAAAAATAAAAAATAAGTAGGTGTAGTTTTATCATTATAAAAAACCATCTATTTGAGAAGGAACAATCCCAAACACCTAAATGGTGGCATGAAAAATCATATGAATTCTACATCTGGTATTAATGTTATAGATTTATATTATTTATTTTGAATGTCATATAATTAAAACTATATATTTTCCAAGTGTTATAAATATATTGGAGTTTATAATTAATTTAATATTGAATATTACATCTTATAGTATACATTCAAAAAATATAGTAGGGGGTTGATGCATTAGGCTATATAAATAAATTGATTACTAAAATCATGATTCTAACTGAATAAGGATCGTTTTTATCATATTTTTAACTTTATTATGTTATAATAATTATTATTATGAAAAAAAATTATTATTAATAAATGATATTATTGTTTTGATGCACATTATTTTGAATGTCCAAATAATATATAATTTATAAAAAAAATAATGTCTTATATTTATAATAATGATTCAAACATATGTAATATCAAAAATGATAATGGAATATTAGTTTATTTTTCTAATATTCATATTATTGATAAAAGTGTCATTTGCTCACACAAAAGGATTTTTCTTCTTTATAAATAAATTTTAAAATTATTCTAATTAAAAATATTCTAGTGGGAGCCTTTTGGACTATGATATACCCAATGTTAAAAAATAAAAGATTATACCAATCAAAATAAAATTTCAAAGTAAATTAAAATACTAAATGGAATAGGTAATGTTAGTAAAATATTAATATAAATATTTACTTTATTTTCATATAGATATCATAGAAAATTTGAATCAAAATAATTCAAAGAAAAATGATGATTGTGAATATAGAAATGTTCGTAAGAAAACATTACAAGTCAATAACAACGTATCATTTGATATTGTAAACATAATTAGTTTTAATTAAAATTTTAAAATATTTTACATTTGGAATATTATTCCTACATTTCTCCATTATTCAAGCTATATTACTTTAAAAATGTTACTCGCTATAGGATTTTAATGGGTGTGTTTCATTATTATGTCAAATATAGATGTGTAGAGAAAACATAGAGATTTAAATTTTTAAAAAAACTTACATAGGGTAGTAAACATAAAAATGATCTATAATTATATCACATTTGATATGTAATATAGACTCTTATTCATGGTTTTAAAAAATATTTTAATAGAGATTAAAATTATAAAATTCATTGTTTTATATAAAAACAAATCTCCAATTTTTCATTTTTTAATGTTGGATATATATATATATCATGAAGTGAAATTATTATTTACCTCTCAATGTTTAGCTTATATTTACCTCTAACTAATGTTCCTCGCGGATTACTTTTGGTTGTGAAGAAATTTTAAAATTCACTCAATTATGATTCTTGTATCAAGATGGAAAATATACTCATGATGTATAAAATAGGTTTTGTGTGTTGGATGACTTGTGAAATATATGCAACATAGAGTGTGATATAATATTTTTTTTGGTAGACCATGGGTGAATGTTTCATATCTTATCCTCTTACCTAAGGTGGGATAAATACCTAGCATGAGAGATTTCATATTTTAATTCCATTCTTGTGAAATACTTTAGACATAACTAATCAAGGGTTTTCAGATATATTATATACCATGTCATCGATTAGAGGATAGCTGATATGGTATTTTACCTCTTGTATAATGAGTATGACATCTAATCCCATCATTGAGACACACATGGGGAATTTATTTCCACACATATATGGTCTATATGAAGTGATTATCTATTCAGTTGAGAGAAATGTGATGTACTGATATAATTATATGAGGAGTTAGTGCAGGTGGAAAATTGATATATTTTTTCACTAAAATAATCTCCAAAGAAAGGTAGTTCAAAACACATCATGGTTTTTTCTGGGGTGCACCAAATAATACTATGAGTTTCTATGATAAAGTGGTTATTGTATGGGATTATTACATTTTTGTAATATGACATGGGAATCACACATAAACAAAACTAAATTATGTTATATTTTTTTTTCATCATATTATTATGATATTAAAGAGCATATATATTGATCCAAAATTTACAAACATAAATATTACATCTTATTTGATGAATATTCATTAAAAATCATTACAATACATGCTAGAACCATAATGTTCTAGTGTATTTAGGAACATGGATACCCAAATAACTGGTAGATAAAATAACTATATAATCTCCCACTTACTTCATCACAAGTTCAACCCTTCTGGGTTGTATGATACATAAAAACATTCTTCATATCCTATAGAAAATGAAACATAAGGAAGGGAATATTAGATTCTTGTTATGTATAAACAAGGAATATTTTTAATCAAAAGTCATATAAAACATATCATATTCATGTGGGTAAGATGACCTGAGATTTACATTTGAAATTCATTCACATAAAATCATATAGTCATGATTTATTTAATAAATCTTAGAAGTTCATAAGACATGGATCATAAAGGATTCAATGAACATGATCCATGAGAGAATATGATTTCCATAAGATCATATCATAATAGAATGTCATAATGGGTGGAGTAATGATAATTATAGAAATATTATGTCAAGTATACCCATAAAGTCATTGATCAAATATTAGGCTAGGGATAACCACACATACACCTACTTTGGGCTTGGTAGAACCGCCCATGCACCCTTTTTTGGGCTTCGGATGACCTCTTATGTACCCTATTTAGGGATTAGGATATACACCCATGTACCCCTTTTTGTAATTGGGATAACCAATCATGTACCCTTGAGCTCATAATATAATAATAATTACCCAATATATTAGAGGTTTATAACAGAACTACTCATCACACAATCATAATATACTCACTTGTATACCACATGATCATGAACACATTATCATTACATCATAGATTAACATATAAAAAAGAAAATTTATTTATAAAAATTCTATCATTATAATCTCAAACCATCTATGGAAAGAATAAATATAGAAACATCGGATCATATATCTTGTAAATAATATCGAATATCAAAGTATGTTATTGTAGATAATAAACCCTTTAGAAGATACTTGTAAAATTTCGTGATGAAAATCCTATTTCATTTAGAAATAAATTAATTAAAATATTAAAATATATAAAATATTAAGGTAAATTTTTTATTTTAAAGAACCATGGAAACTTTTTTTGTAATATTGAAAAAAAAATCTTTATTAACATAAAATTCATTAATTCTATATATATTAAAACGAAGTTTAATTTTATAATTTCATTAAAATGTCAAAATTACCTCATTCAAAAAATAACTCGAATATTCTTTTTTAATATATTGAAATTAAAACATCTGTAATAATTAATTTAATAAATATATTGAGAATAGTTGGAAAATTATTGAAACAAATTTAAACAAAATCTTCACATAGAAGAAATAGATACATGGTTGAAGTGAAAAATAAATATGGTTTTCCTTTAATACATTATTTTAGTCTCTAGAGCACCTGAAAAGAGGAAAACTAAAGGGAAAAATATAATCACAATAAATAATCCTATCATGACAAAATTAATAATATTTGAGGGAGTAATATTAAATAATTTCAAAATCTTAAATTTAATCTTAAATGGTCTAGGTAAAAATGTGATTGTAATGTAAAACCCTTAAGACTTTAGTAATTTTTTATTTGTAATCCTCGTGAAGGATATAATTTAAATAAAAAATTAAATAACATGAACATGACTATATTACTAATAAGACATTTAAAAGGATAAGTATTAAAACATAATTAATTAATATAGGTGTATAATCAAATATATGTCCCAAATAACACAATTTGAGATGACAACACCTTATCACCTACTAATTTAAAATATGTTATTATCCACATCATTTTTGGAGTTAACTACTTTATTTTTAATATGTGATTTGTTATGTAAATTATGATTGCTGAACATTAATAATTTTTATATAATATACCGAGTCTTAATAATTTAATAAGTAATATATATAATCATTGTATACACTTTTTTAAACATTCATGTAAATAGGTGATGAAAAATGAACTATATCACTTTGTGGAGGTGGTAGTCTGTACGTACGCATGACTAATGTTTACACTTTTTGATTGATGAAATGATATAGAGATAAATAATCAATAACCATTCCAAAAAAATTATAATATAATATAAATTCATTCAATATATCATTATTAACATCCATGTAAAGTACAAATGGAAAATGAATCACATCTCTTCGTGAATGCAGTAATCCATACTTATGCATGAGTGGAATTATCATTTTCAAAAGTATCAGAAGGTAAGATGGTAGATAACATATTATATGTACATAATAATTATTATTTAATAAATTTAATCCATCATAATAACTGAACATAAATGTTGGTGATGTGAAATTAATCATATCACTATGTGGAGGTAGTAGTCCACGAATATTAATGGGTGAGAATTTCATTTCCCACTTGATAGAGAAGAGGTATGAAATGGTTGTCAAATCACTAAAATAAAATATAAATATATTTTTGAAAAAAAAGATATAATTTGTTTCTGTATATAATTGGTTTTGACGATATGGAAGAATAAGTAAAAGTAAAATAGCCCAGTCAACATGTAGGCATCTACTTTGACATACAACCTTTGGCTTTCATATTAAGCGTTGAAGGATTTAAAATAGGAGTAGACCTAGGGATAAATAATTGAATAAATCAATATATCAAGGTTTCTGAGTAAGTTTTGTCTAATATATAAGGATTATATTTTCTTAATAAGGTTGGAGAAGAAATTCTATTTTATATGAGATGGGAGGGACACATAAGGAATTTCATTAAAAAATCAATAATATAAAATTACTTTCATGAACATGTGGCTATATATAGACATTAATTAGATTTTAGGATAGATAATTTTAAAATATATATATCAAATAAATAAATAAATAAATTTATGGGTCAATATGACCCTATTATTTTTGTTAACCCCACTCCCTCCCCCCCGAGTAAACCCGTTTAACCAAAATTGTGGTAAGAAAGTATATTATTTTTACAATTCAATATAGTGAAAAATAAAGTTGACCAAATTAAATTATAATAATTATTATTAATATAAATATTGAATTCATCTTATAATATTAAATTTCTATAAGTTGTATAATTTAATTTTAAATAATAATAATAAAACTCAACCTAACCCTATTTTTTAACAAATGCATTTTTATGCATAAAACATGATTTAATTTAATTCTTGGACTTGAAAAAAATTATATGAATGTAAAAATATAAACTTTATTATATAATATATAATTTTTTTAACAAAATAAATTGAGGTTAATGTAATTTATTAAGATAAAAGCACATCCTATGCATAAAAATTGTTTTTATAAAAATGTGTCTTATAGCCAAAAAAAGATCTTATACCAAATTAAGGTAAAATTTAGATTATTATGTAATAAATAATATTATTAAGAAATAAATGAGTATTTGGATATTTGAATATAAAACTCAAAAAAATAATGGGTATTTTGAAATTACTTGATATACTGAGAAGAAATAACACTTTTAGAAAGAAACTGTACATTAAATATTAATTAAGAAATAAATAATTTTATAAAAATACCTAAAGTTCACCCTAAGAAAATATTTACACTATAATTTCAGAAAATGTATTAGTTTTGTACAGTCACGTGATCCGGCACTCTCTCATGTTGTCAAATCAGGTTGGTTATGTGACCTCAAGTGTGCCTCCTCATAAGCTATATGTTATTGACTATCAGTGGGGGTGTGATGAATATATTAGGGAGACCACATGTGACTCCCTAAAAAAATAAAGCAACATGTATTCGATAGCGTGTACGACACGCGACATTATGCGTGTAAGGTAATATAATATTCATATATTTGATAATACATTTACTATTTAAAATATTTTTTATACATGTCAATTCATGAAACACTGAGTCAGCATCAAATTCGTGTGACACTAAGTTAGCATACATCATACACAACAATGAACTTCCTAAACATCTTGGGTTACACATAAGTGTGAACTTCTTCAATGGATTAAATTATATGAAATATTGAGTCTTACCGAGAAACAATCAATATTTTAAACATTGTTATTTAATATAAACTAGATGTTATGAATAGTATTAAATAAATCATGAAATTATATGGTTTTTAAAAATAATTCATTTGTTAAAAATACATTATAATTGAATATAAGAACCAATTGAATATTAAAAGGATAATTTTATAATCAAAAGTTGTTTTACCCAAATAGATTAAAATAATTACAACTAGTGAGTGATTTTAATGTCATAAATGTGTTACATATTCAAAAACTTAGTTTTTATATTCATCCAATATATTGGGTAAGCCAAAGATAAAATCAAACCTAATATTAAAAAAAACCAATATTTTTATTAAGGCATTTTTACAACATTTTAATGGAGAACCTATTTTAAGTAACAATTCTAACAATTTTCTGAATTTGATTTCATAAAATAAAATTTATTTCTGAAATCATAATTTTAAAATATCTTAGGATTAATTTTTTGAGTTTTTCCAAAAAACGTCATTTTTTGTGAATAGTGAAAAATATCCCATTTTTG
Source organism: Viscum album (assembly GCA_963277665.1). Taxonomy (NCBI): domain Eukaryota; kingdom Viridiplantae; phylum Streptophyta; class Magnoliopsida; order Santalales; family Viscaceae; genus Viscum; species Viscum album. Next base: position 277,259,603 of record OY728161.1, on the reverse strand, counting down.
ATAAACAAATGCCTAGTCATGTAAATAACTATTAATGTTAAATTATATTATAAATTTATTTTAAAGTCACATTGGATCAATTATATATCTATAAACATAATTTAGTTTATTATAATCAATATAACTTTTAAATTCAATATACCAACAAAACAATGTTCTGATAATTTTTCTACTAAAACTAGTTAATTCGTATGTGTGCGAGATTAGCATTGATATTAATTTTTCGGCATATGTGATTTGAATTTTGAAAATAAAAAATAAATAATTTTAATAAAGATAATATTTATTGTCTAAAAATATCAACTTAATTTTTGAAAAAAAATGATTAGTGAAAGTGATTAAAATGAATTATTGTTATTATGGTGTAATTATTCTTAAAATTGGACTAAAACCCCATGTTTGAAGGCCCAAATGACTTATCCACTCATCGAACACCAATTTTATGGACATATTTCAGGCATTAAACTTCCATTCATGAGTTTCATTGGTTTTTTTTACTTTTATTAGGTAATAACATGTTCACATCAAATTTATTTTCAATAATACGAAGTGAGTAATTTTCCTTCCCAATAAAAGGACACCACCCCTACCCATTTCTCAAACATCTAAAACTTCTTATTTTCAGACAATACCTACCCAAATATTTTCCCAAGACACTTTCCCTATACCTAGAAGCCTTCAGTTGTTAATAATACCTTCCATTGATGGCTTTTGGTTAAACCGAAAGAAGTTACCTGATTAAAAAGTAATGTCTTTTCTCAATATCTCTAGTTTCATTTCCGTTATCCAATCCCTAACTTTTTTTAATTCTATCAATGTGTAACAAAAACAGTATCCTCAATATACTATTATGTTTTCATGCTGATAATTTACCTTTACTTACACACAACACCGTCTAATGTGAAACCACCACAATATTTCTATGAACGACGAATTACATCCTCATGAAACGATGATTGTTCAATTTTTCATTATTGCCTCTTATGGTGGTCCTTATTATGGAAAATATATTTATATATGATATTTATAATGTTTTAAATTTATTTAATTATTATTATAACATTCATTTATTCTTTACATGTTCTGTAAATATGATAATCTCATTTGACGAAGTGTGAATCATCGCCCCCTAAAAGTGATGTGATTCGTTACATGATACATGAAATACATAAATGATGGTTATAATTAAAAATATGAGAAATTGAAAAATATATTACATTCATGAAATAATTACATATATATATATATATATCATTTTCTTTGTTACCCCTTCAGACACTTTAAAAGAGATAACGTTGTTCATTGACGTGTGAACTACCGCCTCCTCGACATGATGTGATTATTTTACATCCAAAATTACATATAAAATTATATAAGATTAAATAAGATTATATTTATTATATAATAATCATTTGGTAAATATATTTTTTACATACCTTCTTTCCATAACAATCATTTGAAAATTGGAATGTTATTCATGCGTACGCACGACCTACTGTCTCCAAGATTGTAACATATTATCATTTTCATAAAAATATTTAATGAATGATTTGAAAATATAATTGATTTAAAAATATGATAATTATTCCATTTTTTCACTCTGGAAATGTTATATAATGACCCCTTTGACCATAGATGACCAACAACAGTTGTTTTGACACATATACCGAATTTGGTCAAAAACATACAATTTAAACATAATTGTTTAAGTAATTGTAAAAATCATGGTACTAAATGAAATAAAATTAATTATATACATGAAAATATCCTGAATAAATTTGAAAATCAACCTAAATTTATTATGCTGGATGTTAAAGGATGTTCTCCAAAAATGAAACACAATGTAAGGGATTCTTCTCTCATTTTCATTTCATGAGGCATACATAATTGTTGTAAATATAATTTAATATATTTGTTGTACTTATTACCACATTGAAATATAATATCATTAAGCCTATTATCATCAATGTATTTATATATTTTACTTAATTTTTAATACCTTTGAGTTTTTCAATTCATTTGTTACAACATTGGTAAGGGATTTTCGTCTCACATTTTCAATCTGTGAGATTAGTGTCATATCCACTACATACTTGATTTACCTACTATAAATATTATCTGTTATGATATATTATATAATTATATCCATTTTTTTAATGATATTGAACATTTCAATTGACATTGCCCTTTTATGTAACCCTTTACTCAAAATCTACTCAAGTAGTAAGGGATTCTTGTCTCATTTTCATTACATGAGGCATACCTAATTGTTGTACACATAATTTTTACATATGGTGTACTTATAGCCATATTGACATATAATATCAAGGAATTAATTATCTTCATGGTATTTAGATTTTTTATTTAATTATTTTTACTTTTTCTATTTCTAATTCATTTGTTACCACATTGGTAAGGAATTATTGTCTCACTTTTCTTTATATGGGGGATAATTATTTAGTTTGCACCTAATTTTTTTTAAATATATATGGTGTAAATACTAAAAAATGAAGATATAATATCAGGAAGCCTATTATATTGATGTTATTTAGATGTTTCATTTGATGATTATCACTTTTGGGTCTTTTGATTCATATATAAGAGACATCCTCTCAATTAACATTCTATTGTGGCTTATTTTTCTTATGCACCAATTCACTTTTATTTTGTGTATATACTACCCGTTGACAATTTATATCATGAATCCACATATTCTCATGATATTATAAGTTTTATTTATTTCAATATTAATTGTGATTTAAATTTTTCAATGTGGTATGGGACACATTTGAATGTTTGAATATTTTTTTCCCTCGAAAATGTTTTAATGTCAATAACACTTATTGTACTTAAACTTCTCTGAGGTGTAATTGATAAGTCTATATTATTTTTTCAATATTGATATTTGATAAGTAAAATTATTTATTTGATATATGATGAGTGATTTGGATATTAAATACATGGGTTGGGGGCCGTTTAAGGAAATCCCTACTGGTTGGGGACCGGTGAATGGAAAACCCTCAATGCATCGGCGTCTCATGGGATGAATTAATTGTGAAAATTGGAATGGTTAAAATCTCATTTGATAAGAAAGGTGTCAAGTTCTTGGGAAACATGATGTCTATAAAATAATCATTGTATTTATTTTTAATTCTGCTATTATTTATTCATCATATTTTCATCCACATTTCTTTTGATATATTTCATTTTCATTTATCTAGATTCCATGTGTTTCAGATTTTTACATTACCATATTAATTTTGAATTATCTAGTTATTTACAAGGAATGTGTGTTCAGTTATTACCTTTACTTATTTCTACGTTCTTACATTCATTTTATTGATTACATGGCATTTGTGTTCATTTATTTACCTTTCCATATTGAAAATTCTTGTTGATTCATTATTTCTCCCACTATATTTTTCCCTTAGTGAGCATTTAAGGTCAACCTTATTAGGTTTCTTTCCCTCGGAATCCAAAAAGATTATTTTGATATATATTCTGGGATTTACTAGATGGATTAGAGTTATCCTTAAGGTTAATTATATAGAATGAAGAAAAAAATTGTATTTTGATCAATTTAATCATTTTTAATACAATACTCATTTACATATCTGGTTTACTAAGAATACTAAACTGTTCAGTCATTCGGGGATTGATTCATTGTAATCGTTCCAATTACTTAGTATCATATAGTAAATCATGCATTTTTGGGGTTGGGTCGATACACTATAGCCCCATGTATAGAGTCACAAAAAAGTGGAAAACCAATAATAATAAACATAAGGTTAACTTAAATGGAGCAAAGAGTACATCATTATAATATAAAATAAAATAGAAAAAAATAAACCAATAATGATGACTCATGAAATGACTTATTGAGATGTATCTAAATGTCAAAATAAATGTAACACAAATAATAAAACCATATGACCCAAATAGGCTCAAAAGACCCCAATCTCGAAACCCGTGTCGGTCTCATTAAAAACCACAAGCAATCTAGATATCAATAAAAGGAAACAAGGTCCATTTCCCTTTTCCAAACTTGCATCCATTTAATCTTATCAAGTAATAAACAATAACCTGAAAAGGGTTTTTGTAAAACAAAGTAGGTCGAAACGAACATGTCTAAAAGAACGTGTCTAATAAATATTTGCCTAAAATGGAGAAATAATATATGTATTAATAAATAATATTAATATAAAATAACAAATAACATTCATCAACACCATTCTGAAATATCTCTGATCATGTAACAAAATCATTCTATCAATATCAATAAACCAATGTATAATCACATAACCTAAAAAATACCATTTTATAAGAATATCATAATTTGTAAAAATCCATATATATTATAATTAAAACATAAAATTTTTCATTCCCTATATATAAGAATTTCAACATCACTGGGTGTATCCATATATATGAGAATTTTATCATCAAACTAGGCCAAGCCAACTATAAAAGAATTAAAGCATCAAATTGTAAAAATCTCGCTATATAAGAATTAAAAAGTCAAAATTGTCTACATTCACTATATAATCATTAAAACATTATAATAATACAACCCCAATATATAAGAATTACATCAACAAACACAACAATTCATAATAGAAAGGATATAAAAATATCGTATCATAAGCATCAATGGTTAATTATGAAAATAAAAATTAATCATCCAATTACTCTTTATTCCATATATAAAATTATCAATAGTCATATCAATAGACCATATGATTTTAAAGAAGTGATTCTATATCAATAAATCACCCAAAATATCTTTTCATGTTGAACACAATTTTAACCATTATCCAATTCGTTATTTAACTAGGGTCTACTCACACAATAGGTAGCCACATATTAGGTTACAATACAATTATATCAAAATAGATCCATAGAATAATATAATACATGAATTACCATTATTCTACATTCAATTAAATAATGTGAATGTTTTTTTTGAATTGTTTTTATTATTTTATATACATTTCAATTAATTTGATAATAGGGAATGGTTTTAGATGGCCTTCCACAAACAGATGATCAACACAATGCTTCTAATGGAAAGGATTTACAGGAATGAAGGTATAGAATATTGAAAGAATAACCTAGATCAAACCAAACCATGATAAAAACCCAATGATAATCATGGTAAATAAAATCCATCACCACTACCAGAGAATAATAGATATGAAGTTAAAACCCAATATAAACGACTCATTGTGGATCGATCGCATGAACAAGATTTCAGTATTGAAGTAAGATGCAATATAATTGCCAGGAAATCATGATGGATTGAGTTATGAGAGGTCTACACTGAGATAATGATCTATAAAAGCAATATGATCCCTCAAAACCACCCACCCATCAAAATAAAAGGTGTATAAGTATATTACAGAGTGTGTAATTATTAATTATTAGGTATGAAGAAATTCACATTTCCTCAGGTGATTTAAACCCTTTTCAAACATTAAATTTCATGTAACATCAATTCATGGAGTTTAATAGAATTTAGTTAATGAACCAGATCACATCACGTATCCCTTTCATGGATTTTTTCGATGGTAGTTACAGGGTGTGTAATTCATTTACACATCATGAAAATTCCTTGTAAATATATTTAAGCCACAAAATCCTCGGAATGGATTAAATGACATTTGAATCCTTCTAAATTCATTTAAATCACACATATCTCCATTTAAAATTTTCATACCAAAACTAAATTTATTCAAACAAACACAAATCCAAAAACTTTATGTCATTTTCCCCAACAAAATCGATTTTTATCAAAACATTTCTTAACCACTAATGTATAAAGGAAAAGGGATATCTGAAAAAATGTGGTTTAATGGAAAAATAATATAGGGACATACTTTTCATAGAAAATATCTTACAACCTCTTTAACATATTACAAATCTACCTCAACCTAATCCAATAATCATTATGTTATCTCCGAAAATAGGTGTGGTTGTTGTTCTTTCATATCAAACTCCCTCTCCTAAGTCTCCTTCTGAACATTCCCATGATTTCACTACACATGATCAGGTTGTATAGTCCTACCTCTGAGATACCTCTCACTCTGGACCAAATTACATATCATACACTCCTCAAAGGATGCATCTTGAGAAAGCTAGACATCCTCGACATCTACTACAAGAGAAGGTTCCAGATAAGATCTTTGAGCTTGTGACATGTGAAACAAAAAATTTATAGAAATGTAATTCTATATAAGGCCTAATATAAATTCCTTTAGACTGGACCTTTCCACAATCACAAACATCTCGAAAAATATGGGCACAGGCTTCCCCTATTTCTTGATAAGGCATTGCACCAGTCTAAGAAACACTCAAAGAAAAACATGATGATTGGAGTCAAACTATAAGTGTCACATCTGATGGTCAGAATAAGATTTATTTCTTCACTACATGGTCACTAACCACCTTCAAAGCATCTAAACCTACTCAGTCTTCCCATACATGAGACTAATTTCTTCTACTACTGACTCATCTACCTCTAACCAACAAAGAGGTGAATGAGATATATTGACATAAAAGTTCTTGAAAGGTTCCATATATATCTATATTTAGAGGATGTTATTTTATGAAAACTCTATGACTCATATATGTTACTCCTAAGAACCATTGAAATCCAAAACAGATAATCATAACATGTCCTTTAGAACCTTACTGGGTATCTTAGATTGACAATCAATCTAGGGATGATAGTTTTTACTAAGATAAACATGTGATCCATTAGCCTTCTGAATACACTACTAGAATAAATATGTTAAATGAGGATCTTTATAAGTAATTATACACCACATAACACCATGTAAAAAAACTATCTCAGACATGTAAAGACTATCTAGATCATATACGGTGATTCTCTCCCAGAATAGCAAAAAGAGGCCAACATTAGTTAGTCAGTCTACATTCAACTATATTGTATCACTCTTATGGGTTTTCCTTGGTAATCATATAAAAAAATCAATATTGACATCATTACATTTCCACAAAATAATTTATAGAGGCTTTAAAATTCTAGTAGGCCTCTTCGGCTCGATTTTCACCAACATCTGGTGAAAAAACTCTCTATATAGATAGATACATCTTTCTTTATTCATTTAAACTATTACTACCCATGTAGATCGTGATATATCATTATTAAACCAGTATGTACAACCCATCTATAATCCTGAAAATCTCTCATCATCCCATCACACAAACCTATAGGAACCCATACTAACCCATGGAAAAGAAGAGAATTTCCACTACTAAGAGGACATCTTTGTGATGTCCCCCCACTTGTTAATCTATATCCTAGAAATACTACCTCCAAATTATATAACTTCTTCTCCATGATGTTCTCATGAAGAATGTGTATAATATATTTCAAAGTCCGAGCTACTCATCGATGAGACTCTTAAACATCTAGATTCATGCCTCCAAAGAGAACCATTATATGTTACTCATCGTAATACACCAAAACATCCCCTATCTTCAACTTCTGGATCAATGTATTTGAAAATATGGTTCCCTTGAATAATTTATAACATAACTCAAATTCTAAAGTATTCATATACTAATCCCACCTCCTCTAATAATGGTTCATGTCCCATTGAGAAAAAAATTCATACCCAAGGATATAGTGGTCTATGTACACCACAAACCTCTCACCCATAAGATAATATATCTTTTATATTGATACAAGTACCAATGCTTCTAAATCAAGATTGTGATAAGTGTAATTCCTATTGTGCATCCTCAACTTTATGGATCAATATGAAATGACTCAATCCACCTACATTAGAACTACTCGAAGTCAAACTCTTGATGCTTTAAAGTACATAATATATAATTTACCCAATATAGATAATGTTACTATAGATGTATAAGTAATCATACCATTCATATAACTAAAATACCTCTTACAATATTCCAAAAAAACTTCACCCATTTCTTGGATAGCTGATACATCAGTGCTTCCAGATGGGAAAAGTCTTGGATAATACGGTAATAATAACCTACAAACTATAGAGATCTATGAATCTCATATAAATACTTGGGTTTATTCCAAGATAACATGGACACAAAAATCACTGGGTCTACTGAAAAGATTTCATCTGAGATTATATGGCCTAAGAAGTTCACTTTATCAATTAAAATTTTTCATTTGGTAATTTCTGTATCAAGCTGATGATATCATGATGTATTTAATAGGATGTTAAGGTGTTGGTAATGATAATATACTGATTTTGTGTACACTAATATTGCATTGATAAAAATTTCCAAAAATGAAACTAGAAAAGGATGAAATTTCTCATTCATCATGGTCATGAATATCACTGGAGTGTTATTAAAACCCAATAGTATCACTATGTACTCATATATGACATACCCTTTCTGAGAAGTATTTTGAGGTATGTCCTATAGTATCACCACCAATAAGTGGAATTATGATTACAAATATATCTTGGAGATGATATTAAAACCTATCAACTGATCAAATTGATCATTGATACGTGGAAGGGGATATCGGTTCTTTCCCATCATATGATTCAATCTCTAATATTCTATAGAAAATAATAAATCCAAATCATCCTCTTAGTGAAAAGGATATGATAATCCCTTAATATGTACTGGTACATGTGAAACCATTAGTTTCTATATCATTAGTTTAACATTTTATCTTTTAATGATTTACTTGTTCCATCCTATAAGGAAGAATAAAAACGAGCTCTACTTCTGGGACCCACCCTATCATGAACATGATCTAATGGTCAGGCGGTAAGACATACAACTCATGAGGGAAAATTTAATAAAAACAATCTACCACTACAGAAAATGATTCCCATTTTATTCCACCATCATCTATTGAAATACATGATATCTGATCCATTAAAAAATAAAATCTCCACAGAATTGTTCCTGAATGACCTGTATAAAGATCCCATTATCCCTAGAGTAAAGATTTATCTCCTTAAAAATATAAAAAGGTATATCTACTTTAGTAAAAGTTGGTATGATGAGTGTAGAGAAATTTCCAATCTATACCACGAATCAAATCAAAACCTATCATTTCCATCATGATTTTTTTTAAATTAAATAGTAACCTCTAATTTCTAGAAAACATTCCTTGCAGCATTTAATATTTTACAACCACACTCCTATTAGTGTGTCAATGGTCAAAACCCCATCCAATAATTCAATATCAAATCCAAAAAAACCAAAAATGATAATATAAAAAGGAATGTTATTCTACTATTTCAAAAAATAAATAAATAAGGGTATATGTGATGAGGATTTTACCTTTGATAATATATTTTCATGCATCCACACTCGCTATATTTTTCTACATAATGTGTATATAACCAAACCCATTTCCTTGGGCTCTAGTATAACTCCCCTATGTAATTAACTCTTCTGAGAACTGGTGATCCAACATTAGGGTACCACATTCCCTACCTCAACCTAAATATCCTATGGAAATCCAGCAACCAATCTGTTGAGGATTAATAGATTCATTCCCCACCTATGGTATCTTTCATGATCACCTTCCACCTCTTTGGCACTGAATTCCCCTAAAAACCCTCTACATGTGACCCAGCTGACTGAAATCATGAAACTCTAACACATAGTACAGATACTGAGTCCACTTTTTGAAAAACATTACACACTTATAGGATTACAATAAAACATGGTCCTCAGGTGGGTTCTCACATCACTTAGTGCTCCACTCACTGTTTTTTTGGTTATAAATGTTATAGTGGTTCTTATGTCCACCCAAATAATAGATCCTAGTTTTCCCAGCTAAAAATCATAACTTTCACTTAGGGACTCTCTCAAATTTCTTTCCATGATGAGTGATTGTTTTCTCACATCTAAAAATCTACTCTAGTGAAAGATGATCACCTATTACAAGATACTATAGTGAATCTCATCATGAAGATGCCTCATCCCCGAAATTTCATCATCTACTAAAAAATGTTAAAATTTATGTAAGTTTGTGAAATGATCAATGTAGTCCATCAATGACATACTATCATGTTTAAGGTTCATGAACATTGTTTCTTTCTCATCCCTCGACATATATTGATATAATTGTCTCAATAATTCACAAAAAAATAGTTCTAAAATTACTCCTCTTATTTACCATCATTCTCTATATTATCCCCACAAAACATGGTAGGTCCAAGAAGTTTGAATTCATCAAGATTTACCTACATATATGTGGGTGTCCCATGGTGCTTCAATATTATCAGGACTCACTCAATCTAGAACTCTTCTTTCTGAGGGCCTCTCTCTATAGTAATCATTAGTGGATGGTGTATCTAATAATCCCTCATGAGATCGTACAATGAAGACATGATGAATATAGTCTCCATTTACATTGATCGTATGACACTCCAGAATATTTTATGAAGAAGAACATCCATCTAATCCTCGGGATCTACATGAAGCTCCAATTCATCTTCATTAAAAGCGCACTAATTTCTTCTCTCCCAAAAAAACTCAATGATAACAAGGAGACATTTTCTCAACAAGAAAAACACACTCTTTAGAATACTAGTTAAAAACAAGGTCCACTTTAAGAGGTGAAAACAACAAAGAACCACTATGTCATGGTATCTATAAACATGGCGTACATGTGTTTTATCATGACATCATAGTTCTTTAATTTAGTATATAAATTATAATAGGTAACTCATTTCACATTTATGATTGGATTTTGTTCATCACATGCAACAAATATGTCCATATAATGAACAATTCATGTCAATATATATCCTTATGTTCCTATAATGATGTATGCATGCTAATTTCGCACCATACAACGCCTAGAGTACCAATATCAAGTAATAATCACATGACACTACATTTGAATCACCCTAGGTAAAATAACATCATACATAATAGTGAACAACATGAACCACAATCCCAACCATGGGTACTCAGATTTTCCATCGAACATGGGTTAGCTACTCTCATGAAAAATCTTATTACCATGTCCCAAAACATCCTAGTATATTTTTTAACATTCCCAAATAATAAACAATAAAAAAACCTTCTCCTATAATAACACTTTTTAACATACCCCAAAATGGAAGTCTCCCAAAAATCAAAATCATATTGGTTATATGACATCAAGCATGCCTCTATGTTCTCCATATGATATCAAATAGAAGTGGGGGTATGATGATTATAGTAGGTGGACATACCCTCTAGTATAGAGTTAAAAAATAACATAAATCCTATAATAATAAATATCATAATAACAGAAATATAGAAAATAGTATAACATACCATTGGGTAATAAAAGTGGATCCTATAAACCTATAATGATGAATAATTTAAGGACAAACTGAAATGTATCTAAATGTAAAACAAAAAATAATACAAATAAATAAACCATATAACACAAATAGACTCAAAATACCATGTTCTGAACCCCATGTTGGTTTTGTCTCTAAACTCTAGACATACAGTAAAAAAATTAACAACAAGATCCCTTTCCCTTTAAAAATATTCAATCCATGTAATCTACTCGAGTACCAAATAGTAACATAGATATAGTGTGAGAAAAACTCAGTATGTCGACACCACCATGTCTAGACAGACAATTTTGATATATAAGTACATGAAATAAATCGATAATAGGTGTATTAATTAATCAACTCAGTATAATACAACAATGAACCTTCTTATTCACAGTACCGAAACATCTCTCATCATATAACACAACCATGCCAACCATAACCATAGGCCATAGTACAATCACATAACTGGGAAAATCCCACTGAATTATATTATCATCCTATGAGAAAATACATATATATAATAATTTTAGAATGAATAGGGACAAACCCGATATATAATATTTTTAGCATCACCTGATGTAACTCGATATATAATCATTTCAACATCAAACTCAGCCAAACCCGCTATATAAGCATTACATCATCAAATTGGGCCAGCCCCATTATAAAATAATTCGAACATAAAACTGGTCCAAGCCCTATATATAATAATTATAGAATCAAAAAGGGTTAATCCCTCTATATAATAATTAAATCATCACACACCAAAAGTAATAACAATAAGGATATCGCAATATAACATCATAACAATCCATGATGAATTAAGAGAATTGCCATTTTTTCATTCAATTACATGTTATTTTTTATATCATATTATCAACAGTCATATCAATATACCATTTTATTTTACCAATGTAAATATATTTCATTCAATCACCTTAAATTTGATTTCATTATAAACACACTTCAAACCATTATAAAATTAAATATTTATCTAGGGTCTACTCACCCAATGGGTAGCCAAAAGTTTGGATGAAATACCATTGAATGGAAATGTATTCAAAGGATAATACATTCCATGAATTATCATCCTTTATCATTCAATTAATAAATATTCATGTTGTGTAATAAAAATTAATAGTATACCACCTAATTGATATTTAACTTAACTATAAAATTAGTTTTTAGACCACCTATCTTTAACCAACGATCAACAAACGAAAACCAATAAAAAGAATCTGCAAGAAAGAAGAGATAGAATATTATAAGAAGAGCTTAGGTAAAACTATACCAAGATAAGACTCCAAATATAACCATGTTTATAATTTTCCACTCCAAAAATTAGATTACAATGGAAGAGAAGGGAAACCCCATGTAGAATGACTCACTGGGGATCGATCTCTTTAATGGGACACCAGGATTAATTTAAGGTACTCCAAAATCTCCTAGAAATTTCCTAGGATTGAGAGAGGAGACGGATAAAATGAGATAATGAAAAATGTCACCTTTTTGTTCCCAAAAAACCAGGCATCCCATTACTTACATGGTTTATATTTTTATTACGAAAAGTGTAATTCTTAATTTTGAGGTACATGAAAATTCACATCACCTAGGGTGACATTAACCCCACATGAACTTCATGCATCTTGTAACATAGTTTCACAACATGCAATCTGGTTGTCTCCATGTACCATTTCACAGCATGTATCACTTTCATTACTTCTATTCAGTTATAGTTACACAATGTGTAATTCATTTACACGATATATAAATTCCCTACAAACAACATTAAACCCCAAAATTCTTAAGAATATCCCAAAACACCTAATAATACTTATAATATCAAGAATAATACCTCATAATCCCATTTAACATGTTTACACCTTGACTCCTTTAATTAAAAAAACATACTCCCCCAAGCATTAGTCCATTTTCAACAAAAAAATCTCTTCATCTCCGAACATGACATGACCAATAGTGTTAAACGACAAAGGTAAACTCAAGAAAATGAGGTTTAACAAAGAACTAAATGAGGGGTTCACCTAGAATATATAGGATCATAAATATTTATTTAATATATATTTTCCAAAAATGGTACAATTTATTAATAGTTTTAATTCACAAAATACAGTTAAAACAATTTCTGAAGAAAACAATTTTTTAAAGCATAGAATCACATACTGAAAATCACGTACATATTTATTATGAATGATTAAATAGATTTTCACTATTTAAACCAATTATAAATATCTTTTGTAATGTGGTAATTATTAATCATAACTTCCAATTCGACGTCTATGTTACAAAGGATTACTATATCATGTTTTTTTAAGGCCATGGTTTTTGTGTAAATCAATCTATTAATAATTCATGTTCGTTCAATTGGAAATACCTATAATATTTTAGGAGTTAAATTATACACACATTAAAATTTAATTTATCATCAAAATTACATAACTCTAATTCAAATAAATGAGATTATATCTTCTCCAATACATCCTTGGGTTCCCGTGTAGCTTCCTCAAATTTTTGACTCCTCAAAATAAATTTAACAAGGTGTGTAGTTTTATTATAAATAAATTTATCTATATGATCAAAGATTTCAAAAAAAAATTATAGTAAATATTGTTATTCTAGTTGTAAAATCATTGATTTAAGTACATGGGAAAGACTCTTTTTGTGATTTCCCAAAAGAGATACATGGAAAACATTATAAACATAAGTAAGGTTTAGTTTAAGTGTTGATTGATTAGATATAGATCATATTAGATCAACAATATCAAAAGTTGTGATATATAAAGGGATCATATTTATATCATTCCTGAATTGTGTAACCTTCTTATTTATAGAAATTCACATGAATAACTTCATTCCCATATGAAATTCCATATATCACTGATGATTGTTAGCATGACTCTTATATCAAATTTGAGAAGCCTTGATGTTTCATTGAATTGTTCTAACCATAACTATTATTTTTCCAACTATATTAAGTCAAAATAAACTTATTTCTCCAATTTAATCACAACATGTTGGAGTTTTAAATTTATTTAAAAGAATAATTCATAATGATCCATCTAAATGCTCGAGTTAAATTTATTTTTTTAAGAAAACTCAACTAGAGGAAAGGGTTTATCCCAAAAACAATTAAAAAAACATTTGATCTCAACATATCCTATTGAGATTTAATTATCCCCTTATAATTACCATCTTTTTAGTGATGATACGTAGTAAAAAAACTCAACTATGTATCAATATATTACATAATACATTGTCAGGAAATTTTGGAAAACCTCATACCTTGATCAGATTCAATATATTGTGGTACACAATGAAATCATAGGACATGATTCATATATATACATAAAATTTAAATAATATATAAATATACTCTGATCGAAATGAAATCTCTAGACTTCATAAGGAGTTTGACTATAACACAAATATCATTAGGTTCATTTGATATTTTGGGGTGCCTAATGAAAACATTAATGGTGAAGTTACCCAGTTCTATCCTAGTGTGTTTAATGGTTATAAAATCCCATTAGACTACTATATCATATACTTAATATTTTCATATTGAAAACATGTAGGCGCAAACTCTATAATGTTTCTATTTATATTTCATTACTAAAAATACTTTGTTATATATTTTTACATCTTCAAGAATCTAGGATTAATATAAAATGATGTGCTTTGATCTTTTAAAATAACTCTTTCAAATATGTTACATACAGGACACATAATCAGTTCAATATCATTATAATTCCATCACAATCATGGTTGAACTTAGGGACATTTATCACATTCTTTTAAATCACTAAATATTTATTTAACACCTCTATAATCTTTACATGGTTATATGATCAAACAATCACATAAGAATCATAATACATATCCTCTTACATCAATATTTAAAGATAATTCCTTTATAAGTCCATAAATATTAGAACTCTTTTTACCCTAATAATAGATAATACAGTATGATCTTGTTGACTCAAATCATTATCCACCTCCTTTTCATTCCTATGGTGTTAATGTATTTATAATTAAAAATATTTAATAAACTCCAATCATATAATTTGGTGAATATTCCACTCTTTATATGTGAATAAATACTTCAATATTTTATGATCATTATATATATAAACCTTTCACTATATATATAATTACACCATATGTTTAATGAAAATAAATCCAAAACTATCTAAATGTGATATGTGAAAAACAATTTCAAATGAATTTTCTATTGCAATGAGTCTTTAGATATACCAATATCCTTCTCCAAAAGAACACAACTCATTCCCTTATTAGATGCATCACTATAAATCACAAATATTTCTCTAATGTAGGATAGTGGAAGCATAGGTTAACTGACCAACATTCTCCTTACTTCCATGAATGTTTTTAACATTCATCATTCTAAAGTTACTTGACTCCCTTATGAGTTAGCTCGATGAGTATACTATATATTCATGAGAAATTATTCACAAATCACTTCATATACATTCCAAGAAAACTATGGATCTCATTCATAGTAGTTTTTCTAATCAAATGTTAAATAACTATTCACTTTTGTGGATCAACTGATGTACCCTTTCTAGATATTGTATAAACCAAATATGAGACATTGTATTTAAAAATTCACACTCGATAAATTTTTCAAATAACTTATTCTTCATTAGGTTCTTCAATATAATCTCCAATTGATCATCAATCTCTTCCTTGATCTTGTAATAAATAAAAATATAATCTATAAAACAACCCATTAATAATCTAGGTAATCTCTAAATACTCAATTCATTAAATCAATGAAAAAATAACAAGCATTAGTAAGACCCAAGGGAATCAATATAACTCGACAGTTCCCATGAATTGAATAGAAATAAATCTTTGGTATGGCATAACTTTTTGTCTTGAAATGATAGTATCCATATTAATAGTCAATCTTCTTAAAAAATAGTTATGTCCTCATAATTGATTGAAAAAATATTCAACAAAAAGTTTGGGATACATATTATTGATCATTATGTTGTTTAGTTCTTGATAATCAATGAAAATTCATATTGATACATATTTCTACTTAACAAAATGAATATGTGCACCCTAAAGTCATGCACTTTTTTGGAAGATTACCTTATCAAGATTCTCTTATAGATACTTCTTCAGTTCATGTAACTCTATTAAGATCGTTCTAAATGGATTTTTGGTATAGTTGTAGTGCTAATTATTATTTTTTTGCAAACCCAACTACATGGTTTAGAGGAAGACTATGAAACTCTTGAAAAAAGACATCATATACTCTCATAAAATATTTATTTTTTAATGTTGAGCTTCTCCCCTACAATCTGAGATGATTACCCCATTTGAATAGGAATAATAACCCTTAAAATGTATTCAATTTCCATTCTATGTTCATATTTATCCTCACACTAATAGGAAATTAATGGTTGGTTTTTTGTATCAATTGTGACTTCTCTTTCCATAAAATTGATATATAATTTATATAAAGAATTCTAATCAATTCCAAAAATCAAAAAAAATCATCTTGTGTGAGAATAACATGATTTTAAGGAAGAAGATTATAATAAACATTAAGAATAAGATTATCATATACTTGAGAAGTGATCATCACATCATTATGAGTTTATATAACTAATTAAACATCTAATCAGTATGGATATTAATTACCATTTCTAGACATATTCATGATATAAAGTAATTAATATGTCAAATATAAAATTATATAATGTAATATTTGAGTATAATTGTAACCAACATAACATTATCATACTCTATTCAATCCATTATCATATCTAAAATGGTTACCATAATCATTAAACAAAATTAACCATAGTGATAAATCATTTAATCATGAAAATAATTAATATTATAATAAAATAATGACACATACTAATCCATATATGAAACCTTAGTTTTAACCTAGATAATTAATGGTCATATAAATCATTCATAATGATTTGTAAAGAAATTTTGGGAATTAACCTCAGAATGTCCCATGGGACTTTCTATCTACATTTGAAGTCTTTGGAACACTAATCTTACACTAGTGATGAACAAGTAAATACTCATTCCGTCACATTCAGAGTAATTACCCATGTTTGCATCTATTCCATTGCTTCCACAACATTATAGTATCTGTATAGAAATGTATTTTTTAGGAAGATAACACGTCATTATTTACCATAACTTAGGATATTCTACTATATTTAGGCTTATAATAAAGTTTATAACTATTTTTTTCTTATCCAAGATTCCAAAAATATCTAGACCTTACTATGATACCAACAACGGGAAACCAAATATCACATACATAAATATTATAACCAATTAGATGAATATTCATTACATATCAATACAATCCATACCAGTACTATAGTGGTTTAGTGTCTTTGGAAACTTTGATACATAAAAATTGTTATATAAACAAGTGACAACATCTCTAGCATATTTTTTTATAACTACGACCCTTATTAGACATTTAATACAAAGAATCATTCTTCAATTCTTAGGGAAAAGGGAAAAGATGAAATAGTGAGATCGGATTATTAGTAAAGGTGAACAATGAAGATATAAATCAATGATCATATATATGAATATCATTGGAATTAGGGTCTGATAACGTGAGTTTATAATTTAAAATTTATACCTAAAAATTCATATAATCATTATTCATGGAATAATGATTAGCAGTTCATATGTCCTGAATCCTAAAGGAATCGAAAAATATTATCCATGAGAATATGACATTACTATAATATTATGTTATAAAAGAGTTCCACAATGTGTGGAATATTCATAATTTTAAAATCTTATGTCAAGGCTACCCATTAATATTTTCATCATATGTTAGGATTTGGAAAACTAACTAGTTTAATTCTTCAGTCTTTGGACAACCTTTCATGTACCATACATTGAGCTTATGATAACCTCCCATGTATCCTCTTCTGGGGTTCAGATAACCTCTCATGTATGCTCTTCTATGATTAGGATAACATCATGTGTAACCTTTCATAAAACATTAATCATTACCAAATTTAATGGAAGGATATAAAGGACTTTTCCATCAGAAAATCCTAATCCATCCATATGTATTCCAAAAGATAAGCAAAATATTTATACTTATATCAAATCATAACCCATGAAAAAATGGTTTCATAAATATTTATTAACAAAAAACATAATTCATCTACAGAAATAATAAATATTGTAACATTGGATCATATACATAGTAAATCATAACAAAACCTCAATGTATGTTTTTATAGAAATGAAGTACCATTAAAATATCCTTGTAAAAAGTTTTATCAAATACTATTTTCATTTTGAAATCAAATAATTAAAATATAAAAATTCAATAATATTAAAGAAAACAATATAGGGAAAAAATATTTGAAACATGAAAATTTATCATCGAATAAAATCTAATAAATGATGGTTGAAAATTATATGATTTAGTGTATGTTAAAATAAATATTCATTTCACATTTTCAAAAATATTTAAGAGTAATTCATTCAAACAATGATAAGAATATTCATTATAATAATTTTTATAGAAAGTAATGCATGGAAAAAAAATAAATTTAAAAAATATTTTATGAATAGTAAAAAATTTATTGATAAAATTTTAATGAAAATTTGGATATGAAAGAAAAATAAACCCATTCAAAGAGATAATTATACTAGATTTTCCTTGAAAACATTTTAATCAAACTCTTGAGAACATAAAAATATAAAACTAGAAGAAACAAATTTGATAATCAGAAATAACTATATAAAAATAAAATGAATAATATTTTTTAAAGTTAGACCATTTAATTTGAAAACCATAAATTTATTCTTAAACAATACCATTGAAAATGAGATTGTAATGTAAAACCCTTACGGATTTGGTAACTTTTAATTCATAAAACCCATGAAATAAATAAAATAAAATAAAACCTAAAATCCCATTATCATTAGCTATTCCTAATATAAAAAATCAACGTGTAATTTGAATCAAATTATTTAATAAGATAGTTTCATACAATAACATTTGTCCCAAATAATACAATTTGAGAAGACAAACTCTTACCTTATGTCAGTCTTGATTTGTATGCACTCTGAAATAATTTATAATAAATTTATATTTATTTTAAAAAAATCCAAAACCATATTAAAACCTATAATATAATATAGTTTTTACTTATAAACTATTATCACACATTAATTAAAAATATTTAATTATCATCATAATTTATAGTGTTAATTTTTTCATTTTTCATTTGGAATCCCTCTATTTATTAAATAAATTTTATTACATTTTATAAATAGAGGATCATTAAAGTCTATTGTCTTGGAAATCAGGAATAAAATACATGAAAACAAAAAAAAATATTCTAAATCACTTTTAAAGCTTCACTATAGGTTTATCCTATTTAAAATTATTACATCTCAAAACCTGTAGACATACATCAAATTAAAGGGTGATCAAAAGGCATAGTAAGGAAAGCAAGGGAATCAGTTTACTTGTGATATCAATAAGAACTTGTCGAAAAACATAAATACATGAGGAGTGGAAGAAGTGGAATATTATTATAAAAATAAAATGAATCATAACATGAATATGTGGCTACAAAAATTTATTTATACATTAATTAAAATATCACCAAGGTTCATCCCCAAGGTGTCATAAAAATTACAAGGGTTATCCACCAAGGTATCGTAAAACTTGTCATCTATAGAGATTAAATTATTTAACACATGAATTGGAGTGCTATCAAAGCTCACCATTAATATGTCTTTATTTTAATGTGATGTACATATATAATAATCATACATTTCAAAAATAACACATATAGAGTAAAATAAATTGGTTTTACTTCAAAATCGTGACGTTTTAAAAGTTCTTGAAAACATGATCGTTATGTCATTTATAACCCCTTGAAAATAAATGAGTGTTTCAGGTAAATAAATTCCATAATGAAATATATCATTTTTGTCTTTATTAATATCTATATAAACTAAATTGGTTTTTTTAATTCACATAAATAAAATAAGATAATTTCTTGAGAAGAAGAGAGAATGATTTTGAGGCGAAGATTCTGCAGCATAACGACAATATAACATGGATTTAGAAAATATTGAAAAAAGAGGGGAAAAGGGTCACCCACTAATAAATAACTCCTAATAAAGTTTGGGTATAGAATAAGAATAATAATATCATGGTATGGATATTTTAATGACATACCACATGAAAAAGGAAACTTAAATGAAAAGAGAAGGTGCAATTTCTTTTATGAAAAATTCAGCATCCTAAAGATGTCGCTTAAAATTTAGATAAATAATTTGATGAGAGAGGAAAGGGTCTCTAATAATTTCTACATAAAATGTATATCAGTATGTACATAGAATAACATTACCCAGCATAATAATATGGAATCTTGAAGCCCTAAAATAATGAAAGTCATGACTTAATAGAGGAGGGTGAAAGGTTCCCTTGCAATGAAGAGTAACATCCAAAGCATGAAGGTTGTGTCTTTGGAGGGCCGGATGGAAACATGGGAGGAATCCATGGGAGGTAAAGATACAATATATTTGTTGAGGAGGAATTTGTAATGAAATTAATGAAAGAATGGGTTGGTATTTATAGCAAAATGGAGGGAATATTTAATTAATTTTCAAGGGACACCTCATCGATGGTATTTGAAAAACCATGGTCTTTCCCATGGTATTGGAAACTTCGGACACATCATAACATATATTTCTATAAAAAATAGGACATTAATTATTACATCATTATTACTTCATTAATGATGCCATTAAACACACTGAAACTCAAAACAGTATTTTTACTATTCACCAAAAAACAAAACATTTTAAAAAATGTCATAGATTCACCAAAACCTAATATTGATTCTCTGAATTCAAAAATGAACTCCATTTTTTGAAAATAACTTTCTATGTATGAGATATTTAATTTTTATGTAAAAAACAATTTACCCGGAAAAAAACTAATACATAACTTTTAATTTCTGGAATAATTATTTAATTATTTTATTATATCACATTTCCATTCAAGATGCCTAAATTATACTTATATATTTGTAATTAAGGTTACTATTCCATTGGTTACATTTCTTTTCATAATGGTAATATTAATATTCATAATTTACTATTCACTAAAAATTATGTTTATCTTATTAGACTCTAAATTTTATATCGATCACAATTGTAGAAGACCATTTCTTGAAAATAATTTCAAATTATTTATTATTTAAAATATAAAAGAATTATTTCAAAAACACATTTTTCCAATATTTACCAATAAAACTGAACTTATATAAATTCCTCCTATATTTATCTTGATATTTGATATTCAAAAATTTTACTATAATAAGAAATAACAGTTTTATTTATACCAAAGTATTACACAATGTAACTAAGGAATTGTTACATAGCCCCTTGTAATAGGCTAATTCCACTACTCCACAATCCTTTTCTTTGTAGGTTAAACTTTGATTCATTCATCTGTTACAATCTTCCACAAGAAATAAACATCTTGTAATAAAAATTGACATTTTACAAACATTACAGAAATTACATCCTTCTGTAGAGTTTGCAAAATAACCCTCAGATGATCATCATTATCCTCGTGGATATTGGAATATATCAGAATATCACAATTAAAAACTACCACAGATTTATAAAGGTAGTCCTTAAAGACTCTATTCATAAAATCCATAAAAATAGTAGGTGGATTATTGAGGTCTAAGGTCATAACAAAAAACACATAATTCCTATATCTTGATCAAAAGTTAGTTTTTGTAATATTTTCATTCTTCACCCTCAATTGATGATAACTAGATCGAAGATCAATCATGGAGAAAAATTGATCCCCACAATGTTAGTCAAATAAGTCATTAATTCTTGGAAGTGAGTATTTTTTATTAATTGTGATTCCATTCAGTTTTTTATAATCAATTCATAACTATATCGATCCATCCTTCTTCTTTACAAAGAGAAAATGTGCTCTCCAATGAGACACACTTAGTCAGATAAACCCCATCTACAAAAAAATCATAGAGTAGTTTTTTTAATTCTTCAAACTCCAAATTTTACATCCTATATGGGGTCTTTAGAATAAAATGAGATCAATGTAAGTGTTCAATAATGAACTCTACCTACATTTTGGGGTAGGTATGGGTAACTCCTCAGGAAGTACGACAATGTATTCATGGATGATGGGGAAATTTTTTATCTTTAAACTCTCATTTCTTTCATCTTTTTATCAGATCAAGTTCATAAAAATGGATATATGAGGTTCTACTAGACATAGAACATGTTGAGATATATCTCCCTAAAAGATAACCATATGATTTCCATTCAAGACTACTGATATTTCCTTACTTCTACATTTGATCTTAGAATTATACTTTGAGATCCTATCCATACCCAATATAATTTTGAATTCCAATATGGTAATGATTACTAGATTTAAGATAATATTTTTCTCACTAAAGTAAATACTAGAGATTATAAAAACTGACGATGTTGGATAATCCCACTATGAGTATTGACTAATAACTCTACTTTTAGCATTTCAGGGGTTGATTCTAAATTATTTACAAACTTGGAGGAAATAAAGGAATTTGTAGAACTAGAATCAAACAAAGTACTTCTATCTTTGATAGAACAACCAGAGTACCTACCCCCAACATCATTTGGAACTTCATCTTCAACTATCAAGATAGAAAAAGAGCGACCCTACTCCCTTGGCCTTTGCTGAGGCTGATGGTTGATACCCTATACTAGCCTTTCATTTGGACAGTAATTCGAAAAGTTCCCAAGTTGTCCACACTTATATCAATAGAAATTAGGTAAGGCCGACACCATCTTCCCTTTCTTGTTAGTTTTTTCAGTAGGGGATTCACTTCACTATGACAATTCCATGTTATATGGCCATCTCTTCTACACTTGTAGCACTTCCCCATCCTGAGAAAGTAGTTCCTTGAATGCTTCTTCCCACATTTATTACACTTGGGATATTTCACTTCTATTCCTCTTCTTCACTGATCAATAGTCCCCCCAAAACTAGGCTCTATTGATCTCATCTTGTCATTAGATTTATGTGACCATTGTGTTTCACAGAACTCTAGTTCGAATTTCATTGCACTCTGTGCGATCTTCTCGTAGCTTTTATAGTTTCAGTTGGCTAGATTCTTCCGTAGATGTGGTTTTTTTCCAAAAAGGAATCTATCAACCTTCCCATTAGGATCCATGACAATGATTGAGGTGTAACGGGAATGTCTGGTGATGTTCATATCATAGCTTTCCACAGATTAATTCTCCTTATTTTTTTTCTTGATAAATCCTTCCTCATTTTTTTTCTCAAAGAATGAGGGATATACATATTGAAGAAGTTCCCTCTAAACTCTTCCCACTCCATAGATTCAAACTCTACTCTTGGCCTTATGTTTTTTATCAGTTCCCATCACTGATCAGATTCTCCCTCTAAATGGTAAACAACCAGGGTGAACTTCTCTTGTTACAAATATCGGAGCACATAAAAGATCTACTCAATAGAGCTTATCCATTGTTCAGTAATCAATGGGTCGGTAATTCCACTAAAGGTTCGTGGTTGTTGATGAATAAAATGCTTAAGAGAATTTTGTTCCCATTATGGGGAGACCAGTCTCTGATCTTGATTCAAGTTATTTTGCATAACTTGAGTCAGTTGGTCTAGCATTCTCATGAATGTTTCCATTATGGATTCTATCAGAGGGTCATCAGCACATGGTCCATTGTGGTCAATATTTTCTTAGATCCTCCTATTGCCCGCCATTTTATAGAAGAATAAATCCATAGTTATAATATTATTTAATTTATGTATCTTTTAGCTATAAATGATTTTTATTTCTTAATAATTTATGCCTAGATATAGTATTCTTTAATAACAATTAAATTTCTCTATAAATCCTTCATAATGATTCATAAAAATCCTGTGATTAACTAAACTTTCCCTTGGGAGAGTCAAACTAGGAGTGAAAAAGGGCTTGTTTTTGTGTACCATGATACCCTAGGTCAATCCCTAAACTACTTGTCAGAGTTTTCACTCCGTGGTATATCTGTGACAGAACCACATCCACTAGTTCGTATCTAGAAATGGATTAATTTGTTCAAAAACCACATGATTAATATTTCACCATAATACCAATAATTTTTCCTATATTTAAACTTTTATATTGGGTTATTACTAAAGTTTTCATTGTCTAAATTTCAAAAATAACTAAACTATCCTTTGATACTGACTATGAAATCCATCCTTTTTATTACAAAATTTTTATTACATTTCCGAACAGATGACCTTTAAAGTATAGCGTCTTGGAAATTAGACACAAAATACATTAAAACATAAAATATTTTTATAATCCACATGTAAGGAATCGCTATTTGTTTATCCTAAGTACAATTAAAACATCTCATAATCTGGATACATACATAAAGGGAAAGGGTGGCTAGAAGGCCTAGTAAAGAGAGAAAGGGAATCGGTTTACTTGTGATACCAATAAGAACTTGTTGAAAAACATAATTACATGAGCAATGGGAGAAGAGCCATATCATTATAAAAATAGAATGAATCATAAATTGAATATGTGGATAAAAAATTTAATTTATACATTCATGAACTCATCACCGAGGTTCATCCCCATGGTGTCATAAAAAATACCAAGGTTATTCACTAAGATTTTGATTTATATATGTACAACTCACCCCCCTTCATTTATTTGTGTTATCTCATATCTATTTCGATCCAAAAATTGGTATCAGTGGAGGTTTTCCACTACATTATATTTTTGAGTCACACTGTTTTTGGAATAAGCTAAACTATATTTATGGAAAAAGGATATTGTTTCTTTATGATGGAAGGGCTGATGATTTTCAGATCAATTGAAAATCTTAATCCTACAGGATGAATTAATTTATATGGTAACTATTTTGAATGTTGGAGAGATCGAATGAATAATTTTATCATAAACACCGGAGTAGATAACATTTTCATTCTTACCGGTGAATATAAGATTGCTGTGAAAGAACTCGGGAATTATAATGCTCAAGAAAAACATGAATATCAGCTAAACTATAAGGTACTCAATACTTTATTGTGTTATATAACCAGGAACATTTATAGTCAAATCTATTCATGTGAAACTAAAAATAGTATATTGAATAAATTATAGATTTCACATTTTCGTACATCCAAAGTTGTTGAAACAAGAAGAGATATGATAAGATTTGACTATAAAGATTTTGAATTTCCTTATGGAGAACATGTAGTTAAGTTTCAATAGATATTTATGATTATTTTTAACATCCTTCAAGCTATGGGAGAGATAAATTTAGAAGATGAAGTCTTAGTTTAGAAGATCATAGACATTATGCCAAATGAATGTAAATCCAAGTGGATTAGAGTTGATGAGTTTAGAAAGATTACTAATATTAATCATGATTATCTCGTTGTAACATTATTTATATATTAAGTAAGACTTAACAAAGATTAACATAAAGTGAAAAAAAATAATGGTGGAGTATCATTCACTACTACATCGAATCCTACAAAGTCTCAATCAGATGGAAAAACTATGTTAATAAAGAGGAAGGTTGAAATCTTATAAGATTCCTGGGATACTGAGCAGTCAGATAATAATCTCTCAAATCTTTCTAGAAGAATGAACAAAATTTATGGAATGAATGATTTCCAAGATAGACATAAAAGTACTTCCAAAGTTAATAAGGACAATAAAGATTCTGAAGTCACTTGCTATGAATGTAAAATAGAGGACACATTCAACCTGATTTCCCCATGTTAAAAAGGATAAAAATGAATTACATTTAGAGAAGAATAAAAAGAAATATTGTAAGTCCAAGGATTTCGAGTAGAGGTTATTTTTCTTAAGAATCTCTTGATAGTTATATCCCAAATCCAAATAAATTTTGGTCCCCCTATCCAAAAATCGGTATCATTACATAATGAACAAGGTAAACAGTTCTGAATCTCTTATAAATACATATTTAAGAAATAATTATCCAAATAAATATTATTCTTCTGAGGAAGAAACATCAAAATTAGAGAATGATAATTCTTTACCTTCTTATGAATAAGTTTCTTGATTTTCAAAACTTATAGAAAATGAAAATTATAATGTTTCTAGAATACATTAGAAAGAAAATACTAGGATTTATATTTTAATAAGACAAGTATCAGATCTTTCAAAATATCTTGATTATAAAACTCATGAGATTGAAAATCTTTCAAAAAACCTTGAGAAAGTAAATTCTGAAAATAACAAACATTCAAAATATTTAGATAATATAATTCTTGAGAAGACTTTTTGAGTAGAAAAACTCAATTCCAAAACTAATACAAAAGATGATAAGAATATGATCATTACACTAAATTATGATATCTTTTCATTGAAAAAACTTTTTTCTAATTTCACTATTAGAACAATGATTTTCATATAATGAATTTTCAAATTCATCCTCTAAGGAATAGTTCTAGAATTGGTTGTACTCATTCAAAAATAGTTTTTAGTAAAAAAAATTGTTCCCCTAAGTGTTTCATTCTATTCCAAATGTCAATATGGTGGACATTGGGAAACAAATTCTTCTCTTAATGAAACTAAATCATTAAGATTCCATAAATCCAGCTTTTCAAATCACATTTGGATTCCAAAAAATTTCATTCTAATATTTCCAGATCCAAATAGGTTTGGATTCCAAATGATTAATTGGCTGGGTTTCAGGAAAAAAATAAGAAAAAATAACAATACATGGCATATGGATAGTGGATATTTCATGAATTTGATTGGAAACAGGTACTTCTTTGAAAAAATAGTCAATACAAAAGGTGGAAAAGTTACCTTCCGATACAATGCTAAAGGAATGATTATTTGTATAGGTAATATTGCCTTCCATAGTAATGTTTTGATTTCTAATTATTCATTTTTTTATGGTCTTAAGAAAAACCTTGATATCATAAGTGAGTTATGTTATGAATTATACCTTGTGAATTTTAGGAATGATAAATGTATAGTTCAAAATTCCAATGATGAATTCATTATACATTCCGAAAGGCATGAGAATGTTTACACATTGAAATTAAAAGACATTATAAGACAAGAATTACCTTGTATAAGTGCAATGGAAGACCAATCTTGATTATGGCATAGAAGACTAAGACATAGTAATGTTAAAAACATATACAAACTCTCTAAGAAAGGACTTTTTAATGATATACCTGAGCACATGTTTGATTCTTCAAAAGTTTGTGATTATTGTCAATATGTAAAACAACATATGTCAAGATTTAAATAAATCATTAAAGTCACAACTACCAATGCATTACTTCTAGTACACATGGATCTTTTTGGTTCTACACAATCTAGAAGGATTGGAGGCAAGTACTATCTATTTTCCATAGTTGATGATTATTTTATATTTAATTGAGTATATTTTCTTTCTAAAAAATAAGAAGATTTTTGTTTCTTTAAAATTTTTATTGATAGTGATAAAAATGAGAAAAACCTACCACTAATATATATTTGAAGTGGTCATTTTTGGGGAATTTGTAAATTATGATTTCAAAACTTTTTGTAGTAAAAAAGGTATTGATCAAAACTTTTCATCACCTAGAACACCTCATCAAAATGGGGGTTTTTAAAGTTGAAATAGAATTATTCTAGAGATAAAAAGAACCATGTTGATTGAATACTCAATTGAAAAACATTTATGGGAAGAAGATGTTAGTAAAACATGTTATACTATTAATCGAGTTTTTATTCAACCTTTTCTCAACAAAACCCATTTTGATTTGTGGGAAGGCCAAAATCATAAAAGTTTCATACTTTAAATTAATTTGTTGCAAATTATTTATTTTAAATACAAAATTTAACTTACATAAGTTTTCTCCCAAATCTAATAAAGGAATATTTTTATGTTATTCCACTTCTTTTAACACTTATAGAGTTTATAATAAAAACATCTTGGTTGTTGATGAATCAATACATGTTAAGTGTGATGAAAAAGACCCTTTTTTAAACATCCTCAAAATATTTCTTCTCAGGTGATTTCTAAAACTGATTATGAAGCTATGGTAGAAAATTATTCAAATATTATAAATAATCAAAAGATTGTTTTTGAGATTAACAGCTGAATACTTTTTACCTTATGTTGATGAACATGTTTTTTAAAAATGAAATAAGTTTTTTCAAAGGAATCATCCCAAAGATAACATCATTGGTGATATAAATAAAAAATTAAGGACTAGAAACTCATTAAGAAATGAAATAGAACAAATTTATTTTGTATATCAATTTGAACCTAAAACTCCATGTGAGGCCTTAGGTGATAATGATTGGATTAAAACAATGTAATATTAACTAAATGAATACAAATGAAATAAAGTCTAGACACTGGTTGAGAAACCTATGGATACATCTATTGTTTGAGTAAAATGGGTTTTCAGAAATTAATGTGATAAAAATGGTATCATTGTAAGAAATAAATCTTGACTTTTTTTCTAAAGGATATAATCAAAAATAAGGCATAGGCATTGAAGAAACCGATACTCCAGTAGCAAGACTCGAATATATTAGAATAATATTACCCTTTTCATCATTATTTACTTTACAACTCTTTCAAATGGATGTCAAGTGTGACGTACTTAATTGATATTTGTAGGAGCATGTATATGTAGACAAACCCCTAAGTTTTGAAGATACAATACATATTTAATATGTTTAAAAAATTACCAATTCCCTTTATGGACTTAAATAATCCCCTAGAGCTGTGTATGATAGGTCAACAAGATTTTTGTAACAAAAAATTACATTATGGAAAAAGTTGATCCAACTCTTTTTATAAATAATAAAAACAATAATCTTAAGATTTTTCAAATTTATGTTGATGAAATCAATTTGGGATCGACTCAAAAGTCTTTAACAGATTCAATTGTGAATCTAATGATCTCTTAGTTTGAAATGAGTATGATGGGTGAATTAAATTTCTTTCTTGGTTTTCCAATTTCTAAAAAACAAGATGGTAATTATATATCACAACATAATTATATCATAGAAGTACTCAAAAATTATGGGTATGACAACACTAAAAGTATTAGTACTCCAATTTGAACCTCAAACACTCTTGATCTTGAAGAAGCTAGGCAACTAGTTTATCAAAATAATTAGAGGTATGATTGGGAGTCTACTATACTTAAGTGATAGTCATCCATACATAATGTTTTCTATATGTTTATGTGATAGACATCAAGAAAATCCAAAACAATCCCATTTAAAAGTGGTTAAAAGGATTTTACAGTATTTAAAAGGAACTTTAGTTTTAATACTTTTATATTCTTTAGATATTATTTTGAATTGAAAAGTTTTTCGGATCTATCTTTGGTGGTTGTAGAATGGATATAAAGTGTACTTTTGGAAATTTTATTTTCCTAGGAGATTTGTTTAGTTTCTTGGTCATGAAAAAAACACTCAGTCACACTCTCCACTTCTAAAGCTGAATATGTGAAAGCTGGAAGTTGTTGTTATCTAGTGTTATGGATGCAACACACACTCACATACTATGGTTGAGTTTTCCTAAGACTATAAGATTGTGTGATAAAATAAGTTCCATTTCCTTAAGTAAAAACCCTTCACATCACTCTCCTGAAAAACATGTATATGTTAGGGATCACTTTCTAAGATATCACAAACAAAAAGGAGATATTATTTTATAATTCATCAGAACGCGAGATCAAATTGATGATATTTTTAGAAAACCATTACCTTTTGATAGATTTGAATATATTAAACAGAATTTTGTAATTATTAAATTAAAAAAAATCACGTATACTTTCTGTTTTTACAAATCTCTTTACATTAAAACACGCTTATTCATAGGGGGAACATTAGCCATTTTATTCTCTGATTTATCTATTTTATATCATTTTTTCATAGTTTATATTTTTAATTTTATCTTAATTCATTAAGTTTTTAGTTATATTTGTTTTACTTATTTCATTAGTTGTTTTATTTATGTCATTCGACTTCATTTTCTGTTTGACATTTAGTCTGTCTGTTTTACATTTTTATCATTTTGACAATCTTTTTATAATTTTTATATTCTGTTAATATGTAACATCATAGATAAATAAGGAATAAGAAAATTTTCATATTTATTAATATTTTTGAATTAAATATTAATTTTACATTAAAGTGGATGCTATGTTCGATGGCGTACCTGATACGCAACAATGAGTTTCTTTAAAATCTTACATTGCACACTAATAATATAATATTATTATTTTAAATGGTATTTAACTCCTAACCATTGTATTGGAGGGAATGAACAAAACTAACTACAATATGATTATACATGTTTTTAAATGTATTTATGTTTATC
Source organism: Viscum album (assembly GCA_963277665.1). NCBI lineage: Eukaryota > Viridiplantae > Streptophyta > Magnoliopsida > Santalales > Viscaceae > Viscum > Viscum album. The sequence goes on along the minus strand of OY728161.1, from coordinate 277,228,824 downwards.
CAAAAAAAATTAGAGGCTTAAAATATGAATGAATCTAATTTTAAGCATAATTTAAATTAAAAGGTAGATTTACCACCTTTTAATGAATAAACCTCATTAAATATAGTTTTTGTAACTTTAGTACATTAAAATTGACAAAATAAAATCCTTTTTTAGAATGGGGACATCAAAATTTACTTTGTGTAAATTTTTTGGAAATTTTCCGATAAAGTTCATTTTTTTAATAGTGAAAATATTGTACTTTAATTCAAAACTGCATTTTAATTTAATTTATTTATATGGTTAGATTATATTTTTAATTGGTTTTAATGTTTAATTAGAGTTTTTTCATTTATTCTAATTTTGGTCATTGTAATTAATTTCACTTTCAAAATGGATGTAAACAAGTGTCAATCTTTTGATATTTATTGTTTCGTAAAAATATGCTATTTGTTTTAACAACATGAATTAATTTGAAATTAGATAATTCCATTTCTATGTTTTTAATTTATAAAAATATACATCATTTTTTAATTTTTAATATCAAATAAAGCATAGGCTTAATTTTTGGTATTTTTCTGAAAAACATCAATTTTTGATGAATAGTGAAATCAATTAGTAGTAGTTAAAAAACTGAATTTTTCATTTAAATGAATTTTTACCGATTCTGTGAATTGAATTTAGAAAATTATACATACATGGTTGTTATCAAGAAGTAAAATTTTGTTCAATAAGAAGAAAATAATTTTTGGTGAATTTTATCTTTTCACTTTTATTTACCGGGGTTAAAGGAAAATAGGGTAATTCAAGGTAAAAATAATATTATAATAATTCAAAATTAACATAACACTTGTCCAAACACTATTGGTTGAGTAATTTAAGACCCTTTTCATCTTTGTGTCGATTTCAGTACCCCATTGAGCCACATGGGAGTGATAATGACAATTTAGATTAATTAACTTAATGTAAAGGTAAAAATGAAAAAAAACAAATATCTTTTAGTAAATTAATTTTTATATGGTGTTATATAAGTAATAATTTTGACTATAAATATTAATTGGAAAGATAAAAATATTTCCAACATCATGGTATTTTTTTATAATTTTTATACATCAAATAATTTAAATTATTTATGACACAATAATGATGCAGTGTTTATCTAATTAATAAATCATTTAAATAAATAAGATTATAAATATTAAAATAACATCCCAAACTTGACCAATTATTATTTCCTAATTTTATTTGGACCATGAGAAATCTTATCATCGACTCTAATAATATTTGGTCCTTTAGAAACCGAATATCATTATATAATAAAATAATATTATCACACTTTCATAAAGAGCCCCTCCTCCCCCTTATAAAATGAGACCACTTGTAACCAATTCCTCACAGCTCTCAATTCTTTAGGCTCGTCAAAAATCTACCCAATTAAGCTCCCTACATATCTCTCCTCCTCCCAGGAGCCTTAATATTTGCATAAGTCACTTTAAGAAGTTATTTTGGTTCAAACCAAAGGAAGTTAACCAAATTAAAGGTAACGGTTTCTTTTAACTTCTTTTCTTTTATTTTACTTCTCCAACCCATATACTCTTTTTTATTCCTTTTTTTATAACAAAAACAGTATCCTAAATATAATATGATATTTTTATGAGAATTATTTTAACTAAAATTACACACACGTCCATCTAATGGGTGAAGAACATATTTTTCTGTAGATGGAAAACTAACGCCTCAAGAAACGATGATTGTTAGATTATCTCCTAATGCCTCTCATGGTGGCCATTAATATGGAAATTTTTTTATATATGATATATATTATGATTATACTATCTTTATGCTTCTGTATTTTACATTTATATCATACCTTTATGGTTTCCATTATTGGTAAACGCGATAATTTCATTTGAGTAAGTGTGGACTACCGCCCCCTCAAAGTGATGTGACTCATTAATGCCATATGTGGGATGTATAAAGGATGTTTTTAATGATATTATATATGATATTAATCTTGAATTATAATATACCTTTTTATCATCATGTTTTAATTTCATTAAAATAAGAAATAGAAATGAAAGTAGCGTTTAGGCGTACGTACGTCTTACCGTCTCCATGAACGGTGCATTTCACTTCATACCTCCAAATGTTTTGTACTATTATAAATAAATGTATATACTGGATATATATGATATATAAATCATGAATATCAGTCTGGATATAATGAAATTTTGAGTCTTTGAACAACTTGTAATTATAAGAAGTCTATTTTTGACTCAAGTACCAAATATCGACCAAACAACCATTATTTACTTAAATGATTGCATAATATCTAAAACATGGTAATAAGTGTTATATAAATAATAATAAAATTGAAAAAGGTTCTTAGGAAAGTTGAAATTAAATTTAGTTTCTTATTCATGATGAATAATGAACAAACAAGTCAAGTCGGACAAGAGGTAAAGAGATTTCTTATCTCAATTTTAATTCGATGTGATTTCCATTGTTCGCCTCTTATTAATTGCATCTGGTGTATTGTGTACTCCCATTTGATATATATTATCATGATTCTCATTATATTAATGGTATTCTGTGATTATTTTTGTGGTTATTAACTTTTGGTCATACGACACAGTTGATTACAACGTGGTAAAGGGTTTCATCTCACTTTTATTCCCGTGAGATTCATGCTATATTTGCCACTATTTCGTTTTCTGTGGTGTATGTACTACCCATGATTTTACTATTTGTATAATATACTTTACTTTATTAGTATTTAAATCTTCATTGTATGATCCTTCTTTCATGTGGTGTATTTTTTGTAAGTTACAAAATTGGTAAAGAAACCTTCCACCCTCCTCTTTTTAAAAGACTTCTTTTTGTTATGTCTTTTTAATATATATCTTATTTTGTTGGTATATGTTCTTATATATCCTTATTGATTTAAAATTTATTTCCAAGTGATGAGATGCCCTTTTTATCTCATAAACTCATTTTCTTAATTTTAAAGTGACGTTGTTAGGCTGTCGAATTTTTATAAGAGAACTTCTTAACCCAATTTCAATTCTTTGGGTTCAACTTGTACTTCATGAATTTGTCGTCCTATGAATATGTGTAAATGACCTATGATTGTTTTACAATTAATATACACTTATATTGGGTGCATTTATATATTTCACACATAATTATTTTCTTGACTTATCCTTAATTTAAGGATACCATCTTTATAAGGGATTTCATTTCAATTTACACTTCCACTAAGACTTCATTGTTGTTATGCACCAATTCACTCTTATATGGTGTATATAATATCTATTTACATATTATATCATGAATCACTTTATTCTCATGATATTATAATGTTCTGATTAAATTTTATTTCTCAATTATTTGTATTTAAGGGTCTCCCTTTTTGTTAAAAAAATCTTTAACTAAAATATCATTTTAAATGTTTTAAAGATTTATTATTCTAAATATTTCTCATTAATGTCCGTGTTTTCAAAATGGGTTTTAGGATTTATTTATATGGAAATTATTGTTTTCAAATGATAATTTATTTAAAAGCTTCAAATTGTTATGGGACACTTTGATTCAAAAATCACTTTTTAAATGGTTTTGAAAATGATTTGATAAAGCATTGTTTGTTTCAATATCTTGATTTGATATATTAGAATGTGGAAATTTTATATTTTCTTTATAATTGTGTTATGTGTTATGATTATGTTATGGTTATTGAGAATTTTGTACGTATACGGGTGGTTCTGTGATAAACCTAGGGCGGGTGAGCCAGATATAGCTCTCCAATGCATTGGGTAACATAACGAAGGTAAATGTGAGGTTTCTTCTAAGAGATTTAGGGAATATACTTTGATTGGTATTCCAATTGTAACTCCCTACGTATCCATGATAGCTAAAATGTATGTGTTATATGGATTCGATAAGAAACCTTTATGATTTATGATTTGTTTGTGTTATTCATAAATCTTATGATTTCATAAGGTATTTTATGATTGAAAAGTATGGTTTCTTTGATTTTTATTTATTTATGGGATAATGTTTTCCTTCCATATTTTATAACCCTTAATGAGATTTTTATGCTCATCCAATGTTTTTGAAGTTTTTTCCACAAGACTTAAAGATTAATAGGGTCAAGGAAAATTCATGCTATCTAAAACATGGAACTGCACAAGTTTCTTTTTAAGAGTGTTTATTTTATGAAAAAAATGGATACTGTATAGTAGTGTCAACATTTAATATTCAAGTTGTAATGAAATTGTTATGCCTAATTATCTAAAACTCTAAACCTGAAAAGATCCTCAATGTGAATTATTCATTTAATTCAAGATTATGTAATGTTTAAGGTCAGGTCCTTATAGTTTGTATCCAAGGCCAGTTTAGAAAAATTTAGGGATTTTGAGTTTTCATTAAACATGTGGTAAGTCCCTATATCTATTATTTCAGTTAAATCCTTGTTTTATAACTTTTTTAGATCAAGTAAAATCAGTTACAAATGGAAGGAGGGAGATCTCAAATGACATTCCTATCTCTTTCTAATGACATGCTTGCAATAATTATTGAAAATTCATGTTCGGATGATTGTGAAGCTTTTTATAGCGTACAACTTACTTGCAAGATGTTGTTTGAGATATCAAACACCTCCACTATACCTCATTGTCATCGTGGATCATGGGTTGTATTAAAAAAATCCTATTTTCAAAATATTCTCATATTTTCAAGAAAGGTAAATATTATCAAGGCATTTTTAATTATTTTACCTTATCAAAAGATTTTGAAGCATATTATGATTTTTAAAAAGGTGTTGTAGAAGGAGGACATTGAGAAACTTATTTATACTTGCTTTTACAATATAGTCTCTCAGCACATAACTATGTTATTTTAAAATGACTATTAATTGATAGTTTCAACTCAAATTAGGTCCCACTATTTTATAGAAATCATGTTTTATTAGATGTTTTGATATTATATTTCATACATAATGATTTTCCAAAACTATTTTTCTGTGAACACCCATATGACTCATGTAGTACAAGGTGTATTTGGATGGAGGAAGCAAATGATTTCGAAGAATCTCTAAATCATTGTTGCAATGAAAGTACCTTCTACCTACGTGAACAAGATGACGATGAAACCAAATGGACACCATGATCAAGGTATGATGTTCTTAATTTTGGGGATCATTTTATTTTATCATATGTTGGGGAAATAATACTTCAAGTATTATGCTGTTGAGATCAAAATGAATTTGGATGAAAATGAGAGGTATAAGGAAACCATTGAGGTTAAAACATGTTAGGGTTATTTTTTAGGTTTATAAAAAGAACAACCTAAAGGATGGGTGACAACCCATTGGATGGGTGACAAGCCATAGGATGGGTGAAAACCGGTCGCATCTGGAAAGACTGCAGGAATTGAACCCACAACCAAAGGGTGAAAAGGGCGCATCACCTACCACTGGCCTACTTGAAGTCCCGGGTTACTATGACTTATTATTTTTGTAAAATGTTTTTATGGAACAATAATAAGTTTATTTTTGTAAATTATGTTTTATCAAATGAATATACTTAGTATATAAAAAATGATTTAGTGATTAAGTGATAATGTTTGTTGTGGAAGACGTTCTCTTTTTTGAGGAAACATTATATTCCTATAGAAGATAGAATACTATTGGATTTTAATTGTGGAATAATGGTTTAAATTTTAGTTTCGAAGAATCTTTATTTTTATTGTGGACGTATGATGACGTGGTTAATTTATGAAACTGATTAACTTATCACGGAGAATATGTGATTAGGTTAATTACTTTTCAATATTAGATTTTATGAGTAACTGATGTTATTTGGTGACAAATTATAAGATTTATCTTGGAAGACAATGTAATTAAATCCTTATGAGATTTTTGTTTCAATCTTAGTTTATATTACTTTTGAATAATTTTAGGGATATTTTTTTATTGAATGGTCTTTATTGATGATTGGGTTTTGTTTGACATTTTTTAGAGATTAAGAGTAGTTTTTCTTCTTGTAAAAGATTGTCCTCTTTGAGTATTATCTGATCTATCACTAACCATTTTGGTTTTCATTGATGTCTAAAGACAAGGGAAATATATAGTTCATCATTTTTGGATTATTCTATCCTCTAGAAGTTGATTACAATGCTTTTAATGTGAACAAATCATCATGAATACTCACCATTTTGAGAAAATATGAATTTGTCTTAGAAATATAGTAAAGCATTAAAGTTTACATGAAAAGTAAGTATGTTTCCATACATTTTTAGATAATCCCATAAATAAATTTATTTATGAAAAGTAACGTAAAACAAAAATGTTGTCTGTTAACTTTTCCTTCTGGGGAATCAAAGACCATCACATGTTTGTGATTTTCTAGTGGTTAACTTTCTCCTAATCATGTTTTCTATCACTCTCCATCAAAACTTGACCGTTTTTTCTTTCTTCCATATAAATGTTTTCCTACAAGGAATCCTGGTAGGGGTTATCTCATATGACCTTTATACTTCTCTTTATTTCTTTTAATGTGATAGTTTTACTGACTCTTTTCCAATGTTGGACTTTTAATGAAGTTTTGAAGCCCAGTTTTAAAATTGCGAGGACGCAATTTCCAAAAGGGGGGAAGGATGTAACATCCCAGATAAATAAGGAATAAGGAACATTTCATATTTATTAATATTTGTGAATTAAATATTAATTTTACATTAAAGGGGATGATATGTTCGATGGACGACCTGATATGCAACATCAGGTTTCTTTGAAATCTTACATTGCACACTAATAATATAATATTATTATTTTAAATGTTATTTAACTCCTAGCTGTTGTATTGGAGGGAATGAACATAAAAAAAAATATGATTATACATGTTGGTTAAATTTTTTCACATTTTTTCAATAAAAAGTTAGAGGCTTAAAATTTGAATGAATCTAATTTTAAGCATAATTTACATTAAAAGGTCGATTTACACCTTTTAAGGGAAAACCCTCCTTAAATCTTAATTTGGTCACCTTAATACATTAAAATTGACCAAATACTATCCTTCTTTATAATGGGGACATCAAAATTTACTTTTTGTAAATTTTTGGAAATTTTTCGATAAAGTTCTTTTTTTAATAGTGAAAATATTGTATTTTAATTCAAAAATGCATTTTAATATAATTTATTTATATTTTTATGTTATTATTTTAATTGGTTTTAAAGTGTAATTAGAATATATTTTTACCATTTAATCCAATTTTGGTCATTGGAATTAATTTTAATTTGAAATTGGACATAAACAAGTGTCAATCTTTTGATAGTTGTTGTTTCTTAAAAACACGCTATTTTTTAACAATGGGAATTAATTTAAAATTAATTAATGCCACATCTATGTTTTCAATTTAAAAAAATATACATCATTTTTTAATTCATAATATCAAATAAATCTTAGGCTGAATTTTTGGTATTTTTCTGAAAAAATTCATTTTTTGATGTATAGTGAAATCATTTAGTAGTAGTTAAAAAACAGAATTTTTCATTTAAATGAAATTTTACCGCTTCTGTGTATTGAATTTAAAAAATTATACATTCATGGTTGTTGTAAATAATTAAAATTTGGTTCAATAATATGAAAATATTTTTTAGTGAATAGTAACTTTTGACTTTTATTTACCGTGGTTAAATGTAAATACGGTAATTCAAGGTAAAAATAATATTATAATAATTCAAAATTACCTTAACACTTGTCCAAACCATATTGGTTGAGTCATTTATGACCATGGAAATCTTTGGGTCGATTTTTGGACCCCACTGAGCTACTTGAGAGTGATAATGACAATTTAGATTAATTAAATTAAAGTAAAGGAAAAAATGAAAAAAAACAAATATCTTTTCATAAATTAATTATTATATGGTGTTATATAAGTAATCCTTTTGACTATAAATATTCATTGGAAATAAAAAAATATTTCATACATCATGTAATTTTTTAATAATTTTTAGACATCATATAAGTTAAATTATTTAAGACACGATAATGATGTAGTGTTTACCTCATTAATAAACCATTTAAATAAATAAGATTATAAATATTAAAATAGCATCCCAAACTTTTACAATTCTTATTGGCTAATTTTATTTTGACCATGAGGCATCGTATCGTTGAATCTAATTATTTTTTATTCTTTAGAAACTGAATATCATTACATAATAAAATAATATTATCACACTTTTCTAAAGATCCCCTCCTCCCCCTTATAAAAGGAGACAACTTTTAACCAATTCCTCACACCTCTCAAGCATTTAGTATTGTCCAAAATCTACCCAATTAAGCTCCCTACATCCCTCTCCTCCTCCTAAAAGCCTTACCTTATGCATAAGGCACTTCAAGAAGTCTTTTTGGTTTAAACCAATGGAAGTTAACCAAATTAAAGGTAAAGGTTTCCCTTAACTTCTTTTATTTTATTTTACTTCTCCAACCCATATACTCTTTCTATTCATTTATTTTATAACAAAACCATTATCCTCAATATACTGTGATTTTTTTATGAGAATTATTTTAACTACACTTACACACACCTCTATCTAATGGGTGAAGAACATAATGTTTCTGTTGATGGAAAACTAACGCCTCACGAAATGATGATTGTTCGATTATCTCCTAACTCATCTCATGGTGGCCATTAAGATGGAACTGTATTTATATATGATATATATTATGTTTATATTTTCTTTATTCTTCTGTATTTTACATTTATATCATACCTTTATGGTTTCCATTATGGGTAAACGCGATAATTTCATTTGAGGAAGTGCGGACTACCGCCCCCTCAAAGTGATATGACTCGTTAATGCCATATGTGTGACATATAAAGGATGGATTTAATGATATTATATAAGATATTATACATTAATTATAATATACATTTTTATCGTTATGTTTTAATTCAATTAAAATAAGAAATATAAATGAAAGTAGCGTTCATGCGTAAGTACGACTTACCATCTCCATGAACGGTGCATTTCATTTCTTACCTCCAAATGTTTTGTACTATTATAAATACATGTATATAATAGATTTATATAATATATAAATCATGAATATTATTCTGGATATAATGAACTTTTGACTATGTGAACAAATTGTAATTATAAGAAGTCTATTTTTGACTCAAGTACCAAATATCGACCAAATGACCATTATTAACTAAAATTATTGCATATAATCTATAACATGGTAATATGTGATATAAAGAGAATAATAAAATTGAAAAATGTTCTTAATCAATTAGAAATTATCTTTAGTTTATTATTCAGGAAGAACAAGGAACAAACAAGTCAAGTCGGACAAGAGGTAAGGATATATCTCATCTCACTTTTAATTCCGTGAGATTTCCATTGTTCACCACTTATTAATTGAATGTGGTGTATTTTATACTTCCATTTGATATATATTATCATGATTATAATTATATTAATGGTATTCTATGATTATTTTTGTGGTTATTATCTTTTGGTCATATGACTCAGATGATTACAACGTGGTAAAGGGTTTCATCTCACATTTATTCACGTGAGATTCATGCTATATTTTCCACTATTTACTTTTGTGTGGTGTATGTAATGCCCATGATTGTACAATTTATGTAATATACATTAATTTATGAGTATTTACATCTTCATTGTATGATCCTTCTATCATGTTGTGTCTGTTTTTTAAGTTACCAAATCGATAAGGGAACCCTTCACCCTTCTCTTTCAAAAAGACATGTTTTTGTTATGTATTTTAATTTACATCTTATTATGTTGGTATATGTTATTATATATCCTTATTGATTAAAATTTTATTTCTAACTGATGAGATACCCTTTTTATCTCATCATATAATTTTCTGAATTTTAATGTGATGTCGTTAGGCTATCGAATTTTGAAAAGGGAACTTTTTAACCCAATTTCAATTCTTTGGGTTCAACTTGTACTTCTTGAATATGTAGTCCTATGAATATGTGTGAATGACCTGTGATTGTTTTAAACATAATATCCACTTATATTTGTTGTATTTATATTTTTCACACATAATTATGTGATTGATTTATCCTTAATTTAAGGATACCATCTTTATAAGGGATTTCATTTCAATTTACATTTCCACAGAGACTTCATTGTTGTTATGCACCAAATAACTATTATATAGTTTATATACTATAATTTGACATATTATATCATAAATCCATTTATTCTCATGATATTATAAAGTTCGGATTACATGTTATTCTTCAATTATTGGTATTTAAGCATCTATATTTTTGTTAAAAAATCTCTTTAACTAAAATATCATTTTAAATGTTTTAAAGATTTATTATTATAAATATTTATCATTAATGTCCATGTTTTCAAAATGGGTTTTAGGATTTATTTAAATAGACATTAATTTTTTCAAAGGACAATTCATTTAAATGCTTCAAAGTGGTATGTGACACTTTGATTCAAAAATAACTTTTTAAATGGTTTTGAAACTGATTTGATAGAGGATTGTTTCTTTCAATATCTTGATTTCATATATTGGAATGTGGAAATTTTATATTTCTTTTATACTTGTGTTATGTGTTATGATTATGTTATGGTTATTGGGAATTGTTTACATATACATGTGGTTCTGTGATAAACCTAGGGTGGGTGAGCCCGAGATAGCTCTCCAATGCATTGGGTAATGTGACAGAGGTAAATGTGATGTTTATCCTAAGAGATTTATGGAATATACTAGGATGGGTATTCCAAGTGTAACTCCCTACATATCTGTGATATTGACAATGTATGTTTGATATGGATTCCATAAGTAACCTTTATGATTTATGATTTGTGTGTTTTATTCATAAATCATATGATTTCGTAAGGTATGTCATGGTTGAAAAGTATGGTTTCTTTGATTTTTATTTATTGATGGGATAATGTTTTCCTTCATTATTTTATAACCCTTACTGAGCTTTTCATGCTCATGCCATGTTTTTGAAAAATTTTCCACAAAACTTAAAAATGAATAGGGTTAAGGATGGGATCAAGGAAAAGCCATGTTATCTAAAACATGGAACTAGACATGTTTCTTTTTAAGAATTTTTATTTTATGAAAAAAATGGATAATTTGTAGTATCTTATACATATAATATTTAAGTTATATTTTAATTGTTATGCCTAATTCTCTAAAACTCTAAACCTAAAAAGATCATCCTTGTGAATTATTGATTTAACTCAACATTATGTTATGTTTAAGGTCGGGTTCTTATATAATCGGCCTGATAGTCTATTCCATAAGCTTGAGAACATATGGTAATGACTTTATTTTCCATAATCTTGATGGCCTGTGGTAATGACATTGCTTTTCATTGTCTTCACAACCTATTGTAATGAATTTGTTTTCCATCGGCTTGACAACCAATGGTAATGACTTTGTTTTTTATCTTCTTGAGAACTTATGGTAATGACTTTTTTTTACATAATCTTAACAACCTATGGTAATGGATTCTCTTTCCATTTCCCTGATAATGTATGGTAAGGAATTTGTTCTCCATCTTTTTGACAACCTATGGTATTGACTTTTTTCTCCATCAGCTTGACAACCTGTGGTAATGAATTGGTATTCCATCGGTCTGAAAATTGAGCGTATTCACTTTCTTTATCATTGGGATGATATTTAATCATATTCTACATTCATTATTTCAATTATTTATTTTCTGTGTTGTATTTTTTTTTTTCATAATACTTTGAAATCAACAACTTACTTGAAATCTTTGACAGGTAATTTTTTTCACTTTTCTTTTGTGTTTTTATTTCTTGCTTTTTATCCTCGTAATTTTTTTAAAAAAACCTTTCAAATAAAAATATTTTTCTTCTTTATTTTCTATAATTGGATTATTTATCTTCAAATCTCATATGTAGAAATCCAACGGTCACCCAAATTCTCCTATAATGAGAGGACCCTCTCCTCAAACCCACACTGGTTCTTCTTATTTCTCATCAAACCTCTACTCCCCTTTTTAATACTTGGTACGATCATCTCTTTTTTCAATTATGATTATTTCTTATTATTTTCCATTAATCCTACCAATATGTCTTCAAATACTTTCTCAGAAATTTATTTCTTCATATAGAGGTTAGTTTCACGAGATTTCATTGATATTTATGACTTAATGATAAAAAGGATTATTTTGTTTCAAGGTTGGGAACATATTTTTGTCGAGAAACCAATAGCTTAGGATCCAAATATAGTTTAAGGAGTTATAAAATTATATAACACTGTGTCATTTGAAAAATATTTGATTAATTTTTCTATGTACAATTGAAATTTTTCTAGGTCATTATAAAAAGTATAAAATTTAATCATTTTTTCTACTAATGGTGATTTCTTCTGTCCTTTTCAAAAGATACCTGAGGAAGCTGGTACATTAAATAATGAAAGATTTGAGAAGTCACTATTTTTATCAATTAAGAGAGATTAAACTTATACCATCTATCTATAGATAACTTGTTTATCATTCTTTGGTTGCAAGGGTTTTATATTCCAAGGAAAGGGGACAGAGAAACTCTTAAGTTTTCTGATATCATAATGTTAAACTATCTTCTGGATTTGAGAAAGGTACATCTCATGAGTTAGATTTTCGAAACTATCATAAATGTGAATTATGGAGCAATTAAGCCTCATATTCTCATGTATCCAACCATTCTCACAATGTTTATTATTGAAAGTTTGATGTTATTCAGTATTACAGTGACATGATAATTTAAAGGGATGAATATTTCATGGATAAGAAAAAAATATAATAAATAAATTGAATGTATGTTTTTATGAAAAGTCAAAACTTTTTGTCAAAGATGTGGAAGAATCGATACCAAATCAATCGACACCACTTCTAATAGAATCATCTCCAGGAGTTTTAGTCCCTCAAAATTCAGATCCTCAAATCAGTGCAAAGCCAAAGAAGAATACCAAATATAATAACGATGTTATAGCTATGTAGAGAAAAGAGAAAGAACAAAGATAATAATGTGATCCTAAGTTTGTCCTTGATCTAGCATAAGATCTAGATGATAATATGAGAATATGGGATACTCTAAAAGCAAAGAAGAAGAAGATTAAAATTTTGAAAAGAAATTATCAAGAGTTTGATATTTCAAAAATTATAAAAAGTGATGAGTTACCATGTGCTTAACTAATATAAGAGATTCAATAATATCTGATCAAACAGACTCTTCCAGAGAAAGAGAATGGAAAAAATAGTGGAACATGTTATTCAATAGCCTTCACAAAAGGATGGTGAAAAATAAGATGAAGATGAATTTCTTATGGTATATCATTAGATTTTGCAGAAATGTAGAGAAGAATATTGTCTTCAAAAACAAATTGAAGGAGTTTAACAACAAACTCCTCAGGATGATCAAGCACCATTTCAATCTTTAGAAACTCAATTAGAATGAATTCCTTCTCTAGTTAAGCAAGTGTCTCAAACTTATCATTCCTAGAAATTAATTATGATTAGTGAAAAAGTGGAGGAATAAATATATGAAAAAGAAAAAGAGGAAGGAAAAGGAAAATATCATGATGAAGACCCAAGCCGATCCAATTAACTGGAATCTTATGATAATGATATAGATTTAGAGAACACAATTTCTTTGAATAAAAGTGACTAAATTGTTCATGTTTTGAGAAGGATTGAAAGTAATATTCCTTATTTCCAAAAATTGAAGGAAATGTGGATTCCATTATACAAAATAAAAGGAAGAAATTTGTTTCAGTAAGAGAGCTCAGAAAGAGAGTAATATGAATATAGGTTTATCTAAAACTTTTGAGTGACAGTTATGTTTCTCATAAGAATGATTGCAACAAGATGAACAAATTGTAATAAAAAACAGAAATCTCAGTGATTTAATATGATTAATTAATTTAATACTTAAGGAATATTTAAAATGACTTTTCTATTTCTTTCAATAATCACAATAAGGAAAATATTGAGAGGTTGAATCAGATTCCCAAAACCCATGGTGCTAATCCTCTTTAAGTAAAAGAGTTTTATGAATGGTTGAATACTTTTCATTCAGAGTTTTTGAAGGTTTCATCTTTTAAAAATGAAATTGTTTTGTTAAAGAAACAAAATATTATGGTGACCCAAGAAAATAATAATATTAATGACCGAATTGATACACTAGAAGAAGTGATCAGGATTCAAGAAGACATAGTCAAAAACCAGGATCAACTCTTTATAGACCAACAAGAGCTTCTCAAATATCAGGGTGTTTCTATTTGGGAATAATAGAATGAAATGAAGTACATGAAGGTTGTTATTCATGAGTTGATCAAGAAAGAAAATGAAAGAGAAAACAAATGGATATTTTTTTGTATCTGTCTTTATTAATTGTTATTTGAAATTTTATGAACTTTTGATAATTCAATAGGGTTTATGTTTTCTTTTCCAATGTTTTTTATTTTTGATTATATCAAATCGTTTTAGGAAACCCAATACTACACCATTTTTTCAGTAAATCACAACAGCGGAGAATGTTTTATAAAATAGGGAGTAAATTTGACAAAGGGAGGGTTATTAATGTATTACTCAAAGTAAAACATTAAATAAAAGAATAATCCTAATCAAGGAAAATATATATGAATATGATATTTAGTAATGTCTATACCTATGAATACAATCCTTAGGAATTTCTATACCTAAGGGGGATTTAGTTTTATTCATTTCCTCATCCAAAAGAGTACATAACTCATGGGTAGATAAGTATTTCTTTCTAGTTTTTCATTGTGTCTTGTTCTTTTAAAAATGGTGGGATTGTTATGTAAAATGTCTTCTTTTAACTTTTATGTATTTTTTTTGGAAATCGCAAGTCTCTTTATACTCATTTCTCAAATAAAGGGTGTACTTTGAATTAGGTTTTTCTGTTTATATTGCTAACTCTAACTATTGTACTAACTCTATATATATTACTGACTCTGTCTATTGTACTGAATATGTCTATCATAATGACTATATCCATTGTACCCACTTTGTATATTGTAATGACTCTATCTATCATACTAAATCCGTCTATTGTATTGAATCTGGCCAACGTACACACTCTATCTATCGTACAGACTCTGGCTATCGCACCCACTCTGTTTATCATACTGATTCTAGCCATTGTAGTTAATTTGTTTATCGTAATATTCTCATCATACTCACATTGTGCATCATAGTCACTTTACATCAAATCAATATTTTTTACTAAGTAATATTAATCGTACTCATGTTATAATTTTATCACATGCATGATTTTATTCATTTTTTCTAAACACATGTTCTATATCAATCGTACCCATGTTTTCATTTTCATATACATATTTTTTTAACTAAACTGATTTTGTGGAGTTAGTTATGAACAAACTAGAATGATGTCGGGTTTATTTATTTCAATATGACCATTACAATGATAGGTGTCCAAGTCCCTCCACATTTTCTGGATAAATATAACTATTAATGAAAGTATGATCATTGTAACCATAGGGCTATAAATATGAGGTCATTGGAAGTAGAGACTGCAACATTAGATGCTTCCAAGTTCTATAGAGTTATTATGTTACTTCTCTATACTTTATGTGAATGCTGTGAAATTAAAAAACATGAACAGATCGTTCATAGTTTTAGTATTTCAATAAGTGATTTGTTTCTCTTTGTGCATCTAATAAGGTGATAACGATCGAGGGCTTCCAGGGATAGGTAAACAATGCAACTAATCATTTTATCGAGGTATTTCATGTGTTTTAAAGGCAGAGGTTATGATTACCTATAAAATCTAGGTATTTTAGGGATAGCAAGATAGACGTTTCGATCATTTTATCGATGGCATATCGGTGTTGGTATGACTAACCTATTATCCTAGGAGAAATGATACCCTACTCTTTGGGATAAAATATTAATAATATATTTTACTTTTTGGCTGCTTATTGTAATATAAAAATCATCCTTTTAATTATTCTTCGTAATGGTATTCTTTTTTAATTATTTTAATTGCAGCTTATACTTTTAATATTGATTCAAAACGCTATATGATAGAACCATTTAAAATTCTTATTTCTATGATATTATTATTTAACATGAATACAATTGTGTCATAACCAGCTGTATCATAAAAATATAATCAGACTCAGAGTCAGTTTGATAATTTTTTTTCTTTTTATAATTGGCTTTGTGAATTTTTTTAGTTTATGTTAAGAACCTTCAAGGTTTTAATAGCAATTTTTAAATATAAAATTCACCCTCCTTCCCTCTTGTATTTGTTTCATCCCATATCCATTTAGATATATTAGAATTCACCTTTATAGAATCATTTTGATTTCATAAATATGATTTATATTCATTAAATATTTCTATATTACCTTCCATATAAATGAAGAATGAAAAATTAATCACATAATTTCATGGAGGTTAGAGTCCACACGTTTGGATGAGTGGAGCTATCATTTTCCAATGGAAGATAATGTAAAAAGTTATAGAATATATCAAAATTATAGAAGAATAATTTGTAATAAATAACATATAAAAGTATAGATCTATCATAATAACCAACTGTGAATTATTCGGATTGAAAATGAATCATATCACTATGTGGAGGCAGTAGTTCACAGATATTTTTTATCGATACTCTCATTTCCCAGTTTATGGAGAAGAGGTGGGAAATTGTTGTAAAATAATCACAATAACATCTCCATGTATTTTTTATACTATATTTTTCATGTTTTTGAAGATAACATAATTTTTTATAATGTGTAATAAGAAATAAAATTGAAAGCGATCAGTTTAGATTTATACATCTTCTTTGAGATCCCTCTTTTCGATTACACATTAATCTTTGAATGATTTTTCATAGGAAAATACCACGTGATCAAGGTTTAAAGGTAGGAATTTAGGATTTCTTTATATAATTAATTATCTAACACATAAGGATCAATTTTTGTGAATAGCAGTGGAGAATACATTCCCTTTTATAAGTGAGGGGAGGAACGCACATGGAATTTCTTAAAGGATTTAAATAATATAAGGCCATTTATATATTAAATTGGATCCAAATATACCCAAATTAGAATTGAGGATAATATAATGCATAAATATCTTAAAAAATAATAATTATAAAATTTTAGGTTTCATTAATACACTTATCTATTTTTTAACCCCACCACAACCCCCCAACAAACATCTTTTAACCTAAACCATGGTATCAAAATATTACATTTTATACATTTCATTATGACTAAAAATTAAGTGGAAAAAATTATATTATATTTATAATGAAAATAAATATTTAATATATTTTAAAATATTAAATTTTTATTATTTTTTTAAAAAAATTATATAAGTCTGCGTGTCATAATGAAAAACTAGTTTTAGATAAATTTATTTTTAATTGTAAATCTAGATTTCCTTCCATTCTATTTCATATAGAAGTCATAAAATGACTGTTAAAATATATTACTAAAAAATATAAAAAATATATAAAAATATACATCTCTCTCATTAAAACAACTAGTAAATTGAGATTAATTTAATTTGTTCTGATATAATCACATTGTGTGCATAAAACAGTAATAAGATAAAAAAATTTAAACCAAAGTTGATATTATAAAAAAATAAAGTATAATACTGACAAATATTTAATTAATTATATTATTATAATTTAAAGTTACTATGGTTTTTTAAGAACAAATTCCAAATGTTATTGTACTTTTTCAATCACTTTTTTTCGTGGAAAAAATGATTGTTTAAGAAAAATTTGTATTTCATCATTCCCAAAAAAATAAACAATTTTAGATTAATACAAAAAATTTACCTTCAGATAATAATTATATTATGATTCTGAAAATGATATCATTACTTCAAATATAATTTCTAATAACGGTATAACATAATTATAAATTTTTATCAAAAAATACACTAAAACATTTTTTAGAAAAACATATTTTTAAGTATAAAATGACATTACTAAAAATTAAATACATATTTATTATACATAAATCAATAAATATCAATTATTTAAATTATTTATACAAATGTGTAATATTGAATTGATTACTATTAAAATGGTTCAGTTTAATATCTTGTCAATAAAGGATCACAATATCATGGTTTGTTTAGACACAGTGATGCACGTTGTTCAAGATATAAAATATTTAATATTTATTTAAAATAGAATACATATAAAATAATAGGGTGTTATATTTTTAATACATTGTAGTAATGAATATGTTTTAATAATTTATAATGGGGATTAAACAAAACAATTCAAGTTATTTTAAATGTTGTTTAATATTTAAATCATTTATATTTATAAGGGATGTACTTTTTGACTTCCTTGGTGACTATTTAAGATGGATAAATCCCAATAAGAAGTGTTTAATAACATTCCATCTTGAATAATTTTATAAATCTCTATATGTGAAATATTATATTTCTCTTGTTTATTTAAAATATTTTAAACCAAGGTTATAGTAGTCCTTGACTTGAGGGATGTAACACCACATTGATTTTCATGTCATTTCATTTAAGGAGGATGTTTGAAATTTGATCTACATTAGGGATAAATTATCTAATCAGTCTTTAAACTATGAATTTGAGAATTAAAAACCCTCCTTAGTATGTTTTGGGACATGGAAAAATCTTACATGGTCATTCGGTTTCTCTCATGAAAGTAAGGGAAGGTCTCAGCTAAACAAAAAATGAAATTTTAGCTATTTTAGTAGTTCACATTGTGACCCTTAGGGTCACACCCTAAAGGATGTAAGTGGGGTTTGATAACCCTTACATAGGGTATTCACATAATTAGTTCATTATTCATCTCATTAATGGTACATTTACATAGTTCTTCAGGGAACCTTACATAGACTGTTCATGTCGTGAATGGGGCTCGATGAGAGATGACTATATTGACTTAATTTGTAAAATTCTTGAACCCCTATATACACCATGAACTTATCATTTTTAATTTTAGTGGGTCCTTATTCAATTTATTCATGTTTTTATCCTGAAGGTTTTGGTCGGGAATGGTGTTCATTATGATTTTAGTTGTGTGTAATTCAATTATTTTACTATCCTACATGGGGTTTGGGGAGGTTTTGAGGAACATAAGGATGAGATATTGATTAATCCCCATTCCCCAAATCACTCTCTTGGCCTACCTTTGTTAATATATGCTCTGGGTATGTTTTATTTATGTTTTGTTCTATGTCCATCCATTATCATATCTTTTTCGTTTCCCTTTTTTGGCCCTCTAATTTGATATATATTTGGACTATGCTTTGGTTAATATTGAACTAGATAGTAGTAAAACAATTTTACAGTGATGGGGAATTAATTTTCATTATAGAGAGGAGATTATTTATGTTTTATATGAACCCATAAAATGTAGTTTTGTTTTTTCATATATACATGGTTATTTTTTAGGATATTCTGAATATTTAATTTAATTGTAATAAGTAATTATAAATGACTATAATTATTTCTTTATTTCATGTGGTGTGAGATATATCCTCGATAGTTATTCAAGGATAGGTAGGTTCATGAAAAATATTGTTCAAGGATTTTTGAATCATAGAAAATATATTAACATTATTTTTAAGGAAGTTCATCCCTTTAATACATGCTCATATACATGTTTATGTTTAAATATATTTCATTCATAAATTTTTTATGGGACTAGGTAGATGAATTACTATCCCAAGTGAGCTTTAACACTCTAGGTAATTGGGGTCACTGGGAGACTATGTATAAAAGGTGAAAGAATGAAAATTGAGTTGACAAGATTCCATGGGTAGGTATTGGGGATCAAGATCAGACACATTTTGGATATTATGGGTTCCCATAGGCTAGTTGAGTAGGTAATGTAGGATTATTCTAGGTGATGATGGGTGAGATGTACTATGTACCACACCATATGAGTAACACTATCATAAGGGTGGATTGAACCTAGATTGTTTTATTTTTTGGATGAGACCTTTGGGCCTATATTAGGTGTGTTGAAAGGGATTTCGTCTACTGATATTTTGTGATATCTCACATAAGATATGTGATATGAGTCCCCGCCTATGTCAAAGGAGATTATGGATGGATTAGTATTAAGATTCCATGGGGAATTATAGATAGAAAGAAAAGAATAGTTCCTAAGAAGTGGGAATGGGAGTGATAATGTATTTATTATAATAGGATTGGGTCCAGATTTTTGGTAAACGATTAGACTACATGCAATGAAATCACTAAGGGGTAAAAGGTATGAAAATATATCAATGTTCAGAGCATGTGGAGGGTCTATTGGTAATTGTAGATGCCTTGACATCTGAGATGATATTTTTTGTGATGAAGATATACATCTATGTGACTTGTACTTGGGTGACAATTAGTGAGTTCGGTGCCTAGTTTTGGGTATTCTTTGTGTTTTACATGTTTGTTCTAGGTGTTGAACTCTTGTGGAGGATGCGATACTTGGGCCTAACCTTTTCTTGAGTAATAAGTCATTGATCATGTGCTTGAACTTTCCTTATGTAAGCTTGGGTCGAGGAATGACCATGGAGGGTTGTTTCAGGGTATGATGAAAAAATAAAATGGTATAAGTATCCTTGACAAAAAGTGGTTAAATGACCACTATGAGAGGGTCGGATAATGATTTGACATGAGAAATGGTCGACGGACCATCACTTCAGTGATAAGGTAGTAGGTTGAGATGTATATGTGGGATTGTTCCTTGTTCAATCAGGTAGTGGTTTATGGTTTGTATCATATCCAACCTAGAGTATGTGAGTATGGTTTGGGTATGAATATCATGATTTTGGAATAGTACCAAAACCGGTGTATATGGATGTTGTAGTGTCCTAGTTATAACATGATGACTTGATGCATTGGGTGTCATCGTTTCTTATTGGGAACACAAACCCCAATTGGCATGTGTGACATATTTAATTTATTCATGTATAAATATATATGATTGAATATATTTGGGGGAACATTGTGAGAAAATAATGAGATGAGTTTTTCACATCCTACAGAGGAACTCTTGTTCCTGTGAAGACCATATATAAACTTTTTTTTCAAAAAAATGGATGTGTAGTGGATCAGGCTTGAGAAGATTAGTGAGTTTGGAGAGATAAGTCTATTGAGGCACAGATATGGCTATAGGGATCTTGTATCTTTTTTTTATGTGATCATCCTAGTGGTCGACCAGTAGATGGGTGGTCGTATACTTTAACATGGTTCATTTTTATAGCATTATGTTTAAAGATTATGCGAACTTAGAATGTATTTTGTGAATTATTGTGGTTATTTTTCGTATTTATTGACTCTAATTCAAGTTCTATGCCTCCCAATTGTAAGGATTGGGTCATAGACACTAGTGAGTAGCTTCTTGAATATAGGTGTGTTCTCTTGAGGACACATGATACTTCAGCTCAAATGGGAATTCTGGGTTGGGTAATCACTAAATTGTATCATATCATTTATAAAAATAATATGACTAACGCTGTCAAAAGTTTTTTGTCTTAATATTTAGGGAAGTAGATGATGGTTGAAATAAGAATGTGTTAGATCATTTGATTGACATTGGACTATTGCTTTAAGAATACCTTTTTATTGGGACATCCTTGTAACAAGAAGTACAAAATTGTTGTTCTTTATTTTAAAAGTAATTATTAAGTGGTTTTCTCAATATGGTGTGTTTACTAGAGGTGTTATTTATGGTTCTAGAGCTTAGAACCTTGGAATGAGGCTCATGTGTATGAATTATTTTCAACACATAGAACACACATGATATATGTGTGATTATGTGTGATTGGTTACAAAATAGAGGTCTAACTGATTAATTATTCAATAAGAATTTCTATAACACTTATTTATATAACATGTTTCTAGAATTCTACGTAGTTGGATGATGATTTTCACTCATGATCATCTCTTCGATGGATGTGCATGTGGATTTTGTGGTGGGAGGTTCTTGGGGGATGTATATACAGACCCTAAATTAAAGGGATGTACTGAGTCCCAAAATTGGTCATTGCATACATTTAATTACTAAATTAGATATCCTAATATAGATGAATAAATGATATGAAAGGCTAAAGACTAATATGAGAATGGTAATGGGATTCTATGAGAATTGGTTTTGGTTACATAAAGAGTCAACATCATCTTCTAGAGTTTTTTATCATACAGATCATTGGTAGAATTATAATTAATGGAACTGATAAAATGAATTAATGTATATGATTTCCTTGCGATTAAAGGATATGAGGTACTTGATATTTTTTTGGAATCAGGATTGGGTTTTTAGGATAGGATCATTCAGATGTCTTGACCTTTAGATTCTAGATTCACTTTGGAGTAGCACGAGGGGGGAATGGGTGGATACTCATGGTTTTGGGAATAATGATTGGGTAGTGGGTGATTGCATAAGGGGAAATAAAATGAGTGAAATTCATTTTTTTTATTTTATTTACATTCATAGTGTGATTTTTAGTGGTATAGGGTTTCGAGACTAGGTTAGATGTTATATGAATCATGGGAGAAGGAATAAAGTTAGTGGTCATGATGTATGGGAGCATTGGTGGAACAATTTACCTTAGGAAGGAGACTGAGTGTCGGAATAACATTTTTTAGAATGTATCAGTTCATGTCTTAGTGAATGATTATTATGTTCATGGCCTAGTTGAATTATACATGAGTGAATGATCCATGTGTGGGTCTATTTTGGATTATCTAGATTGTACATGAACCAAAGTGGTGTTATGGAGATAGTGTAGTGGATAGATTTATGAATTTATGGATGCCTCAGAGTTTTTGGTGAGCATGGTAGATTTCCCAATGTGGTAGGAGGTTTAATTTGAAATGGATAGAGGTGTAATGGCCCGACCGACCAAAGTGAGTTCCAAAACATTAATTTTCAGGGATAAATTCAGTTGGGACCTTTTGGGGTTGGTGATTTAGTAACATTGTAAGGGAAACCTTATATTGGGGAGTATTATGTCTATCATGGGTGAAGGGCCCTCGTGTTGGATAGGTCATGGGTGAAGTGATATTAGTTAGAGAGATAGTTGAGGTGACATTGTATTGATAATGTGAAAGAATATTTTATTTGATCATATTCCTAGGGTAATACATTATTTTGAATTCATATATGGCATTGAATATATTTTATATGTTTTAATTAACCTTGATGTGGTGTTAGTGTGATCTAAGGGTGAGCCAGATTACTAGTGTTCTGGTGCATGGGGTGTTAGAAAGACGACTAGGGTAGGTGGTTTGTGATCCAACCATGGAGGTACACCATTAGTTGGGTTTGGACCTCTATGTTGGAATATAATGGATTAAATGATGACTTCAATGTTAAGGGATCATAATTAGGTTTTGAGTTGTTGTGTCAATAGGTGAAGCTAGAAAAATTTGGTTAGAGTCATCTAGAGGAGGATTAATTCTTTTTTTGGAATTTTACTGGGTGTAGTGGGGAAGAACTCATAATTGGAATTTTTTAAGGGGCGTAGTTGGATTGTTTTTGGACTGATAGAAGTGTGTTTTTAGTAGTCAGTCCCCATTGTGGGGTGAAACAAGGACTATAATGGGAATTCATGAGAGGATCCTAATAGTGGATATCACTATAATCTTGTATATGAAATAGATGACATCGTTGTGTGTTAGGAGATATGGGTGTACGATAGTTTCATCTCGATATTAATGTTAGTAGTGAGTAATTGGATCGGATTTTAGTGGATAGTGAGATTTTCTTTTTGGAGTGGAAAAATGAAATATCATTTGGAATTTTAGAGATAGAAAATATGGGTCCTTGGTGAATTGGAAACTATGGTATGTTAGGTTTGATGATGAAAGGAATATTTTGGATTCTCTAGAATGAAAATAAATTTAGGTGAGTTTATAACACCCCATATATTTCTAGATCATTTTTTTGGGAATGGAGTTTGAGTTTTGATCTGGAATATGGTTCATTTTCATAATTGTGGTTCACATCAGGAATATGGATGTTGGAATAGATCATTAAGAAGTTTTTGGATGTGGAACAAGTTTTAGTTAGTGGTTCAGGTGCTCAGGTGGTTGTTGAAGAAGGTTTGGGACAGATAGTATTTCAAATTTACAATATTATATTAATACCCATCATGAATCATATAACTCATTCCATGAATTATTTCATCCAAATTATACGACCCCTATATTAGGTATTCACACTCTTAATGGGGAATTCATTCCATGAACAGGACATTTACAAAGGCGGTCAAAGACCATTACATAGACTATTAACACTCTACACCATGGATCACACCATGAATGGTCTTGTTGATGGAGGATCCCTCTACCTCAATCAATTCCTATCATGATACCTATCCGCACTGTGAAATTGGTGTGATAACATAAAGGGCCCTCTACTTGAAGGCATTCACTATTTCAACCAATTAGATCGAGTCATTGACAGTGTTGGTTGTGTTTTTAGATGGGGTAATTCTATCCTTTTTTGGTATTAGGAGGTTTTGGAGGGGTTCAAGTGATTATAGGATATTATTGTATATGGTCCTCCTTCTTTCTCTTGATCCACCTCATATTATGGAGGCTCTAGGTATAACGAACCTCTCTTCTCATATATATATACATAACATCATTTTCATATAAAATTTAATACATTACATAAAGACACACCCAAAGAACATATTATTTTCGTGCCTTTGGATACATGGAAACATAGACATGGGTACATAAGAGAGCTACATTATCCCCAGTAGGTTCTCCATTACTATCACCCTTTATAGACGCAAAATTCATAATATATATCATCATAACATGGGGAAATGGAACATAATAAAGGGTGATATTTGATGCTTAGTGAGCATAATATATACCATCTATATTAGCCAATGATTGATTTCAGTTCCATCTTAGTGGAATGGTTTCACTACCTAAACCATCTTAGTATTCAAGGTTCACTCCCATGACCATCTTATTGGACAATGTCCTTTACTTATCTAAGTTGAATCCCCATTCAAGACTTGTATATCGGTTGAGATATGAATCTTTACCCAAATCATTAGAGGCTAGAACATAAATAAATCATATATGTGTGTTCCAACATATCATAAACAATCCTATCATACCCATGAAAGGAACTGGGTATCATAAACATTTCAACATATAATAACCTATGGAAAAGAGGTTGGTTTCATAATAATTTATAGAATAATAACCTATGAAAAGAACAGGGTTTCATAAGAATAAACATATGAAATAGAAATAGTTTTCATAAACATATAACCCATGAGTGAGAAATGTGTTCCACAAAGTTCATGCCATCAAAAAATAAACCGTTCAGAGAAAAAATATAAATGGTAACCTTGGATCATAGCCCTAGTAAGGCATGAGTAACACCAAAGGATATCATATTAGAAGGTAATTTATTTATAAATATCATTTAATAACATTTATTGAGTAAAATATCATTTTTTAATATCTTTTTTAAACATAAAATATTTTGAAAACCTTTTTCTTTGAATATGACCATGAAAACTTATAGAGGATGTTTTGAAACTATTTTAAATAGTTTTTTAAAACATAAAACATTTTAAAAAAATGTTTCCTTGAAATTTCTCTTATGATCCCATTTAAAAAATTAGATAAAATTTTTTTGAAAAAAATGTTCTTAATAAATTATATTTTTGATAAAAGAGAGAAATAAAGTCGGATTTTCATTAAAATGTTTTATAAATTATCTTAGGTAGAAAATATTGAGAAAATGGTACCGATTAATGAATATATCATTAAAAAATGGAGAAGAATAAAATTAACGATAGTTCTTAAGAGGTGTGTCATAAGACTTAATCAATTGAAGAATATTCGTAAATAATCCCCTTAAAAGATGAGATTGTAGCAGTAATATCTTGCCACTTTGGTAACATTGAATCATAATCCCCATAAAATAATAACCTGAATGATTCGTAAAATATAATGAAATAATTATATTCATGATCAAAAATTTCAAAGGGTATTATATACACCGCGTAAAGGAGTGTAAGTTCATAACATAACATTTGTCTCAATGGAGGCGAATTGAGACAAAATTACCTTATCAATTTGTTAATATCTGATATGTAAGAAATATAAAATAAAGATAATATAATAGATATGAAAACAACCATAAATTTATTTATAAGGATCATATAATACATTCATGCTAATTGTATACACCAATACAAATAAATCAGTTGTGAATAAGGCATAAGTCTCACAAAAATTATGGATAGACTATATTTCCACTTACCATATGACTTGATTCCCATCATACTCATTAAAAACTCTTGTATAATTAATATAAGGTTATCATAAATATATTAAATTACCATATTTAATTATATTATTCCATATATTATTTTAATAGGACCATTAATTCTGCTTTTATTAACAATTCATTGTTAAAGTAACATTTTGGGTAATAACAGCTTTGTTTTTCGCTTGTGGTTTTATTTGTTATAATTCTTGTCATATTACAGATACCATCATTTAATAGTAACAAGAATTATAACCATGATTTAAATATAATATATATTATTTATATATGTATTTTCATAATTTATAAATTCTATAATTCGGAAATGAAATACATTTTTCATTGAGGCGGGAGGTCGTATGTATCCATAAACATTATGTCCATTTTTTGACGTATTGAAGGAAAAAGGAGAAGTAATATATATATATATATATATATATATATATATATCTCTACTGGAATTATTATTTCATATATGTCACATATTTTTATTAAACCCATCCTTATTCTCTTCCATGTAATGTGTGAAATAATCACATTGCTTTGAGGAGGATGTAGTCCACACGCCCACAAACAATGTTATCGCATTCTCATAAAATGGAATTCATGAACATATATTTTATATAACAATTATAGAAACAAAAATAAATAATAAATATTATATGGATAATATAAAATAGTAATTACATCATTACATCCAATATTTTTAGGTGGTAATGGTAGAACGAATGACATTGAATTGTGAGGTGGTAGTCCTTTGTGCACAAAAAAAATGATTGTGTATCCAATTTTATAAAATTATTTGTGAATGTAAGTTATACCATTTGAAAAAAAAATCTTAGTATATTTAGGATATGAATTTTATTATATAATCATGTAATAAATATAATTTCTGCTGTGGATAAAGAAATAGAAAAATTTTTGTTAAAGGATGCCACCTCTTCTTTGGGTAACTAATTTTGGTTTGCACCAGAGGGATTACTTGGATGGATTTATAACCAAAGTGAAGCATCTAGTTTGAGTGTATGGGTTTTTGGAGGATATGGTTTTTGTTTTTTGTTGAGAAAAATATATTGATATGTGTGAATAAGTGAGTGGTTTGAGTTCCATTTTAAATGGGATTGTATGGAAAAATATTTACAAAAAAAATGATTTTGGTCATGTTTCGAGGTTGTTATTCCCTTTAAGATAATTTTTAACAACTAAGTAAACTCATTTTTACCTTAATTGTTGAACTTAATTTTAATTTATTAAAATAATTATTTTTTAAAAGAAAAAATTTACGTTATTATAAATTAAAATTTTTTATAATTAAAAATATTTAATCCATTTCTATAAATTATATTCTCATAACTAGAATAGATTAGTTTAAAATTAATCATGTTGGCGGGATGAGACGATGAGTTTTCTAATTGAAAATTTTAAAATGTTTTCAATATCTTTATATCCAATTTAATTGTAAATTGGTTTTGATAACCTATATTGGATTAAATTATTTATAATTTACATACTTATACTTTAAAAATATTAAAATATAATTTATCTGTTTATGTCAATTAAATGAAAAAGTAGTTCTAAATTAAAATACATTATTTTCCCTATTGATCCAAAAATTAATTATTTCATAAAAACCCAAAACATCACCCTAATATAATTTTGAAATTATAAATTCAAAAATTAATTTTATTTTATCAAATTATTTTTCTCTAATTAGCTAAAAATTAATTTTATTATTTTTCACAATATGACATAAAAATTAGTTTTTTTGAGAAAATAGTATTTTTCAAAACATATATACTTTATTAAAAGTTATATATTTTATTATCATTTTAAATTATTTATATGAAACCAATAAAAATGAAATTAAAAAAATTATTTATTATTCTTCATATTACTATGTTTAATGGCTATGTTAATAATCTCTTGTTAAATGTAATTATAATAATAAAATGTCATTTTGTAGAAACATTATGTTGCGTGTAATTCTATAAAAGTCGATGTTACATGTGAAGAAAGATTAACATAGTGTAACATATAAAGAAATTAACATGATTTAGTGTGAAATTCAACACATCAATGAAATTAAATCAAAAAAGAGTTCATATTCTACCCCCTAAAAATGCGATTCTCTATTAAAATTCATCATTCTGATACAAAAAATGAAGATACATATACCTCATTATATCCCCAAAATCCCACATTTCTTCCTATAAATTGTGGATTCTCCACAAAACATTGACTAGGAGAGTGGAATTGTTTCATGGAACTTTCTTTATAAAAAAATAAATCCATCTATTTGTTCCTCGTATGAATGACCTGGCTCTATCGATATAACCTTAGAGTTCACTACATGTGAAGGGTCAGGTATATACTTCGTCATGAGAGATAGATGGAATACATCATGGACTTGAGAGATGTTTGGTGGAAGATACAAGATATACATTATCATGCCAATAAGATCTAGAATTTCAAATGGAGCGATATACCTAGGGATTAGTTTCCCTTTCTTCCTAAATCTTATAACTTTATTCTAGGGAGGGATTCATAGAAACACATTCCCACTGATATAAAATTCTAGATCATGTTGAATACTATCAACATAAATTTTCTTCCAAATTGAAGCTTCCTTGATATGCTGTTGAATGGATATAAAATTCATTTCCATTTTTTCTAGTGATCTCAGGTCCTAATAGCTATCTTTCTTGAACTTCATTGCATTACATTTGAGGTTTCCATTTCATCTTGTAGATCTATTCCTAAGGACCCGTTTAAATTCTTGAGTGAAGGATATTTTTTGTAAGAAAACTCAACTAAAGGGTGTTTTTGATCCCAAAACCCATTGAAATTAAAGAAAACAGATCTTAAAATATCTTCTCGGGTTAAAATTTTTCATTTAGACTGACTATCCGTATGGGGATGATAACTAGTGATGAAAATCAATTCTGTATCATGGTATTGTTGAATAATTCACCAAAAAATTTCATAAAACTTCATATCCCAATCATATAAAAAGTAATGGGATACTCTATGTAACCTTACCACTTATTTAAGTTAGATCATTCAAAGATGATCTATAGAGAAGTCTTATCTAATAGAAACATTGTGTGTTAAATTTGTAAGGTGGTCTACTACGACCCATATAGAATTATTACATTTATAAATTTTGGGGAGTCCAGTGAAAAAATCAATGTTGATGTTCTCCCATTCCAATTATGGTATGGGTAATGGATGCAAAATTCCATAATAATTTTGTCTTTTAGGTTTAACTAGTTGACATGCCAAGCACTAAGACTCAAAATCTGTGATATCTCTCTTCATACCATCCCATCGAAGTATTCATTAAAATATCTATAAATTTTTGTACTTATAAGATAAATATGTAATGAAGATCTATGAGCTTCCATTAATAACTCCTTCAAATATGTAATGGATGGAATATATACATGTTTCCTAAAACTTATCACTCCATAATAATCAAGGTTGCACTTATGAACATTTCTAACCATTTATGTTGTTCTATATAATCATTTTTCTCATATTAAATCATGAATTTTATAGAGGGTTGAACATTAAATTCAGAAAGATAATATTTTATCCCTTCCTTCAGTATTTCAATGTTAATCCTCTGTAAGTCCACAAATATTGGATCATTTGTGATCTTAAACATGGATAATCTATCATGATCATTCTATCTAAAAGAATCAATCATATAATTTTCCTTCCTTGGGTGGTAAGGTATTTCTTAGTCATAATCCTTTATCTTCCCCAACCATTTTTATCTCATTCATGTTAAACTACTTATATGTGAATTTGTACTTCATTATTTTATGATTGGTATATATATCACTCTTTTCCTGTTATAGATAATGTCTCCACACATTTAATGAAAAAATAACCATAGCTAAGTACAAATCATGAGTTGGGTAATTTTTTAAATGAATCTTCAATTTTTATTAGGAATTGTATATAACAATTTTATTATGAACAAACACATCCCTATACCTTTGGGATGAATCAATATAGATTACAAACCCTTCTCCACTAAAGGATAATATAAGAATAGGTGTGTTAACTAACATTCTATTTAGTTACTTGAAATTATCCTCACATTCATCTACCCGGAGGTAATTGGAAGCTTTCTAAGTTAATTTTTTATAGGATTAGATTTTAATGAGAAATTACACCATAACCATTGATAAGATCCTTATAAGTAAATAAATTTATCAATCTCATTCACTATGGGTTTTATGGGCCAACATTCAATATATTTTATCTTTCCGGGATCTACTTCTATAGCCACTCTTGGGACTATGTAGCCCAAAAAAGGAAAACTTTTGAAGCCAAAATTCTCACATTGTGAAATTTTCATATTTCTCCCCTTTTAATGGTCTTTAGTACAATTCTCATATGGAATTAATTCTCTTCCATACTCTTTGAAGAGATAATAATATCATCTAAAAGTACTACCACAAACTAATTATGGCAATCTCTACAAACTCTATTCATCAAATACATAATGACTGTAAGGACATTACTAATACTGAAAGGAATCACAATATATTCGTAGTTTCTATAAACTGTACAGAATTTCATATTGGGTATATCCTCCTTGAGGACCCTCAAATGATGATATCTAGAACTAACATCATTCATGGAAAATTATTGAGCACCATGCATTTGATTAAATAAGTCATCAATATTGGGATGACGTTATCATTTATCCTAGTATTTTTCAACATTCGATTATCAATGAAGGGTATCATTTATCCCTATTTATTTTTTCACAAAAATAATAGGTGAACCCCAAGTTGACAGACATGGATGAATTAATATCTTTTCAATGTTTACTTAGAGTTTCTTATTAAATTCCTACAACTCAATCAGGGCCATGATATAGGGAGTCTTTGAAATTTGTGTGGGACTAGGTATGATTTCTTTTAAGAACTCAACTTTTTTTGATGGAATACTGAGTAAATATTTTGTAAATAAATCCACAAATTCCGGAAAAAATAGCCATATCGTTGATTTTTATTTTCTCCCAAACTATTTGAGATAAGAACACCTTCTGAATGGAAATTAAGACCCAAACACTACATCTAATCTCTATAAGAAGTTAATAATTATCACCACATTTATAGATGACCATAGGATGGTGTAAAGTCTTACCCTTAACATAAATTCCTCAAAAATTGATGTGGGGTTTTTGAAGAGAAATACCATACATGCATAAGATGGAATCAAATTCAACTGTAGAAAAAATGTAATGATTTGTAGGTAGTACATTCCCATAAAATTCAACCAGAGAGGAATCATAATATTAAGTTGCAAACATCATCAAATTAGGGGTTTTCACTGATAATTCAACATCAAATTTTTTTATAGAATATTAATAAATTTAGACTATTTTTTAGATATGAAATATTGGATAGATTTGGAATTAAATAATACATTAATAGTTCTAGGTTGGATGGAATGTGTACCTTCCACCAAGTCATTATCCTACCCCTTGTCAAAAACAATGAAAACATGATATTTCCCATTTTCCCTTGTACTAAGAGGTTGTTGGAATCGATCATCATCATTAAAATTTAATCTTGTGGATTTATTAACATAATCCCCATTCTATTTACACTTGAATCACTAAAATGGGGGAGGGAATTCTATGAAGCTTTCCCTCCATTCCTAATAATAGCTTACTTCTTCCCATCACATTGGTAATCAATTAGAATATGACATTACCTTACACATATAAACATTTATTAGACACCCTTAATAAAAATTCCCCCATGATTATTCCAAGTAATTAAGAATAAATTAATGATCATATTCTTCTAGTTTTGGTTTTTATATTTTCCTTTTACCAACACCCTCCTTTTTCATATCAAACCTATGAGAATAATATGTAAATACAACCTCCATTTGAACCTTTATTTCACAACACATAATCTATTCATATATAATAAAGTCTCTTTTGGATAAAACCCTTATGATAATTGGAATTAATCCATAAAATAATCTATCACCATTAGTTTAAGGTTGATGATAATACCAAAATCCTACCTCAAAAGTATTATAAAATAATCTGCTTAGGTATCGATAGATTTCCTATCCCTTTTCTTTAACATGAGGAACTCTTTCAATTTCTCTGTATGAAGAATATTAGTAAAGAACTTATCTAAAAATAATTTATTGAACCCATACCAATACCTGGATTCGATTTCATCTTATTACCTTATATTTTTAATTAGAAACCACCATTGTTCTTCTTCTCCTTGTAAATGATAAAAATACAGAAATAAATTCTCATGCTTTGAACATTGGGGAATGAAAAATTTCTATTCAATGTTATTGACCCATTTTTCAAAAACTAATGGATTAGATGTAACACCCCAATCTTCCATGGTATTCTTCTCTTTGAATAATAAAGTAGTGTGTGTTGTACGCAACTTCGAGTTCTAACACACCACAACCAATCAAACTAGCCATTATGAATAGTAATACCCACTTTTTGAAATTTTATAAATTTTTTCTTTCAAAATGGACTTCATTTTTGGATTTTTAATATAGAAATTAGCCTATGGTATTATTTTGTTATTTTTCTGAGAAAATCCAATTTTTGATGAATAGTGAAAAATACTAAACTTTTATTAGAATCAAATATTTTAATCCAAATAATTTATAGTGATAAATTATAATATTTAGTCATTTTAAAGTATATTTAGAATATATTTTTACCATTTCATCTAATGTTGGTCATTAGACATAATTTCACATTTAAACTAGACATAAAAAAGTGTCAACCTTTTGATAGTTATTATTTCTTAAAAACACGCTTTTTGTTTTGACAACGGGAGTTAATTTTAAATTAATTTCTTCCACTTCTGTGTTTTGAATTTAGAAAAATGACTTCCATATTTAGAATCAGTAGGTCTATATTGTTTAAATAGGTAAATTTTATATTCATAAATTTTGAATAATTATTTCGGTAAATATTTTACTTACCATGGTTAAAGGGTAAATCCGGTAAATAAGGGTAAAAAAATAATATTATAATAATATTAAATTACCCTAACATATTTTATAAAACTATTGGATGATACATTTCTGAGCATGGGTATCTTTAGGTCGATTTTGGGACCCCATGGAGCCACCCTTAGGTGATAATGACACTTTATATTAATTAACTTAAAGTAAATACAAAAATGACATAAGCATATATCTTTTAGAAAAAAAAATTTTACATAAGGTTATATTTGTTATCTTTTGAAATATAAATAATCATTAGAAATATAAAAATATTTCCTACATAATTGTATTTTATTTATAATTTGTAGGCATTGAATAGCTAAATTTATTTATAACACAATAATGATGCAGTATTTTCCATATTAATGAAAGAGTCAAATAATTGGTATTATAAATGTTAAAATAAATATAATTTTAATGTTTTGATGCCATAAACTAATTTTATGGGTTAATATGACATGTTAGGATTTATTAAATGAATTTTTTTTTGAATTAATAAAGTTTTCAAAACGTTAACAAAAATCAATTATTAAATAGTGTCAAAATTGACAAAAAAGAAGTTTTTAAAACAAATATTATATTATTAATTGATATAATATTCCTAAAAACATATGGTTCGGCCAAAGGACTTATCTGATTATATTTATGTCATTACATAACCACTTTGAGTTCTCTTGGAAGTATATAGTATGTTTGTTAACCAAATAATATAAAAATACAAAGAGACGTGGTAAATGTCTAACTAATTAACTTAGAGTAAAATCTAAAAGATAAGGTTAATATAGTGACCCAAACCTTTCTAGAACCTATTGGTTGAGTGGATTTAGACACATACCCACATTTTACTCGAAATAAATAAGTTTCTAGCGATTATAAACCGAAAATGAATTTATTATAAAATAATATTTTATGTTTTTCCTATGCTGTCCCTCACCCCTCTTATAAAAGGGAACTCCCTATACTCTCTAATTCATACCATCAAATCCTTTGGTTTTGAAATAACCCTGCAAAAATAACCTCTAAACTATCCTCCATTCATCCTATAGGCCCTCCTTTAGTCATAAACCCAACTTAAGGATCCCCTTTGATCAATTCCAAAGGAAGAACCCAAAGAATAGATAATATCTCACCACCTCTTTCAAGTTCCTTTCTTCTTCCACATCCTTTCTCTTTGTTGTTTCCTTTCTAAAATAATAAATCCAGTATATTCTATATACTGTGATGTTATTATAAATTTTTTACAACCAAATTAATTATTCTATCCATCATTTGGATGACATGTCACCATACGTGCATACGTACGGCTTACCGTCTCCACGTCATGGTGTAATTGTTATTCAATACATTATTATTTGGATGGGTATAATAATGATGTGTAATTGATTTAAATAATAAATATAACATGATAATGATTCTGTATATATGATATACCATCCATTTATATATGATTTTAATATCAAAATAATGATGTTGTCGCTCGTGCGTACGTATGGATTACCGTCTCCACGAACACGATGAGATTCATTCCCCATCATATCCATTCAAGACTAATTTTCATTTGATAATTAAATGTAATATTTTAATACATAATATCATTCTGGATATGAAAAATATACATCCCATCCATAATAAATATGACTCACAAAACAAATAATACAAAGGAAAATGAATCTGTTAACACTTGAAACAACGATTATACGAAGATATTATTAACGAAGCAATGTTAAATGATCATATATGATATCATATTAATGTATATGATTCTTGTATAATTTAATAAAAAATTATTTAACCATTATACAGGAGGTTAACCAACCCTCGACCAAGGAAAAGTTCGAGGTAAGGGTTAATTTCACAATATCCTTATTTTCCGAGGTTGTTTTTACGTAATTATCTATTGGGACCTCTTTATCGTCCACATCCATGTTTCATAAAAATGAATTTGAAAACATTATTAATACTTCATATACAATGGGATAAAGTCATTTATACCATTTTTGAATTTTTATAAGATGTTTATAAAGGAATCTTTCTGTCGTTTTCCAAACAAGGTCTTTTTAATATTTTCGACAAAATTAAGGTATGAATATCTTTTTTTACTTAAATGGCGGGTGCGACTATTTTTTGTTGTTATAAAATCATTGAATCTTCCCTTAAAAGCTTATAAGAAAATTTTCAAAGAAAATTTTTTCTTTTATAATAATGTGACTTTGAAATGATTTCAAAAAAGAGATATTTCTGTCAAATAGTTTTTATTTCATCTATGTCAAAATCCTTTGATGAATTTTAATATTATTTGAAGTTGATTTATTATGATACAAAACTTTCATATTATATTGAAGGTTTTTTGATATGTTTGATGGTGGATGTGTTATTTTTATACAATTGATGGTTTATGGAGAAAGCATTGACATTTCCTATGATAGTTTTAAAACGAATGTTTATTTTATGTTTATACATTTTCATATGAGGAATTCATTGGAATTAGTGAGTGACGGGTGGAGCCCACTATAGCTCCTCAATGCATCGGTAGGTCTCATGAGAAAAACTAGTGTCTTGGCATAAGGCCTTGACAAAATATTATTTTTATTCATGGCACAAGGCCTTAACTGCGTGGTTATGATAGTCTGGCATTATGCATTCCATCATTATGAATGTGGTTATTGATATTTCATGTGATTATTCAACTAGTAGAATATCCATGTGAATTATTAAATAGAATTATTTCATTTTATTTTTTCCATATTATACTAAAGTTCAAGTTTAAAAGGCCTTTGTTTTAGTTATACATTTCCTTAAATTTTTATGCTTATTTATGAATGTTTCTGCAATATTGGTATCCTTACTGAGAATCTGAGCTCACCCATTTCTATGTTTTATTTTTTCAAGGATGTGAAGAATTATTTTATGACTGACCTGCAGGGATAGTCTGAGGGGTTATGATTGTTTTCTATGGAGACTATGTTGTTGTGGTTTTATACTTTATCATGTAATGTAAGACTTATGAATGTATCTAGTGTTTCCAAGGCTACTAAACTAATCGGTCTTTTGAGACTTGATCTTTTGTGATCATGAAAATTTTATGCAATAATTTACCGAATCTAGGTAACTGGGGTCGGGGTGTTACAGATGGTATCATAGGAATTTTAGTGCAATCCTTGGAAGCTAGATTTAGATAAACTCTGATTAGAGCACATAGACCTAAGATAGACTTTAAGGATTATTATAGGAGAACTTCCTAGAATTTTGGTATTGTAGAGATTTTGTGAGTTTTCCAAGGAATACATCCCTGTCTAGATAGGAGCAGGTTGAGGTGGATCTGGCACAGATGTACCTAGGGGTAAAACCCGAAAACACCGCTTTGAGCTAGACTCGAATGGGAACTGGTGTACGATAATGGGCTTTGTTGCACTCTTGGTTACGAAACTCCCGGGGGATAGGCTTAAGATAATTCTCCATTTCATTACAAACCATTATAAAGGGTTTATGAGTATATAATTCCTCAAATAAAACATTTTTATGATTATGCATTATATCCATAAACTGTTCAATTTTATGTTATGTTTATTACAAGTTTGGATTTATATATTACGATTCATAAACTAATCTAGTGTATTCCATTGTTTAGAAATGGCGCCTAGTGTAAGGAATGGAACTGTATCAATGAATGCACATAATGTAGGGATTTCCCTCCTGATCTAGATAATTATAGTGGAGCTAGTGATACAAGTGGTGCTGATCAACTTATCACCATACTGGGACAACTCACTCGGGTTATGAATAATAACCTTACCCATATGGAGCACCCCGATCCACAACATGGAGTTTAAAATTTAGATCGCTTCATGAGGAAATAAACACCAATATTAAATGGGAGTACAAATCCATTAGTAGATGATAAATGGATAAATTCATTAAAGAAAATACTCCATACCTTGTGGAGTGGTGAAAGGGAAAAAGTTATCATGGTAGTGTACCACCTCACTCGAGATGCTGACAAATGGTAGTCATTGATTCAAAACAAAAAAGAAGATGATGTAGTATAAAATATGGATTGGAGGGAGTTCAAAGAGCTTTTCTGAGAAAAATAATTTCTTCGTGTCCATCGAGCTGATATGGAAAGGCAATTTCTGAGTCTGAGACAAAAGGAGGATGAAAATGTCGCAAAGTATGAGGCTAAAATTACAAGGTTAGCGAGGCATGCAACATATTATATATGTAATCCAAGGAGTAAGATTGATCATTTATTTGATGGGTTAAAATCATTTCTCCATCTATCATTAGTCTCGCAATCCTTCTCGTCATAAGAAGATATTACCTCATGTGCTATCAAGATAAAAAAACAATTCTCTAAGTCTTATGACTTTAAAGCAAAGAAAGAGAAGAAAAGATATTTTGATCAATCTGGAAATAGAAATAAGGGGAAGAAGGAAAAATTTGACTATCTATCCTATAGTAAATGTGTAAAGAAACACCTCGGTACTTGCTTGAAAGGAATGGGATTCTGTTATAAGTGTGGTGAAAAAGACCACCAAGATCGTGATTGCAAGGGGAAGAAAGATTCTACCGATGTTAAATGCTACAATTGCAGGGAGATGGTACATTATGCAAATGAATGTCCTAATCTTCAGGGGAACGTAACTCAGAAAATTCAAAGGGACCAAAGCCAAGATAATTCTATCACTACTACTGAGGTAGAAGCTTCGGAAGACGTGGTGGAATGTAATTTAATGATTTCCTTAAGTTTCGCAAAGGCATTATTTGATTCTGGATCATCGCATTGTTTCATATCTTCCTAGATTTCTAAGAAAATTAGATATTTCCAATTTAATTGAACAAGGGAGTTTTCAGTCAAAACTTCTAAGAGAAGTATCATTGCTATAAAGTTATGTGAATCAGTTCCCATTAGGGAATATAAATGTTCTTTATCTACTGATCTCATCATCATACCCATGATTGAATTTGATATAATCCTTGGTATATATTGGCTTTAGGACTATGATGTGAATATTTATTATAAGAAGAAGGAGGTTACACTTTTTTATGATGATGGTAAAGAACACCCTATCTTTAGAGCTGAATCGTCACCACTTAATTCTTATCTAGATCCACCCCCAGTAGCTAAACTAAATTCAATTATTGGGGAGTAAGAGAATGAAATAACTACGGGTTAGGAAAGGAATTTTCAAATAGAGGATGTAACTATCGTGAAAGAATATGTTGATGTGTTTCCAAAGGATTTACCTGGACATACTCTAAAATGAGAAATTGATTTTTCCATTGATTTAATTCCTGGATCAAGGCCCATATCGAAGACCCCTTATAGAATGGAAACTGTGGAATTAGTGGAACTAAATAAACAACTAGAGGAATTGAGTAACAATGGATTTATTCTCCCTTGTGTTTCTTCATGGGTATCCCCTGTCCTTTTTGTTAAGAAGAAATATGGATCAATGAGGTTATATATTGAATACATGGAGAACAATGATATAAGAATAAAGAACAAGTATCCCCTACCACACATTGATGATTTATATGACCAACTTCATGGAGCTCAATACTTTTCGAAGATTGACCTTCGATCTGGATACCATCAGTTGTGTGTGAAAAAGGAAGACATTCTGAAGACAGCATTTTGAACCTGGTATGGGCATAACGAGTTTACATTAATGCCTTTTGGATTGAATAATTCACCCTCTGTCTTTATGGATCTAATGAAAAGAGTTTTTAAGGAATATATCTCAATGATTTTGTAGTTGTATTTATTAATGATATCTTGGTATACTCCAAAGCTATAAAGATCATGAAAATCACTTGCGCATTATCCTGAAGACTCTTAGATGACATGAATTATATGGGAAGTTTAGAAAGTGTGAATTCTGGATTCAGGAGATTTCTTTTCTTGGCCATATTGTCTCTAAGGATGGAATCACCATTGATCCTTCTAAGACAAGAGCAATCCAAGAATGTCCAGCACCAACGAGTATAACTGAGGTACGCAATTTTATTGGTTTAGCAGGGTATTATCGATGTTTCATCCAGAATTTTGCCTGATTGGCTAACCCATTAATGAAGCTCACATGTAAAGGGGTTAAATTTGTTTGGACAAAATAGTGTGAAAAATGTTTCAAAAAATTGAAGATTAAATTAGTCAATGCTCCTATCTTGACTCTACCATTGGGGAATGATAGATTTGTTATTTATAGTTATGTCTCAAATAAAGGACTTGGTTGTTTCCTTATTCAAAATGAAAAGGTAATTTCCTATGCATCACAACAGCTAAAAATTAATGAGAAAAACTATCCTACTCATGATCTTGAGTTAGCTATTATAATATTTTCATTGAAGATATAGAGATATTATCTCTATGGTGAAAAGTGTGAGATATATA
The DNA here is from genome assembly GCA_963277665.1 of Viscum album. Lineage (NCBI taxonomy): Eukaryota > Viridiplantae > Streptophyta > Magnoliopsida > Santalales > Viscaceae > Viscum > Viscum album. The sequence goes on along the minus strand of OY728161.1, from coordinate 277,189,093 downwards.
CCGATCAGAAGAGTTTGATGTATATTTTCTCACAGAAAGAACTCAACATCAGGAAAAGGAGATGGCCTGAACTACTCATGGATTATGATTGCATGATACACTACCACCCAGGGAAGGAAAATAAGGTAGCAAATGCATTGAGTATAAAGGATCATGGAGTTTTGATCAAGATGAGAGTTGAAAGGGATCCTATTTTCATGGATCTAGTAAAGATGTATATGGTAATCACCATTGAAGGTGAAACATCAATGCATTTTCAAATGGTTGCCAAACCATCTTTACGAGAAAGGATAAAGATCTCTTAGACTGGTGATGTAGAGTTTCAAAAAAAGATTAAAGCTGTGAATGATGGGAGATTGAGTGACTTTGTGTATGAATATGGAATTTTGAAATTTGGGAAAACAATTTGTGTCCTGATATACCTGATCTAAAAAGGGAATTGTTGGACGATTCTCATAGTTCCAATTTCTCTATACACTCTGGGAGCACCAAGATGTCTAGAGATTTTAAAGAACATTTTTGGAGGGACAACATGAAGAGAGAGATTGCTGATTTTGTGTCAAGATGTATGGTTTGTCAAAAAGTGAAAGCTGGAAGGAAACAACCTAGAGGAGTCATGCAACCACTTCCCATATCGGAGTGGAAATGAGATAATATTACGATAGAATTTGTCATGGGACTACAAAATACTCCTAGAAGGAATGATGCAATATGGGTCATTGTTGATCATCTTACCAAGTCAGCACATTTTCTTTCTATATGGGAAGATTTTCCACTTGAAAGTCTAGAAAGACTATATATTAATAAAGTTTTGAGTCTTCATGGAGTAACCCTATCGATTGTTTCTGATCATGATCCACATTTTATATCAAGATTATGGAAGGGTCTTCAGAAAGCCTTGGATACTAAAATTCGTTTGAGCACTTCCTACCACCCCCAAACTGATGGACAATCAGAATGGACTATTCAACCTTAGAAGACATGTTGATATCATTCTCACATGACATTCAAGTTATGTGGGATCAATATTTACCTTTGGTAGAATTTTCTTATAACAGTAGCTTCCATTAAAGTATTTGGATGGCACCTTGTGAAGAATTATATAGAAAGAGATGTCACGCACCAGCCTGTTGGGATGATGTTGGTGAAAGAAAACTCATAGGCCCAGAACTGGTGGAGGAAATTATGGAAAAGGTGAAGGTAATCCAAAACCACATCAATGAAGCTCCATGTAGGCAGAAGAGCTATGTTGACAACCGAAGGAAGGATTTCGAATTTGAGGTAGGAGATCATGTTTTCTTGAAGGTTTCTCCATGGAACGGAGTTATACGTTTCGGTAATAAAGGTAAATTTAGTGTCAGGTACATAGGACCTTTCTAAATTCTATAACGAATTGGGGCTATATCTAATCATTTGGAAAAACCGCCAAGACTCTCCAAAGTTCACAATGTGTTCCACGTATCACCATTGAGAAAATACATGCCTGACGCAATGCATGTACTCACTAATGAGGAAGTAGAACTGGAACCCAATCTATCTTATTGTGAATATCCCTTCAGGATTCTTGATACCAGAGAACAAGTACTGAGAAACCAGACGACTCATCTGGTGAAAGTTCTATAGAGAAACCATATGATAGAAGAGGCAACGTGGGAACCCGAGGAACTTATGATGAAGAATCACCCGAGTCTTTTCATGTGGTAGTATTCTAGAAATTTTGAGGATGGAATTATTTGAAGTAGGGGAGAGTGTAACAACCCAATATTCCATGGTACGCTTCTTTTTGAATAATATAGTAGTGTGTGTAGTACGCAACTTTGAGTTCTAACACACCATAACCAATCAAACTAGCCATTATGAATAGTAATACCCACTTTTTGAAATTTTATAAATTTTATCTTTCAAAATTGACTTCATTTTTGGATTCGTAATATTGAAATTATCCTAGGGTGAAATTTTTTTATTTTTCTGAAAACTTCCAATTTTTGATGAAGAGTGAAAAATACTAAATAGTAATTAAAAAAACATTTTTAATCTAAATAATTTATAGTGGTAAATTATACTATTGAGTGGTTTTAAAGTATAGTTATAATATATTTATACCATTTAATCCAATTTTGGTCATTGGACATAATTTCACATTTAAACTAGACATAAACAGGTGTCAATATTTTGATACTTATTATTTCTTAAAAAACACGCTTTTTGTTTCGACAGTAGGAATTAATTTTAAATTAATTTCTCCCACTTCTATGTTTTGAATTTAGAAAAATGGATTCCATATTTAAAATAATGATGTGGAAAGTGTTTAAATAGGTACCTTTTACTTCTAGGAATTTTGAATAATTACTTCAGTAAATATTTTATTTACCATGGTTAAAGGGTAAATCCGGTAAATAAGGGTAAAACAATAATATTATAATAATAATAATTACCCTAACACGTATCCTAACCCTATTGGATGATACATTTCCAAACATGGTCATCATTGGGTCGATTTTGGGACCCCATAGAGCCACTTGTAATTGATAATGACACTTTATATTAATTAAGTTAAAGTAAATACAAAAATGACAAAAGCATATATCTTTTAGTAAAACAATTTTTACATAGAGTTATATATTTCATAATTTTGACTAAAAATATTCATTAGAAAGATAAAACTATTTCCTATATAATGGTATTTTATTTATAATATTTAGATGTTGAATAATTAAATTTGTTCTGGACACAATTATGATGCAGTATTTTCCTTACTAATGAAAGAATCAAATAATTGGTATTATAAATGTTAGAATAAATATAATTTGAAAATTTTGATGTCATACACGAATTTTATTGGTTAATATGAAATTTTAGGATTGATCAAATGAATTTTGTTATAATTAATAAAGTTTTCAAGACTTTAACAAAAACCAATTATTAAATAGTGTCAAAATTGACATAAAGGAGTTTTAAACAAATATGATGTTATTAATTGATATTATATTCCTAAAAATATAAGGTTTGGTCAAAGGACTTATATGATGATATTTATGTCATTAAGGATCCACTTGGGGTTCTCTTGACAGTTTATATTATGTTTATTAACCAAATAATATAAAAATACAAAGAGACATGGTAAATGTCAAACTAATTAACTAAGAGTTAAATGTAAAAGATAAGGTTAATATAGTGACCCAAACCTCTATAAAACCTATTGGTTGAGTGGATTGAGACCCATACCCACCTTATCCTCGAAAAAAATCTGTTTGGAGCCATTATAAAACGAATATGAATTGATTTTAAAATAATATTTTATGTTTTTCCTAAGGTTCCCCTCACCCCTCTTATAAAAGGGCACTCCCCCTTCTATCTAATTCAAGCCATAAAAGCCTTTTGGTTCAGAAAAACCCTACCAAAATACTCTCCCAAATATCCTCCCTTCATTCTAGAGGACATCCTTTAGTCCAACAGCCATTTTAAGAAGCCCTTTTGATCAAATCAAAAGGAAGAACCCGAAAAAGAGGTAAATATCTCACCACCTCTTTCAAGTTCCTTTCTTCTTCTAATTCCTTTCTCTTTGTAGTTTCATTTATAACATAATAACTCTAGTATATTATATATACTGTGATGTTATTATAAATATTTTACAACCAAATTTATTATTCTATCCATCCTTTTGAAGACATGTCACCATACGTGCGTAAGTACGACTTACCGTCTCCAGATCGTGGTGTAATTGTTATTCAATACATTATTATTAGGATGGGTAAAATAATGATGTGTAATTTATGTAAATAATAAATATAACATGATAATTATTCTGTATATATGATATAAAATTATATATTATTTCAATATCAAAATAATGATATTGTCGCTCGTGCATACGTTTAGATTATTGTCTCCACAAACGCGATGAGATTCATTCCCCATCATATTCATTCAATAATAATTTTCATTTGATGATTAAATGTAATATTTAAACACATGATATCATTCTGGATATTAATAATATACATCCCATCCATAAAAAATATGACTCACAAAACAAATAATATAAAGGAAAACAAATCTTTTAACACCCGAAACAACGATAATTCTAAGATACTATTAATGAAGAATGTTAAAACATCATATATGATATCATATTAATGTATATGATTCTTGTATAATTTAATAACATTTATTTCACCATTATAAAGGATTTTAGACAACCCTCAACCAAGTAAAATTACAAGGTAGGGGTTAATTTCACAATCTCCTTATTTTTCGAGATTTTGTTTCCGTAATTATCTACTGGGACTTTTTATCATCCACATCCATGTTTCTTAAAAAATTATTTCAAAAAATTCTTACTATTTCATAGAAAATGGGTTATGGTCATTTATACCCTTGTTTTACTTTTTATAAGATGTTTATAATGGAGTCTTTTCATTGTTTTCCAAACAAGGTCCTTTTTAACCTTTTCGAAAAAAATTAAGGTAAGAATGTATTTTTTTAACTTATACGGTGGGTGCGGCTATTTTCCACCGTTATAAAGTCATCGAAGCTTACCTTACATGATTATAAGAATATTTTCAAATTAATTTTTTTCTTTTAAAATTATGTGACTTTTAAATGATTTGAAAAAAGAGATATTTCTCTCAAATAGTTTTGATTTCACTTATGTCAACATCCTTTGATTGATTTTAAGCTTATTTTAAGTTGATTTATTATGATACAAAATTCCAAATTGTATTGAAGATTTTTGGATATGTTTGAATGTGGATCTGTTATTTATATACCATTCATGGTTAATGGAGAAAGTATTGACATTTCGTATACTAGTTTTAATACGAATTTTTATGTTATGTTTAAACCTGTTCGTATGAGGAATGCATTAGACTTAGTAAGAGATGGGTGGATCCTGTTATAGCTCCTCGATGCATCGGTAGGTCTCATGAGACAAACTAGTGTCTTGGGACAAGGCCTTTACAAAATATTATTTTTAGTCTTGGCACAATGCCTTGACTATGTGGTTAGGATAGTCTGGAATTATGCATTCCATCATTATGAAAGTGGTTATTGATTTTTATGTGATTATTTGACTAGTAGAATATCCTTGTGAATAAGTAAATGGCATTATTTAATTTTATTTTTTCGACATTATGATGAAGTTCAAGTTTAATATTATTTTTTAGTTATACATTTCATTAAATGTTTATTCTTATTTATGAAAGTTTCTGCTATATTGTTATCCTTACTAAGCATCTAAGCTCCCCACATTTCTATGTTTTATTTTTTCCAGGATGTGAAGAAGAATTTTATGACTGACCTGCCAGGATAGTCTGAGGGGTTATGAGTGTGGACTATGGAGACTATGTTGTTGTAGTTTTTCACTTTATCATGTAATGTAAGACATAAAATAGTATCTAGTGTTTCCTAGGCTACTAAATTAATCGGTCATTAGTGACTTGATCTTTTGTGATCATGCCAATGTTATGTAATAATGCACCGACTATGGGTAACTGGGGTCAGGGAATTACATTAGAATACCTACTGAAAGAAGGTGGGTGTTACCTCATGAAGGACTCAACATATTTTTAATCCCTCCTTTCCTCATTTGTAATTCCAACCTGATCATACCATGAGAAATTTGTGTGATCATAAGAATGTTACTTTACATTCCAACTACCATAACATTTGGATGCTCAGAGTTAAAGTCATTTGATTTCTCATCACACTCACCATTGATCTGGATAATTCGGGTTCCATCGATGGACTGAATCCAAATGTTAGAGTGTAATAAAAATATTTATAGTGGGAAACAACATAATCATGGAAACACTTATAGGATGTAAAAATTATGACACCATCAATAAGAAATGACACCATAAGTTTATCATAGGTTATTTATATCCAACATCTATTTAAATCCTCCATGATGGTTCATGAAGAGTTTTTTAATTTAAATAGCACATAACATAGGAGTTTCGAACCAGGTGTGCAACAAGGCTTGTTGTTGTGCACCAATTCTGAAGTGAGACTTACCCAATACTATGTTTCTGTGGTAATAACTCCTTTGTACATTTGGTATAGAGCCACATAAAATTTTATAATAAATAGAGATATGTATTTCTAGGAAACCACACACTCTATCCTTTATCATGAATCAATGAAAATTTCCTATAATTTGACTCATCTTTAGGCTTATCCTTAGAGAGATGTCTGTAGAGATTATACTAATGTTTTCTCATCTGATTTTCAAAAGGATTAATAAAACATTACTCTATTACCAACTATAGTGAACCTTACTAATAATACATAGACATTACCTCATTTTTTGAAACATTTAATACATTACACAAACACATTCCCAATCACTGTACTATTTTTGTACCTTTTGAGACATAGAAACATAAAAACTGGTATATAAGTGAGATAGATTATCTCCCTCTAGCTTATCCATCAATATAATTCTTCTTTTACACATCATTCATAATTAAAATCTTCATTATATATGGAAATAAAACATAAGACAGGTTGAGATCATGTGCTTAGTATGGGTAAAAATGAGATATGTAAGCATAATTATGCGAATAATGGTATGGGAACATAATCAAAAAATTAGAAGAACTTACCATGTATATCAAAGATCATAATCAAGAGTCATGGAATGAATATTTCACTTCATAAGAAATGACTCAAAAGGGAATCAAGAGTATTATCCATGAAATCTTAACAAAGTAATGAAACATATAACTGTGGAATACACATAAAAATATAAAATTATTCAAATATTAGTAAAGGATTACTTCAAATTTTATTTTAGTGGAATGGGTTCACTCCCCAAAACATCTTCATAGTTAAGCATCACTCCCAAAACCATCTTAGTGGAAGAAATACTTTACTGAAAAAAGTTCACTACCTGTTCCAGCCATGTATATCTCATAAGATATAAATCTTTACCCAGTTAATTGGAGGTAGATATATGTCTGAACTGTCACATAATAAAAGCACACATACATGTTTCATAAGATTATAAAAATCCTACCAAAACCCATGACATTAAAATGGGTATCATAAACGAGTCATCATGTCATTACCTATGTAAAAGAGACAGGTTTCATAATCATTTCATCAATGAATAACTAATTAATAGAAGAATATCACATAAGAATATAACCTGTAAAAGTTAAACATGTTTCATAAAAATATAACCCATGACAGATAAAAGAGCTTCCTAAATGTCATGACATCAAAACATAAACCATTCAAGGAATGTTTATAAATGGTACCCTTGAATAGTATCCACAGCAATTCACGAGTAACAACAATGTATTTCATATTCTTTTTAAAATAATTTTAAAGACCTTTTAAAAACATTTCATGACGATAATATCCATTATCTTTAAACAACTCTTTTTAAATCATAGAACTTTTTTAAAATATTTTTCTTTAAAAATAATTTGAAAACGTATGAAGGATGTTTTGAAAACTATTTTAAAAATATTTCTAAAACATAAAACATGTTTCAAAATAGTTTAAATTAAAATTAAATTAAAATTATATTTAAAAACATTTAAAAATAATAATAAAATATTTTGAAGAAAACTGGTTTCCGACATAAGAGAGAAATAAAGATGGATTTTCTTAAAATAATTTTCTTAATTATCTTATGTAACAAAAGAGTAAAAATGATACCAATATATTAATATATCATGAATCACTAGAGTAGAAAAAAATTCATGAGAGTTACTGAGAGTTGGATAATAAAATTTCATCAATTTAAGTATAATTATTACAAATCCCGATAAATGATGAGATTGTAGCAATAAACTCTTAAGACTTTGGTAAATTATAATCATAAAACCCTTGATAAAATAACATTATATTATGATTAAAATATCATGAAAATATTGAGATTCATGATACAACATGTCAAGGTTCAGTATATACACCTCATAAAAGAGTCTTGGTGTAGAAAATAACATTTTTCTCATAGAATGAAAATTGATACAAAATTGCCATACATATTTTGTAACTTTTGAACCATATAAAACAAAAAAGAGATATCACAAAATGGATATGTAATTACTCATAAATTTAAATATAATGATTATATAATACATTAATTCAAAGTATTTACACCATAAAAAAGAATTTATTTTTGAATAAGGAAAAAGTCTCACAGAAATAAAAGTTACACAATAAATCCCCTTTCAAAATATAATCCCCTTTCAAAATAAATTCACTTTATTTGGTAAGATTTATTCCAAATTTCAGGATTTTAGTTTGATATTAGTTATTTTTTGAGGATATTTTCATTGGTTCTGGAAGAGATAAAGGAATTGTGTGGGGTAATGATATAAGGGGGTGAGTTCCCTTTTATAGTGGGGGAGTGACATTATTGTAAGTAAAAAAAGGTAAACACTATTTAGGGGGATCTATTATATCATTTGTGAAAACTATTAGTAAATTTTAGGTACATGGGAGGATATGGTCGAAATATGACCATAAAAAGGCTTCTGGACATGTTTATAGGTTATTTTCTCCTTAAGTAAATGTTTAACCACTATGTAAACTCTTTTTTAGTTTAATCATTGTCATTAATTTCAAATACATTCTAAATTAATTTCATCAAAAATTATTTGTTTCTTTATGGAACATTAAAAATTATGACAATTCCAAATACGGAATCTATTTTTCCAAATTATAACCAAATAATTTGCAAAAATTAATTTAAAATCAATCATATAGGCAAGATGATTCAATGGGTTTTAAAACTCAAAAGGGTCAATAGTTGAAATGTTTCTATATCTAATTTCAATGTGAAATTGGTTAAAATAACCTAAATTTTATTAATTTATGTATATTAGATCTCATAACACTTTAAATTATAATTTAAATATAATTTATCTGTATTAATTAATATAATGAAAAAATGGTTTTAATTAAAATTCATTATTTTTACCTATTCATCCAGAAATGAAATATATTAGAAAAATTATTCACTATATTTTAATTTATACATTATTAATTTAAGAAAATAATCTTATTTAATAAAATTCATTTTCTAAAATTTTCTAAACTTAATTTTTCCAATTTTCATAGAATGACATAAAAAGTAGTTCTTTTGAGAAATTAGTATTTTTTAAAACCTATAAAATTTACTAAAAATAATATATTTTATTATCATTATGTTTTATTTATATGAGAAAATTATAAATAATATTTTAAAAGTCGTTATTAGAATTTATATTAATAATTTTATCATCGATGTTATAACTATCTTGTATAATATAATTATAATAATAGAAATTTGTTTTGTAAAAACTTACTGTTGTGTTTAATGCAAGACATGTTCTATTCAATGTTGTGTTTAACTAAGATTTTTGTATAATGAATGTTTTAAATTCATTAGAGTGAAACACAAGAGAAAAATGAATAATATTTTAAAAAATGATCATAAAGCTTGGGGTGTTACACAGGATGTGTTTCTTCGATTTTATGACATAATTTAATATATTCATACCATTTATTGGATCCCATTTATTACCCCCTGAATTGGGATAGATTATTTATATTTTTAGTGAATATTTCACGAAATCATGGTGAAATATTCTTTTAATGATGGATATTTTATGTGATTTAGAAATAGGAATTCTTGAAAGGGTGATTGCACAGCTTCAAAAGTGGTTTGGTATTAGCAAAGAGGGATGGTGATTTTTTAGGTGACCACTCTAATTTAGTCTAATTTGAATTATTAATTATAAAATTTTCTAATTATTTATTAATTTCATGTGGTGGGATATAGGTGATCAAAAGTAAATTTAAAATTAGGTGGGGTATAGATGAGCTTGGTGGAGGATATCTTGAGTTTGGAGAGGATATTAACTCCATGTTTTATGTAGGTGGTTTATTTAATGTGAGATTATATTCTTAATTTTTTATGAATTACTTGTTTGCATGCATATTCCATGGAACCAAGTTTATGGATAGAATTCCGGAGTGTATAATAGATAAATATAGGTTGGAATATTTCCTCATATTCCCAGGATGAGTTCTCTGTATTTATCTAAGTAATTGGGAAAATTGGGATTTGACGTGAAATTTTTTCATAAACCTTACATAAAAATTTTATCTTAATCTATAATGAAGTCTTTTGGAACTGAAGTGGGTCATTATCATGTTTTTTTGGCTATGATCCACTATTAACAATCACATATAAATATATATATATTTATTTATTTTTTCTTAATTAAGTAGTTGATCGAATCAATGGGATTATTAATGCTGTGTGTGTTTCCATGAAAAATCAAATAAAACATGAAAAAATACCATGTCATCAAGTAAATATGGTGAAACCATCATTCATCCCTGAATAATTTTATTTGTCTATTTATTTTTTCTATATCAAATTGATAATACAGTTAACAATATTCATTAATCATCATCCCTTACTATGATTGAATGATCTAATTCATTTTCAAAAAAATAATAGGTGCACAAAATTTCAGCTACTCCATAGTTTCACATGAAGAACATGTTACGACAGTAGACATATCGCCAAACTCAAACCAACTCTATTGTGTGTTGTTCAAAAACTAAAACCCGACATTCAATCATATATGAAGGAATCCAGAACATGGGAGGGATATGAATTAACAGAGGATGTAATGAAGTAAATAAAATGGTAGAGAAGGTATACGATCTTCATACTAATTCAAAATCACTCCCACTATCGTATCTCTATTGATAAAAGATGGTAAATTTGAGTGGATAATGGAGTAATTATTACCATCACATAGGAATTTTCACCTTGGGTTAGTAATCCATAATAATGGAGTTTAGGATATCACTTTTTATGAATAGATTAAGAATCAAAAAAATAAGAAAAAAATAGAAATATAATACAATTTCATATGAACAATATATTTAACTAAATGGATTTTACAATAGAGGAGAATAAATGATATAATAGTGCCACTAGATGGGGTATATAATGTTTCTAAATACCAATATCTACATAAATAAAGTGGTTGAGATGTTAACCTCTCGGATAAATATAAAAAGGCAAAAATACCACATGTTTTTTTCTCATTATATGGATTTATATGGATTTGATAGGAATTATGATCTGGTGTGCTTCACTTATTTTTGGATACGGTATAAAAAAAGTTTTTCTTGAGGGTGTTGATATAAAAATCCTCATATTAGGTTGATTCATGTGGTCAGTTGAGCTTCACCTACGATAGATTGACGCTTCTTCTTATGCTCAATCGATTAAATAATTAGGCCAAACTTGTGGTCAGTCCAGATGAGGGAATTCAGTTAGTTGAAAAAAGAGTTTTTGGTGCCATGATTACTTGTGGTTGGTTTGTAATGTACCATATTTTTTCATGTATTATTTTTAAATATTATATAAAATTAATTCGATATTAATTAGTGAGATATTGTGAGATTTTGAGGCCCAGTGTTACAAGAATAAATTTTTGAATAATAGTAAATTATTATATAACGTCTGTTCATTATTTTATAAAAAAAGTGTAATAACACCTCAAAAGGTTTTTGGAACCAAAATACAAGGTTATCATTGCATTTAGAGTAGTGATTTTACCCTTGGTTTAGCCTAAAATTGGTCATTGTGGGTCAGCTATGAAAAGTAGTTTTGGAATATTAATAAATATAATAAAATAAGAATTTAATTTTTTTAATAGTTCATAGTGACACAAGAATATTTAATTTAAAATATCCTTCTATCAGGTATCCAAGGTTAGGCTCATAATCAAGTAATTTCTTAGAGGCTCTGGATAGAACCTTGGAGAACTCTCTAAATGGAAAATGATGACAAAGCTTGGATCTGATATTGATGAATTCTATTTTTGGTGGATACCATCAACAATGGTGGCGCGAGAATCAATCCTCTTCAGAAAATGATCCAACCCTGAGGTAGGGTTTGGTTTTTGGATTTCTTATTCATGTTCTTATATTCAATGATGAACATGTACCATCCAAAGAATATGACAACATGTTGTTCGATCATTCTTCTGTGGTGGACATTAACTCCTAGATTTATATGGTTTCTTTATTGATTTATTTTTTGATCATTCTATGGAAACAGATTGAGATTGAAACAAAACATTGTCAAGGTAGGTTCCTTGGGATTGTTTCCTTGTGCGAATTTCATATTCCCCATATGTTCTACATGTTCTTCATTCTCTATGGATTATGAACGAATAATCATTGAATCCTATTTTCTTGGATAAATGATCCAAAATTGAAGATCCGGTATTGGGATGACCTAGAAGAGGTGTGGTGATGATGACTACAAATGAATTTATGTAATTAGAGAGATATTATTCTTTAGTAAATTCATGTGTGGGTGATTGTAGTCGGATTTTGGAGATGATAGATAGCCTAAAACACATCGATTACTTCTTATGATGATGAGGTGACCCAAGATTTTATGTTTCATGGCGAACGGATCACCCAAATAGGGTCGTATCATCTAATAAGGTTCACATAAGAAAGAAAACAAATTCTAGAAAATCACGATCAGCACAGCATGTAACCTGGTGTTACATAGTGTTTGGTTCCCACTCAGTGGTGACTAGGGTTTTCAGAGTTATTGAAATTCCACGCGGCATGTGACCCTGTCACATGGCATATAGGCCCTTCTCAAAGTATTGATGTATATCTCGAGAGATACATGGACATGAGGTGGAGTTCATGGGTTTCCAACACGGCATGTACCCCACCTATTGGCTTAACCTAGACCGATTTCACTGGTTATCCCATGTACTAGTACATGGGTAGGCAGACACAGGTTGATAGCGTGTACTGGAACACTACCAGAGTACATGGGTGGACCCTGTATGGTAGGGAGCAGCATGTGAACCTTCTACATGGCGTGTACCCATATTCTATGCGACATGTTTGAAACAACATGGTCCATTTTACACTGGCAGTACTCGGGGTCAAGGTACATGGTGTGTGACCCTACTACAATTCATGTACCCATTTCTACATGTATTGAATCTATTTTCAATTGTATCTTGGACATACTTCATTCGGGTGTTTTCCCATGATTCTTTACCAGATGGATGATTCATATCATTTCCTACTCCTAGTAGTATGATCCATTTAGTAGGCCATTCTGGATAGAGTTATTGGAATCCCCTCACTGGGACCCAGAGAAAGATCCACTATTCATTCTTCATGTCATAGTTAGAGTCCTTGGTATTGATGGGACCAAATTCACTAGGACTCAATCCTCAACATAGAAGGTTAATCCAGATAGATTTATTCGTATCACCCTATGGACCTTGATTTGATCCTCGTCTGAGGTATCTTATCTCCCTTTAGATCTATCAGTGTGTCTCTCTCATGATAGTTTTCAAAAAAATTGTAATTCTTGAACGTACATCATCTGTGCTATCAAACGCAATATTTTGTCTTCCAAATTGAGTTCTTTTTGGAATCATTAGTGTAAATCCATAGTGATGGTACGTGGTAGTTGTGACTTACCTCTAGATTATGTTTCTTGGTTTTAGTATATTTGGATATTCTTGATATATTTCATGTAGACATATACTTTGTAGAGATGACTCTATAATTCCATTGTGTATCTCTTTGTGGTTTTAGGGTATCCTACTTAGTATTCTTATTTTCACCCATGCACATAATTTGGCCACTTTTTTCATGAAATGTGTATATGAGTGACCTTATGAAGAGGTCTAGGGTGCACTAAGACCAGACATAGGATTGCATGTTCAGGAATTACATGGTGTTCCTTCTTCTTTAAGCAGTAGCCCAAGTACCTTTTTGGTTTACAGGTTGTACTTTGTAGTTTACAAGCTCTTTCTATTGTTGGGCTAGAATTCTGGCATGGTTTACTTTAATACACTTTACGTTCATGTCTCACTCTGGTTGGGAAAATGGTGTGCATGAATTTAGTTTCATAATGGTTTTTACATTTATACATTTGTGGGATTTTATATTTGTGCTTGTGTACAGGTACATAGGCAATGCCACCCAAGTCAGTGATATGCCTACTTGGTGATAGTCACCAGCCCTAGGCCAATTGGAGGTGTGCTTGGGGAGTCATGGCACAGGCCCCGCTTGGATGGGTCATGACAAGGTTGAGACCATATGTACTAGTAAATTATGAAATTAAATGAATTCATATTTATTTAGAATCTAAATTATGTAGTTTTTCAAAAGGGTTTGTTGAAATTCATCAACAAGATTCATTTTCCTAGGTTGGTTGGATTCACCAATTTTTTTCCTCATCCTTTCATATGAAAAATAAATGGTATAGATTATTTTAGTGTTTAATCTGTATTTTTTGGATTCCCATCCCAACTAATTCCATTAATTACTGTGTTTTAAATACCAGACCAAAATTCTTGTTCAGGACTAATCACAATGTATCAAAGTTTAACAAAAATAAATAAACATTATTTGAAAAATGAAAAACATATAGTCAGGTATAAATTAATTTAAATATGAGACATAAAAATATTTAAATGTTTAAAAAATTGGATCACATGTAGATAAATTAATATAAATGTATTTTTCCAAATTATTATCTGGATTATATTTATGCTGTTTTTTGAAATTCTAACATTTAAATTAAAAAATAACATTTATCATTAAAAATAAAAAATTCAGATCAATTTCATTTATTCATATAAAACTCATAATAATATGAACAAGTGAATTTTATCTTAATTTTAGGATAGTTTTATGGGATTTTAACAATGATTTATATATTAAAATCTGTTAAATTTTATGTTTCATTACTCCCCCACACTTGGAATACTGCACTCCTAGGTAATTCAAAATAATTAAATTAATAAATCATAATCATCAGTCCACTGATATTAGATTCCTAGATAATACATGTCCGAATAAATCTTATTCTTTACACATACATAAATTCATTGTAAAAAAATTCAAGTCTAGCATGTTCAATATATATCATTCCAAATTCGAACACACATTCCATAATGTTATTCACATAAAACTATGTATGTGAAATTTCTTGATCCAAACAATAGATCTATCAAACCGAGCATCCGACCTGGCCCATGACATAGCTCGAAGGGGATTTGGGTTCCATATGGTCCAAAAATTAGTGCATGGGTATTGAAATTATACTTTTGAGAATGATTTCACCCATGATAAACAACCATGAACAATTCTCAGAAATAAAACATCCCACAAAGATTAATATCCATAACCAAAAGGGATAAAAAAAATTCAACATAAAAATATTACAACATTTAAAAAAATACAAAATAAGAGGGGATTAAACTAGAACACAACCTAAAACCCTCAATGCAACAAGAGGTCCAACAACCTCTATCAACCTCTACTAACACTTTTAAGAAAGGATCATTAAAAACTAGATCCACCATTTCCACCATTATACATCTTCCATTTACGTGAGTCAAATGTAATAAGATATACATACACCCAAAGGTGTATATAGGGTGTGAACCAGTGCATAGTAGGATGACACCCAAAAGAGATTCCATGTAATATCATTATAAGATAAATTAACATGAATGTTTTATGAATGAAATTATAATTACTTTACTGGAATATTTTAAGTAAAACACATTAAAAACATTATTTGAAATTAAAATGAATCAAGGCCCACATATAACAATAGTAATAACCATATTACAAGAGTACCATGGATAATACCTAAACGTACTAGCACTAGTGGGACCCTAGGAACCTTGTATCATGGTGAAAACATGATATAACAACAATAACCCACAATGTCCTTGTGCATGAGCCACTAGATGGGAATTCATCTCAAGTTCTAGTGGTCTCCAATAATCATCACAGTATATTTAATGATGTGATTCAATCCTACTGGATGAAACTGGGCCCCCTCCCCACCTATCCAACAATCATACTAGTCCTAGTCTACCCATCTAGGTACCCTAGATTCCTTTTGTGCTCAATTTTATTTCCCATGTCACAGAAACTAATTCATTCACATACTCATACACTCAAACGTCAAAAACAAAAACAATGTGACAACCCTTTTTATAAGACAACGCATCTTTCAAATCTACATACACACACCAAATGCAGTTTTAGACACACTTCTCACCACTGAAAAAAATTTGGATTTAATTTAATATGTATAACCTAGAAGAAGACATGAAACAGAAATAATTTCTTTTGAAACCCCATATTTCATCCCATAAAAACCATGGAACCTTTGGAAAACATATTTCACACCACATAAATAGTACATAGATCACATTTAAGAAACACAACAAGAAAACTAAGATCATCCAATAATGTAAAACCATGGAACCACCTACCTGGGTCTCTGAAACCTCTAGGATTCATTGGAAAACCAAAAATACACCTCCAAAAGACATTATAATGGAAAGATCAAACCATAAACATTAATATTAATCCCAATGAACCATGGTTCAACTGATTTAGGTAAAACGACCTATTGAAAGGAGGATAGCCTGATAAAGTGAAAAGAAGATCCCAATAAAAAGGAAGAAACAAATAGAATAGAGGCATATTTATTGATTCAATGAAGATAATACACCAAATCCACCCAAAAATTGATGTTCAATGGGGGTAATTATTCTAAGAAGAAAGTGTGTATGGTTGAAAATTATGAATGACTCAAATTAGTGGTGATTTGGTGCTAAATTCAGGGAAGGTTATAATTAAAATTTTCATATTTTAATTTCTTAGACAAGTTGTATGGTCTTACAAAAAATGAATAAACCTTTTGGTATAATCATTCCATTAAAATATAGGCCACATGGATTACCAAGGTAGGATTCACACCTATTTGGAAGGTCATGTAGGCTGGAAAATGCAACTTTTCTAGGTCCACAGTCTCTCTTAGGCAGGTGAACGGTTTCCCCTAACTGTGATCCAATTGTTCGTAAGCTGATGTTATGTACAAAAACTTCATTTCCCCCAAAAATTCATGGAAAATCCATGGGACACACATTGGACCAATTATAAACAAAGGAATACCTCAAAATAAAAACAAATATATGACAATTGTCACCCCATGAAAAATTTCCTCCCTTTGAAATTCACTCCAAAGAATGATTAGAGAACAAATTTGAATAATGCTCATCAACCTATGATTTCAAATACCATGTATCATGCTCATCATTATCATGCTGCCCAAGAACTCATAAAAAATTTATAGGCTTTCCTAAATGTGGTTTCTATTGGGAATCTGAAATGCGTATTGGATGCTCAAACATATAAAAATTTGGCACTAATTTGAATTCTTCCCAATTAATAAATTGGAGAGGTATGGATTATAATTTTTTAGTTGTGATATATAGAACATTTCTTGAATTTATGTCAACTGGGAAGTAAAATTAATCTAGTATTCCAACATAAAAACTCTTTAGGTAACCTGAAAAGGTCCAGCATACCTCAGTGTTATTTTACCTCAATTTCCAAGATGACAATGACCCCTGAAAGGTTCCACTTTCATAATCACTCATTCACCCACTGATAATTCCTCGGCTCAGTGCCACAGGTCAACATAAGGCTTGTGGATGCTCTTCAATTTCATGAAACATGTCCTCATCAACCAAATATATAAAAATTTCTTGTAGAAGTCTTTGTCCCATAAATGACCTATCACAATTCTCTACCCAACATAAAGGGAACTAACATGACTGAACATAATTTTCCTCAAATAAAGTAATTATTATCTTGGATTAGTAATTTTTATTATAGAAAAAATATACAAACCTAAAATGGCTGCCCACTTAACCTATAAAATCCAACACACATTCTTCGATCATGTATTCCAAAATTTGATTCACCCACTCTATCTGACCATCTGTTTTATGATGGTGTGGTGTACTAATCATGGCCTGCAATTCCATTTCCATCTAAAGTACATTCCAAAAACATGACGTAAAATGGAGGTCCCTATCTGAAACAATTTTCAATGGTACACCATGAATCCTCACAATCTCATAAACATATAACTATCCCAACTCATCCACTTTGATTAATCCCTGATCGAAATGAAACGGGGTGATTTCATCAGATGGTTGATCACTACCCATATGGTGTTACACCCCAATGGTGTATGTGGTTACATGAGAATAAAATCAGTGGGGAAAACATCCCACTTCCATGTGGTAATTAGTAGGGGAGGAAAAAAACCAAAGGGTCCCCAGTTATCTTCTTTAACTTGATGGAATGTATAACACCTGGATAGGATTCCAGCTATGTATCATCACATTGTTGGCCATCATAACCGATGACACATTTCATAAGAAACATTTGTGGTACCTGAATGGATAAACCACTAATATTTGTGGATATAATGAAACTCCACATTCCCCAATGACAATTGTACCCTGAAGAAACCCTTTAAATACAGAACTCCCTCAGGAGACAACTACCATTCACAAGAAACATCACCGTAATTTTAGAGCTTCATAGAGCACTGGAACACCTCATCACTTGGCTACTCTTGTTGAATCTACATGATAATGGATGGTTTCAGCAGAACGTTGGGCAAGAATTAACCTAAACTATGTTCATTAGCTTCTAGATTCATATAAGAAAAAATAACCATCAAATTCTACTGTTCACTAGACTCCTTCAACACTTTCACTAGATACTTCCCGCCCAAGGCATCTTAAATTGCATTACCATTTACCAAGGTATAAACTATATCAAAATTTAATCCCTAAAGGTTCTCAAACCAATGATTATACATTAGATTCATATCACTTTGGTAGAATATTTAGTTCATGATCTTATGATCATAATACACAACAAGCATATCCCCAAAAAGATAATGATTCTACAATTTCAAGGCATACATCATTGCAGCTATCTCCAAGTCATGGGTCGGGTAGTTCTTTTCATGTGTCTAGACCTGGTGAGAACCATATACCACCACATGCTCATATATGTTTATCAGACACACAATACCAATACCCGTGGAATCAAAATAGACCATATACCCTTTTTTGGATTCCATAAAAATCAATATATTAGATATATTAAACTGCTTATTATGCTTCCCAAAGAACATCATACATTCTAGGCTCCAATAAAACATTAAATATTTATGGTATTCACTATCAAGATAAAATAAATTTGAGATAAATCTCAAACTAACCTCCTATAATACACTATTAGGACAAAAAATCTACTCATTTTAAAAATGTTCTTCAGATTCACCCATTACATCACCGCACTAATATTCCTAGGGTCCACCAACACCCCATGTTCTGATATCACATGAATAAGAAAATTAACCTTCCAAATTCAAAAGGAGGACTTTTGAACTTATCGAAGAGGTTTTGATCTCAAAGAGTTCCCAACACGATCCTCAAATGTTTCTCTTGTTCCTCCTCAGTCCCTGAGTACACCAGGAATTCATCCATTAATACAAAGAAAGAGGAATCAAGATATTGATGGAACACCCTATTAATGGGTCCCATAAATACTGATATATTATTTTTCAACCTAAAAGAGAAGAAAAAAATTCTAAATATGGCCATACATTCTTTATAAATCCTTTTTAGGAACATCAAACTCTATAACTATAACTTGGTGATACCCGGAATCCATGTTGACATTGGAGAACCACATATCCCCCTTATGATAATATAAAATGTCATTAATATATTTAAATTGCTATTTTTTATTTATATTCAACTATTTCAACTTATGATAATCAATAAAAAACCATAGAGGGCCATCAAACTAGTCAGAATACATGACTGGGGTGGCCTAATGGTGGGACACTCAGGTGAATGAATCCTTTGGATTCCAAATAATCCAGTTGAGTCTTTAATTCCCTCAACTCAGTGGGGGAAATACTATTTGAGTGAATATATAACGATTATGTTCATAGCACCAAATCGATAGTAAACTCCATATCCATTTTCAGAGTAAAATTTGAGAAACGATCTTGAAACACGTCTGGGAACTCATCCACCACATGATGTAGTCCACCCATTAAGTCACTATCATTGTCGTCCAACCAAAGTGATGAGATCTGAAATGAGAGACTACCAAAATACTAAATTTTAGGTCCAAAAGTTCCTTAATTAAGAACCCATTCAATCTAAAATCCCATGGTAATCCCATCAGGTACCACAAAAACTCACTCGATGTTGATAATAACAGATATATGCCTAAAAAAACCATACAATCCGTACTATAGATTACATCATAGAGGTCCATATCAAGATCTAGGAAACACTATTTCAGTTCCACCCTTGACTTAGTGAGTGAAATATATGGACACATGAAACACATCTCTTGCATATTACCAAAAAGCATCACAAGCTCCGTCTCTAATGGTATGACCTAGGATGGAAAATTTAACTAATCCACAAAACGTGTAGAAATGAATGAATCATAGGCACCAGTATCAAGTAAAAAACTAATATATACAATGCCATAAGAATATAACATCATAATTTAGTAGGACCAGAATCTAATTCCACTAGTTCTTATCCCATGGAAAGAAGATGCTTGGTCTCTGTATGAGACTGAGAACAAGCACAGACCCATGGCTATTCCTTGAACTAACTTTTCCAAGAAGTAGATCCAACCGTACCACAATGACCATCAAACTAAGAACCATCTATCCTGGATGGTTATGGTTGTGATGATATCCCTATGAAAGATTAATATCCCACAATACTATGATATGAGCATTCCACCTTGAAAACCCACTTCAAGTGCCCCACAATCCCGCACCAATATAAAATTCTAGGTGGATCCATACAAACTGACCACATATTACCTTCCTTCCCACACTTATGGAATAAAACTGATCCATCACCTGAAACCATAGATGAAAATAATCATGATGGGTGGCCTAATATACTACCTCCCCTATTTTCCTACTCATCACACATCCAATTCTTTTATGATGAACATCCATTTTCATATCCCACTATTGACACCACTCTAGAAAAACTGGACCTTACACTATAATCGTTTTCCACTAACAATTTATGATAAACCACTTCTTTATACATCTTAAAATTGAATAAGAATACATTAGATCAGATATCCTTCCACAACCACATATCTAACCATTGATCTTTTAGCAGAACATTAGATACTAATTTTGATGGAAATTGAGCAAATTATTAAAATCATTTGGTGTACTCCGTCATGATCTGATCCCCATGGGGGAGATGAAAAAACTCTCAGGTCATGGAAAAGTAAAATGTATCATGTAAATACATCTCATTAAAAATGGACTTTAATTCCTTCCAACCCGTCTTTTCATACTTCCCAGACTGAACGATAGTGTCCCACCACCTCCGACTTGGACATTCCAATTGGAACGTAGCACACATCACCCTGACTACCTTAGTAGTGTCATGAAATCCAAATATCATCCCAATCTTCGTGATCAACTCCTTTACTTCATTGGTATCTATAGTTATCTGGAAAGTATGAGTCGTAATCTTGTGTAATTCTTATGAATTGTCCATTCCAGGTCTTGGTTTGACTTCCCCATCATGGGTAGGACTAAGGATCAATCCCTGACCTAATTCCTAGTTACCTTGAATGACAGATTCCACAAGTCTGTAATGAATAGGTGATGGATATCTCTCTTTGGAATTTTCATGTGGTTGCATAAGAAGTATTGTGGGAAACACATTCTATCATAAAAACAGAGAAAAACAATCAATACCATAATCAACACAACACTATAAAAATTATAGGCAATAAAAACCTATCTCAAACAATTCCAAAAATCAACTCAAACCCATATACATCAAAATTAAAACCCAAACCACCTCACCCCTACCCGGTGTCCATGAATATTCTGCAGCATGTATGTATAACATATTAGAGAATTAAACCAAATCCCAAAATCCCATAGAGATTCATGGTATGTTGTGAGGTTTATTGTCCAGACACCCAACCCGCATCTAGAACCTCAATCCCATGTAGTTCTAGATTATTTCTCTATAGAATATTCCAAAATATCATGACCTAATGTGAATTTTAAACCTACTATGATACTGTTTTTTCTTGAACGAAATGAGGTTAGAACCTGACCCAGCCTAGGACATATACTGAGGGGTGTTTCAGATCCCCCCGGTTTGGAAACTAGTTCTTAGGAATTGACATTACACTTTTGTGAATGATTTAAAAATGATAAAAAATCATGAACATATTATAAAAATAAAACTACACACCAATATAAATATCAGTAACCAAATGATAAATCAATTTTAAGTCAATAATTTTACAACTTTCACTAAAAAATACCAATATGATAGGGGAACTAAATAGAACACAACACTACAACCCCTATGTAATAAGATATCTAACACCTTCTTGTCACCTCCACCAATACCTACAACGAATGGATCACTAGCAACTGAATATTCCATCATAAACACGATACATCCTTCCTTTACCTTAGTCAAACATAATCAGACATAAATACGCCCTAGGGTGTTTTTAGGATGTGATCTAATGATAATTTGGATTCCACCCAAAATAGATGCCATGCTATTACATTATAAGGAAAATTAAGAAGAAAGTTTTATGAAATAAATTAGATAATTTTTAAACTAATAATTTGAGGAAACTTTTTTTATGAAAAAAATCCTTTGAAATTAAAATAAAGTAAGTTCCATTGTATGTTGACGGTAAACACCACATCAAAAGAGCATCATGGGTAATACCTAATAGTACTATCAATAGTGGGAACCTAGGAACCTTATATCTCAGTGAAAATTTGGTATATAAAATATAACACATAGAATCCTCATGAAAGATCAGCTAGAGAGGAATGCATACCAAGGTCTAGTGGTCTCCAACCATCATTATAGTTTAGTTAGTGTTTTAGTTACAATACTTCTAAAAGAAATCGAACCTTTTTCCCACTTATAAAACTAGTGAACTATTCCTAGTCTTTCTGCCTAGATATCCTAGATTCCCATTATGCATACTTTTATTTCTCATGTCACACAAACCACTTCTTTTACATGCATATACTCCCAATAATCAACAAAAAAAAATTATACCACCATTTTTCAAAATACATTCCTCCTTCAAATCCACCCACACACCAAACCTATTCGGAAACACACTTTTCACCCCTAAAAAATTTATGGAACACATCTAAGAATCATAAAATGGAATCACTAAGGAAAAAAGAACCATTTTATTTTGTAAAACCATAATTTTCCCACACACAACACAAAAACCTTTTTAAAACACAATTTGAACAACTCACATAGTCCATAGAACACATTCAAGAAACACATCAAGAATAATAAAATCATACAATAATGTAAAATAAGAGGTAACACTTACCAGAATCTTGTGAAGATCTTGAATCAAGTGGAAAACCACAACTATACCTCAGGTGGACCCTTTAAATGATAGATAAAACCATAAACACCAAGATTAGTGCCAAAGAACCACAGTTCAAGACATTTAGGGAAATCAACCCACTAAAAGGAGGATAACCCATGAAATATGCCATAATAACGCTTGAAAAGGAATAAACCAATAGAAGAGAGGAATACTAGATTATTGTTTGAAGATCCAACAATAAACCCACTAAATAGTGAAGTTCATGTGGGGATAGAGGGTGAAAAGGAGGTTCTTAGGGTGGTAAATCTCTAATGACTTGAATTATGGCAGATTATGGGTTGAAATCGAGGAAGGGTAGAATAGGAAATTAAAAAAATTAATAACTTGGATAAGAAACAAGTTTATCATGCACGATTTTCAAAACAATGCAGTAACCTTGTGGTATCCTCTATCATAGAGGAAACCTACTAGATAGTTTTCTAGGTGTGCTCATATGCATGTATGGCAAGTCATGTGGTATGAAAACTGCCGTTATCCAGGGCACATGGTCTCCCTTAGGATGGTACATAGTTTCCCCTAACCACATGCCAAACTTTTTCCACCTACTACTGGGTTTAAAAACACCTTTTGTTCACTAAAACTCCTAACAAATACATGGTACACATATTATACCACAAATAAACAATGTAATCCCTCAAAATAAAAACTTGGATGTGACATGAAAACTAATTTATGTGCTTTAAAATAGTTCAAAATTGTTCGAAAATAACATAATATTCTTTCTAATATAAGATCAATTGAAAATTTCCCATAGTTATATTGATTATATCTCATTCATCCCTTACACTAACATACTAGTCAAAAATGTTTTTTTGTTAAAATAGATTTCAAATCATATTTTAAAATTTTATTTCAATTTTATTTTTTTAAAAAAATAAACAGATGAATAATAAAAGATAGAATAAATAAAATCTAAACCACCAAGTTAATAGTGAGTGAACCCTTTGGATTGTTTATATTAAAAATTTCATCAATATTTATACAATAATTTAATCCACTACACTTAGCTTGCCAATAGAAAAAAAAGAGTTAATCAAAATAGGTTTCAATGGAATTAAAATTTTTACAATAACACCTTTCAAATATCACTCTCAATTAGGTTCTGTATACAAAATATTCATTTAGTGTTTCATAGATACAACATTAGTGACACTCTTATATGTAAACTTTTACCTTTATTATTTTTAATCATTATTCCCATAATCTAAATGAATTAATTTTTCAAAATTATGCACTTATTTAAGTTTTTATCAATTATTTTTATGGAAATAATCTTTTGGATATATATACATTAGAATTTATTTACTCACACACCCAGTTAATAATGTATTAAATATTCTTCATGGGATAGAAAATTCAAATTTTTCTATAGCTTCAAAGGATATATAAAACTATCTTTTTAGTTGGACACCTAAGGGGTTTTATTTTAAAAAGGATAAGTTACTTAAGTAAAATTTAAAACATATATTTGTAACATTTTGTAATACCATTTTCACTCCAACCTTTTCAGTCATACTCCATTACATAGTTTTTGAAACAAAATTTGAATAGAAATAGTGGGAAAACTCACTCATAAATTATTTGATATTTTAAGGTTTCTCAATTTGATAAAACTCCTCACATTCTACTTAGAGTTCAAAAATTAATATTAGTTTTCTCATCATCTTAAATAATTTTGTAAATAATACTAATAAACTACCAAAAAATATCATATTTCATGTTTCAAAATTGAAAAAAAATTATAAAATAAACAAAATAACTCATAAAATAACAAATAAAGGAATTAAAATAAGGAATCCAACAGTTATCCACCCCCCACACCCAATCCCTAATATATTCTAAATTAAATTAAATATAAATCATTTAATTTTAATTTATATTCAAAACTATAATGATATATAATATTTTAATGGAAATACATGACTTGGATTCAATTATTTATTACATAGAAAGCCTTGGTGGAATTGATTATCCATTTTATTAGATTTATATGTCATTTTTTCAAATATAGTATCTACATTCTACTTTATATCTTATAATAAAATTGTTTAGAAATTATGGTCTTATAGAAAAGAAAAATATATAACTTAATATAAAAAATTAAGTGGAAAGGAAAGTGAAATATTTGGTTACCCCCCCCCCCAATAGGTTTAATATTTTTTCAATATACAATGAGACAATTTGTGATTTATCCCTAGTCTATTATAGGATTGGTTTTGTGTGGTAAGAATAACTATATATATCCGGCTTCAGATTTTGGGATGATGTTGTCATATTCATACTTTCATGTTGATCATGTCATCAATTTTGAAAAACTAGAGGTAAATTTTATTCTTTTATAAACATTTTAAATTTACTAATGGAAGTAGGTAGTTTTAATTTTAATTATTCTTCAAATTCATCTTAATTAAATTGGATAATATTTTCAATGTAAGAATCATATATATATATATATATAATTTAACAAATTCTATATAATTTTATTTAATTCTCATAATTAATCATTATTCTATGGTGGGTTTCTCAAGTTATATTTATCCTCTAATATGGCCTCTTTAAATTATTCAAGGGTAAGAAAAAGTAGTTCTATTTTGAGAATTATAAAAATAGGGATTTCTAGATTTAAAATATAATTTTTAATATAAAATGAGATTAAATATTTATTCCCTCCATCATATAATCCAGGTATAAACTCTTTCTCCTCATGAAACACCCATTAAAGTTAATCTATAATGCATTTTTCTTGTTCTTCCTACATCCCATCCTCAAAACAATTCCCTCAATATTATCTTCATCATCATTCAATAAGGGAATCAGTTGTTAAAAATATATCTAATTAAATCTAGGTAGATAAGTGGGTATTTTAACTTGTATTACTTTAAAATAAAATGAATCAATGTAAATGGTATCCCCCAATCAAAATTAAATATACAATTTATCCTCTAGTTGATATGCATCTTTGAAATCCTTAAGTGTTTATAAGGGCTGTAGTGGGAATTCCATCTTCTCTTAGAATATGATCCTAAAGATTTTATCTATGTAATAATTATTTAGGACATATAAAATGGAACTGAATAAAATTTTACATCATAGGTATAATATTATTTTAAATGGGGTTCAAGAACATAAAAAACGTGATAAGTAAAATGATAGAATATCACCACAATTTTTAACAACATTAAACTCATCTTCAAAGTGCATGGCCACTAGGGATATGTTTTCATACACAAATATAGTAGGTATTATTATCTTTAAATCTCTCCCTATGCCTTAACTATTGATTCCAATGGGGGTGAAGTTATGTTTTATCTTACCCCAGCACTTCCTCTTATTTGTATTTTTTTCTTAAATAATAATTTATGTGTT
This sequence comes from Viscum album, assembly GCA_963277665.1. NCBI lineage: Eukaryota > Viridiplantae > Streptophyta > Magnoliopsida > Santalales > Viscaceae > Viscum > Viscum album. Next base: position 277,162,342 of record OY728161.1, on the reverse strand, counting down.
AATTAAATAAGGTCATAAAGTCATTTATTTAGAGTAATTTTTTAATATGGTCATACAGATCAAGTCAGTTGATATGATAACTCGTAGAATTTTAATTCAAATTTTTTTTCCAAAAAATTTTTCTTGTCACCCCAATATAATAGGAAAAATGATTTATTTTTTTCATTTAATTTTATTTTGGAAGTAGTATGTTATTTAAAAAGTGATTAATAAAAAATAGTTCCTAATTATGCCCTTAGAAATTATTTTAGTGACACAAATCTTTTTTTATAATACATGCATATAAAATTTATTTTAACCAATAATAGATTTCACTAAGACATGATAGGATTATTCTTAGGTTGTTTTGGGGTTTTATGCACTATTCTAAATCAGTTATGTATATTTATAAATTTTTTATTAATTGATAATAAAAATTAACAAAATTAAATTGTTGATATTGGGTGTGAATATATAAAAAGTAAAATAAAATAAGAAATAACAAAATTTTAGTAGGGAAAATGGATTATCTAAAGGTTTAGTCAAGAATAATATTTATTATCCATTGATTTTGTTATAATCAAATTGATAGTGAAATTGAATGAATTTATTCATCAGCATACTCTACTAATATGAAAATATCTTTTTCATTTTATTCAATCTACTAAGCACATATAATTTCAACATGTCTGTGATTTTGTATGATGAACATTTCTAGACTATATACATGTCCCAACACATAACCCAAATATGTCTTTTTCTGTTCATATATAGACTCCATCCATTCAATCGTATATGAGGGTAATCAGATAAAGTAGGATAGAAGAATAAGAATATATAGGAATGAAGAAAGGATAATTCCATGTGGGGTAAATGATTTTCATACCAATCCTAAAGAACTTCCACTAACCCATCTCAATTGAATAAAAATAGCAAAGTAATAATGGGGATTCAAAAACTATAGAGCTCCCTGGGAATTTACACCCTAACATTAGTAATCCCTAATCATGGAGTTTGAATGTTCAAAATTAATCGATGGAGTAATAATGAAAAACATAGATAGAATAGATTAATAGAATGGAATTTAACTTTAAAAGAACATTGAAAAAAATTTCATTTACAATAGATAAGAAGAAATATAAAAATATCCCACCCATAGGGGGAATATAATATTCCCACATACCAAAAACACCCAAAATAATGTAATTAATCCCTTATCATCTAATAGAATTAAGAAATAGGGAAATACCTCATATTTATTTTTCCACAATTTATCTTCATACACCTATAAAAAGAATTGAGGGATATTTTTTTCTTTATGGATATAATAAAAAATTGTTTCTTATCAAGTGTTTTTCTACACCATGCCATGAAGAAAAAGGTAGAAAATGATACACCTAGTGGAGTTGATTCATGTTTTAGTGAGGGTGGGATTTAGCCTCAAAAGGGGATTGATATGATGGGATTTAATTATGGTCAACCAATTCATTTACACATATAGTTACAAGAATCTTCAATATAAATATCTGGTAATACAATATAATGATGTTATAGGCCAAATGTCTTTGGAAAACTAGAATCATATTACATTAATAGGTACTTAAAACATGGAATCCATATTTTATACCGTATAGTGAACTCCATAACCCCATTTTATCACCTGAAACTACATGGGACATCATGGAAAATACATAAATAAGGGTTTTAGATTAAAATACCAGTATTTGAATATGTATTATTAGAAAACAAAACATGGTAGTCATTGGTATACCATGGTATCATAAAATAGAAGGATCATGAGAAATTTCAGGGAAGTATATCATAAATAACATGGTATCATAATATCATTTAATCATAGGAAATGTGGAAACAATATATAACATGATATAAACATGAGTCAAGGCTAACGTCATATACAATATCACATGGTGAGATAATTCATATAGTAGATTAGATTTACTCTCTAATATCATAAATGATGACTCATGAGAATAATGCTTTACACAATGCATTGAAGTGACATATAGGATCACCCATCATAAAATGTCCATGATCTATGTGATCCACATAAATTAAATAAATCATAAGGAACAACATAATAATTTCCCATGGAAAGGAGATGCGTTTCATAATTGGGATTCATATCATAATCAAGGTAAATTTTATAATGAATAAATTTTAGAAATTGTAATTATCAATTTATTTCCCCACTAAATGAGGAGAGAATAAAAAATATATATTTTGAGATACGTACATAAATAATTTAGAATCATTATATAAAATTAAATATATAGAAAAGTGATTTATAGAGAGTATGTTCATAACCTAAAGGAAATGGTGATTATAGTGATCCCTTACATTGATACAGATTTATCACATGCATTATTTATCATCAATACTATTTAAAATTTGTAATTTATTTGATTTATTATCAATATTTTTCATGTTTTTTATTCCTTTTAACTCAATTATTTCCATGTGACATTCAATTACTTAACCAATTACTTTTATATGGGATGTTTTAATGATAAACGACTTATTTATCCAAAATCACTTTGGTAACACGGATAAGGTAAAAGATATTATTAATTCATCATAAAAATAGTGAATAAAATTAAATAGTTATAATTTTTATACATAAATTTAAATTTTTTCAAAAAATATTATATTTGATTTTTTAAAATAAACTATTTTACGATCATAGTGATGGTAGAGTGTCTGTACCAATGACTAAAATTAATTTTTTTTTTAATATCCTGATTGAAGGAAGGTAAGCGATACTATATCATTATTTTAATCTCATTATATCATAATATATCTTTATAATACCCTTAAACATACAATACATGTGATACGGTAATATAAATGAATCACATCTCTTTGTGAGGTGGTAGTCTTTCGTACACACGAACGACATTATCATTTATTTAATGCATATTAATGTAAGAATGTATATGATATATTATTTTTCAATAAAGGATAAAATTTAATTAATATAATATATAAACATTGAATTATTCCTTTTTACCATCCACATAAAGCATAATTTAAAACTGAATCTTGTGGCTTTGTAATGTGATAGAATGTCGTACACATGAGTGTCGTTATTATATTCTCTATTGAATAGAAAGTAAGAAGGTATATATATGATATTACAATTATTTATGTATAATAATATAATTTATGTTAAATATAACCATTATAAACTTCATTATATATATACATGAGAATAGGTGATACAAAATGTATTTGTCAGTTCTTGAGTTTGTTGTCCACTATACACACGGTCAATAGTTTTATTTCCCATTTGATGGAGGATGTGGTTATAGGTAATTTACATAACATAAAAAAATATCAATATATGTGATATAGTTATTTTATTATATCCTCATGGTTTAATAATATTTTAATTATGCTGAGGAATAAATAATATAAAACATTCTATTAAGGACGTTACATCATTTTTGGACAACATCATTTTTTTTAAAACAAAATCTTTTCTATGTTGGTATTTTAACAAAAATAGATATTATAGGATTAGAGGAGGTGATTAGATAATCTATCCATGTGAGTTTTTGGAAAAACCAATTAGTTTTGGAATTATGGAAAGTAGAGGAGAGGGGTGGCCTTTTACAATTGGAAGAGAGGACATAATTGGAACATTTAAAAAGAAATAATTCCACCCATAATTTTCTCATGCCACAAGGAAAAAAATGAAAAATTATCAAAAAAATAAGATATAAGGTATACAAATTACCATATGAGTGGAATTGTAAAACTTTTCAGTCATTTTTAAGACATATATTTGTATTTTAACCCCCAACTAAACTTGTTTTGACCTTCACCTGTAAATAATTTTAACTATTTTTACTATTAATTATGGTCAAAAACTAATTTGACCTTATTAGATATTATAAATTATTATGATTAAAAATTAGAAATATGTTTTTAAAAATTCGTCTTGTGGAATTTTTAGATTTAAATTTATAATTAAACTGCAGAACTATTGAGAAAAAAGTTTTCCAAAATAAAAACTAGCATAATTTAAAAAAACAAATTATATAAAAATTGATTATGAAATTTATTAAAATGCAATAATTTGTTTGAAATATTATATAATTTAAATAATATTACATCTAATACCAAATTAAAATAAAATTGGTCTTTTAAATTTATTGAACGAACTGGTAGTTTTTAATAAAAAAGTATTTTCATTATTCATCTAAAAATGAAACCTTTCACGAAATCCCAAACAAACACCCTAAGATAATTTTGATAAAACGATTTAAAAAATTAATTTTATTTTTTAAAAATTAATTTTCAAAATTTTTTAAAAATTAATTATAAATTATTTTATAAAACAACAACTAAACTAAATTATTGAAACAACACTATTTTTCAGAAAACACTTATTTTTTCAAGTGGTTTTTATTTTATATCTGATCAGTATATAATTATTTAATTTATATAATAAATTTTAAACCATTTAATTATTCGAAATGTAGGTACTCCTATCAATAAATATTAACTTAATGGCTAGGTTATGATTTAATTATTTAAATAATAATATTTTAATAGAGTATCTCGATTTGTTTAAACCCAGTGATATCATCATTGCAAGGTAAAAAAATATTGAATTTATTCAAAACGAAATATCAAGTCTCAGGGTGTTACATTAGTATCTTCCAAGTGGGAAAGGTATTATATTGAAAAAAGATAGGGATCACCCAGACATTGTTGATTCATATATAGACTTGTAGAGAGGATAAGCACTAACTATTTAGTGTGTATTCCTTAAAAAAAATAGGTGCATAAAGAATAGTATGATTTCATAGTTATTGTTGTTGTTGAATTAAAAAGTTAAATTCTTTATGTTATGTAATTATTAAAATAATTAGTTTTATTAAATGAATTTATTATTTGGTTTTATTTATAATATTATGTTTTAAATTATATAATTTTAATTTGAAGAAACATGTTTAATTTTTGACTTTTGAATGTAAAAATTATCTTGTTATGAATGTTTTGAAATTTTCTAAAAAAAGATAAATTTTTTGTGAATGGTAAAAAATAATGTTTTTAATGCAAGATTTTTTGGGGTATCATCAAGTCATAATTATTATATTATATTATAAATATTGTATAAATATAAATCATAACATTTCACTTATAATATATTTTATGATAAATATGAAAATCATTTTCAGGGTCGATGTAGTGTCGGCACAAAGTTAGAAAATTCAAATTTTGTTCCATATAGATAAAAATTGAGTTATAAAATGTCTTTACATGATATTTTTTTAACTATTATATATAAAAGGTTATTTGTACAAATAGTTTCTAATTTTAGTGTTATATAACATGAATATAATCCAATTTTCTATGCAATTCATTTATAAGCATAGAAATATAAAATTAACAAATTAAATTAGTTATCTTGACATGGATATGTGTAAAAATATATAATGAATGAATATAAAAGAATATGATGAAACTAATTTATTTATTTTTAATATATTATTTTATTTTTATTTTCTCATATTAAATATTTTCGTTTCATGCCTATGAAACATTATGGTAAATATTGTCCAAGAAGAAGCAAAATCAATAAAATCATTATAATTAAAATTATAAGAACCATTAAATGACACAAAAAATGAAGAAATATTATTGGATGTGAAATTTTCAACAATAATTATCCTTGGTTCTAATTTATAACCTTTTGGATACACTTTGTTAACAGTAAGTCACTTATGTATTTTATTTTAAATAAACTCAAACTATTGACACTATGGATTTTTTATTATAAATTTTTGAAATATTATTTTCAAAAATATTTTTCATCCATAATTATAATTTGGAAAATAAAAGATTTAACTTATTCCTAGTAATTGTTTTTTAATTTTTAGTTGAGAATTAAATAACTTAAATATTTTCATAATGATTATGTATGAATTACTAAATTAACCGAAATACTAATAAATGATATGAAAAATATTAAAGTAAATATAATTTGGGAAAATTAAGATGATGCATGAATTCTATAGATAAATATAAAAATTTTTGCATTTGAAAAAATATTTGGTCTAAATTTTACACTTTTTTGATCTTTTTATAGTCTTTTTAATTAATACTATTAAATTTGAAAATAATGGTCATTGAAGAATAAAATATTTTATTAAATTATTTATAAGTCATAAAAATATTAAATAAGGGTAAATGTGATATTATCTGGTCAAAATAAAATACCATTTTAATTTAAATGTTATTTGGTTGTCTTTTCTTCTAGAATTCACATATTACATTTAAATATTTTATGAAATTCCAAAAGTTCCCCTCCCTTCAATTATAAAATGAACTTATTCCTTAATATAATTTCACCAGAATGGGACTTCTATCCCAACAATCCTCTTCAAATATATCTTATCTTCTTCACTTTCCACATTATATTGGTTCCTGTCTCACCAAAACTCCAATTTTATGTTTTTAAGGGATCCTTTAAGGATGTGATATTTGAGAGGTAACTTTATTAAACCAATTAAATTAATTTATTTTCTTATTTTACATTCTCCTCATATAACTCATCCATAAAGGCTTAATAAATCTTGTATCATGTGTATAATTTAATGATATATTTATAATTTCATATTATTTATCCATCCATTTTCCCATATCCTCTTATTCAGTGAAACAAAATTATTGTCCCAATTTTAGTTGAATAATCATCTCCATGGATAATGGGTTTTCATTCTTCACTACCACATTCAAGGTAGGTCATAAAACTATAATTATGGTTAAATAATATTATAATAAGTATAGTAAAACTTATTCCATGTTCTAAAGTTTATATATAGACATGATATTAAATAAATTGAAATAATTCATTATGGTAAGAAAAATTCCTACAATGAAATAATCAATTATCATTATAGTTTTATCAATTGAATCAACCTCATACCATAAATAAAAATGATATATTGAACCATTTTAACATATTTAGGTGCATGAATTACATATAATAAAACTTCTAGACTACTCATCCCATTTTTAATGAACATCTATAAATTTTTACAAGTAAACTGACTACATAAATATGAAATGAATGTTCCTAAAATGGTGAAATTATTTTTTATATCTCATTAAAATGGCCATAAAGGAATTTAATAAAATTATTATAAATAATATCTCTGTGTATGTGGTTATTAATTAAGTTATTAATTAATATAATTTTATATTAATTTATTTTAAGTTCCTGATCAGAATGCATACATACATAATGTAAGGAAAATTCCTTTAAACCCCCAGTTTAATGACTAATTTCAAAAAAATTGAAAAGAATGTTTTTTAAAAAATATATTGAAATAATGGATTTTCCATCATCCATGGATCCTTAATGTTTTAATCCTCCTTTACAATATTACATTGTTATTTCCAGATAAATTTTTTTCCTTTTCATGTCTGTATTTTTCTTTTAAAATAAGTTATTTTCTTAAAGGAATGTTTTTATGATGCAAGAATTCATGTTTTATTTTTATGTTATAGTTATTAGAAATTATTAGTGATGATTTTTGGTTTTTTTATAAACCAAATATATGTGGAATTATGATATCCCTACAGTGAATTGGGTGTGTTGGAATATGAACAAAATTATTACATCCAAGTATAACTATATGGGTTATTTTATGGTATCCATGATGGTTAAAAATCATATGGTATGCATGAGGGGTACAATCAAAATTATGTATGATAGGAAAATTATTCCCCCAGTTATCTAAATTTTTAATTATTATTTCTATATTTTATAGAAATCTAATGTTTTCACAAATAAAGTATATGTTTCTTTTAAGGGTGGGAATTATATATTGTTGAAAATGACTTCATTTGTTTCTAATTATTCATGGGATAATGGTTTATTTCCTTTGAATATGTCCCAAAATGATATTTTTGTGCTCATCCAATGTTTTAAAAGGTTTTTAAACTTGTTTAATGATGGTTAATATACAAAAACCAAGCCAAGTAGTATTTTGTGAAGATTTTTCATGAAAATAAAACTTATTTTATTTTAAAGAATTTATATTATGAAAAAATGGATAATATGTAGTGGTTTCAATTGTTAATTTATGGATTTATTATTTAATGTTATATAAATATTCTCAAAAAATATACAACTAGAAGGTCTTTAGAGATCAAATAAATTGAATTCTATTCTAAATTCACTAGAATATGTTATAGAAAAGGTCATGTTCTTATAGTTGGTGTTAGATCATAGTTCGGATATCTTTTTGGGTTATGATGATGTTAATAGAATAAGATAAGTTATTTTACTTTATTGTTAATATTAAATGACATATAATTTGAATATTACCATTTTTATTTGTCTAAATTATGTCTATTTAAAATTGTTTTTCAAATAAGAAATCGGGAAGATAAAGTAGGAAGGTGCCTGTAATATGATATCCTTCTGGACCCACAATCTTGAATGGTGGGAATTAGAACTGATATATTTTTTAAAGTAATTGATCATTTGAGGCATACTATAAATGGTGGTGTCATTCATAAATTATAATAACCAGATATATCACAAAGGAATATATTGATAGTGGAATATTTTATTCAAAAACACTCATTTTCCTTTAGAGGATCTATTAACACTCCTTTGGATGAAGGGTTTATTAAATCCCTTAAAAAGATATTTGATTTTGTGGGGTGTTTAGATACCTAAATGTTTAGTCTTTTTGCTTATAGTTTTAAAGGTTAATTTGACCAGTGGTGGTCAATGGTCAAGAATATTATGGAAAGATAATATATTGATTCCTTAAAATGGGATGAATTTAATAATATTTTCCTTGAATAATATTTTCCTAAGTTAGTTATAATTAGGATGGAAAAACAATTCCTAAGATTAAGAAAATTGATGAATATTCATTAGTCATGTGTGAAGAAAATTTCACTAGGTTGGAATGGTATTCCCCAAATTGTATTCAATATCTTGATCATAAAATCAATCATTTTTACATAGGATTAAATCCTAGTTATGGAAGGGAATTTGCATCCCATGAATTCAAAATTTATGGGAACCAAGATCAATGTGTTGAAAGGGTAGAAATAGGTTTATCCAATGATCATTTTTTCTATGAAAATAAGCATAAGAAAATGAATATATATGATTTAAAGCGTATGCACCAATCAAATAAAATTAAAGGTAGAAAAATTCAATTTCAATTTTTTATAATTTGTGGTAAAAATAACCCTATGTAATTCATTAACATATCTGATAACTGATTCCAATGTGGTGAGTTTTGACATACAACCCATAATTGAAATGAAAATGATTCAGTTTTGGTATACTCGATTTTGATAAAAAACCTGTGAAGTGGTTTAAATTTTTTCAGATGGGTCATTATGCACATACCTACCCAAATATAAATTTGAACGATATGAACAATATGTAATATATGTAGGAAGGTGTGGTGAAATCATTTTCGACTACTTTAGTATATGTAAGTAAATCTAGTGATGTGGTATTAAGTACATTATTTTACCCATATTATAATTTTTTTTGTACAGGGTCTACACATTCCATCATTTCAAAGAAATTTATGGGTAAATTCAAAATGTCTCATCATGAAATGGAACCCAAAAATATAATAAAAACACAATCGACAAAAATGAAGGAAAAATAAAATTATTTGAATCCTCTTGTTGTTCTCTATGGAAAGACATTACCTACAATCCTTATTGTTTTTTCATGTAGATTTTGGTATTATTCTATGTATAGATTTTTTTTTCTATTTACTATGCTGAGATAGATTGTAGAGTTAAATGTTTTTTTAGAAAATTTTTTAGTTTTTATAAAATAATGAACACATACCATTCATAAAATATCAAGAACATGAGAAACAATTAAAACATTTAAAGGAATTTTATTTTTCATATATTTTTTAAAATAAGGGATCTACCCATATTATTGATGTTCTAGTGGTAAATTAATACCTAGATATTTTTATAGATTAGAATCCTTGTGTTAAACATGATCAAAAAAATGAATTTACTATTCAATTATTTCCTAAAGCTAAGCCAATTTCCAAACCCCTTTATCGAATTGCTCAAGTAGAAATTCTAGAATCGAAAAGTCTGTTTTAGGAGTATCTTGATAAATGTTTCATTCATCCTATAAATTCACCATTGGGTACTTCTATTTAAATTTTTAAAAACAATATGGTAATATTAGGCTATTCATTGATTATAGTTTTTCTAATTACATTATTTTTTAGAAGAAGTTAATGTTTACTCGTGTTGATGACTTGTTTGATCAGCTCTAAAGAGCATAGTATTTTTATAATAATGAATTTAAATCTGGCTTCCATCATTTGAAGGTGCAGGTGTTTGAAATTATAAAAATAGTATTCAACACAAGATATGGGAATTATGAGTTTATAGTTATTCCCTTTAGTTTGAAAAATATTCTTGTTCTATTTATGGATCTCATGAATAGATTATTTTATGAATATTTGGATATGTTTCTGGTTTTTTTATTGAAAATATTTTGGTTTTTAAAAAAATTAAGAGGATCAGGAAAAACATCTAAATATTTTTATGAAAACCCACAATGAAAAAAAGGTATGCTGAAAATGTATAAATTGTGGTTTTTAATTACAACAAATTTAACTCATTGGGAACATTGTCAGTAAATATTACATTGTAGTTGATCCTATGAAAAAATTGGTTGCTGAATGGAAAGGAACTATTAATAATTACTATGACTTGATGTTTTAGAGGATTATGAAGCTTTTACCAGTGTATTTTGGAGATTATTACACATTAATATGTCCCACAAACTATGTTAACATAAAAAAGAGTAAAAATTTTATGGAAAAAATATTTTGATGGTTATTTTGAAGCATTAAAAACAAGATTGGTGAGTGATCCAATTTTGGCCTTTCCCTAGTAAAATGGTGATTTGGTCAACTATAGTGGTGATTTATTGATGGTAATTGGTTCTATTGTGATGGATAATAATCAGTTAACTCATTATGCATTAAGACAAATGAAACCATTAGAGTTAAATTATCCTAAAAATGATTTAGAATTATCAGTTAGGGTTTTTTCATTAAAATTTTTGATGCATCATTTCTATAGATTTAAGTGTTAATATATACAGATCATAAGAGGTTAATATGTATATTTACTCATAAGGAATTGAACATGAGGAAGAGAAGATAGATACAACCAATAAGGGATTATGGTTTCATGATAAAATACTATCCCAAATTATAAAGAAAAGTGGGGGTTCCTTAATTCTAAAACAGCATTAATCATTAACCATGTTACGTGTAAGACATGACACATCGATTAATGATTTTAGTAATTTTGGCTAGGATTTTGTGGGTGCTGGAAATTCATGTGTTTTGTTTTATGTTTCTGTGTACTCAACTTAGTCGGAAAGAATTAATTAAACTTATAAGGAAGACTGTGAGTTATAGAAATATGTATAATTTGTTAAAAAGGGTTAGTTACCAAAATGTAATGTTGATAAAAATTGTATGTTGAGATTTGGATTGGAATTACTTGTTCATTGTGATTCCCAAATGAAGAAAAAATAGTTAAGTAAAGTTCATATATCTATATATTCCAACAATACTAAAAGTACTAAGATTTATGGATCTATAATAGAATATAACTAGTCAGATGGAATGAAAAGGGATATTTCTGACTTCACCAATAATTTTTTGGCATGACAAATTTTTAAAGAATAATTAAAATCACCAAAGGATATGATTTATATTTTCACACATCCTAAGTGGAAATGGAAAAATATATCCATGGATTTTATTGTGAGACTTCCAAAGTCTTCTCAATGTAATAAGGTGATTTGGTTTATTATTGATCGAATTAATAAATCATCTCATTTACTTCCTATTAGAGATAATATTTATTTAGATCAACATTATCAACTATATCTAAAGTATATATCCCAGTTAAATGGAGTTCCTTTGTCTACTGTATCTCACAGTGATCTCAGGATATCTTTAAATTTTGGAAAGGCCTTTAGAAGTCATTGAACACTAAATTAAATTATGGCATATAATTTCATCCTAAGTCAAATGGATGGTTGGAACACATAATTCAGACCTTTTAATTCATGCTACATTCTTTTTCAATAGATTACAAGGGTATTTATGATCAAAAAAATCTTTATCTTTTCTTACAATAAAATTTTTTATTCCAATATAATGATGGAACTTTTTGTGATATTATATGGAATGTCATGTAAGAACTATGTAATTCATGGATGAAGTCGAAGAAATGATGATACTGGGACTATAATTGGTAGAGGAATTTCCTAATAAGTTGAAAATTACTCAACAATATATGAGGGTATCTCTGACATGGAAGAAAAGACATGTGAATTATTGGATTAAAGACCTTTCTCTCGAGGTAGGTGATCATGTTTTTATTAAAATATCTCCATGAAAAAGTGTTATGTGTTTTGGGAAAAAGAGACAATTAACTCAACGGTTTATTGGGCCCTATTAAATTATAGAGAAAGAAGAAATAGTTTCCTACCAAATAGCCTTTCCTCCATGTTTATCCCAGACACACAATATTTTTCATATTTCAATGTTATGAAAGTATATGTTGGATTCATCTCATGATTTCATCCATAATGTAGTTCAGATAGAAGATAACCTCTCATATGAAAAAATAATATTCATAATTATAATTGTAGATTGAAAATATTTCATAACAAAGTAATTCACCAGGTTATGGTTTTTTGGAGAAACCATATGGTTAAAGAGTCAACATGGTAATATGATAATGCAATGAGAGAAATGTATCCACATTTAATTAATAAGTGATTAAATTATGATTACCAAATTTCAAAAATGTGGAGGGGGTGTAACAACCTTGTTACTAATAGAATAATTTATTTTCAAAATCATTATTATTCTTGAATTAAATAGATAATTTCATTATGATAAGTAATTCTAAAAGTAAACAGTTTTATTAAACTAATTTCTAGTATAGTTATATTTAAAAGATTAATTTTCAAATTATATAATTATAAATTGAAAAACAGAATTTCATTTTTGAATTTATAGTTTCTTAATTATCTTAGGATTATTTTTTTGTAATTTTTTTGAAAAATTTTATTTTTGGGGGGAATAGAAAAAAATGATTTTTGTAAAATACAGTGTTTTTGTGATATCGTCAAGACATAATTATGATATGAAATTTATTAATATTATATAATGAATAAATATATTATATTATTATATAAATATTTTACCCAAATAATTTAGAACATGTAATATATAATTAACGTCATGATAAATATGAAAATCATTTTCCGGGTCGATTCAGTACATGCACAACATTGGAAAAGTAAGATTTGATGCCTTATAGATAATAATTGTGTTCTAAAATGTCTTTTAATGTATTTTTTTAATTATTATGTATAAAATATGATTTCTACTAATATTTTACTATTTTATAGTTATATCACAAGAATCTTACTCAAATTCATATGTAATGCTTTTGCGAGACAAGAAGAGCCAAATTAACAAATTAAATAAGTTTTTTTGACATGGATAGGAGAAAATCTATGAAATGAATGAATCAAAAAGATTATATTGTACTTAATTAATTATTTTAATGTATTATTGTATTTATAATTTTTCAATATGAAATAATTACCATTAATGATTCTGCATCACTGATGTTGTGCTTATGCGAGAAGAGAAATATCATTAATATTATTTTAATTAAAATTACAAGAACACTTAAATGACCCAAAATTTTCACTAAATATTATTTTAGGAGTAATTGTTTCCCATAATAATCATTGGTTAAAATGTGTTACCTTTTTGGATCCACTTATATGACATTAAGTCCCTTATAGTATTTTATATAAAAACAATTCAAATTGTTCACACTACGGTTTTTACTTCTAATAATTTTTTTATATATTATTTTTCTAGAAGATAAGTTTGACCATAAATATTATATTTAAATATCAAATATTTATCTTATTCATGGAAATTAGATTTAATTTTTTTTTTTGATGAAATAAATACCATAAATTTCTCTACAATGATTATGAAATTATAATTAAATTAATACGAAAATAAATTAAATGATATTAAAAATATTAAATTAAATAAAATTTCAGATTATTAAAATAATAAATGAATTATATAATTACCTATGATATCTTTATGATATAATAAAATATATTTTTTAAAATTAACACTTTTTTAATGTTTTTAGTGTCGTGGTAATAAATACATTTAAATTTGACAATAATGATATTTCCTGAATACAATATTTTATTAAATAATTTAGAAAACATAAATATAATAACTATAGACAAAGGGGGTATGATTTTGGCTAATATTTAATAAAATATTAATTTAAATTATTTTTGGAATTCTTTCTCACTACAATAGAGTAATTATGTTTTAAAATTTTAAAAAATTCCTAAAATTACCCTCACCTCAATTATAAAATAGAACCCCTTAATTAACGTAATTCCACCACCTTAACCCTTCCATATTTAACATAATATTTAATATTCTATTATAAATATCCCTAGATACATTTAACATGGGCTGGTCTCACTAGAAGACCAATTCCAGGTTTCATAAGGGATCTTTTATGGTGGTGATATGCAAGAGGCAGCTTTCATAAACCACATCTCTTAATATCGTTTCTTCTACTATCTTATTCAAACCTCATTCATTCATCAAGGAAAAATAAATCCAATATAATTTTTATTCTTGAATTTTATATTTCAAATTTTTTATCTTCTATCCATCCATTTTTTTATATCAACTTATTCAATGAAACAAAACAATTTTCCAAATTATGTTCATTTACCATCTCCATTAATAATGAGTTTCTGTATATCACTACCACCTTCCTGGCTGATCATAAAACTATTATAGTAGTAAAATAATATTTTAATATGTATATTATAACTTATTCAATTTTATGAATCTAATATATAAATATTATATTATGTATAATGATTTTTATTCATGATGGTGTTAATAATCGCCTTAACAAAACAAATCAATTATCATTAAAGTTTAATCAAATTAATCATCCACATGTCAAGAATTAAAAATGATATATGGTATCATATAGACATCTATAGGTGAATTAATATCATACAATCTCACTTTTAAATTACTAATCCCATTTGAAATGAAAATCTATAAACATATAAAAGTTAACCAGCCATGTAAACATGAAACAAACGATGCCAGAATGGTGAAATTGATCATTATAATGAATAAAAATATGAATAAATTAACTTAATTAAATTATAATAAATAAAATTTATGCATAATTAGTTATAAGTTAAGTAATTAATTAATCTAATATATTATCCATGACATTAAGTGTATGTAAAAACCCCATTGGGATATAGAAAAAGGGAAATTCCTTTTTAAATCCTCTTCAATGCCACTTTTTAAAAAATTCCAAAATAATTATTTTAAAACATATAGTGTATGAAATGATTTTCCCTCTTGCATGATGCCTTAATGTTTTGAATCCACCATTATAATAGTAAATGTTTATTTACAAATAAATTTTATTCCTTTTCAATTTTGCATTATTCATTTAAAATAAGGAAATTTCTTCAAGGAATGCTTTTATGTTGCAAGTATATATATTTTATGATTATGTTTCAGTTATGGGGAATTGATCTTCATAACAGGTGGATTAGTTATAAAACAAATATGGGTGGGTCCTTTATATACCTCTAATTAATAGTTTATTTTGGAATTTGATTGTAATCATTATTCCAAGTGTGGGTCCTTTATATCCCTTGATATCCTTCTAGCTTACTCTTCTACTCAAGAGTCTCTTAGATTCAGTTAATTATTTTATATGAAAAACATTCAGCCTCTTTCTGCTCAGGTTAATGAGTTTTTTGGAATCCTTTCATTCTTCGATGTATGTTTCTAAGACCTCGTTGGATCCTACTATTTTCAGGAATCTCTCTTATAGTGATGATGTGATGATGATTTCCAGTGGCAAGTAGTGGTGTTTACCCGATTATTTAAAGTCTGTGGTCGTTTTTTTAGGTTCCTTCCCCTCCATCTTCCATTGGTGACACATATCATTCCATCATGTTTACAATAGCCATCTCTAATAGTTTCAGAATTTTTTCACAAGATTTTTCAATTTTTTGGGCATCTTTTCATGTACTTATACTCCAACTTCAAGTTGGGTGTGTATCATATCATGTTTGTGATAAAAAGAAACTCTATTGTTTACTATTTTTAGGTTCTCTCTATTTCTGGGATCCACAACTAGGAGTATTTTCTAAATTATTCCCAGTATTATATAAAATTATCGTAGACTTGGATCATAGTTCAAGACTGACTTTATTTAAAATGAATTTTGACCTATTAGGATTGCCTCAGTGGTTGTTAATGAGCCTAAACAGAATGTGTCCAAAATATTAATCTTTTCATGAAGGATTGTTTTGAATTTTTTTTACTAGGGATCTAATAAAAAATGATATTCGGGTTTTCTGGGGCCCTTCTATTTCATTGGAAATGATGGATGTCTTTGAATAGAATTTTATTAAAAAATCGATTTTAGTGGTGATAATTTCTTTTTCACATTTTTTAATGTTAAATTTTTCTCCAAGGAAAGGGAGATTTTATTGTGTGTTGTGGATTATTTTAATACTGGAAAATTGGCATGGTTTTTGGGTGGTGATTTTAAGACAATATTGGATATCTCAATGAATAAATGTGGTGGTGTTTATCCATGGAGAGAGTAATAAGACTTTTCTTCCTTCACGTCCAAGAATGTATTGATGGGAATTACTGGACACTTCTTCATAATAAACTCAAATGTCTATGAGGGGATCTATAGTAATAAAGTTAGTTACAATCTTCTAGAATTTATGATTTATTGAAATAAATAATGATATCGAATGGCTAGAGTGTCAATTATAATATTCGTAGTATAATGACACTTATAGTTACTTGATTAATAAGAGGAATCATCATAGTGATTTTTTCTTGAACAGATGCAGGGGTTTTGTGATAGAGAAATGGTTAACTAGATTAAATAATGTGATAATAAGACGATATATTTTAGGATTTTATTAAAGAGAAGATTCATGAACTCATTCCTAATATATTCATGGATGATAAATCTTTCTATAAATATCAAGTTATTATTGGAGGTATGGTTGAGATTTTTTTTCAAATCCTTACTTATTAATAATACTCCTAGTATTTAGGGTGGGTATCCAATATCCTAGAGTGATCTTTTAAACTCTATCCCTTAGGTGGTGTCCTATTCTATTAATTATTTCTTCAATACCATTCTGGAAGATCATGAAATTATGAATGTTCTTAGATAGATTAATCAAAATAGTTCCCATCGGCCATGTGGTTTCCTACATTATTTTATGTGGCTTCATGGGATCTTATCAAAAAAGAAATCATTAATACAATTTAGGATTTTTTTTCAGGAGGGAGATCTTCCTCGTTTGGTTTCTGAAACTATTCGTATGCTTATCCCTAATGTGAAGGATCTATACTATTTCAACAAGATTAGTCCAATTATTATTTTCATCATCTATTATAGAATTTTGTCTAGTAATCGTAATAAAAATCTATCAAAATATATTCATGATTGGGTGGTCTTAGAGTTATAGGGTTTTATTAAAGGCTGATCTCTACAGACTACTATAAATATTGCTTAGGAAATGGTTTTAGATATCAATAAGAAGGCACATGTCTTAAACATGGTCATCAAAATTGACATGGATAAGGAATATGATAGGATGGAAAGGATCTATATTGTCATAGTTATGAACTGAATGGGATTTTCTAATTGAGTGTGTGACTTATTTTTTATGTGTTTTAGTTCCCCTTGGTTTTCGATGTCTATAATTTGAAAGTGGATTGGATTCTTTAAATAAGTGTAGGGAATCAGAAAAGGCGATCCCCAATCTCCTAGTATTTTCATATTGGAGGGAAACCCTCTCAGTAGACTCCTCGAGAAGAATCAAAACACTGAAAACATTAAAAATTTCTGATATAGTAATCATTTATTGGTGTCTTTCTCCTTCTTTGTATGGATGACTTGATCGTACTCATAAATGGTTCAAGAAGATCCAACAAAGGCCTTAAATAAGTGTTGGATGATTATATTTTATAGAGTGGTGAAAAAATAAATTGTGATAAAAGTAGTCTCTATGTGAAGTGTGCTTGTTCGGAGGGTAGTATAATTGGGGTGGAGAAAACACTATTCTTTCTTAGAAGGTAGTTTCCCTTCGAATACATGGGTTCTCTTATTTCACCAGAAAGGTTTCATATGATCTATTTTTGTAGTGGTTGTTAATAAAATCATAAATAGGATCAATATCTTGAAAATCAATTTTCTCTACATCAATAAAATAATTAAACTAGTAAATTTTGTTCTCAAATATATCCTTGTGCATGTTTTATCTATCCTCAGGGTTCTTAAATGGGTGATAATAAATATTGAGATGGTATAGAAATATTTAATTTGGGACATTCATGGAGAGGGTAGGTATCATTGGGCTTTACAGAATAGGATGTCTAGACCAGTGCCAGAAGGGGGTTTTAATCTCCAGAGTGTAGAATTTTCTACGATAAGTATTCATGATAAATTTTTATGGTAGGTAATGGAAGTATGGTCATTGGGGATTAATATCATTACTAGAATGTATGGTTCAATGCTATAGAATTATTGGGAAAATGATTCTTGGTGGTTTAATTCAATTCGTGAGAACATTTCAATTCACATACCGCATTCCCAATACATTGTTGAATGTGATAATATTAGTTATCAATTCTGTAACTCGGTTGGTATGTTGATCGGCCTCCCATGCTATCTCGCGCCTAAAATTTCTTTTCTACAGTTCATCCAATTTTCTTCTTTAATTTAAAAAATCCTCAATCCACCACAATGTGATATTTTTGATTATATTGAAATTTTATCTAAAAGAGATTGATTGACATTATATGAAGATACAGTTGGGGTTTTCACATTTAAGGCGTACGGGTATGTTCTATCGAACATTTTTGGGAATGATGGTGGTGTGAATTTTTACAGTGGTAAATATATCCCCATAAAATATAAATTCCATATTTTGAGAATTTATAATAATTGTATTACCAGAGATGAATCGATTTTTATGAAGGGAAGTTTCACTTGGCTCGTGCTATTGGTGTTGTCATAATGTTAGTGTGGAGATGACGGAATATTTATTCTTTTCTAGTGATTGGGATTCTATGGTTTGCAAAAATCTTGGTAATATTATTGGTCATTATATATAGTAATCCTATAGTTTTGGATTTCATATGAATGGTATACAAGACTTTGTCTTTAATGATCATGTTTGTAATGAAATGGTTGTGATGATGGCTTCAGGATGTTTGACTATTGGGAATGCTAAAACGTTGACCACGTTGAAGGGAAGAAAAATTATACTCTAGTTATTCTCAGAATATCTTTGTGTCTAGAGATGGAATTAGGTTAGCTAATTAAGAACTGGAAAAATATAAGTTTCCTGAGAATTATCCATTATTATTTGGGTAATCTTCACTCGACCTAAGAAAATATAGTAGGTTCCACGAGTATGGATATAAAATTGTTAGGATCCCCCAGATAATGGCCTCATGCTCAATGTGGATGGGTCATATAGTCTTGGTATGATGTGTGGAGGGGGTGTTCTTAGGTTCACCTCATCTCGATTCTTATTGATTTTAGCACCATTATATAGAAACAGGAATTCTATCATGGTGGAGGCCAGAGCTCTTTTTAATGGGTTGGATGTATTCCTTCATCATACTTTTTCTCTTTCCTGTATGGAAACTAACTCTTCTATCATGAAAAATTCTATCCAGGGCAATGCATCCACTACATAGTCCATTTTATCTATCATTCGAAAGTTTAGTAGTATTTTCCTCTGATTGAGTAATATTTCTTCATACATGTTGTGAGGGGGAAATGTGGAGGATTTTGTCACCTCTAGGGTCTCCCAAGATGAGCCTCAGATTGTTTTCACTAGATTTGGCAGCCTTCCCCCAGAATTTGTGGATATTGTCTGGGAGGATACCCTTGGTTTTCATTATTTTAGACCCCCATAACACCCATCTTTTTACACCTTCCTAGATTTTTGTTTGGTTGTTCTGCCTTGTTTTTTTATTGCATTATTAAAATAAACACTATTGTATTATGGATCTCCATTACTAAGATTTTTGTTCTCATCCCATTTATTAAAATGTTTTACTACGGTTTAATTTTAGTTAAGAGAAAATAAGAATCAAATATGAAATTTGTTAATATTTTTCATGAAAGAAAATGATGTTTTAGTTTAATGTATTTTTTATTATGGAAAAATTGATATTGTATAAAAGATACAATTTCTAATGTATGTATTTATTAAGTAATAGAATGTCCTAATACTCAAAAACTCTAATACGAAAAGTTATTTGGGAATGAAATAAAGTTATTTCTAGTCTAAATTCTCGGGAATATGTAATATAAATGTTCATGTCCATATTTCTTCATGGGTAAGGTTAGGTCATGTGATCAGTTGATCTACACTTGTGTTTTCATAAATCACCTTCTTATGGTCACTTATTGTAGAGTCACAATTAGTACATGTGCTCAGGATGTGTAAAGTCTTGAAATCAATTGAACCTAGACACTATGGTATCTTCATGACTAACGATAGGTCATGTATAATATAACAACAATATCATGGACCACAATAACCCATTAATCATCAAATCCTTCAAAACATAGCAATGCACATGGGATTATTCGCATTATATAAGAATCTGTAATTTTACCTATCAGTTGGCTTCCCAATGATTTCTTTTTTCATCTATTTTGGAGAAAAAAATGGTCTTGATTCCTTTAGTTAGTGATCTAATGGTTGTGGATTCACAACCAAGACAACTATATTAAAAAGTAGGATTTATATTCCATGCCTAACTTCAAGTTTCAGTCTAATCAAAAATTATCAAATGTAAACATTAATAAATTACCTACATTTGAAAAATGTAAATCACACATTCAAGTAGAAATTAATTCAACATAAAAATTTAATAAAAAAATAATTAAAAAATAATATTAAATTCCAAGATTATAAAAATACTTACGTTTCGAAAAATGACTTTCTCTATGCAATTTACGGTGATTTTTAGCTTCTGACATTTAAATTTTAAAATAAAATTTATCAATAAAACACAAAAATTTGGATCAATTTTAATTATTCACCTAATATAAAAGTTAACATGTAAATGTTCTATATTCCTATATTTTTTAATAGTTTGAGGGGATTTTCATAGTGAATTAGAAATAATTTTTTAAAAAATATATTTTTCATAAGAAAACTATGTAGCCAAGTGGTTAGAGTGTTGACTAAGTTTATAAGGGTTATAGATGAGATTAAGGTATACTGTGATGGGTTACTTAGTTATATCTTAGTAGGTAACATAGTCTTGGGCTATGTGATTATGGGTGAGATGGGTGTATGCCTCATTCAGGTTGAGTGACACCCACTTGAGTGTAGATTGAAGCTAGAATGTGTTTTGAGTGGGATGACTCGTCTAGGATTTGAAAGGTTATGATAGATGTTTTTTCACTATTAAGGATCAAGATATCTCCCTTAGAAGATGTTATATGAGAATGATTATAGGTCAAGGAAGTTCACAGACAGCTTGTCATTAGGATGATTAGTGGGGTTAGATTAGTATGGAGTGAGATACTACTTATATAGCATGATAAAGAGTGATGAGTAATTTTAATCAGATTAGATAGTTCCTTGTGGTCTAGATAAGGATGTGACATTAAGAATTGATGTCACTAAGGGGTTATTGGTATAAGATGATATGGATATCGAAATCCTATGGTTGTTTTTGAGGACCTAGAATATTCCCTGATGGGTGATAAGAGATGTGTTTTGATGAAGGGATAATTCTGAGTGACTGGAAACCTATGGATTATTTTTTGAGCTATGTGATGTGTTGTGGGACCTATTTTTGTTGTAAATGATTATACTAGGTGATTAAATATTTTTTGTGAGAGGAAACTGAGGATTGGCCACGCCATTACTGAGAAGGATTGGTTCATGTGGTAGATATTACTGTGAGAAGTATTAGGTCGAGGACCGTATATGGATAGCTATGTCATTATAATATCAAGGTCACGGATTATGGAACTTTACTTTTACAGGATTTGGCTAAGGGCCAATCATTAGAGTTTTGGATTACAATATTAATATAGGAGTCACTATCATGATGAATGATGAAGTGATGTAGATTTTGATATTTTGAAGAAGTGGATATGAATGGGTGTCTTGGTGTCTTGGTTATCTCATGGTGACCTGATGAACATGGAGTCTTAATGTCCTATTTAGAACATGACATTAAATGTGCTAGTGTGATATGATTATTATATTATTAAATAAAAATATATCATAGTATATACTATAGTCACTTTGTGAAACCCTATTGAGATGTATTTCGCACACCCTGTATTGGAATTTTGGTGCATGTAATGACCTTATGCCTATTTTAAGGTCATATAATAGTACATGTAGTTGATAAAGCAGGTACAGCTCAGTGGGTTATGGTAAAAAGGGTTTTTGAATCCCATTGATGGTATTAGGGATCTTGTTATTTTTTCTTTTATTTATTGTATATGAGATCATTCAAGTGGGTAATTAGTGGATCTCTGACAAGATTCTTCTACATAGTATATTTTATTATATCATTGTGTTTATTTATTATTAATAATATTGTTTTATTTTGTAGATTATATTGGGTATTTATATTGTTTTATGTATCTTATTCATGTTTATATTCTACCAATTTTATATATTATGTCCACACCACAATTTGGAAAACTTTGAAATGTGGGGAGACACACTTGAGGCCCTATGACACTCCAACTCATATGGGAATTCTTGGTCATGGAATCAGAATAGATATACTTCCAAAGAATCATGAGATGCGTATAATCCATGGATGCCTCTATAAGAAGGGCCTTTGGGAAAATTCTTTATAATCTTGATCTGATAATTTTGAAAGACATCAAAATGTCAGATCAAGTAATGTAAGGTATTTTATTCTTATTAATATATATTTATATTCATTCCAAACATATTGTTAGATTCTTAGTTTAATTGTGTTTTAATTTTTTGTAGTCAAATAGAGTCAGGATGTTAGAAATCTCATTAAAACCAATCATAAATTTAAAATAACCTTGTTAAATAATAAAAAAATCAACTCAATGAAAATGAGGTAGAGTGAAGAAAAAAACGTATGACTCTATTAATGAATGACTCAAAATAAATTAAGGGAGAATAGAAGAAATTAAATTGTCAAATACCATGGATAAAAATTTATTAAAAAAGGTAATATGTTAATTGGTTATAAAGTAAAACCTAAAAAATCAAATGGGCTCATGATATGAAACTTATCTCGTGGAAAGGAAATTGAGGGAAAGTACCCTACCCTTAAATTATCACTTTTATAGACACAATCTAACTCCTCATATAATTAATTTAGGTTAATTATTCAAGGATATTATAGCCTTATTTAAAAAAAATTAGTCGATACCCTTGATTAATATTTATTGTTACCCATTTTTTAATCATACTTAGTTAAAATTAATATTTTTATACCCAAAATGGGATTTAATAGGGGAATATTATTATGTTAATTATTAAATTTGTTCTATGATAAATTTAGTGTGAATGTTACAACATCTAACACATTATATTATATCCATAACCAAAAAATTTTATATGAAGATGATATAGATGATCTTGAAATACTACTGAATTCCAATGGTCATTTTATGGATGTTTTGTTGATGGTTTTTAAAGAGTGGATAAATTTAATTTTTTGTGAATTTCGATTCAATGAAAAAAAATTAATGAATTTCCATTCCATAATTAGTAAAATATATTAAATTTTTCATTATTTTTACATATTAATAGTATATAAATTTTATTCATTATTTAGAATATAAATTTTATAAAATCATATGTTTAGGTGTTAAAAATGACCCAATAAAAAATAGTTTATAATGAATCAACAAATAAGAACATCATATCATATAGTTATAATATAAATTTTACTGATCAATTATCTTTAATAATAAGTGGATAGAAACGTTATAGAAAAATTCTTTATAAGAAGTTACCACATATATTGAATGGATGAATATTCTAATCGATATCCACTTAGGAATGAAGGATTTAGAACCCATTATGGGGACCAAAATATCCCAAAAATGGAGATAATTATTTGAGAGGGAATGTTAGGATGAATTGAATAATATACCAAAGTAATGTAGATATTTTATGTGGGTGCAGTAGGGGACCATTTATAGGTGATCTTGAGTGTCATTTTTGCAGATACTCATTCCTTAATGTTTAAAAAATGTTATTATACCGGAAAAGTGGACTTAAAATGGATATATATTGGGTATGGGATTTTAATACCATCATGAACAAAATTTATAGAGATACAATTATATACATTTTAGGTCATTTCTCTTTAATTTAACATTGTTAAATTATACTACATCTACTTTCGTAATATACTTTTTACCATGGTAATTTTTTTTCCTAAAATGAAATTTACTTTATTAACTAAATTGATCATGTTGAATCCAAAATCTGATATCAATTTAATTATATTCAATTTCTAAAATATATAAAAATTAGTTTAATATATTAATACCAAATAGATAATATTTTTAGAAAATTTTATTTTTAAACTGAAAAGTAGATTCATTGTTTTTCATTGAAAATTAATTATCATTTGATAGATTTAATTAAATTTATATATATATATTTCTAATTAATTTCATTAAAATAATTATTTATTATAAATTATAAAATTAATTTAAAAACATATTTCACATAAATAGAGCATTTCTTGAAAAAATATCGAGTTTTTACATTAAAAGATTTTATTTCAAATTTTATAAAATTGATTATTAATTTATAAAAAATTAATTGAATATATTAAATACATTTTTACTAAAAACAACCTTTCTCATTTAATTAAATTAATTATTTAAAATTAAATTTTAGAAAAATCCTAAATGTCTAAACAATATAATAGTGAATATATATATATTTATATATTTAAGATATCATTTATTACAATAGTAATTACACATTTATATCCAAAAAAATTCAAATTCCAAAACCCTATAAGAAATGTACATAATAACAAAGGGTGAGAGAAGAAATTATTGTAGTTCTGGTAGTTATTCAATGAAAAATGATATCATAGTTATTTACAGAAGCTTTTACTTCTCCCGTAGAAATTGTTTCTCAATATGTAATTATTGAAGTTCATCTTATACAGAGTCAAGGGAAGACCCTTGTGATTCTACCCTTCCAAAGGCATATAAAAATGATTCTTATAAGTAAAACTTCTACTACTTTATGTCATTTATTGTCATTTTCTACATGAATTTCATAATGTGGTTACCTATATTTATACCCACTAATTAAAAGGCTATATTATATTGATCACATTTTAATTGAGAATAAAAAAATATTTCTACCACCAAATAATTTACCTCATTAATCATTCTGGAAAATGATTTTATGTAATAAATGATCACAAAATCCCAGCTCTAATATATTTCCAATATCCCAATAACCTACTACCATATATATATAATTCATGTTATATATCAATACACAACCTAACAAATTATTTCATCGTATTCTATCATTTATTGCCAACAAATATTTATCATATTTTTAATTTTTTTTATTCTTTACATAGTTATCATTAGTGGTTAGATCATCAAGGTAGGTTGGGATGTGGAATATTTAAATATCTTTTATTTTTTATTTTATGGTTTATTCCTTTTTTTAATTTTTCATTTCTTATTTCCTCCCTATCCTGATGGACAATAAAAAAATCTATTCATTAGATAATCCTCATTTTAAGTAGGTTTAGAGGAAACACATACATGAACTAAAGTCCCACAAGCCATTTAAATTTAATTACCCAAATTATTAATGGTTTAAAATCCATTACCTTCATGATGGACCATAAAAATTCAAAACTACACCTACTCCTCACACCTTCTAGTCATTTACTTATACCAAAAGTCACCAAAAAATACTCTGTTGGAGCTACCTCTTGGTTTGTGGTCATCCTACTTCCGACTAATCCTTGGGAGAATTCGGAAACACCCTCTTTCACTCCACAAGTGAAAATATAATTTATTTCGTCCCAGAGGACCAGAATAACGCCATGAAGGCATTATTTTCCAAAGTCCTTGAGTGACTTAATGTCCCAAGGGTCTAAAGAACAAAAGTCTTGCTTGAAATCCCAGTTTAGGTTAATAATACAACTAATGTATTTTTCTTCAATATTACCTATTTTAGTACCCATACACCTATAGTTATATAGTATCTTATAACATTACCCCTCAAAAAATTTGAACATGGTTCTGATATAAGACTATGGGAAGAAATAACCACTCTAGTAATCCTAAACTTCTTCTTATAAAATTTCATTTAGGTAACTTGTAATGTACATCATTTTATATCAAAATTTTCTATAATGATTAAATAATTAAATGTCCAATTTAACTTTTTATTGTGTGTATGTCAAGTTATATATTTTATTAAATATAATTTTATACTAAAAATATAATTGGTAACAAGCTTCACCTTCAAAATAATAAACAACTAAAATTTCATTTCTATTATTTAAGTATTAAAAAATAGAAAATATATTTTCTAATAAATTGACATATTTTTTTGGAAATTAATGGATCAAAATATCCACTAATGTATCGTGTTCATTTTTGAATAAATTACTTTTTAGTGAGCGATGCCTTCTTTAGTGTGTTCTGGAGATCGACATGGTATACGTTATTTCTTGTACCCTTGGATAGTGTTTCCATGAATATTTTCACACCATCTCGCAACCCATATGCTTAATCATTAAGATATTCATCATATGTTCTATCACAATTTTTGTTCAGAATATTCCTCCTGGTTCTATCCATTTACAAAAACAAAAAGAATTAACATGGGTTACCTGTAATAATATCTTAAGAAATCCAGTTTAAATAATCATTATAATATTTAAAATCATTCCTAGTACATATTAATCCGTGAAACATTTATTTCACCCAAACATTATTTAGGTTCAACCTTTATTTCATTATACTTGGTTATCTTATACATCTTAACATAATCTACAAAAATAATTAAACATGTCCTTTATACCAAATGAGATGATCCAACCATAACATATATTTATATATGTGTATTATATTATTACATAAAATTATTTATAACTAACCATATTAAATCACGCTCATACAACCCAAATGTTTAGGGTATTTGGATATTTTCTATATATTTTTAATATAACACATTAATGATTTAATGTATCTAAAAAAATTATACACACCAGATTTCTTCGTTAACATATTATTGCATATAAGTTCCTAGTGAAATAGGAAATCTTACAAAAAGGTGATTTCAAATGACTAATAAGATAAATACAAGATTAATATAATAATATCATGGTATATTTTGAATTTATGAAAAGGAATAATATAATAATATATACCATGGTATGAGAAATTAGAATTTGAAATAATAATCATGATCAATGGTAATAAAACATAGGAATGCAGCACAAAAATAAGATAGGTAATCAGGGCATTGTGAAAATAAATAATTACATCATTCCTATGCATAAAATTATAAACAAATATATCTACATGATTTACAAAAATAACTTTATAAACATAAAAAACATTATCATGTACATATATAACATTATGAACATAGTTAATTTTATGATTCCCATATATAAAATTTTTTCCATAGATAGATTTATCATGTCAACAAATATCATCACTCTTGGTGGTGATATAAATATTTACAGAATTCATTGTAGTTAGATAATTTTGATCCCACCCGTCACATAATAATAACCTATAACAAGGTGTACCTAATAAAACCAATATTATATAAAATATTAATAAACCTATGAAAATTAAAAGTGTTCATATCAATTTCATGAGGTATCTTATAATAATCAATTAATAATTTAATTAGATAATAAGCAAATTAAAATAGTTAAAAAAGAAATATAAAATAAATAAACTTATATGGTGATAGAAGAAGAATTATTCCTTATATCAATGATCATTTATATGGATAGAGGAAAATATATGATAAATCATAAAAATAGTTTTTCAAATATCTTGGTCATAAAGATATCAATCACTTTCAAAATCACTCTAAAAAGGATGGAAAAAATAGTTAAAACATAATTCAAAAGTAAACATACTGATGAAGGATTCTTGAAAAATACATAAATATTAATGTGGAATAAATATGATTTAGATGACATAAAATGAATATAAGTATAAATATATCCTCATTTAAGAGCTTTTAATAGTTTTAAGGGAACCCACATCGATAAAAAATAAAAGAATTAATTTTATTAATAGAATTGAGTAAAAACATGTAATTATATAATAAATTACTTATTTGAAATTATATATTAGAAAAGAAAATATTTTTTGTAATAAATAACTTGCATATTGAATATAAATAGTCAATATTTTGGATGAAAATTATTCTTATCCATATCATTATTATATGATGTGAAGAAGTCAATAAACGAAAATAATTTTGAAGTGAAATTGAAATTAATATATAAAAACTATAAAATAAAATATTAAATGAAAAAATATAATAATATATCCCACATATATAACATAGTCAAAAAAGGGATGGTTCAAATCATTGAAAATGAGATTGAGTAACAAAATATTGGTACCTATGACTCCCACATGGTTGATCACCCTCTAACCTCTTGTATAAAAAATTTTGATTTATTATTCATCCATAAAATAAAACTAATTATATTTATTTTAACAAATACCTTTCATTTATATTTTATTCTTACCCATTTTTTATTTTTAGATTTAAAATTAATTTTTTGTTGTAAAATTTTTGTTATGTTCTATACTTTCTTCGTTATAAAGGATTCAATCCTTACACATTTATCATATGTTAATCACCTATAGAATATTCATGGATATGATATAGATGTTTTATATATATTTTTATATTTTCATGGTCACTTTATAGATAAATCTTATATAGTTATATAGTTCCAAGTTCATTTCATATATGTTAAGTTGATGGCTCATAATGAAGGTATATATTGAATATAGAAAAGGAATATAATTTATTGAAGAATATAATTATACATTATCATTACATAATTAATATAATATATTAAATTAATGATTATTATAAAATATTACAAATATTTATGTTTTATTATTCATTAATGAAGGACGTTCTATAAAATTATTCATTTAGGTGGTAAAACTGACCCCAAAAAAATATTTCATAATTAATAAATCTGTATGAAAATGTAATCATATTATTATAATAACTCTTATAAAGAATATTAATTATTGAAATTACATGTTATTAGTATTTTAAATTATATTTAAGAGTCTTTCAATCAAGATGATATTGAAAAATCATTAACAAGGAGATAACACTTATGTTTAAAGGTTGAATCTCTACTTAAAGACCATCTTGGAAATAAAGGGCATGAGAGTCTTTATGAACAGAAGCCACCAAATGTGAGATGTTATTTTTAAAGATATAATTTTGGTATGGATTCAAGAATAATCTATATGAAAGGTGTTCTCTGAGGTTGGTTGAGGGGGGTGGGGTCTTTATATATGTGAGATTGAGTGGCATTTCTACAAATGCTCATTCCTTAATTTTTAAGGGATGACATTTTATAAAGAAAGAATGTTAAAAGAGTTAAAATGATGGAGATGTTTCATGAAAAAAATATTAAAGATAATTTTTACTAAAGTAAATAAATATTTTATAACATTAATACTTAATTTGATCCTTTAACTTGATTTTACCATTTACAACTGTAACATGCTTTTTTTACTTCGGTATATTATTTTTGTTCCAAAAAATACAATTGATTTTAATAATAAAATTTAAAATTATTGTTGCATATAATAAATCCATTTTATTAAATTAAAAATTTCAAATAGATTAATATTAATTTTAAAATAGAAATTAAAAATGTAAAAAAAATTCGAAATTTTTATTTTTAAGAAAAAACTACCTTTATTTTTATTGCTTTCCATGGAATAATCATTATATTAATATTAATTTATTTATATATATATGCAATAAAGTTCACTATAAACATTATAAATAATGATAAATTAAATTTTCCAAGTTAAAAATACAAAAAATATTGAAAAAACAATACATTGAAAATTGTCTATTTGTGACATTAAATGATTTTATTGTTATTTTTAAAAAATTAATCAATAAAATATTTTTTTAGTACATTTATATTAGTATAATAATTTATTTATGAAAAAAAATTATTTTAATAGTTATTATAATATAATAATGGAATATAAAATTTTAATGTATAAAAGCTTGTGTAATAATACTTTTAATCAAAAATGAATATTAAATAATTATTTTCTGTTAAATTGATAATTAAAAGTAGATATCATCATAACATAAAAATATAAAACCCCTATATTATTTTTCAGTGACAAAATATTTAGATATGTAATTGTTGTATCCATGGTATGTTATTTAACTCGCATTTATCTCATAGAGATTTCCATGAGTTTGAATTTCTCTCATAAACAATTCTGCTCATGTTATACTTTTTGATGTTAATATTGGGATTGGTAATGGTAAAACCCTAGTGAAGTTACATCTTTATCAGTGTTGGATAACTAAGCCTTGTATGTAAGTATTCTACTTCTTAATGCCATAAATTATTTCTTTCTATAAAGAATCCACACCGTGATTAGTTTTATTTTTTTCCCCCATATCAATTAATAAATTATAATGGTTATCATTTAATTGAGTATAAAATATTATATAAAATAAACTTATAATTTATCTTTTTAATCATTTTAATATCAAATTACAATATATACCCAACTAACATATAAACCTAATGGACATATATTATTATCATCCATATAACAATAGTTATATAAACAATACTCATTTATATAATGGTCATATTACATTCTTGTATATAAACATAAATACTTTATAAAAATAATTCATCTCAATATATAAATTATTTTATCAGTATTTTTATTATATTTCTATAACAGATTTTATTACATCAAAAAAGATTGTTAGTAATATGATCTTTCTAGAATATCAATGTAATGATAATTTAAAACTTTTTTACTTATGTTTTTATTATGTCGTTCAATGTTTCATTTTGTAATTTGTTTATACATTACATTTTTTATTTTAATGTTCTTCCGTAATGAAATAAGTATTTTTTTCATTTTTATTCAATGTTTTTGATTAAATCAAGTTATCCAATTAATTTGGTTTATTAAAGATATTTAGACACAAAAAAATTAAGTGTAATAATGAGATTATAAATTATACACTATTTACTATGTATATATATTTAAAAAAATCCAATATGACCGTTTCAAAATAAAAAACAACTTTCAAAATAAAATCCCAATAAATATTATTTCACAACCAATTTGTAAGACTAAGACCTATCCATTGACAACCCATAAACCAAAAATGATATAACAAGAAAACACACACATTTCAAACAATCTATAGGTTAACCATATTCATTACCCCATATTATAACTACCATAACCACACATACTTCTCAATGCTCTATAAATCACTTACCCAACTACATAACCTTTTAATCATTCACATCAGAATGAATCACATTAGAAAACCTTAATGTTACCAATTGGGGAAAATAAATTCCAAAAATAAAACATAAGAATGAGAAACCCCAAAG
This sequence comes from Viscum album, assembly GCA_963277665.1. Lineage (NCBI taxonomy): Eukaryota > Viridiplantae > Streptophyta > Magnoliopsida > Santalales > Viscaceae > Viscum > Viscum album. Next base: position 277,130,459 of record OY728161.1, on the reverse strand, counting down.
GATTCAATCTATTAACCCAATGAATAACAAATAATCATTATTATAAAACTATAAGGTTTTGATTAACCATACAAGTTTTAATTACACAAATTATAGTAATAAGAAATCAAAATCAATTAAAAAAATTACATCCAAAAAATCACCCCCTAAGAGGTTAACCTGTGTCTCCCAATGTTATAAATTTTAGACCAGATATCCATGCACTGGCCATTTCCAAAAAAACACACATTCCAAAATAACAAGAGAAACATGTTAAATAGTTTTTAAAAAATCATAAAATTAATATAAATATATTGATACTGGGACATTAAATAATCATAATTAAATCCACTTAACCCATCCATTGTACCACCATTGATAAAACATATTAACCTTGGTTAGTTAGTGTTCATTGAATTATGTATTATTTAGGTTATCAATTGAAAGTATTGGTTTATCCATTATCGATATTAATTAATAAACATAATAAAACATGATAAAAATGGACAATACTTCACCACAATATGCTTTGAGAACCAATTACAAATAATGTGAGTAATGAAATAAATAACTAAAATTATACAGAATTAAACAACCATAAATTATAAATTGACCCCCCATTTTAACAAAATTAATTAAATATAAACCTTCCCCATGGTTCCAAATATATATAATATTAAAATAGCATTTATCAAAAAACTAATAATGAAAATGATAATATTGTAATTAAATTTATTGGAATAGGAATAATATAATCAACAAAGTGGGATAAAAAATTATCATTATTATAAAACTATTTTTAGAAATACAATTGCCAAAAATAACCCAAATATACATTTCTAAAAAAATAATTTAAATTTTATTAATGTTTATAACAAAGAGAAGTAGAAAAAATATGGTAAAATACCAATTAATGATAAGTATTTGAGGCCACATAATTTTATAACAAAAAATATAGAATATAACAAACATTAAATCTCCAAAAAAATCTATGATAATGATTAAAAAAAATTATAAATTATTGAACACAAAAAAAATTAAACTTTATAAATAATTAAACTTAAAATATAAGATACACCCACACCAAAAACTGTCAATATATATCTATAACTATTAAATAAAAAATTTATAATTTATTAAACCTGGGAAATATTAAATTTGATTTAAAATATAATAGCTAATTCAAAATAAACACATATATATGAACATTTATCACAACAAATTTCAACGACACATGTTCATCCTTATACATATTCCACTAACAACAATACATGTAAAATTTCCTCCTTATTTTTATTTATCCGTACCTTAGTGAAATAATAAATCTTAATACATAATCCAGTTGATGGAAATTAAAAACAATATAAGGGAAAATAATTTGAAGACAACGGAAAGAGGTTACTTTAGTTTTCTGAATAAAAATATTTCATAACACCATGAGTCAAGAGGGGAAGGGGGAATAAAAGAGTGTATGAGAAAATAGGAAATAGATCACCATGATCATGACTATTATACACGAGACCAAATCATTATGGGTAAAAAATGGAATATAATATATTAACCTACATTTGAAAAAAATTATTGGGATAAACTATGAATTTAGTGAGCTACCACTATCCACCTTCTGGCTCATCAGATACCTCAGGGAAGATCATTGGTATTTCACTTTAAAAAATTCTGTCTCTCCCATATTTATTATCACAATGATTACCCAATGTCTATCTACAACCACCAACTAAAATCTCTTCTTTTTATAATCTCAAAATTTAAACATATATGATTTTGTAAGCATCTCACCATCACTAAACAATCATCTTAAATTTCGTAATATACCAAAAATGATAATACTTCTGATAAAATTTGAAACAAATAAAATTGTTTCATGTTTTCATAATTATGTTCGATATTTTAAATCCAAAATAACGAATTTATTAATTTAATATGAACATGATTTATTGCATGTAAAAAATAAATGATTATACCTATCAAATTTAAATGTTAAGTCACTTTATATCCTAAAATAGTTTGAGGTATATTGGTAAAAATGATATAATTGTAAAGATATATCTAATATGTTATCAAATGATATCTAAAAAATAATAGAAATGTTCCAAATATGGTGATGAAATTTGAATCATTCCTAAGAATATAAGAGGGAGAAGTTACTGACATTGTAACACTAGATGTTAAAAAATAAATGGGTTTGATATTATATTCAATGATTTGAATATGGGGATTATGAATCCAAATCTCACTATTATTTAAATATGAATTATTAATATATATTACACAATTATTGATATATAGTGGTAGAATTTATCATATGGTCCCATATAGATGTGGACGGAATTATGTAGTAATGTAAAGGGTTTAATAAAACCTCAAAATTAAAGAAAACATAAGGCCCCTAAATTTTTATACCATATGGTATATTATTATACTAGATATGAGGTGTATTTTTTTAATATATTCATAAAATATTTTAAAAATATAAAAATTGTATAATTTTATAAAAAAGGAAGTCTCTACAATATCATTATTTTATGTTGGAAATATATATATATATATTACATGAATTGAAATTATAATTATCCTTTCCAATTATGACTATGACTGTATCCCTAATTTATTATCTTCATATAGTATTACACATTGTGATAATATTTTACAAATGGAGTATGATGGGCATAGAGACACTGAATTAACTCACAGGGCATGAAAGGCGTTTTTTGTTGGATCTCCAACTATGTATACCACATGGATTATCATACACGATGTCTTTGGTATATTAGGGCTGTAAATTTCATATCTAATCCCCATTACATAAGGCTGAAAAGATACCATGAAATATAACCTTAATACGTTGATACCTTTCTTTCTATATATCCAAGAAAAATCTAGTTAAGAGTTATTTTTTTGGTTATTGATAGTACACTCCTTGATTTTTCATTAAATCCACTAAAATATTTTTAATAATATTTATTGAAGTGGACACAGGGATAATAAATTTTAGAGGTTTCATGGGTGTGGAAATTTTTTTAAATATTTTTAAATATATTATATATATCCAATGTCTATCAGTAAATGAAATGAATCACTATTTTCTCCAAAAAATATCCATATACGAAAAATATTTCATCACAATTTAACTCATGATTGGTGTTTTCACCCAAGCTAGGTTTAATTTACATTTTTATTTGGGTCCTCAGAACTTATCCATATCAATTATAAAATTTATAGTTTCAATTGAACTAATTATATTATATAAGTTCACCTATAATACATATAAATAGTTTTATCCACCATTAATGAGGGAAAATTTCATAGAATTGTAATTTCATTCTATAATGATTCCCAAGATCATGGAGATATTGTGAATATTTTTATCAACAAACATTCTCACTATTAAAGGATAAACTATTGAACTATTTGTTATCTATAATCATGTTAGGACTTCTTATATCTTTAAAACATTATGTTAATCGCTTATATTTAACATTATGGGTTTTAAAATTATTAATAGTATATCAAATCATAAAATATCCTCATAACGATTAGTACTATATAAAATTTTTTATTGAAGATATATTTTCAAAAGAAATGAACACGGGGCTAGGATGAACCACCAGCCACCATACGAATTTTTATCATTATCATCACATAAAAATGTTTTCTCAAATCAATCACTGGAATTATATGGGGTTTGGTCAAAATTTCATCTTCTACAACCCTTGGTTTCCCTTATCTTTTAACGTTATTGTCCCTTATTCTCATGAAAAATAGATAGCAAGGTTATTCTATTCCTCACCCTAGAAGTTGTTGGAAAAATTATAAATTTAGTGAATTTTTCTAGTTAATTGGAAGAAGGGTGGCCGGTATTAGTGATTTGAGTACCGAGTAATAGGGAGAAACTCAGTTTTCATGATATCATTAATCATTGGGTGGTGAAGCAATGTAGCAATCCACTGGTCGAGAGATGTAAATGAGCTCAAACTATCATGAAATGTTAGGTCCATTTAACATAGAAAAGGGAATAGATTTTTTAGGGAATCATAATGGCAGTGGTTGTGATTGTTTTTGGTGGATAGGGTTTACAAAAATTGAATAAGTGATCACAAAATGGTAGGTATCAGGGAATGGATTTTGTCTAGTGTTGAATGTTGAAAGTGGGTTCCCTAGACCCAACATGTATTGTAATTTGATTGCCACTAAAATGTATGAACTTTTCTATAATACATATGTGTTTATCTTGCCATAATAGTGAAGATACTTATGCATCCACTTTTTTATGGAAATTTCCTTAGATTACATGCCGTAACAAGGGGGTATAACAGATCCCATGCTATAATGAGAACCCCGTGATACCATTATTGTAATCTTAAAGTAATTTCCTATTGTCCAGTTACATCATTATTATAGGACACAGATGATGTGTGACCATCTGGTGTTAGGGGCTCATAATCATTGAGAATTCATCTCATGATGTTCGCACTTGATGATATATAGTTGTTAAGATCATGAGGATAGACCCGCATAATAGGAGCAGCACATCTTTCATGTGTCATTGGTCGTTCCTATCTACAGACATGTGTAATGGTCTTTGTTCTTGAGATCATTGTCAATAGATGTCATTTAATTAAGTACATTTGATGCACGACGAAAACGATGGTGACCAAGTTGTGGAGAGGTAGGATCTATCGGGTACATCATTAATGGCATGGCATTGATTGAATGATTGAGAAAGGATTTGTCCCTTCCGAGTTCAGGAAGAGATATCTTGGGCCCGGTTTATTAATATGGTTTCACATTCATTAAATCCATGGCCATGGTAGTGGAAAGTAAGACCGTCTGGAAAAATCAACAAAGAAAATAAATCAATATAAAGGATGATGACACTAGTGTGCATTCTTCTTTATTGAGATATCGATGACGAAGAGATTATATTACACGGACCATGTTCGTAGAAAGGCAGTCATTGCTTTGAATTTTCCTTATCTCTATAGGGGCGTCGATGGGTTGTTAGACACTACCCTGGGTCGGTGGATAATATTCACTACTATTGAGGTAAGGGCCTAGAGGGTCACACACAATAGCACGTTGAGAATCTTCCCTATTCTGGGAATAAGAATATAGAACTTGGTGGGACCCACCAAAGGGTTCGAGTACTATCCATGTTCTATAGATCACCAAAGAATAAAAAATTCATTAATTATTCAAGTATCTAATAATTGATTTAATTTTTTTGTAACATGTATTTACATGTTATATAGTAAATACAAGTATTAATATTATTCGAATGGATTTTAATATCCTAGGTTCATTTAATATTAGCAGTAGGTGTGATTGGAGTTAAAGTCTCAAGTTTATCACGTAATATATGTATATATTTTACGTGTAAGTAATAAATTATAAATATTATTTATTTCATAATTGTATTTGTTATAAATAATTATTTATAACACTTACATTGTAGACTTTTATTACAAAAGGTTCAGGAACCCATACCGCGTGTCTTAAACATTCTCTAAATAAATAAGTGAGAGACTCTCCCCTTGGGAAATATTCATGTGTTGGGATTGAGAGCCTCTCTCTCCTTCTGGAAACTAGAGAGAGAGTATCTCAAGTGAAGGACGATCTTCATGTTCATCCATTTCGGATTAAAGTTTCTTTCCTTACGGTGATTGTCACTACGCTGAAGTGATCATTGGAGATCCACGCTAGCACCTGTATCTCGAAAAACAGCACGTGATCAGATTTGAGTGGCGTGTGTGGAAGATCTAGAGGGCTTCTATGTTGGAGTCTTCGAGCAATGATCGCTGGCGTCCTACTACGGAACTTCACACGTCAAATCCAAACTACTTACACATTCAATTTATTTTTTAGCTCTTTAAAATCCATGTGTCGTCTTCGGACCATAATTGGATAGCTCACCAGATTCAACGTCGTAACGTCACTCCAATGATGCAAAAAAAAATTAAAATCCTGGCCCACCAGCATCTTCTACCCATCCTGGTACCGAACAGTGGTAACAGAGGGACGCGTTATTTTTCAGTGGCAAAATAAAAATTAAATTGCATAAAATTTAAGTATGGGGGATTAATTTTATTCCAATTCAACTGACCACGTGCCAATCCGTTTTTGAATTTCCAAGTTAGGACCATTTGAAAATTTTAATTAGATCGAATCATCAGTTTAAATTTTCTTCAGATTAAATTTTGAGAAGAATGTGTTTTAATTTTATTAATACATTTTTCCAATATACCGAAATCCAGCCACGCTATAGCCAGATTCTGGTAGCTGGAACTAATTTGGTAAGTTAATTTTAGGAGATAAAATATAATAATTTTATAATATAATAATTATATTTTTCTCAAATAAAATATTATTTCAAGACTTGGGGTCTAGTCAAGTGTTTTTAATTTAAAAAAAGGAGGACCAAGACCCCATTTTGGGGTCTTCTTCCATTTTGATTAAAAAAAGGGAAATGGAGGTAGAATATTTTTCTAAGGAAAAATTAGGAAAAACTAATTAGAAAAACTAATGGTTTCTTCTTCTTCACGCGGAGGATGCATGCCCTTAAGGGGAAAAACCCTAGTCACATCATCGGAAGACATTGATGGACCTCTTCTCCCTTCCCTGCTCGCTCCGTATCGATCTCTTCCAGGTCGCGTCATTGGACTGCTGCCCTGCACAGCTTCCTGCTTCCACTCTCGCTCGCTCCGTGCCTCCCCACCAGCACCTGCCTCCCCTACGCTTGGCCTTTTCACGTCTAACCAGCCTCCTCGAGCCGTCGGCCAGACACTCTCCACCTCGCCACTGTCCCGCCGCAGCGCCACACCAGATCTGCTATGTCGGACCTACACTGTCGGACCAGGCCACCGCTCATCTAGGCCATTCCGGACCGAGCAGCCGCCCCGGTAGCAGGTCGGAGTAGCGGGCTTCTGCCCATGTGGCTAGTCGGATTGTTTCCCAGCCTCCTCCTTCTCCTTTCACTCCAAGCCAATAGATAAATCCCTGAGGATGTCGCTGGGACGGGCCATCACGTCGCGGTCACACCCCTATCATGTCGCGGTCATGCCGAGGTCACACTGCGGTTATGCCGAGATTTGTCCCTACTTCAGGATGACACCCCACTGCAGCTCGCAGTCCTGATGTACTTCTCCCCAGCAAGAGGTAACCCCATCTTAAATCAATTTTAATTAATTTAGTTTTTTAAATTAAATTAATTAAAACTAGTTTGGGGGTTTAAATTTATTTTAATCTGAAACATTAATTTAATTTTATAATTAAAATTAAATAAATAGTTTAATTTAATTTTATAGTTAAAATTAAATTGACGGTTTAATTTAATTTTGGAATTGAAATTAAATTAAACCATTGGAATTGATAAAAAAAAGTAATTGAATTTATTCAAATTCATTTAATTTATAAGAACCCCCCCCCCCCATACTATTTTAATTTCATTGCAGTTTAATTTTAATTTCGCTTTATATTTACTAATTGGTCTTGAGAAAGCGACTGAACTGTGTATGTCTGTTGTTTAGTTATTTATTTAATTATTTATTCAATGTGTGTGATGATTGTAATAATTAGATAAATGACATTCTATGAATCGTCCTTTTAATTTCAAATATGCATAAGGGCATGCGAGTCCAATGCACAAGATGTATTTTGTACCCCATATACCCCCACGCCTGTGTGCGAGTACATTTATAATTAAATGATTATCTGAGACGTAGACCCCGCCATGACGATGTGGTAAACCAGACCGGAGCTATGCACATTACACTGGGCAAGTTGTGACATGAGTCAGGTCACGACTCAGGTATGGATGCCCCGAGGTCAAATTTGATCCATTATGGATCGATCTTTATAGAATTATCAAGACCATTCGGATTACATTATTTACTTTATGCATAGTTTATTATTTTTTGAGTCTGCATGATTATTTCATGATCACATAGAATAGTAAACAAGATAAAATGCATAAATATGTGACAAATTGTATTCTAGTGCATGTTCAGTTGTGAGTGCGGAAACCTAGTTTGAGCCTAATAAATAGAAAAGGATTATATTTATCAAAATCCCTCAAAGATATATTGATTCCAATAAATGCCTCCCATTTCTCACATCTAAACAAAATTGGATGTTTGGGGTGCTCATCAGCCATAGTTGAGAGTGCCTTTGCTACTGGGGTGTTTTCATGAGAGAACTCAGTCGACTTGACTAAAGTGGGTAGTCAATGATTAGCCTTATCTAACTTTCTATCACTTTAGTTGCAGAAGGTTGAGGGAATCTAGCTTGGATTCCAAAAGACTTGGACTTTACTTAACAACACAAGGAACGAAAATCCAAGTGGTTGGCCAGCCTAGAGCCTACCGAGAAACCCTCCAAGTAGTGGCATAGCCGTAGCTTGTAGACTATGAGGGAGGTTTCGAGGATCCTTGCCACTAGAATACTCAAGCGATAGAGTATTATGAATCTAATAGTGAGGGCTATTAAGGATCTCTAAAATAGTGGGAGACATTACATGATATAATAATTTATTAATCATAAATGGAAAAAGTTAATCAAGAAAAAGTAATAACTGCTAAATGTTTATCATTTGTAGATTTAAAATGAAAATAAACAACAACACAAGTACTTTATCACTGCGATCAATCTCGGATAAAGAAAATATCCTGACTGATAAGAACTTCTAGGATTGGTACAGGCGCTTGCACATTGTATTACGCCATGAAAGGAAGTTATATGTGCTGGAATCCCCAATTCATGTTGATCCTTCTCAGGGAGAATGCAAGACACAAAAAGATAAATGGAGAAAGCATGTAGACAATGCGCTTGATGTACAATCCATCATGTTGTCATCCATGTCCATCCAATTGAAAAAAATGAAATAGGATGAGGAAACCTACAAGATTCTTTTGCATCTCCAAGAACTATATCAGGAAAGGGCTAGGAAAGAAAGGTATGAGATCTCAAGTGTGCTTTATAAGTGAAGGCTAGCAGAAGGGCACCACGTTGGTCCTCACATACTCATGATTATTGGGTATATTGATAGGCTTGAAGCCCTTGGGTTCAAATTGAACTACGAACTAGCTATGGATCTCATTCTTGCCTCTTTATCATCAAGATTCTTGACTTTTATTGTCAATTATAATATGAATGATATGAAAATGTCTCTCCCAAACCTTTTGTATTTAGTTGTCCAAGAAGAAAAGGACCTGAAAAACACTAATTCAACTGTCCTTATGATGAAAAAGACAAAAAGGCCAAGGAAAAGGGTTATAAGGCCAAGTTAAGGCCAAAGACACCAATGCATCATCCAGCAAAGAGGAAAAAGATTCAGAGGCAATGTAATGAGCAGGCAGTTGTATGCTTTGGATGTGATAAGAAAGCCCACTGGAATAATAATTGCAAAGCTGGGAAGAAGAAGCAAACTGATACTTCTACTTTAGGTATTTTTTTCATGGAATGCAATTTATCTTTATCTACAAGTTTTTTATTGGATAAGGAATGTGGATCACACATTTGTATTCATATACAGGAACCATGTACGATCAAGAAGATTTCCAAATGTCAAGTGGATCTTTTAGATGAAAAAGGTGCAATTTTGGTATCCTTTGTGGTGGGAGACTATCACATAGCCTTGCCAACTGGTTTGGTTTTAGTTTTAAATAATTTCTATTATGTACCTTCTATTACCAGGAACATTATCTTTGTGTCGATTCTAGACACTATGGGTTTTTATTTCATCATGGGAAATAAATTTTTAACATTTTATTAGGATATCATATGTTATGGTATGGAACATCTTAACAATGGTATATATATGCTGGAACTAGAGAACTCAGTAATGGAAATCAATGTCAAAAAATACTAACATGACTCAAATATCACCCACCTATAGAACTTCAAGCTTGGTCATGTAAACGAGAAGCGATTATGAATATTACATCAATAAGGGTATTTAGACTCTGTATAGTTAAAACCCTTATAAGTATTTCAAGCTTGTTTATAAGGAAAGATGAAAAAAGCACCTTTCTCAGGAAAGGGACAAAGAGCCAATGCAGTGCTGTAATTAATACATACTGATGTATGTGGTCCATTTACAGTAGAGGCTGGGGTGGTTCTCTATACTTCATTAATTTTACTGATGACTATAATTGGTATGAAAATATCTACTTAATGTGGTATAAGACATATTCCTTTTGGATATTTAAGGAATACCAAAAATGAAGTAGAAAACCAACTTTGTAAGAAGATAAAAGCACCCCGCTCAGATCTAGGCATAGAATATATTAACCAAGATTTTGTTGATCACTTGAAGAAGTGTGGGATTGTATCCCAACTCACTCTTCCTTATAAACCACAATGGAATGGTGTTAGTGAAAGAATGAATAGGACCTTGCATGACATGGTCAGATCAATGACGAGTCATGCAACTCTTTCATTGTCCTTTTGGGGATATGTCGTACAAACAGCAGCATATACCCTTAACCGAGTACCAACTAAAGCTGTAGATGGGATTCTATATCAATTATAGTATGGAAAGAAACCCATTATAACACACATATGTGTGTGGGGGTGCGAGGAATTTATTAAGACTTTACCAAGTGACAAATTAGCATCCATAAGCACCAAAGTGCATCTTTATAGGTTATCTAAAGGAAACTAGAGGATACTACCTATATAACCCTTTAGATAGAAAATTCATCGTGGAACGATACACCACATTTCTAGAAAGGGAACACATTTCTATTGGAAATAGTAGGAGCAAGATTGACTTCGATGAAGTTGACGCTCTTGATGAACAAGAATTGGTAGAGGAACAATCTTCATAAGAACAAGTTGAATAAGAAAATGTTCCTGGTACACCGATACTATGTAGTTCTATGCGAGAGGTTAGAGAACTTGAGAATTTTGGGTTTCTTATCACTGAGTCAGTTGACACATTAGTTCTTCGGGATGATGAACCTCTAACCTACAAGAAAGTAGTAGAAGGTAAAGAATCTTCTAAATGGCAAGAATCCATGAACTTTGAGAAGGAGTCCATGTACCAAAATCAAGTTTAGATTTTGGTAGACCCTCTAGGTAATGTAAATCCCATTGGATGAAAATGGGTACTCTAGAAGAAGCTGGACATGGAAGGTGAGGTTAATAACTTTAAAGAAATACTAGTTTTAAATGGTTTCAGACAACGTCAAGGTATTGACTATGATGAAACATTCTCACCAGTATCAATGCTTAAATACATCAAAATATTTCATGTAATATCAGCCTTTCATGATTCTGAAATTTTGAAAATGGATGTTAAAACTTCGTTTCTAAATGGGAAGTTAGATGAAGATGTATATATGACTCAACCCGAAGGGTTTGTTAACTCAAAGAATGCCAATAAAGTATGAAAACTGTAGAGATGCATTTATGGATTGAAGTGGGAATCAAGACCATGGGATGTTCATTTTAATGAGTCCATAAGAGATTTTGGTGTTGTCAAAAATGAATGTGATCCTTGTGTCTATAAAAAGGTTGAAGGGAATGCCATAATTTTCTTAGTATTATATGTTGATGACATATTGATTATGGGAAATGATGTGCGAGTCTTACAGTCATTTAAGACTTTGTTAAATGAATGCTTCTCCATGAAAGAGTTAGGTGAAGTAGACTACATTATAGGGATCAAGATCTATCGAGATAGATCTCAAAGGCTGCTTGGGCTAAGTCAAAGCACATACATTGACAATGTACTCAAAAGGTACAATAAGGAACAATCCAAGAGGGGATTGTTACCTGTGTCACATGGTGTAAATATCTCCATGAAAATGTTTCAACAGACACAGGAGGAGATTGACAGAATGAGTAGAGTCCCTTATGCTTTGGCAGTGGGTTCTATCATGTATGACTTTCTATGTAATAGGTTTTATGTCTCCTTTGCTTTAAGAATGATGGATAGATATCAAGACAATATAAGAGAGATGCATTGGATAGCTATTAAAACTATCCTAACGTACATTAGGCATACTAAGGATATGTTCTAGGGGTATAGTAGAGATCATAAATTAGTTTTGTGGGGATAAGCTGATGCTAGTTTCCAGAGAGATCATGATGATATGAAATCATAGTCAGGCTGCATCTTTTTCTTGAATGGTGGTGCGGTGAGCTGTACAAGCTCGAATCAAGATGTGGTTGCCGATTCTACAGTAGAGTATGAATATATTGCAGCTTCTGATACAGTAAAGAAAGAAGTATATATACTCAATTTTATCTTAGACATTGGTGTTGTACCTAGAAGTGTAGACATTGTTCCAGTATATTGTTATAATACAGCTACAGTGGTGTTTTCCAAGGAGCTCAGGTCTCACCAGAGGGCAAAGCATATTCATTGGAAGCTTTATCTATTGAACTATTTTACTCAAAGAGGAGAAGTGATAGTTAGCAGAGTCTCCATAGAGGACAACGTGGCAAACCCCCTGACTAAATCCTTTTCTCAGTAGAATCATGATTTTAATGTGAGAGTTAGTGGATTGAAACCTATTAGCAGTTGGCTCTAGTGTAGGTGGGGGTGTTGAAAGTGGGTTCCATAGACCCAACATGTATTGTACATTGATTAGCACTACATGTATGATGTTTGTTATAATACATGTGTGTTTATCTTTCCATAATAGTGAAGATACTTCTGCATCCACTTTGGTTACGAAAATTTCCTTAGATTACATGTCGTATCAAGAGGGTATAGGAGATCCCATTCTATAATGAGAACATTGAGATACCATGAAAGTAATCTTAAAGTAATTTTGTATGGTCCATTTACATCATTATGATAGGACAAAGATGAGGTGTGACCATCAGAAGTTTGGGGATCATAAGCATTGAGACTTCATCTCATGAAGTTCGCACTTGATGATCTCTAGTAGTTGAGATCATGGGGGCAGACCATCATAATAGGATCACCGCATGTTTTAGGTGTCATTGGTCAATCCAATCTGTGGACATGTGTAACGGTATTTATATTTTGGATCATTGTCAATGGATGTAATTTAATTACATACATTTGATGAAAGGTGAGAACCATGGCGACAAAGTTGTGGAGAGGTAGTTTGTGTCGGGTATGTTATTAATGGCTTGTCATTGATTGAATGACCGAGAAAGGATATGTCACTTCTGAGTTCATGATGAGATATCTCAGTCTTGGTTGATAAGGATGGATTCACCTTCATTAAATACATGGCCATGGTAGAGGAAGGTATGATTATCTGAATAAATCAACAAATAAAATAAATCAGGATAAAGGGTGATGGAACTAGTGTGCATTCTTCTTTATTGAGATATCGATGATGAAAAGATTATATTACATGAACCGTGTTCTTAGTAAGGCAGTCATTGCATTCACATTTCCTTATCTCTATAGGGGCCTATATGGGTTGCTAGACCTCACTCATGGTCGGTGGATAGTATTCACTACTATTGAGGTAAGGGCCTAGAGGGTCACACACAATAGCGCTTTGAAAATCTGTCATATTCTGGGAATAGGAATATTGAACTTGGTTTCCCCCGCCAAAGGGTCTGAGTACTATCCAATTTCTATGGTTCACTAATGAATAAATAAATTTCGTAATTATTCAAGATTATAATAATTCATTGAATTTGTTTATAACTTTTATTTACATGTTATATAGTAAATACAAGTATTTATATTATTAGATTGGATTTTAATATCCTAGGTTCGTTTAATATTAGCAGGAGGTGTGATTCAAGTTAAAGACTTGAGTTTATCCCATAATATATTTATATATATTTTGAGTAAGTGATAATTTATAAATATTATTTATGGCATAATTATATTTGTCATAAATAATTATTTATAACACTTATACAGAAGACGTTTATCACACAGGGGTCGAGAACCCATACCGCGTGTTTTAAACATTCTCTATATAAGTAAGAGAGAGGATCTACCATTATGACTATTCATGTGTTGGGATTGAGAGCTTGTCTCTCCTCCTAGATTCTAGAGATAGAGTCCCTCAAGTGAAGGAAGTTATTCAAGTTCATCTATATCGGATTGAAGTTTCTTGACTTTTGGTCATCGTCACTGCGCTAAAGTGAGAGTTGGAGATCCACGCTAGCACCCAGATCTCGACGAATGGCATGTGAGAAGATTTGAGAGGCGTGTGTGGGTGATCTAGAGGGCTTCATCATTGGAGTCTTTGAGCAACGATCGTCGGCATCCTACGGCGGACTTGCACATGTCAAATCTGAACCATGTACATGTTTAATTTATTTTTGTGCTCTTTCAAATCCATGTGTGGTCCTTGGACCGTACCTGGATAGTTCACGAGAGTCGACGTCGTAACGTCACTCTAGTGATGAAAAAAAATTAAATTCTCAGCCCACTGGCTTTGGTTGCTCATTCCGCCAAATAACCTTGATCGGTGGATAGGGTTTCCTAAGTCAAGATAAATATCCCATAGTGTGTAATTTTAAGAGAAACTCCATTTTTTATTGGAAAAGCGTTTTAAAATATATAGGAATACTTATGTGGTTGTCCCCATCGCCACAAATGACATATAGTCCATGAAACACATAGTGATAAGTATGAAACATGTACAATATGATGATAGTGCACACTCGATTATCTTATAACTCTTACCGGTAGTGTTACATAAGATTAAATCAATATAGGTGGTGATTACCTGATGAGACATCGAAATGACACACTCAACAACTACATGAGGATTACACACCATGTTTTGGTGCAGTATAGGTCATGTAATTTCTTTTTTTAGGGTTTTATGAAGTATTATTTCTTAGTTATTAGAATTCAATATATTAATAGTTTATTATAATAATTTTTACATATATATCCTGGGGGAGAAATTATTTTTTCCATCGAAGGTTGTTGAAAAATAATTTTTTGATTTTTACGGATTTATCTACATAAAGATTATGATAAGGTTAGTGTATGGGATTTGGAGTGAATTTAAGGTTTAGGTAATCCCTTGGATCTATTATCATGATGGATCCTTGTCCCCATAGGATATATAGATTATAGGTATTCCACAATGTGACATGGCATGATCATCCATCCATGGAGGATAGATAATCCCATATATGTTGAGTCATAGTCAACCATTATAGATGTCGGGTCCTTGTACTCCCTAATATATATCCTTATATCAGGCTGTATTCTCCATCGAATGAATGGATTTTAGGTACTCCCCCATGTGATGAGTCATAATCATCTATCTATGGGATTATGGTATTACACTAAAAATATCTTTGTACAAGGCCATAGTCCCTCATACATATAATTTATTCAGGTACTCCCCAACATGCCAGGGTGTGGTCCACTATCTATGGGGTTTGATACTCCCATGATTGATATTTTCCTAAATGAGGTTTGATTACTGGCATTAGATATATATTCATCATGTATGTTATAAACTGTGTTAATTTTTATAGTGTAAATGTTTTAATACTAATGGCGTTTTGGATTTTACAGTTTATCACAATATATGACTAATATCTTGTCTATGAAATTGGGATTTCCTTTTAATATTGGTTTTCACAATACATGAATTTTATTATGTTACTTGTTTTCCTTTATCTTTTATTTCTATCCAACCTAATATTTTTCTCCATTATGTTGTTTCTAGAAAATCCCACTATATATTTTTATACCTCTCCCTATATAGTATTTGTTCACATATGATTTGATTTTGTGATGATTTTGTACAACTTGATGTTTATATTGGTGTATATAGAGATAGTGGTGTGGGAGATTACTTCTTCCTAGAATACTTGGAAGTGTTAATTAATATTTTTGAGTATGCTAAGACATATTGTAATGAGGAATTTTTTTCCCTTTTCATAGGTCTCTCTCGCATTCACACATATTTTAATTTTATTTAATACATTATTTGGGTTTTTATACATGATTTATATATGTTTATCAATTCCCCATGCATGTCTATTGTTCTAAAATTTGATACTTAGGTTATGTTATTAGTGATTCTTCGTTAAAGAATGTGTTTGAGATGTATTTTTTTACAAGTTATCATTAGGATTAGGACCCCATGTGTGATGTGCCTTATTGGTTTCTATACCTCTCCCCTGTCCGGTTATAGGTGGTCTTGGGGTGACATACTCAGCCTAACTACTAGCCCTGGTAGGACCCAATATGTTAGGTCATACTAGAGTGGTATCAGAGTGTCTCTATATTAGGAATGGATATTTGAGTAAATATTCTTATGGGACTAGGTTTATAAAATGTATACCATTGGTGTCTAGGGGGTTTGAGTTTTGTTTTCAAAACATAGAACCATGAGTTAGTGTGAAATCCAATGTATCCTCTCTCAAGAACTCTAAAAATATATTAATAAACACATAAAACATTGGTGCCATATGTATGGTATAGTTATGATGGTTTATGGATTATATACTAGAAATTTCATGGTCTTCTATTTCCTTGATCTATCTAACCTAAATATTCTTATTTATGGAGAGTTTATATTGTTTTCTGTAGTATGTCACCTTGAAAAAATCCTACTTAGATTAAAGGGTTGGGTTATGAAGAGCTTGTGTTGATTCTAGCATATCAATACACTAGTCAACTAAGTGACAATGTATAAATTCAAGAACTTGATCAGGAGGTATGTCCACCCTATGAGAAGAGGGAAAATTGGTCACATATTGTGAAGAGTTTATACCCTCTACTAGTAGAGAAAATGGATATTCCCATTGAGAAAGATGAATTTACACATAGTATGTGTGTGCGTCATGAGTTCCAACATCAAATTTCTTATAGGTTTGAAGGGGATATAGATCCTAAAGATGGATTTCATTCTATTTACTCGGTAACATTCATATTCCATCAGGTTGGGATATCCTCTAACAATATATTGGTTATTAAATCAAGTTTCCTATAGTGTGAAAAAATATTTTATTGGGATTTGGTTATACTAATATATGATAAGGCCACTATAACAACCCAGACTTTTTGAGTGATGATAGTTTCTGAAAAATGAGTGTTATTTTATTTTTTACTTCACAAAACTATATTCCATTAAAAATGAATTGAGTATAATTGAAATTTGACCATTGGTTTTTGACCGTTATATGATTATTGGCCAATATGATCATTGGAAACAATACTCTTAAAAATAATTGTAACGTTATAATTTGTATTATTAATAGAAATGATAATGGTTAATTAATACAAAAATAATATTCCATGCCCTCATCCAGTAGTTTCATTTCATAGTAATCCCATTTCCCAAAATTTTGGAGGGTGGTAGCATCTTTGGGAATCTTTCTTGACCTTTCCCCAAATGAGATTTAAAATGTTAAGATGAAGAAAATCGCATAGGAGAGAAGTTTATGTTAGTAGAGATTACCACTCCATAGATGTTAACTGAGCCACCACATGAGTCTATCACTATCTCACACCTCATCTATATGTCTTATAAAGTTTTTATAAGGGGTTATGTATCCCGAATATAGTTACTTATTGTATAATCCCTTTGTATAAATAAAAATGTTGTTCAAAAAATTCTGTTTTGAGTTTTGTTTTTCTTAAAACTAAGAAAATTTTGATAAATTGATTTTCGGACAGAAATTGTACTTTTCAGAAAAGATATAATTAGTATTACAAAACAATATGTTATTAATAATGGTTATTTTAATAAAATAGTATTATTATAAAGCTTTGGTTTAAATTTAAATGATTAAATAATTTTATTTTTTTCCAGTGTCAAAACGTTCACTATTCATTTTACTATGCATTTTCTATCTGCTATTAATTTTAATAAATATATATTTTTATATTTAAAAGTAAAATTTATCATAAATAGATAATTATTACGGTAAAATAAACATTATTTTTGAAATTATCACGTCAAAATTGGGTTAGGGTGAATTGTTTAGAATTTCCTAAAATATTCTTTTCAATGAATAATAGAAATATGGTTTTGAGTTTTCCATTTATTTATTAACATCATAATGATAAAATGTGTAATATAAATATTTGGTAGACTATTTTGGATTAAAATTATGTATTAGGTTTCACATGTTTCCAATGCCATGGAAAAATACCATGGTCAAGCCCATGGTTTTTCAGATTTCACTACTGAGGTGTCCAATTAAATGAATAGACAAATCCATCACTTTTACTATAATTACCCACCCATTTCTATATTAAAATCCATTCCAAATTAATTCTATATAAATATACGATATTTTCACTCCCAAAAGATTCCTACCAGGGTATCCTCAATCCCCCATGGTCCCAATATTTTCATTTTAATAACAGTCTTCAAGGTAAAGGAAATCTTCACTCCTCTTTTACATTCGAGTTTCCATTTCTATGTTCTATGTCTTTCAACTTTACATACTAAATTATTCTATTCATTTTATTCTATACCTTTGATGTATTAAGATTAATTTATGAATGGGATTCCCTTTTCTCATCCATTTTATGTTTTTTATAAATCCATGATTCTTACCAGTTATGTTGTTGATTTTTCCTCTCAAAATTTCTCTCTTTTTCTAAAAACACTTTTATTTCATTTATGTGACTAACCCAACCACTTTATTTTATATGGGTGTTAACCAATATGTAAAAATGACTTATATTATTCTGAAATTTCTATTAATAAAACCCTAATTCCCTTTATATGGTTCATAAATTACCTAATGATCGTGTTTTCAAGTACTTTTTAAAACACAGTGATTTTGATATGAAACACTTTTCTTTTATTCACTATCAGTTATTTATTAAATTTTTATTATCATATATGTGGCTCAAATTAATTATTAAATTTGATGGGTGTTCCTTAATATTACTCCAATTCATTGGGTAAATAATTTAATCCTTATATATGACAAGTTTTACGATACCCTGGGGAATAACCTTAGTAATTTTTATGACACATCAATAAAAAACAAAGATGATATGTTTATGAATGAATCATTTAAATGTTTTATCCACATTTTATTTTTTTGACTCGTGTTCATATTATTATTATATCACTCTTTCTCATTCCTTTATGTATTTCATCAAGTTCTTATTAATATTTTATATAATCACCTGTCAACTTCTTCCCTTGTTTTCTATTACTAGGCCTTATGCACACACTTTCCTTTAATGTATATCCCCAGGTTGTATGTTTTATAAATGGTATATAGGCTAAACAAATTATGAATTCATTTATATGGATTAAAATAATTTTTTATGTTTTCATGTATTGTGTACCTTGGGTCCAAGAAACTAAGATTAAAAAGATCATAAGTTTTCTATAATGTAATGTAATTTTTTTTATCAAAAAGGAGGGATTCCATAGTTGGTATGAAAAAAAAGGTTTAGTTATTTGAGGAAATAAGGATTTTAAAACATTTGGAATAAACGTGGGTATAATTAAAAATATATGAAAGCATTCTTTTATTTTGGTGAAACATTATGTAAGTGGTTTCTGAGGGAAGAAGTCCATGTTTGTATATGAACAAGCGGATGTGGATCTGAAACAAATGTCTCTATGGATAAAAATTGAAAACAATAGATTGATCTTGACTCAAATGGGAACTCATACATAGTAATGGGCCTATCTATACACCTGGTTCGATAATCTTGAGGGATATTTTTGTTTAATCATAAACAATTTATGATTTATTATTAAGGGTTTATAGAAAATAAATTACTTATAAAGAATAAAATATTTATGAATGTGGTTTTAATACATGAAATTATTTTGGAATTATATGATTATTAAATGAAAAATGATTCCCACTAAGGTTTTATTCTTTTATAAAATGGCGGGAAATAGCAGAAATCGCATACATGGTGTGTGCAATGGACCTAGTGCTAACAACTTTTATATTGAATCTGGAATGGAAAACTTCATGAGAATGATGAATCAACTGAATCGAGTTATAAGAAATAACTTGAATCATGTTGATAACATGAATTCACTTTGAAGGGGACCACTTTTTATTATGTTCTTTATACATCAATGACCACTATATTTAAGTGGATATATTAACCAATTTAATACTGACCAGTGGATAATCTCTATAGGAAAGATCTTTTTATACTCCATTGTTCGAAATAAGAGAATGTCACCATGTCAATAAAATTATTACAGGGAGAATCTTATCAGTGATAGAAACTGGTTAAAAAATGAATCCAAGAGATGATATTGAAGCAATGGAGTGGGAAGAGTTTTGGGGAACCTTTTTAGAAAAATATTTACCTCGTTCAATGTGAAAAAAAATAGAGAAGTAATTATTAGAGTTGAAGTAGAAGGAAAATAAATCAGTGGGAAGATATGAGATGAAAATCACCATACATTCCCATTACTCCTATATATTTTTCATGGATACTAATGGGAATGTTGGTAGACTCTTTTGGGGACTATGACCATAAATATAGGAGAATTTTTCCAACCGAGCCTATGAAAAATATGAGAAGATTTTACAGAGTTCTATGAAATTTTAACTAGAATTTAGAGAGACACGTTGGTACCATAGAATGAATGAAAAGAAGAGATCATTGTATCCAAAATTAGGGCGAATCATTTATAAAGGATGTGAGGAAAAAAAGTGAAACATCCTACATGAAAAAAATTTGTGAAGAAGAATTCAGTGAACTACCTGTTTGGGAGTGGGTATTGTTACAATTGTGGAAGGGATGGCCATAATACTCAAAAATTTTGTAGTGATGTGAGGATAAAACTTCTCAACATTAATAGAAAAGGGAAGATGGTGCATTTCCTACCTAAAGTCTGGTTCTTCTTGAGTTTACAACTCAGGTAATTATCCAATCAATGTCCATATCCAACGTAAATAGAGGAGAATCACCATAAACCTCAACATAGGCCAAGGGAGTATAGTCATTCTCGTTTATCATGATAGATGATATTGAGGCTCCAAATGATGTTGTGACAGGTACTCTCATTATTCTCTCAATGTAATAAAGTACTTCGTTTGATTGTGGTTTTATTATTTCATTTATTTCCTCCATGTTTCCAAACAATATAGAATCAATCCATAAATTTATAGAAGTAGAGCTATCAGGAAGGACTCCTAGAGGGGTCATCCAAGAATCATCAATGTATATATACTCTAGTATTTAATTTTGTGACCATAATATCATCAGAAGTTTTGTATTAAATTCCATTATATAATTATACATTATACTAAGTATGGACTAGTTCTCAAAGTATAATACTAAGTTAAAATATAGAAGTAATGAAATCTTTATATTCTTGAATGGAAAACCTACATTTGTTGTCAAATGAGAGATATCTTGACCTAATAATTGTCAAGATACACCACATGTAGCTTTCTTTATGAAGATGATCAATGAAGATGAATTAGGGAATGAATGTATATGAATATAGAATGTCCCCATTATTTAGGAATACATTGAAATATTTTCTAAGGAGTTATGTAGAACTCTCCTAGAAAGAGAGGTAGAGTTCTCCATTGAATTAGTACATGGATCCAAGAATATATCAAATACCATGTATTGAATAGAAAATGTGGAGCTGGAGGAATTAAAGAAAAAACTCCAAGATCTTTTAACAAAGGGGTTTATCTGACCAAGTGTCTCTCCTTATAGATAACCTTTTCTCTTTGTGAAGAAAAAGGATGGATCAATTCAGTTATGCATTGATTATAGGTAACTTAATGGGATCACAGTGAAGAACAAGTACCCTCTTCCAAGAATTTAAGATTAATTTGTCTAGCTTTTGTGGGTTCAATTCATCTACATGATAGATCTTTGATCTAGTTATCATCAATTGAGGGTGAAGAGAGAAGAGATTTCAAATAATCCCTTCCTATGAAGGTATGGGAATTTTCAGTTTGTAGTTATACTCTACAGATTAACTAATGATCCTGTTATTTTTAGGGATTTTTTGAATATAGTATTTAAGAAAAACCTTGTTAACATTGTGGTAGTTTTTTTTGGTGATATTCAGATATATTAAAAAAATTTCTAGGAGCATGAGAATCATTTAAGGGTTATATTGAAAACACTAAGGAAAAGAGGTTATTTGGAATGTTTAGAAAATTTTAATTTTGGTTACAAAAAGTTTCTTTCTAGGAGAACATTATAACCAAAGAAGGAATATCAATTCACCTTGTAAATACTATGGTTATAAAGGAGTGGCATCATCCTACAACAGTAACTAATATTTGTAGTTCCCTTGGTTTAGTGGGATATTATAGGAGGTTTGTGAAAAACTGTTGCTGAACTTATTATCCACTAACCAAGTTAAATAAAAATGGGTTAAGTTCTTCTTGAAAACGAGTGTGTAGAATGATTCTAAGATCTAAAGAAGAGATTTTTTACTTCACCTTTGTTAACTCCACCCTCTATCAGAGAAGTATTATTATTTTTTGATTCATCTATAAAAGGTATTGGGTGTGTCCTCATGAAAAATGAAAATGTGATTTCTTTTGCATCTTTCCAGTTGAAGCCTCGTGAGTATAAAAATCCTATAAATGACTTAGAGATAGTTGTGGTTTTTTTTTAACATATGGAGGAACTATATTTATAGAAAGAAATGTGATATATTCATTGACTAAAAATATTACAATTATATTTTCAAGTAAAAGTATTTGAATATGAGACACATGAGGAAATTGTAACTTATTAATGACAATAATTGTTCACTTCATTATCATCTAGGAAGATAAAACGAAGTCATTGATTCATTAAGTAGTAAAGATCATATTGCGTTAGAAATGATGAGGATTCAAATAGATCCTTTGATCAAAGAACTAGTAAAACTGAAAATGGAAATGATAAGAAAAAGTATATCATCAACCTTATCCCAAATGGTTTCTCCACCATTTTTACTAGATAATATTTATTAATATCAATTATAATATCCTTTGTTACATAATAATTGATAGGTTGTGAATAATGGGATGTTTCCTGAGTTAAATATTGATTTATAAGGTGTACTAATGTTTCTTACAAGGATATGTGTTCCAACTATTCAGTAAATAAAAAAGGAGTAGATGGATGGACATCATAGATCTATATTCCCTATACATTTGGAAAGCACTATAATATATAGAGACCTTTTTTATTATTATTGGTGGGATAACAAGAAAACAATTATTTTCCATCTAAACTACAAGATTTTTGGTGTGTCAACATGTGAAGGTACTATGACAACTTCTAAAAGGGGTACTAAAACCACTACCCATACCAGGATGGAAGTAAGAAAATATCACTACAGACTTGGTAATGGGTCTACTAAAAACATCCAAAGAAAATAATGTGACATGGATTATAGTAGACCATCTCAACAACACTGTTTATTTTATCTCTATTTGGGAAGACTTATCTATTGATAACCATTCCAATATTTATGTGAAGAAAGTAGTAAGATTTCATGGAGTTCCACTTTATTTCATATCTGATCATGATCCAATGTTCACATAAAAATTTCAGACAAGTATTTAACATGCTCTGAGTACCAAATTGAATTTAAGTATGGACTATCACCCTCAAACTGATGTCTAATCTGAAATAACCATTCAGAAACAGGAATAAATTTAGAGAATAAGATCAATGAAATTTACAGGTGGTGATAGAAGGCTTATTGGGCCTGATCCAATGTAAGAGATGGTAGAAAAGGTTCATCCCATACAACAACACATAAAGGCTATTTAGTGTCGGAAGAAGATCTATATTGAAAATAGTCTAATCGAGTTAGAGTTTAATGTTAGATACAAAGTTGTCTTTGGAATTTCACTGACATGTTCTTATGGTGCGGTGTGACAAAAAAACTTAACCTAAGTTAAAATGAAGTAATGTGGGTAACCTAGGTTGTTTCAAGAGATGACTACTCAACAATTACGATTGTCAGTTAAATTAAAGAAATAAGAATAGGTTGTTTTTGAAATTTTTTGGTTATAAAAATAAACCAAGAAATTAAAAATGAAAGGTTGAACACTAATGGATGAAGTGAGTGATGGTTCAGGGTAGGATAACCTTTTTCAATGTAATTATAGTCATAAATATTGTCTTCCCACTCTTCTTATTTAATGGAAAATGAAAGACTCCTTGATCGAGTAATCAATCGCCCTTAATTGAAGAAATAAATGGAACTCACTCTAATGTGAATTGAAGTTCATAAAAATTTTCATAAAAAACTAAGGCAAGTCCTGATCATGAATTTTTAATCCTTAAAAATCAATAAAATTTTCACTAGTTCCACACATGTGCTAATTACCATTATAAACTCACCACCTAACATAATATTCTTGATCGAGACAAATTGCACTAGGAAAAGGGACATCAAAATTATTCCAACAAAGATATAAACAATGAATACAAAAAACCCAAAAACATGATCGAATTAAGAGAATTATTAAACACAGAAGATATAAATCATTAAAAAGAAAACATGGTTTTACATTTAATCATAAAACTCTAACATTGTAAAAGTGAAACTCCCCTCCCGTGATCACTCAAGGTTTTTACCCCTCCATGTGAAGGGTATTATAGTTAAAATGTGATGAAGATATCATAATGGAACTAATAAAAAAGAAAAGTTAAAATTATAATCACATAAAGATTCTAATTCTCTAGAATAACCCCTCTTACACATTCTTCAACCACCTTTAATAGATTTTAACACTCCAAGTTATAGGCTTGTTGAGTATAAAATTTCCCTATATAATTATTATAATAGAATATTGATTATGTTTTTTCAAATTAAATTGGAGAATCCTGTGAAATTATCTTCATAAATGATGTTCCCCTATATCTTTTTCATGCTCCCTAAAAATATCATCATATTTGGACAAGTTTCCCAAATGTTATACTCAAATTACTAATTAAGACATTTCTTGCTCGAGGTGACTCTTCAACTCCCTCATTTTGGACGCATTCTAAGGAAGACTTAATGACTAAATTTCTTCATGAAATTTAATATGGAAATGATTCATGGATTATTATTTCTATAATATTTGAAATAACTTTATATGGAGTTATGTAGGATATCATATTCATCAATAATTGATTTGGGGTCCATTCTATTAGCCAGAAATTTTTTCCAATTGATTTGTTGTTTGAGGCCATTTAATGTCGAATTGGACCTTTTTTCAAATGAAAAAGATAAATCCCACAAGCTAGGAAATCCAAAGAAAAGGAATCACTCGATTTGGTTCAAAAGAGTAAAAGATATTCCCAAAATACAGAACACTATAAAAACATCCAATTCTCCTGAATTAACCAATTCTCACAATTAAGCCCATAATTCACCAAAAAATAATAAATTGATACAAATCAGCTCAATTTAATTAATTGAAAGAGGTTAAATCGTTGAAAAAAATGAAAAAAAAATGAAATTATTAACTCTATAAATTCCCCCACACATAACAATTAGAATCCCGAACAATTCTGCATGAGAATCAAATCATATCAAATTTAAAACACAAGCTCATGAGATCTACTAATTCTATACCAAGAAAAAAAAGATGTCATGCCTTGTGAACAATCATTATTAAATGTTCTCAAATTAGATAATTTAATATATTTACTCTTCATTCCTTTTCTCATGCACACAAGAAACCTAACTCACTTGAATTTTCTCTCACCTCAAAAATATCGATTTTCAACCACGTTTTTCTCATCAAAAGTAATTCAAGGGTCATTATATGTTAGAAAACTTTCTACATCTCCACCCGATGTGATTTAAGGAAATGTTTTTATCATGAAGACATTGCATGGATAATCTATGGATTATTCTTGTTAGTATTTTGATGTGAAAAATACTAAGGTCTAATGAGTGTGGTGGGCCTCTTTTCAAGAAAAATTATAAGATTCTAATTTTCACTCAAGTTTAGTATTCTCCTCACTTAACATAGTATAATTTCAGCTCCATCAATATAAAAACTATTGGAATGTTCAAAAAGCTCAATATTTCTGAAGAAAAAATTTTAATCATCTCAAACATGATTTTTCTTGAAATCCCCAAATAAACCACAACTTTATTCCTCCATAGGAAGCTCTAGAAAAGAAACAACTTCTCTTATCATGAATGCTCCAGAAAATTCACAACATTCAACAGAATTATTTTTTCAGTTACAAACATATATTTTCAACATTGTATTTTCCACCCAAATTATCACCAAATTATGTAGCACAACACAATATAGCTTCCACACACACTTAAGATCAACTGAATAATGAAATTTTACTTCAAGAGCATGTTGGATAAATAAAATTGGCTTGTAATATAGCTAACCTAATAGGTTGATCATAGATTCTAAGGGATACAAGGATTTAATGTAAAAAATAGGCTAGAATGAAAGGTATTATCTTGAAAATGGGGCTTTATGACCAATGAAATTCCTCAATCAATTAAAACAAAAGTACCCTAAACCCTCAATTTCGGAAAGTAATAAATAAAATTCTTATTAAAACAAGCATGGTATGGTTCACTCAAGAAGATAGGTTAATGAAATGAATATTTGAAAAAGGTTTTACAATTCTCATGGGTAGGTGATTTAAAATATAAAGAATGTGTGATGTGGCATGGGATTCAAATATCAATTTACTTTTCATGAACTTCCAAAATAATTAGACTTGAAACAACGTCATTTTCAGCATTCATTTGACCTTAATTTCTTGGAATAATATAATTCACGCATTGATATGGATTTAAAAAATAGAAATGATAATCTTTTCAGCTCAAAATCCTCAAAAAAACACTCAAAAAATTAAAAATAAACACACATAAAATTGAAAAACACATTTTTTAAAAACAAACTAAAAATAAAAATTCTAAACTACAAATGTTCTCTCTCCCACACTTAAATGATGCAGTGTCCTTAATGAATTAAAATAGTTTTAACATGTAATAATATTTTAAAATTAATCACAATATCAACAAAGTATAGAGTATATGTACAAGATGATGGAATTTATTGATAGATAGGCTGGAAGAGTGTGAGCTCCTCCACTCGATCTAATGGAATAGTCCCATGGAATTTCTTCACCATGTTTCCATTAATAGTGAATGGCTCCAACTCTTCATCCTTCACAATCTAAATAGCACCAAAAGTATATAAATGAGTAACCTTAAATGGACCCTCCCATCTAGAATTATGTTTACCTAGCATCATGTTATGTCTAAAGATGAATAGAATCACTTTATATCTAGGATGGATGTATTTCAGTTGGATCATCTTTTCATGATATACTCCTATTTTTTCTTTTTAAATCCATTAATTTTCAAATTATTCTCTTCTAATTTCTTCTATCTCTTGAAACTACAATCTTCTCTCTTTACTAGAACATTCTAGATCAAAATTCATCTTCCTCGTAGCCCAATACGCCTTATGCTCTAATTGAAAAAGTAGGGGAAAAATTTTCCGATAAATCAAATTATATGGACTCAGTAAAATCTGGGTTTTGTAGGATGTTTTGTAAGCACATAATGTGTCTTATAACCTTTGGATCCAAAAATCCTTTGATTTACCAATTAGACACTCCATGTCCTTGATTTCTATGTTGAACTCCTTCATAAGTGACATACATATCACTAGCCTCAACGTCGCTTCATCATTCTTCATCAAGTACTGAAGTGCTTCATGATCAGAAAACACGATCACTTTAGTTCCAATAAGATGTGATCTAAATAATTATAAAGAAAAAACAACTACTAAAAACACTTTTTATATGGTTGTTTAATTTTACTGAGATGAATCCATGGTTATTGAGAAATATTCATTGACTGGTGGACATCAATCATTTTTCAAAGAAATGACAGCTCAAACTGCTTGGTTGGAAGCATCACAAAGTATATCAAATGGTTCTTCCCAATTTGGTGGCTGCATCATGGGTGGTGTAATCTATCTTATTTTCAGATCATTAAAGTATTCCATGCTTGAAAAATTAAAAAAATCATTATCTTTCAATAGCTATCTAGAGAGAGGGATAGAAATATTACTGAATTATTTTATAAACCTTCTATAGAATCCTACATGTCCTAAAAAAGATCTAACATGCTTCATACAAGGTGGGTAAGGAAAATAATTTATTACTTCCATTTTTTGATTTATCAACTTCAAATACCTTTTTGGAAATGACATCCCCAAGTAAAATCCCTCTCTCAACCATGAAATGACACTTTTCAAAATTTAAAACAGGATTCCTTTAAATGCAAGTTTTCAAAAAATATCAAAAAATTTCAAACAATGATCAAAAGAGTTTCCAAAAAATATGAAATCATGCAATAAAACCTCCAAAAAATCATCAATGTGATCAGAATATACACTTTACATGCACCTATGAAATGTGTCTGGAGTATTACATAAAACAAATGGAATCCTTTTATATGAAAATGTGTATAAGTGGCATGTAATGTTTTTCTTGTCTTGATCCTCAGGGGGAACGGTTACCTGGAAATGACATGATAATCCATCTAAATGGAAATAATGATTCATACCTACCAATCTCTCAAAAATATGATCAATGAAGAGAATGGGGAAGTGATATTTCTGTGTGACATGATTCAACTTCCAAAAATCAACTCACACTCTCCAAGTATTCTAAATTTTCATAGAGATTAATTCATTGCATTCATTCCTCGCTATAGTTAGGCCATTTTTTGGAATTACATAAATAGGGATAATCCGTTATGAATTCGAGATAGTATAGATTATCCCATATTCAAAGATTTTCTTGATCTCCTTCTTCACAACATCCATCAAGATGGGATTTATCCTCCTTTGAGGTTGTGTGATAGGTTGGGAATCCCCCTCAAGAAAAATTATATATGAGAATATTTTTGGGTTTATTCAAGGGATATCACAAAATATCCACCCTATTTCTTGGAAATTATCTCTCAAAAGATCAATAAATGATTTTTCTTTGGTTTCAGATAGATTACTATCAATTATCATTTGTAATTTATCTCCCTCACTATGGTGAACATATTTCAAATCAGTTAGGATTCATTTTAATTCCGGTTTAGGGGGATGATTAAGGGATGAAACTAAATTGGTGTTCTCCACATCCAATTTTTGTACCTCACAAACATAATAAACCATATCATCTTATTTATCATTTAACAAATCATCAATGAAATCATATTTTACCTATTCTTACCACATGAAATCAGAATATCCATCATTTTGGGTATACATGTGTACAATGATATTTTCAATGTAAGAAGTCTCTCATATTGATAATAATTAATGTAACATATCATATTCTTTAATGGGTTTTGTACCAAATTAATGGGATAGTCCAAAGAGTGATTGATCATCTCATGGGTGCCTCATCAATTCAAAAATATTGAAGTGGATAGTGCTCTGTCCAAACTCTATGGTGAGTGTCCGTTCATGGAAATTGATGACATTTTTTGTCATCCTCAAGAAAGTTATCCTCAAAATTATTTGTGAGTGTGACATGAACATGTTTTCTTCTATATTTCTCATGTAAAAGTCAACTAGGAATAAGTGATCTTTGAATTTCCCAAGGACATTCTCCAAGACACCTGCAGGGGAAAATGTGGATTTGTTTATATATTGGACAACCACTCTTGGGGGATTCAATTATTACATATGTAGAGAAGTTTATACTGATTGATGAAATACCTTAATTGAATCACAAATTTCACAAAAATTATTAGGTAAATTTAAATAACCAATGGTGCATGGGATTGAAAATGTCCCTAGATCTTGACATTTGGTTGTAAATTGTTGTGTTATAAGGGAAAATACACTTCATTCCAAGTCGATACATTCAATCCATTGAATTATCCTCTTCTTAGTGAAAATATAATTCAGATATTAATTATACTTGTAATTTTTTAGTTCCTCAAAAAGGGATATATTAATTTATACTTTCTAGAAGATGTCTAGGATTTCTTTCTGAATTACTGATTCTTAAAATGTTGTTGATTCAATAATCCTTGATTGGAATATTAGGGGTAATTCATTATTATCCCATGGTTTCCTTTGAAATGGTGTTTCTTTCCTCTTCTTTCTCAGCCTATCATTCTCTTCCTCCTCTTTCTTCTCTTCTTCATAGCAAGTTTTCATAGAATTATCAGAATTTACAACTTCATTCCCCATCAACTCAGGTGGTCTTTTTTCTGGATCAGTGGTGTCTGGTTGGGAGAGTTATTTTCCACTGCTTTTTGTAATCGTACGGGCATTATCTTTTGTGTTTGGTATTATATGGAAAAAAATTCGAGGGTTTTTGGTTAGTAAAACCATAAATTTTAGAACATGTTGGACAAATATTTTACGGTGAATTTCAACCCCTCTATATCAGATATATGTTGTTGGTTCAAAATTTAGGGTTTTTCATTGGTTGATGGATACTCATTGGGTCTTGGGAAATTTGTTGTTTGGTGGTGTGAATACTGGTTAGAAGATTGATTTTTTTTTAAATGGTGGTGTTTTTTGGAATAGTTATTGGAATGGGGGTTGGTTTTGGAACTAGTTTTGGTTTGAGGGTCAAGCTTGCTTTTTATTATTTCCAAACCCATATGGAACATGGTAAGGATCTCTCCATAACTAATCTTATTTGTACTACCTCATTTGAAAATCTTCCACATGAGTATCCATTCTCTATATTTCATCACATTGGTCAGTAAAATGATCAACTGATGAGCATAAACCACATACATTAGCCGGTTCTTGTTATTAACCAACTTGTTTCAAGCCCATCTCTCTCACAAAATTGGTTAGTTCTACAATCCTAGATTCTAGTAAGGGTGATGGATGGAAAGATCATACCTCATGAATACCTCTTTTTCACATTGCTCTTGTACCAAATTATTACAAGTTCTGAGAGATCTTATCAATCAATCCATTGGAATGATCTGGTGATTTGTCAATCAATTCACCTCTAAATGGTCCATCAAGAAGGTTTCATTCATTGTCCAGTAATACTTGATAGAAGAAGACAATAAAGTGGTGTTCCTAAATTTCTTGAGGTGGGAAATTGGAAAATATCTTTTTAAATCATTCCATATACTCATAAAGGGTTTCTAAATATGACCGTATGATTGCATAGATCTCCTTTCTGATAGTTATGCTTCTGGAGACAGGGAAGAATATTTTCATAATGCATCTTACCAAGTCATTTCAATAATAAAAATTCCCATTATTTAGACCATACAACCATTATTTTTAAACTTATGCCAATGAAAACGGTGATTCCTTCCACTTTACTTGTTCCTCGGCTACTCCATGCGGTTTGAAGGTAGAACAGACATGTGTGAACTCATTAATAGGTTTGTTGGGATCTTCACCTGCCCAGCCATGAGATTTGGAAGTAATGTAATCACATTAGGTTTCATATCAAAAACATTTTGTAATATTTGGATGAAAATTTGATTATTTTGTTCAATTAATTGTTGGAAACATATGTTTCTAAGGGCTGGGTTTTGATTTCAATCTATGGTGATAGGTTCAGCGTGAATAATTGATGTTTTACTCGATTCTGTAAGAGAAATATCCTCAAATTCACATTTCAAATTAAGGTTTATAATTATATTCAATAAGGTTCATTCAATTTCTGGATCAAGGGGTCAAGGTTCAGTGTTTGCGGTTCTAATCACCAATTTTGAAGAGAAAATAAAAAAATGTAAATGAAATAGAGAGTGAAAAAATATTAGCACAACCTACCTAGAAGTGGTGCAATGTTTTGACACATTCTTATCATGGGGTGTGAAAAATAAAATTACCTAAGTTAAAATGTAGAAAAGTGGGTAACCTAAGTGTTCTCCAGAGAGGAGTGCTTAGTAATTACGCATGTCACTTAAATTTAAGAAAGAAGAAAATGTTGTTTTTGAAATTGTTTGGGTTGAAAAATTAATCAAGAAATTAGAAAGAAAGGATGAACACTAATGGATGAAGAGAGTGATGAGGTCAGGGTTGTATCGCATTTTTCAAAGTCATGGTAGTCCTAAATATCATATTTATTCTATTCATATTTAATGAAAAACAAAAGACTCGTCGATAGAGTAATCAATCACTCTTGGTTGAAGAATGAAATGGAACACACTCTTATGTGCATGTAACTTCATAAACAAATCATAAAAAATAATTCAAGTCCTCATAGGGAATTTATACTCCATAGAAATCTAGAAAAAGTTTACTAGTTCCACACAAGTTTCAACAATCATTGGACACTCACCTCCTAACACAATCTTCTTGATTGGGATAAATTGCAGTCGGTTGAGAGAGATCAAATGTCTTCAAATATTTATATTAAAAATGAATACACCAAAACCCAAAACATGTTCACATTAAGAGATTAATGAAAAAAATAAAATATAAATAATTCAAAATAAAAAGTGGGTTTTATATTTAAGCAGAAAACTCTGATAATTTAAAAGTTAAACTCCCCCTTCTCTGATCACTCAAAGTCTTTACCCCTCTATGTTATGGGTAATATAGTTGAAAGGGTAAAAAGATAGAAAAATGGAACTATGAAAAAAATAAAGGTAATATAAAAGGTATAACAATATTCCAATCCTACAGCATAACCCCTTCTACACATTCTTCAATCCCCTTTAATGGAAGTGAACACTCTTTTGTATTTTATTGTGGAGTAGAAAATTTCCCTCATGAACTATTCTACCAATAGATTGAGTCAATTTCACATATTATATGACATAATCTAGGAATTTGTTATTCATACATGTTATTCCCCTATCTATTGTGCATGCTTCGTTAAGATCTCACTATATTTAGACAAGTTTCCCAAAGTTATACTCGAATTACTAATGGATACATTTTCTGTACGAGGTGACTCTTCAACTACCCCATTTTAGACCATTTAAAGGAATCCTTAATGAATAAATTTTTTCAGAAAATTTAATGTGGAAATTTTGAGTGGGGTACTATTTCTATTCCATATTTAATAACATAATTTGGAGTCATGTAGGCTGATATATGCTTCAATCACTGTGGTGGGGTCCATTCTATCAACCAGTAAACATTTTCCAATAGATTAATTATTATGGGACATTTTGTGTCGAATTGGACCTTTTCTAGAAGAAAAATTTGAATCCCATGACCAAGGAAATCCTTAAAAATAAACTACTCGATTTGGATCAAAATATTAAAATATATACCCAAAATACATAAGATCCATAGAACTAACAATTTTCTAGAATTAACCAATTTTCACAATTAAGTCAATACTTCACTAAAAACAATAAAATGATGCAAATCAGATCAAATTGACTAATTGGAAGGATTAAATAATTTAAACACAAATGAAAAATAATTAAAATTTTAAATATATCATTCACCTTGGAAAAGAGTCATGTAGTTTGGGAAAAAGGGAAGCTCATCCCCATGTACATTGTCTCGTATGAAATCCTTGATTGCGTAGGAGCAATAACCTATCTGATTACACTTAAAACAAACCTAGCTCAATTTCATGATGTTTTCCACATATATCTATTTAAAGAGTTTGTAAATATCCCTTAACATGTACTGAATTTGGTGGTGGTACAACTGGAACATTACCTCTCTTATGAAGAGCGGTCAGTGGAGATATTAGACAGTAGAGACAAGGTTCTACACAACAAGACTACCCACCTTGTCAAAGTGTGGTGGGGAAACCAAAAATTTGAAGAAAATATGTGGGAACTATAGGGAAAAATGAGATATAAATACCGTAACATTTTCTCTACTAATGGAATGATTTGAAATTTCGGGATGAAAATTATTAAGGTGGAAAGAAGGTAATGACCCAATCTTTTTTAATGATATTTATTTCCAGAAAATGTGTGTTATTTTATTTTATAATCAAATAAATGTATCCCTTTAATAATGACCTGAGTATAATTGAAATGTGACTATTGGGTTTTGAGTGTTATATGATTGTTGGTCAATATAACCATTGGAAAAAATACACTTAATAATAATTTTAACGTTATAATCAGTGCAATAAATATAAATAATAATGGTTAAGTAATAAATAAAGAAGAGTTGATGGAAATATATAGTAGATTTGTGTCGTACAAATTCCATTCGTCAGAACTTGGGAGGGAGGTTGAATCATTGTGATTTTCTACTAACCAAGACCAAACTGATCTTTAACATGATAAGCTTGATTGAAATATTTTAGTGGAGAAGTTCCAGTTATTGGAGATTACCACTTGGGCGATGTTAGCTGAGCCACCCAATGAGTCGATCCTTATCGCACACCACACCCTTATGTTATATATGGGTGTTATATAGGGGTATGTATCAAATCCTTAGTTACTAAGTATGTAATCTCATTGTATAAATAGAATTTGTGTTCCATAAATTCTATTTTGAGTTTAGTTTTTCTAATAAATATGAAGAACTTTATAAATTGATTCATGGAAAAAATATATACATTTCAGAGAAGGTATATTTATTATAATAAAATAATATATTATTACCAAATTTTTAATGAAATATTTTCATTAAAATACTCTAATTTAAATTTAAATGAGAAAATTATTTCACTTTTTCCAAGTATCATAATTTTCATTGTAAATTTTACTATGAATTTTTTATCTGCTACTGTTTTTAATAAATATGTATTTGTATATTTAAAGGCTAAATTTATTATACTTGGGAATTATTATGATAAAATAAAAATAATTTTTTAAATGAAAACATCAAAATAATTTTTGGGTGAATATATGATAATTTTATAAAATATTTTTTTTCTGAAAATAGTAAAAATAAGTTTTTGAGTTTTTGGAATGTTTAACGGAATCCTAGTGATATAATAAGTAATATAAAATCATGGTCGACTCTTGTGGTTTAAAATAATTTAATAAGTGTCCCATTTGGTTAGTACCATGTGAAAATATCATGGGATAGCCCGTGGTTTTTCTAATACCACTATTGAGGTGTCTAAGGAAATCAGTAAAAATCCATGAATTTTGTAATAAATACCCACCCATTTCCCTATTATCATTAATTAAAAATGCATACACCATGAATATATGATATTTTTACCTCCATATGGGTCCTATAACGTTGTCCTAAACCCCACAAGGTTTCAATCTTCCTATTTTAGGAACACTCTTCATGTTTTGGGAAATATATACTCCTCTTTTGCATTTGAGTTTTCTTTTTACGTGGTATGTCTTTAAAATTTTAATAATTCATTCTTATATATATTTTATTTTATCTGATTATTTAACTTATATTATTTTATGAATTGTATACCCTTTTCTTCTTCTTTTTAATGTTTTCTGAAATCATGTTTCTTACCTGTTTTGCTGCTGAATTTTCGTCTAAAATTTTCTCTCTTTTTTCTCAAAAAATTATTTTGATTTCTTTATGTGAATACCAAAAGATATTTATTTTAAATAGGTATTAAAAAAATGTAAAATGATTTATTTTATTCTATAATTTACATACATGAAATCATTAATACTTTTCTATGGGTTATAAATGACATAATGATAATGATTTCAAGCACTTATTAAAATGTCATGATTTTGATATTAAACCTATTTAGTTTATTATCCACATGTTATTTATGAAATGTTTTATTAAAATATATGTTTATAAATATAATTAATACATATTAAGGGTTCACTCGAATAGTGATCCAATGCATTGGGTATATAATTTAATCACTAAAGATGAAAAGGTTTACGATACCTTGGTAAATAACCTCGGTAATTTTTTTGACACCTCAGTGACTGGACTCGATGATAAGTTTAGGAATATCTGATTTAAATGTTATAGGAATAATTAAATGCTTTAATTAGTGTTATTATTATTATTATATTCCTTTTTATTATTCCTTTATGAATTTCCATAATTTCTTATTGATATTCCTCAAGATCACAAGTATATTGATTCCCTTTCTTCTGTAGTGGGAATTATACTCACCCTTTCCTTAAATATATGTCCCAAGGTTATGAGATTAACTAATGAAACATAGGTTGAACCAATGAAGAATACATTTAATTGGATTAAATTATTGTTTTCTATATTCACGTATTACACACCTTGTTTCCAAGAAACCAAACATTAAAAGATCCTTTGTTTTTTACAATTTAATGTAATGTTTTGTAACAAAAAGAGTTATTCCATAGACACTATATCATGGATAGGATTTGATCACCTTTTCAAGAATAATTATTATACATTGAGACTAAGGATAGTATTAATTTGGTAACTACTAAACCTTTTACATGGTATCATGATTAGGAATATGTATGCATTTAGGTTCAAGGAACTCATGAGGTACTCTATGGGAATAACTTTTGATGGATTTATTTGAACTCAAAGGGTTGATCAATGCTTTCAAAGAGTAATTAAACCTTAGTCTATAAGGAAATTGGTTTATTATTACTATATTTTTGGCAATATTACTCAACTCTTTCCAAAAACTCAACCACTCATGAATAAATCATTGAATTGTAGTCTTTATAAAGTGAGAATAATATTTCACCATGCCATTGGATACAGTATTGTTTTTGAGTTATGTCCATGTATCAGTGATAAGAAATTTTTCCCATGAAATTTGAAATCTCTCCCTATAAATTTATAAACAAAAAAATCATATTTTAATCTCCATTTTATAATAATACCAGCCACTGGATTCCTGAAAGATTTAGAAAATCAATATCTTCATCTATAAGACTTCTGAGCATTTTCCCTCCCATTAATAATGAAATCCAAATTTATGTGGGGGTCTTACCAATTTCTCTAAAGATAGAGGGATTTTCTGAATATTCATTATCAGCCTCAAGATATCAAACCACCCCTTTTAAATTTCCTTGGTTAAGATATCATCTAGTCGACCTCTAATGGAAAGGATTCTAGATTTAATACACCCCTGGATACCCTAACTTCAAGGATGTGAATTGTAATATAAATTTTCTTCGATCTAGAGGGTTTTATAGATATTTAGGGAGATAAATAGCACTTTTATGGTCACATGAAAACCTGACAGTTCATTCAATATTCACCATCAAGAATTCAGGATGCTCCTTCATCATAAACATTTAAGTGGAAGAATAGGCATCATACACATATTTTGAGTCTATAGTTCTTTAGAAAATAGATCTTTTCTTATTGTTCTATCTAACTCAACTTTCAAACTAAATAAAAACACCACATGAAGTATAAATTTTAACAACACAATCCACTACCGATTTAGAATTATTATAGTGTAATGTATTTATGTTCTTTTATCTCTTTTACATCTGTCTGTAAATCAATGTATCTTTTCTGTATTTAAGAACCCTTTTTTATTATATAAAATGGGATACCTAAGGATAAATCCTAGTCTCTATAAAATAAACACATAACCTGGAAAATATTATTTCTATATATAATTAGGTAGATTAGGATACCAGTCATTTTTTTGAACTCCATTTGATCTACACATTCCCCTGAAATTTCGTGGATAGTTTCATTCTTAATTCAATAGGTATAAAAATAGGTTTAGAGTCCCCCATTCTAAACTTATTCAATAATTCTCTTTCAAATAACTCTTGGGATGGAAAAACTAAAATTTTATTCTTGCATCAAATATAATCCCTTGAAGTTTCTCATCCATCTGACTTGGTAATACCATAAAAAATTTTATTTTATTAAAAAAATATTTACAAGAAATCTATTTTTTAGCTCAAAAAATAATTTAATCAAAATAAAAAATAAGTATGATATAACCTTCATTAAATTTTTTATATAAAAGTATCTTTCAACATTGAATCTTGTGAATTTCATATTATTTAAATAGAAATTTAATTGTGAATACTAGGCCTTGGGGGATAAATAAAATTCATATAAATCTCAATTTATTTATCTTACCATAATATTGTTATTGTCACTAAAAATTAATTAGGAAACTAAATGTATACTTATTCTTCCATATCTTTATTTGTGAAAATATATTTCACATCACTCTAGAGGATTTTATATTTATTATGAGGTGAAGCTTCTAAGAACATACTTATATCTACATATCATTCAACAGTATAAAAAGAATCTTCAAAATAAACCCATTCAACTTTTTAATAACATATATAAACAAGTTTTCCCTTCTTCGTAATAACTTCCCCATTTTCTTTCAATTAATTTATAAAAAATATTAGTCCCCATATTTTTTTATTTTTATCTGAGAATAAGATCTGAAGTGGAATTATTCTCTATTTGGTCCAGTTCATCATTAATGCCTTTAACTCATTCTTTATTATTGATAGATTCATCCAAATAATGTTGTTAAATTAGAGAAACTAAATCAGATTGATTCTCAGACCTTAATATTCATTTAGTATGAATAAGTAAACTATAACTTCTATTCATGTTTTTCAAGATTGTTTGAATTAGCCTCGATAGATATACATAAAGTAGGGGTAGAATTGTAGTTTAAAAAACATAGTTAAAACAAAATTAAACAAAACAAAACTCATACCTATAAAAGTATATTTAATGGACTAGAAATAGTCCAATTAATAGAGTAACAAGATTATGACCAGAAAAAATATGATTATATCATAGTAAAATAATTGTAATCCCAATGAATCAAATTAATTTTAAGGTATGTTTTTCATATTAACGGAAAAACTGATAAATCCAGTTTTATAAAATGAATATTATAGAGACTACCTTTATATAACATACAGATTGGAATATAAACTTTTAAAAACAATTAATATATAGTAACAGAATTAATGAAATAAAATATATATTAAAATATTTTCCTCTTTTAACCTTAAGAGTAATATAGAAAATAATATTGATTAATGGTATCCATAGTTTCATACTTACTATAATGTTTGTCTTTCCTTACCCAGAATCCCTCGATACGATGATCAGAATTTAATGTATTATCCTCAGAGGCCATCAATATGATGGATTAGATTCAGTGTCTTCCTATCCCTAGAATCCCTCAATCAAAACAATTATCTAATGTGGATACAAAAGAAAATTTTCATATGGAAACCACCCTATCAAGGATTCCTTAGAACTACCAACTCTATAAATAATTACAATGACAAAGAATGAGTATTCCACTCTTTTCAATCCTCAAATGACTTGAGTTTGGAATGAAATATATTGCTCCAAACTCTTCAATTAACATTATATTTATATGCAATCTCCCAATATTAATATTTCAATGTTTCATGCAACAACATCAAACATTTGGCACTTTATAGCTCATAATGATCTGGTATAATTGAATGTCCAATATAATTTCTATTTGAAACCATTATAGTTTAATAGGATTTCCTTAATATAGAAACAAGTATTTATATTATGGTGACAAACATATGTTAGTTTGATATAATTCCTTATGTATTATTAATATGATAATCTTTATGAGGGTCATTCTGATGATTATTATTAGAATTTGTTTGATACTCATGAATTTTGTCAATACATTGGACAAGATAAAAAATTTGACTCCTAGATTGATTAATAGTTCTTCTGATATATCAGACACATACTCATTTAAATGATCATAATGTATAATAGTAATTTTACATTCTTAATACATTTAAAAAATATCTATGTATAGTAAAATGTAATGTTTTCTACAAAAACATACTAAAATACTAGCGATATAAAATGTTAGTAAACAGTTGTTAATAATGTTTTTTTATTTTAAAAACTAAATGAATGGAAAATTAATATGTAATACTTCTGACACAATGGTTTTCATCTTCTACATTATTTTTCATTATTTTATAATTATATCATCCATTTTTAGTATCATATTCTGCATCATTTTTCTGGTAGAATTCATCATCGTATAAATGAGTCTTAGACTCAAAATATTCCACACTCATTTTCCCCGAATTATTCTATTTTTATTCAAAGGAATCTTCAAAATCCACTTAATTTGGAACACTGATATTGGGATTATTTCCAATGGTTTTTAAATCAATAAAATTAACTAATTTATGATGTTTTTTTACAAAATCAGTATCCCTTTCCACTATATGTTTATCCCAAAAATATACCTTCTCCAGCCTTCTTATAATGTTTTCCTAACTATGTATTTCAATCTTCTTGAGATATGGCATTGAAAATTCTCTAATATAGTCCATAGTGCTATTATTTTTATACAATATTTTTTTCTGAGGTCTTTTTTTACTTTAGTCTCATGAAGAAACAATTTTTGATATGGTCATCAATAAAAACTGACTATCTTCAGTATAACTTCAAGATGTTGTATTTTACAACTATGGTTCACCCTATTTCTACCAAACATTAATTTCCCTCTCCACCACTTCATTTTTTGAGGTACGTAGGAGTAATGTACTAATTATAAAAACCATGTTTTTCAAGATAATATTCAATTGATATTATTATGAAGTCCTTCACATTATTAGATTTATAATTCTTTATGCAAATCGTAAATTTTTTCTTAACTATTATCTGGAATATTTTGAGCATTTTCTTTACCATTGATTTATGTTTTATAAACATAACTTTGGTAATTATAGTAACATCATGAGTAAACATGCTGAAAAAAATATCACCATGAGTATACTTGTGTCTCATTGGTCTAAAAATACCCAAAATTATTATCTCAAGAACCTCGGTAGACTATATATCTACACTTTTTGGATAACTTTGTGAGATTTTTTCTTTTTTGAAATGTTTTATAAATTTCATTAAATTCTCTATTCAATGAGATAAGATTATAACCAAATATTACTTTTAAATGTTATATATACTTCATTGATGTAGTTGGAACCATATTCAATTTCACAACTTATTCTCATCTTTTAAACTCAAATATCATTAATTTATCGAGTCTCCAAACAAAAAAGGGTATGCACTTGTCCTTTAACCTCTGATTATATTTTTTACATCTATTATCCACTTTATAAGGCATTATTACCTTCTAAGTATAATCCCATTTACATAAACAAATATTGTTCTCTTCCCCGATAGTTTTTTTATTCCCATGAAATTCATGTTATAAATTATTTTTTTGTCATCAATCTCAAATATTCGATTTCCGATCATTTTTATAGAGATTTCGTTACCAAATAAAAATAATATAACAGTAAAAACAATTAAATAATATTTTAAAAAAAAATTAATCTATTTGAAATATTTTATTACACATAACCCTGAGATTTTAAAAGAAGGTAATTGTGTTTGATATCATATAGAACAAACAACACCAAGCTTAAATGACTCGAAAAAAAAATATATCATTTAAATATGAATGTTATAAAATATCAGTTGAATTTGTGGGTATGAATAAGATTAAATAACCAATTAAATATTTATAAATTTACTAGACAATATATATTTGTTGATAAATTATTAATAAATAATCAATCAACTATTAATAAATATGTTTTATTCAACAAGAAAATATATTTACTTCAAAAATTGATTTTTATTGATTTTTCTGTGAGAATATTAAAATTAGTTTTAAAATATTTTAGAAATATTATTTTTTAAAATTAAAATAATTTTTAACATTATAATATAAATATTAATATATGGTAAAATTTTTTTATTTTTCAAAAAATATTTATATTCTTTTGAATATTGAAAAATAAATGTTTTTTGTAAAACTGTCATTTCTTTTTATAAATTAAGTAATTTAAAATGAAAATTCTTCATTGAATTTAAAATAATAGTAGAAAAATTATTATTTACTTCTATTTAAATAATTAATAACATTTTAAACATTTTTATACTGGATTTTGGTATAATTTTATTTTGACCATAAAAACAAATTTTTCTAAAAATTGTTTTTAAATGCATCATGTTCCTCCACATTAATAAATAAAAATTACTCATAAAAATAAAATTTATATATTATATATTTAATAATAAAAAAATAAATAAAAAATTGATTATTACTAGTCATGTAGTTAATATAAATCATGTTATACTTGAAAAATGCATTTCTTGAAAACCTATTTTTAAAATGAATTACAGTTTTAGTTTCATATTAAATTATACCAATTATTTTAATTGAATTTAATAAAATGTATACCATATATTTAATCATAATAATTAACATAATATAATAGTTTCATCTTAATTTTTTGTTATAATGATAAGTAAAGAAAAAAAAATTATTTACCATGGTTAAGGTTAAAACGGGGTTTTGTGCGTTAAATTGACTTGTGTTAAAATTAATTTTCCAAACATGTATAATTTTTATTTCATAAATGGGATTTAATATTTAAAATAATTGAGAAAAAGTAACTAATATGTACTATTTTATTTAAGTCTTAATGGATAAATTTATTAGGTTTAAAAAACAATTTTTTGCAGTGAAAACTAAAATGGTAAAAGAATGTAGACTTATAGGATAAGGGAATAACTTATTTAAAACATGTTTATTTTTATGTTTTTTTGATGTGGATATACATTAGCCTCCATTAAATAAATTATTTATCAATTTCTAAGATACTTGGAGTGATATTAACTTCCAGTTAATGATTAGTTTTTGGTATTAATAAAATTTTCCATCCTCCTCAATTATAGAAGGGTGCTCCCTCCAATAAATTATTCACACCCTTCATGAAATTTTCATCAATAATACCCTAATAAATATCTCTAAAAATTATTTATCCACATTTTATAGATAATTTTCTTCCAAAAATTTCAACCCTAGTGTCCATAATAGGATATACAAATGTGGTTTCTCTATGAGAAGGTATTTGTATTAACGAAGCTACTATTTTTCATTATTACACTAAAACATTCAATTGTGTCTGAAAAATTAAAATATAGTTTCACTAGTATATTACATATAATTATATATTATTATTTTAATGTAATAACCTATATCAATATCCTATTCCATCAAATGGAAAATTAAATTGTCGATCGAGTGTACGGTGGACTACCGCCTCACAAACCGATGTGACTCATTTTCCATCAAAACCTCCCACGATTGGATGTAATTATGGATTTAATTTAAATATATGATATTTATGATATTATAATAATTATCAAATTATAACATGACATATACCTTCTTAAGTTACATTCTTTTTTAAAATATGATAACATTGAACCTATGTACGCCAGACTACCACCTCACAAAAAGATGTGGTTCTTTTTTCACTTTCAATTTACATTGTATTTAATAAGGGTAAATTTAATGACTATAGGTGATATATATTAAATGATATTAATTATTGAAAATTAATATACTATTAAATTTATTATCCTTTCACCCATTAAGAAATGATATTGTCGCTCGTGCATACGTATGACATACCATCTCCATGAAGTGATGCGATTCATTTTCCATGTCCCAAATTCAATAATGGATTTAATATTGAATACAATATTTATATATAATATTTATAAAATTAATATAATTATGGATATTATGTACCTATATTCTCTATATAGTAACTATAACTTTCATGACAAAATATGCATTAGGAAACAAGGTAAATAACACCTAACACAAAAATAATAACACATAATTACTATCGAATGGGTGGTAAGATATATTAATATGATCATATATAATATTATAAGAATTAATATTGTTATTTAAATAATAATATATTTATTTAAAATATTAAATATGTGTTTAAATCATGTTCAACCAAAAAGAAGCAAGATGTAAGGGATTTTACCTCAATTTCCTTTCATTGAGGCATATTGTAATTTTATGCCCAAAAATTTATTTATATGGTTTATATAGTGACCATTTTAAATATAACATCATTAATATTTCATAATTCATGGAATTATAAGGTTAAATTTTAATTCTTTCATTAAAGGGGATTTGACTTGAAAATTTCCAAGTCGTAAAAGATATCATTACTCGATTTCTTTTCATTAGGTTATATTACTTATTTGTTGACTTTAATATTCATAGATATTGTGTATAACAAATTTTTATTACCATATTTTTTATTTTGACTAGTTTTATTTGTATTTATAGTTTATATACAAAATAGATTCATTGATTAGTGATCACTTTAATGTTATTATCTTTGTATGGGTTTCTCCTCTAAAACTGTCATCTTTGGGACATATGTCATGTTATACATATACCTTATTTTATGAGGTGTATATATTTCTACTTTGATATTTTATATCAAGAATTTTTTTATATTATTTTAATTTTAAATTTATTTTTATGTTATTACTTTCATGGGGTTTACAATTCAAAATTTACTAAAGTCATTTGAGATTTATATTTCAATAAAATTTTAATCTGGATTGTTTATACATGAATTTCCATTGAAGAAAATTATTTGATAATTTCGAAATGAAACCAATTAAATTTATTATCCTTCAATTATTCATGGTTATTTCAAGCCATATTATGATTTTCATCTCTTTGTTTCATAAAATATTTGATAATTTATTATAATGAAATCTGATTACAACTCTCTATTCAATGAAAATCCCTTTTCCCACCAAATAAATATTTTATAAAAATGTTTTCAAAATTGGATCACTATTAGTTTTTATTGTTATTTTTCCCCAAAAACGAATTTTTACAAAATAAAATTAAACTCAATCTTTCTATTATTTTCTAAAAATGGTACTTCATGAATATTTTTACAAAAACATGAAATTAAGAATTCTTTTTAATATAATCAACATTAATAGAACCTCTTTCTATCATGAAAAATAATTTCATTGATGATTTGATTAGATGTTTGAAATATTTTTTTTAAAGAAAAACGTTTTCCTAATATGTTGGAATTTTGTAGTTTCAAATAGTTATTTTCAAATTAAAAAATGTTA
This sequence comes from Viscum album, assembly GCA_963277665.1. NCBI lineage: Eukaryota > Viridiplantae > Streptophyta > Magnoliopsida > Santalales > Viscaceae > Viscum > Viscum album. Next base: position 277,085,765 of record OY728161.1, on the reverse strand, counting down.
ATTTTATTTAGAACGGTTTTAAAAATCATTGTGAGGTATTTGTATTCATAAATGTAAAAACACCTTTATTTAAATTATAATACAATAAAGATATGTTCTAATGATACCATCTTTATTATTTATTATGATGTTTTACAATTAGTTTGTCTAATCAATGTATGACATTCTATTTCTTTATTAATTTTTGTAATCATTAACATTCCCATGAAATAATCACTTTTTTGTTGTCATTAGGAATTACATTTCACATAAATATCCATTTAAATTATCTTGGATATTCATATTTCATAAATAATAAAACATTTATATATATCTAGTATTTTAGTTTTGAAGTTATATGAATGACTAGATTTTTTTTGTTAATATATATTCCTTACTTGATCAAAAATTTATTGACACGTAATATTGTTAATTTATTAAATAGATTGATTGATATATGAGGAATGTGTTGGACATGTCATTATGGGTAGGGCCCAATTATAGATATCCCCTCAATGCATTTTTTTTTCTCAAGAAACAAATCAATTGGCTATCCTCTTTAATAGATTGTCTTCTGTATACCAACCCATTAGTTAAATTGTCCAAGCATAATTTCTTAATGGTAAAGGTATCATGATGCTCGAGATCATCACATCCCATATTAATAATTTTATTGATTTAGAATCTGACCATTATTATCTATTATATTATTTCATTAATATATTCTGGTTATTTATTTTGTGATCAATTCATGGGTAAAATACCATATGTGTTCAGCAATTTACCTTTGAATATTCATTATGCGTTGTCTAATCATGATAGTCATGTTTTTTATTAAGTTGGAATGTGTGCGTAAATATTTAAATTGACATATTTGTTATTATTTATTTATTATTATTATTTCTTCATGATTTATTCCACTCTATGAAACTCTTAACGAGCATTTGAGCATGCCCTTATTTTATTTAATTTCATAGAAAATAAGTAAGTGTAAAATAAATGTTATTAAAGGATATTCTATAGGTAATAATGATTTTCTAGAGAAAAAATATGTTTCAATATTTGTATTCAAATTTATATGGAAATCATGTATGTTTCTAGTAAACCAAAAAAATAAGCTATTCAACCTTTTGGGATTTAATCGCTTTTATATTATGCCAAAATAGAAATGTAACCACCTGCTCTGGGCTACTAGGGTCAAGGTATTTAAAAAACACCACCATAAGGTTCTTTAATATTTTTTCATACCTTGGACTCCCACATAATATATTATGAGTATCCACTACTTCTTGTCTTTGCATAGGTATGTTAATTTTATTTTATGATTGCATCCCCATAAATCTTGGCCCTCTATTGTTACATGGGAGAGGCATATTATACCAAAAAATATTAATTTTTTTTAAATATATATCACAAAACCAAAAATACCCTTTAAATCCAAATTTTATTTCAATTTGTTGTGCCATTCTACCATTTGTAGTTTTTTGTTGTGGTATAAATACAGTCATTATTTGGTTAGGGTGAAGAGTTTCCTTTTTCATAATTCATTACATATTCTTGTATTTAGATATCTCATTAAAAGTTAGTTTTTTAAACCCATGATTTCCTATATTTTATTTTGGAACATTCATTTTTACCTAAAATTGATTTATAATTTATAAATTTCACAAGTATAGGTTTTACACAAACATGAGTACAAAAATTATCAACACTTTTAGTTGACTTGGTTTACACTTTCAAAACCTAAACATAATGTTCCATATATTTTTTAGTGTCCATTACTACTTAATACATGTTGAATAAACCTTTATATGTTATTATTTTTTATAGATATTTTTAGTACCAAAATACTTCATAATTCATTCATTCTCAACTACTTTCTCATTAAAATTATTGATTTGTTTGACGTCATCATTTTTCAATTTTAAACTCATATTACTATTTCTTAAACATACTGACATATTTTTATGATATTTAATTTATTTATTATAATTTGTTTTCTTTAAATATATTGTTCTATCTCAGTTTTAGTAATGTGTTCTATATAGGTTTCTTATCCTTGGTTTTCACTACTAGAGATTTCTTATTTTCATTAAACACGTCGCATGGAATTGGTAGTTTCTTTAATAAAGACCTCATCAAAATCACTAGATGATGAAGGGAATTATCCCTCCCCTTTCCTCATCAAACATATTTTATTCATTATTCTAATTATTATTTTTCTTTTATCTAATTTCTTGTATCCTTTTATACTAATATATATTCACTTTCCTCCAGTGTTTTCTTCAACATCCCCTTCATTATAATTCAAACACTTCCTCTTCTATGGATAATCCAGAGAAAATTTTCCAACTCTAAAACATTTGATGAATTTGAGTGGGTGTTTTTTCATGTATTTTTTTTTTACCACTTTTTATATTTTTTAGTGGTAAAATTCATAAATCATTTTGATTCTCATAACTGTCATCATCTTTATTTGAATCACTGTAGGATTTCAATTTCTCCCCCTTGATCTTAAACTTGTTCATGGATTTGAATTAAACCACCTCTTTATAATTATTCTAAAAGACTATTTTTTTATCATATAATTATTTTGAATTGTATTATATAAGTCATAAAGGGAATGATCTTACATATAATCGATAACTAAAATATTTTGAACAAATTTTTATAGAAGCTTTCCCTATAACTTTTTGATAATAATTGATTCATTTAACATATAACAGAATCCCATAATATGATTTCCCATATCATTCACCCAAGTGAAATTTTCATTAGTAGTATCATAATCACCTAATCAAATATCTTCAAATTTAGCTATATAAATTTTCAATTCATCTTCCTTGATCTTGAAATTTATTTTATACATGTTTTCCAAATTATTCTACATATCATTAGTGGTTATAAGCTCCAAAACATTAGTATATAAATTATAAGAAAATTAAAATGGAATAATATTTCTAGATTCCTTATATACCCCTCCAATTTCATTTTTCTAAAAAGTTTATGGGATAATCTCTCCAAAGATTTTGGAAACCCATGATCATAGCCTCATTGACCCCCAAACATTATTATTCAATAGAGGGACATGTTTTTTACTCTAAAAATGATTTTATTTTCATAAAATATACTAATTTCCCTACTATTTATGATTCTTTATTATTTTTTCATAGAAAATATATGATCTTATAGGGATCCTGGTTTGATCTGAAACCAATTAGACTTCTCTAGCGAGTTAGAATACCACTGAGAGTGGGTATGAATTAGTAGTGTATTTTTTTAAAGTTTATTTTCAATTAAAACTATAAAACATAATTATTTATGATATATATCTCTATATAAAAATTTTATTTCTTTGAGAAATTCTTTTACACCCAATACAGAGTTTGAACAAAATATGTTATCATATAGAAATAAGGTAAAATAATGTGGAAGTTACCACTAATCCCTTTAATTGGTGAGTACAAATGGGATTAAAAACATTATAAATTATATATACATATATATATATTCCATAATAAAAAAATTTATTAATTAATTATTAATAACTAATTAATCAATATTTGTATTCAATTTATTCTTCTAAAAAATATCATCAAAAATAGTTTTATTTTTTTTATGTGTGAATATTATAATTAATTTCCATGACATTATGAAATTTTATTTTATATAAAAGGTATTTTTTTTAATCATGATATAAAAATTATCTTAGACATAATTTTTGGTGCTTTTCAAAAAAGAATTATTTTCTAGTGAATAGTGAAAATATTGAGTTTTATTGAATGTTTTATTTTTTTCAACCATTTAAAAATTTATAATTTATTTTAAAATGTTTTAAAATAAAAATCAAATATATTATGTTATAAATGATCCGATTATGTTTTTTGGGGAAAATTTTATCAAATAATTTGGTATAAAAACATTTTTATACTTAAAAAAATATTTTTCTGAAAAATGGTTATTCTATGCGTTTTTCAATTTTTAAATATATTAATTTCCACCACTTCTTGAAATTGAATATCGATTTTTTTATAAATTTTGTATCCTGATGTCTAAATTTGGAAAATACTTCCATATTATTTTTTATCAACCTGATTAGTAACAATAGTAAATTTTTGTTACCATGGTAATGGTAAATTGATTAAATTAGGGTTAAATATAAGGTAATAAGGCTTCAAATTCAGAAAATCTCTTTACTTTTTTTCATTAGATGAGTCAATTTCATACATAATCATAAAAAAATTCAAATAATGCCTTTTAAATTTCACATTCATTTTGACCTCTATAATATTTATGTAAAAGATAATGTCAAAAATATCACCTTGTTTCTTTTAATATCTATGATATGCGGTGATAAGGATAAAAACAACTTATATTTGATATGTAATTTTTCATTTGAAATATTTAAGAATTTTAATACCAAGGTAATTTATTTCTAATTTTATAAGATAAAGTAATTACATTAAATACTTATACAACACCAACACATTGACTATGAAAGTAATAGAAAAATCCGTTAAATGATTTTAAAAAATCTAAAAGTAACATGTTTTAAGTGATTTATAGGTTCCCATAAATTTTATACATAAATATAACATATTACTAATGTTTGATATGTTTACAATTGAGTTACTTTTTTCATGTTTCTTTCAACATCAAATTAAATGACTAAATACAAAAATGAAATTTATGATATTTAAAATAAATAATATTTTATTAAATTATTTAAAATTTATAAAAAAATCATATCTTTATTAAACTGAATATTATATGCACGAAAATATCAAACATGTTCCACTTATGAGTCTATATTACTTTGATATTAATTTTATTAACCATTATATTGTAGAAAAAATTCATATTATAGAAATTTTCAAAAGGGTTAATAGGGGTCAAAACTAAAATATAGGGGTATAATCATAAAAAAATTCAAATTTTTTATAATTAGATGATTTTGACTCATCATTATCTTATCATAGAATAATATCAATTTTGGGCCGTTTTCAATGAAAATTAATTTATATTAATTTAATACTTAATGTAATTCCCATAGTGTCTCAATATTCCTTCACCATATCCAAGAGATTATATTCATTAAAAAATACCATCATTTTAAGGCTTAAGGGGTAATCCAAATATGGTTTATCAATAACGAATTATAAATATTAATGCAGAATTTTTTATTTTATTCCTTATTATACATACTATAAATATATTTAATAAACTATAAAATATTCAAAAATTTATCATAAATACACTAAATTGCAGTTATGATTATGGAACAACCATTATCTACCTTCTTCTCTTCAATTAAAAACTGATAAGGCTACTCATGTTAATGTGCGGACTACCACTTCCAGAAAGCGATGTGATTCATTTTTCACCTTCAGTTTACGTGAATGATAATAAGGATAAATTTAATGAATATATATTATATATATTATATAATAACATTTCAATAAATATTAATTATTTTTACATTTTTTTCATTCCACTTGTTGAGAAGTGAAAACAGTGGTCATGCTTACGTACAACCTACCATCACCATGAATGGTGTCATTAATTTTTTTATCTCTAAATATTATGGATAAATCTCTATATATAATAACCTATATGATATCTATATCATGATTAAAATTTTTGAGATTATGGAACCATGATCAAAATACAAGGACCCTGACTATAATACCAAAACATGCCTGAAAATGAAGCAGTTAAAACATGGAACAACAATTTTTTAAAAAAATTGTTAATTAACAATTGATAAGTTCTTATAAGTAAATAATATATAGTTTGATATATATGATTAAAGTCATGTAATACTTGTATAATAAATCTCAATTTATTATAAAAAGTTTTTTTTATGATGGTTCCACTCTTTTATGAAATGATTATATTAGAAACATATGGTTCATGATTAATTAATAATGTATTATCACTATTATGATTGATGTATTTTGAAATTATGAGGTTTAATTACACGGCTCTTTTTTATTATTTTTGATAGATTTGGTATGATATTTTTATGTCAGGTTAATGATCTCAAAAAATTGTTCTTATCTTACACTTTCATATGATCATCGAAGGATATATCCCATGTTACCCTTTCTGAGAATTTAATGTCTTCCTTTCATATGTTTACATTCCCTAAGTTAAAATAACATATTTTATATTTGAAAGTTCAAGAAGGTTACAAATTGATAAGAACATTGTTATAGATAACAAATAATGTACCTAAATAATATTTTTTTATCTAGTATCTAAAGAAAATAAACCTTCATTTTTATGGAATAGATCATAATGTTTTGAATTGAATATTCATCTGAACAATTATTATATACATATGTAAATACTGGTTCACTACACTTTATATAAAAGTGGGATTCATTAAATATTAAGATATTAGGATTATAGAAATTTGGTGAAAACACCTTGGGATAAGTATAAGTATTGTATTACCAGATTAAAACTAAGGTTTTATAGATTGAAATGAATATATTAGTATTTAGATATCCAAGGAATTATTTTTCATTATTATATGACTTATCACTCTTCATAAAAGAGATTTATGTCCATGCTATCCATTGTGGTTTTAGTTTGGGATGGAATATTTAATGATGAAGTTGAGGTTTTTATAGATATGAAAAAATAAGTACCCAATTTGATCATAGTCATATGAATTTTCATATATCAGGAAAAATCTCAAGGAATATTAATCCGTATGCATAATGATTAGATGTTGAGTTAGTGGTGAAATTTCCTCATAGTATTATAGTAAAATCTCAATTCTAAAGTTTCTCTTCAATAGATGTTTATGTGAAATTAAATCCTATAAATATTTTAATTAATCACTTTGTTGAATTTGATTTAATTCTAGGAACATATTTAATTTCTTAATATGTATTCCATATCAATTTTCTAATAAGGGATGATACATTTTATATTATGAATAAACATATGATCATTTATCTATGGGACGATAAAAATGAGACTCAAATGGAAATTAATTTGACCTTGAGCATCTTAATTCCTATCTATAAATGGAATTTATCTCATATTGTTGTGGAGAAACTCAACATGGAGTATACGCCTATTATATGGTAGTTTTTGATGTATTTACACAATAATTTGCAAGTCTTAGAATGAATAATGAAGTTTAGTTTTCAATAAAATTCATGTCAAGTTATCAACAATTTCAAAGACTCATATTGAATCACCCCCATTGAGTTAAATTAATTGAAGAAGAAACTTAAATAGAATCTTGATAATGGATTTTTATTTCTATGTGTGTCACCATGGGTTGAACTTGTTTCTTTTATGAAGAATGATGTGTAAATATGTTTTTTAATTGATTATTGGGAACCTAAAAAAATTGGTATCATGAAAAAGTATCATATACCACATATTTCTAATTTTTTTGATTAATAAAAAAGAGATAAATAATTTTCCATTATTAACCTTAATTATGGATATCGTCAAATTAGGGTTAAGAAACTGGATATACCCAAGACATCCTTCCATATGAGGTGTATCCATTATAAATTTATGGTAATACCATTTTCAATTACTAATACCCCTAATAATTTCATAGAGTTAATGAATAGAGTATTTGTAGATTATAGTGATTCGTTTTTGTGGTCCTTATAGATTATATTGCTATATATTCAATGAGAAATGAATATCTTAAATATTATTGGATAATTTTTATTAAGACCTTAAGGAAATATTATTTATAATTAAAATTTACCAAATGTGAATTTACCTATAGAAAGTATCATTCAAAGGTTATATAATCTCATGTGATGGTATTTCAATGGATCCTTTAAATATAGAAGTTATTGGGAAATGGACCAGACCAACCATGGTTATTGATATATATAGTTTTATTAGGTTTGATAAATATTATCCACACATTTTTAGAGATTATTCAAGAATATATAATCCACTCACTATGTTGACTTGGAAGGGAGTTACGTACTTATAGATAAATGAATGTGAACACAATTATAAGGAATAAAAAAGAAGTATAGTCAGTATACCTATACTCACACTACCTTGTAATAGAAAAGGTTTTGTGATCTTTAGTGGTGAATAAAATAATGGAATGGGATGTTTCCTTATATATAATTATTTGGTAATACCATATACCTTACCATAATTAAATAAACAAGAGGAAAATTTCAAGTCTCTTGATTTGTAGGTGGAATTTTTAATTTTTGTGTTAAAGGTATAGAATCATTTTCACTATAGTGAAAGGTGTCACATACATACAGATCATAAAAATTTTAAGTATATCTTCTCACTTAATTAATTTAATATGAAATAGATAATATAATTACAATTTATTAAAGATTATGGCATCCCAATACATTATTACCCTATGAAAGTAAACAAGGTGGTTGATGCTTTTAGATAGAATGACCTTTATAATTTAAACATCATGATCATTTTAAGAGATCCAATGCTTATGGATTTTCAGAATATGAAACAAGAAATACTATAAAAGGGGTCAAATACTATATTTATCAGAATAATATTCATCTATCCATCCATATAATGATTACAGTGGCATAAAGAGAAGAATAATTACATAACAATGTAATGCATGTTCGTGAGATTGACCATGATACTAAGGGAAAGATATGGTTCATAAATTGATTATGTGTTCCTTTAATTATAGAATCGAATAAGTAACCATTAGATGAATATTATTGTTCATCATTATCTATATATGCTTGATGTAAAAAACTATATATAGATCTAAAAAATATTTTAGGTGGGACAACATGAAAGGGGTTTTGAAAAGTCAGAATATCATTTCTTCATATATTAGTATGTTAAGTATTAGATAAATAAATCTATGGAGATGTTACAACCATTACCCATACATATACGGAAATGGTAAAACATTACCATTGATTTCATTTTTAGAATCCCAAAACATATTAACGGAACAATGCTATATGAGTTATAGTTATTCTCTTTATAAAGTCAACACATATAAATTCATATAGAGAATATTTCTCTGATGATAAGATTTCCATGTTATATATTAAAAAGAAGGTAGATTGAATGGAGTATATCATTATATTATATCTGTTTTGGATGTTTCATTTACCTTAATGTTTTGAAGAATTCAACAACATGGTATGGATATAGAGTTTTGATTCAGTACTTCTTATCATCTGTATAAAGATGGTCAGTCTAAGAGAACTATAAAATACCTGGATGATATGTTGATATATTGTTTTCTATATATCAAATGTGGTTAGTAACAACACTTTCCATGAGTCCTGTATTCTAACAATAATATTTTTCACGTGATCAATCAAATGGATCATTATAAAGACCTCTATGGTATGAATTGAAAAACATCAATGTTCTAGGATAAAGTTAGAGAAAAATTATATTGGGACCTTATCTAAGTTATATACATTCCAAATCGCATCAAGAAAACTCAGAGTCTATAAAAATGTAATACTGACAATCATTATTGAGTTCTAGAGTTTTATATTAGTGAAAAGGTATTTTTATAAATGATATCTTTGAATAAGGTTATGAGATTCCGAAATAAGGGAAAGATAATCCCAAGATATATCAATCCCATTTAAATTATTAATTGTATAGGGATGGTTGATTATTGATTCTCACATCAACAAAATATCTCTCAATTTCATGATGTTTTCCATGTATCTCTCTTTAGGAAGTATATTCCAAATCCATCATACATACTGAACATGGATTTCATACCACTATATATTTATCTTTCATATGTGGAACAAATGCTAGATATTTTGGAACAAAGAGAGAGAATTATATGAAATAAGACCACCCACATGATAAAATTATTGTAGTGAATCCCTAAATTAGAGGAAGCTACTTAGGAACCTAACAATGTCATGAAATAGAGATATATTCAATTTTTTTAATCAGAGTGAAATAAATCCATGGTAAAAATTAATTTTAAGTGGGTTAGAATGTAACAACATTATATTTTTTTATATATATCTCAATAAATAAATTTTATTTCTTTGACTTTTTGCTTTACATGCCTTACCAATATTAAACAACTACATTATACAATTGAAATATTATTATTTCATGTTAAAAAACATCACCTAACTATTTAATTCAAATGCAATAATAGGATTAACCACATTATGATATATATATATATAAAGGTATTACTTAATAAAAATTCAATAATTAATTATTAATAAATAAGAACTCAAATTTGAGAAAATTCACTTTGTTCTTCAAAAATACTTTTTATTCAAAATTGTTTATTATTTTCTGTGAGAGAATATTACAATTAATTTTTTGAACATTTAGATATTTTATGTAATAAAAGGATATAATTTTTAATATCAGAATATCAGATTTTTATTAGGTTTAATTTTTTTAAATTTTTATGAAAAGATGGATTTTTTAGTCAATAATGAAAAATACAAAATTTTATTGAAAACTATATTCCCATTTCAACAATTTACAAAATTATATTTTCTAAATTTTTTAAATTAAAATTTATTTCTATTATATTATGAAAAAATACAATTTAGTTTATTTGATTCAATTTTTTTTGAATTTCATATAAAAAAATATATCCAAAAAATGGTATTTCCCTGAAAAAAAAGTTTTCCATTGTGTTTTGTGTTTTTATTTTAAATTGATTTTTTCCATTTCAAGAAAGTGAATCGTTAAAAGTAGATCCCATATTTTGAATTAGTTGGTCAAAATTCATTATATAGGTCCCATTTATTTTTTTTAAATATAGTAACCATATTGAAAATGTGTTATGAGGGGTAAAGATAAAATGAGTTAATTAGGGTAAAAAATAATGTGATAAGGCTTTAAATTCCATGAAATATATTAATTTATTTAATTTTATGATTCTTTTTCATCCATAATCATTGTAAATTAGAAAATATGACTTATTTTACCATTTAAATTTCATTTTTACATTTATAATATTTAATTAAATGAAAAAGTAAAAAATATTACTTTCTTATTGTTAATATATATATTACTTTATGATAAGGATAAATAAATTTATGTTAAATTAAAAAAATAATTTTTGAATGAATTTTTCTTATCATGTTAGATTTTTTTTATTTTTAGTCATAAAAACTACCTAAATGCTTATGTAGCAATGACATAGTGCTTGTTCAAGCAACAAAAACACAAAATGATTTTAAAAACAGAAAATGTTGTTTTTTTAATTGAGTTATAGTGTCCCTGGAATTTAATTTATTAATATAACATATTATGGAATTTTGAAATGTTTATATTAAAATTAATTTTATTTCATGTTGTTTTCAATGTCAAATTAATTTAATATATCAAAAAATTACATTAATGATATTTTAAAATTAATAATATTTCATCAAATGATTTAAAATTTAAAAAAAAAACTTTTATTATTCCATGTTAATGGGATATAGTTTAATATATCATCTGTTTTTCATTTATGAGTCATTTTAAATTTTTTGGTAACATTAATAACTCGTAAATAGTATAAATCCTTTATATTTTGATAACTATCAAGTGGGTTTACATATGGTTAAAAAAATAGATAATAGTAAACACATAACCAATTCTTATTAAATTTTAATTTTATTATAGGATTTAGACACATAATTTTTTTATATTATAATTAAATCAATTTTGATCCATTTTCCAAAGAAAATTAATTAATATTAATTTAATAATTTAATTAATTCCATGTGTACCCCTCCCCTCACTTATATAAGGGCACCTCCTACCTTTATTACCTACAATTTTTGAGCATTATATCTCTAAAATTCCCTGAAATAATATCATCCTATATACCTTAAACACATTCGGGATTTCATTTTATATGATCATACATATACCGAAGTTATCAAGATATACTCATATCTCACATTAGGGAAGAATGCCACAAAGGTAACACCACGAAGGTAGAAATACCACATAGGTAACACTACTAAGATAGAATTACAACATTGGTAACAGCATAAAGACATCACCACAAAGGTAGAAGTACCACATAGGTAACACCACTAAGACTTCACCACAAAGGTAGAAGTACCACACAAGTAACACCACGTGATAGAAGTACCACATAGGTAACACCAAGAAGATATAAGTACCACAAAGGTAACACCATGAAGATAACACCATGAAGGTTAAATGACTCAGCTAAAAATCAGGTATAACTTAAGTACCGAAGTACAGATGATTAGTCATAATCTAGATCATCTTATTCTGTTAAAAGGCACTACTACTAACCCACACAGGATCGGTAGGTACTTACCCCCATTGACCCACATAGGATTTGGCCCACACAAGATCAGTATGCACTGACCCACATAGGATCGATTAGCACTGACCCACACAGGATCTGATAGAAGCTGACCCATACAGGATCGATAGATGTTGGACCACACATGATCGATTTTCTTTCTCCACGTTACAGCCTGCCATAGGATTCCTCACACCCGATGCGCTTGAGTTCCATAGAAACTTCCCCTAGAGATATCGTACATACAATGACCACTACTAAGCTCTATAAATGAGTAACCAAAAGGACCACCATGTCGTAAGGGTTCTTACGTGATAGATGGTACATCAATCAGATGCTCGGTCAATGAGTTATAATCGTTTTAGTTCTTAGGGCCAGGTTGGATTCGGGTTTGTTCCATCCCATCCATTCTCCAACTATCTTTAAACCTCATGTTGAGTATACCAAAAGGACTATCTCACTCCAGGGGTCTCAGCACCACAGAAAGTTTGTCGAACGGACGCATGGTTCTCACATTATGACGCTTTAAATGTTTCTGGGTCTGATGGGTCCTGGGTCTAGTCTAACATGATCTGGGTCTGACCAGGCTGGTTAGGACCGAGGTCCAACCTAGCCCTCAAGAGGCATCCCACTAGGCTCACGCAGCCCAGCCCACAGTGAGGCGCGGCTCACTGGAGTGTGGTCCTCTTGGGCTAACATGGGAGGGGAGTGGTCCCCCCTGTTAGTAAACTTAACTTGTTGTGCCTAAGGGTGTTGCCAAGTCACTCGGGACCCGCTGAGGGTCCCACATCTATGGCTGACGATCCATGGCCCACATTCTCCTGTGGAACGCTGATCGCACCGCCCTTCTCATCAACAGTCGGTCACCTCCTCCGACCACCGTGACTGACGAGTTGTGGTCCGTTCCTCCGGTGGTGCGGGTGTGCCACCTCATCCCACGTTGCTGGCCAGTGCTGGATACCACTCACGCTGGTCACCAATACTACCATGTCAACGGTCTTCCATGTATAACTCATATGAAAAACAAGGTTTTAGAGGGTTTCGTCCATATTTGTTAGGTCCTCTCCCTCCACGTTAGCTCAAAAACACGAGGGTGGATTAAAGGATTCAACAACTCTTGAATTAAGACAAAATGTAAACCCTACCTCAAGAACGATAGAGAAACTCCCGTAGTTGAGGAAGTAGGTTGGCATTTGGTGCCCTCACAACTATTCTCCAACGACGTCACTTGATCGACATTCTTCGGTTCGGGGTTTCGGTGTCGCTCATCACTGCTCACCGGAACCGGCTCTGTCCTCCAAGGGTTTGGCATCTCGACACTTTTTAAGCACTTCGTTTCTTATTGTAGTAGTTCTAAAACCTCTCCCCAAGCTCCATATAAATTTTATATGGGTAGGTCAATTAGAAAGGTTGGGAATTAATGGGGTCTCATTAATTAGGAACCTTCATAATTCCCCAACAGAGCTGTTACATGGTATTGAAAGTTCAATCCATTTATTTGCTTGACACGTCATTGTTCCCACATTTCCACTTGTCCTTTGGAGGAAAAGAAAGAAAATAAAAATTAACTGTGTTATTTTTATTGTTCTTTTAAAAGTCCTAAAAATTAACCTTTTCTCCAGACCTATTGCAGTCGAAGTGAAACCTCCCTTAAGCGAATCTCAGCGTTGTGGATTCAACAGTGACCTCAGATTTTTAATCTGAGAACCGGTACAAAATTTATAGAATTCCACTCGATAGATTACTGAACGGACCTTAAAAAAGTTCATAAATTCATTCTGAGCACACCCGGCCTTGGAATCACATGCCGTCAATTTTTGCAGACTCGTAATAATTCCATATAATTAAAAACATTACATGGAAAATCTAGGTCTTTATATTCTCCCCGCTTTAGATACTTTCCTCCCCAAAATCTATAACATAGACTAAGAAAAAAATGCGGCTACTGATTACAAATATGTGGCTCCTTCTCCCAAGTGCTCTCATGTAGTTTCCCATGCTCCTATAGGTTCCGGGCGCAGCGGAAGCGCGTTGATTGGGTTTTCCCAATATTAATTTTAACGTTAAACAACGTTCAATCCGAGATCTATCATGATATAAAATGCCAAATCTTTGGAATAGAATGATGAACGAAAAGAAAATAAGAGTCCAGAAACCCTTGAGGAGGATCATCATATGTTAATTATAATTAATTTAATTAATGCATAAGAATTACCTCGTTGGAATTCTTTCTTCGTTGATGTGTCCGATCACGATTCGGTGAACCGTCATTGCGTCATAGAATCCAAGTGTGGGATTCCTCTAGCGGTGATCCACACATGTGTCATGTATCTCCGGACATCGCCGAAGGGATCTCCGGGTGCTAGCGTGGAAGAACCTTCGCTTGCGATGTCTGCCTTCGACCACCTTGATCCGGTGGAGGATCTTGCTCTCATAACTTGAGGCGTTCCTGGTGGAAAGGGAATTCTCTCTTGGCTTGAGAGTATTTCCAAATCCTTTGTGCACAAAAATGGCTCTCCAAAATTTTGGGGTTGCGAGGATATTTATAATCGGGTTTGAGGTTAATAGAGTTATGACATTAAATAAACAAGTTACGCATTTTATTTATTTCATTAACTCTTATTGAAAACTCCCATGTCAAATTATTAATTCCTTGTCATGCACCCACACTTATTATAATAAATATAATTTAATAAAACAATATTAAATCCTCAAAATCCCAACTGGAAGAACTACACGGCGTGTAATAATTAATACACGGCGTGTACTTGTTTTCCATAAAACTACATGGCGTGTATATTTAATATACACGGTGTGTACTTTTATTTTCCATTTTTCTCTGCCACATTTATTAGACCTTGAGTAATGACTATTTATTTATTAAATAAATGTAACTGCCTTACTCTCTAATAAATATATTATTTCTTCCACAATATATTCTCTCGAATAACTAGTGTCAAAATAAATGTGATCACACATACTTAAATAATTATTAAACCACAGTGGGGAATCATATTTATTTAATTTGTTAAATTAATATTTCCCTGAGATACATGGACACACTTAGTGTGTGACCCTCTAGGCCTCTTCCTCAGTGGCATTAGGCTGAGCCTGCCTAAAGTCCAAGGTTAGCGTCTAGCAACACTCCAAGGCACCCATAGAGAAAGAAGTTAACGCCGCAATGATGTGTCACCTCCTACGAATGCTTACCGTGTAATATAATCCCTTTGTCTCGATATCTCCAATCAAGCGGGTTGCATGCTAGTGCCATCAACCCATGTGCTTGATTATTCTTTCTTTGACTTCCCAGAATTGAACTTTCCCATACCTTACCATGGCCATGGATTTATTTTGGCTGTATCAATTCAATCAAAGGGCCTGAGATATCTACTTCTGTTATGGAACAGAAGGGACAAATCCTTTCTCGCATTATCTATTAATGCGATATTACTTGTGATGCACCCAACGTTTCCTACCTCGCTGCGAACAGTGTGTCGTCACAGTTTTCGTCAATACATCTAAGTGTGCGAGTTGTAATACCCATTAATAATAATCTTAAAGTCTATGAACCAATACACACATCTGCAGATAGGAACATCCAATGACACTATGAAATGTGGATTTCCTACTGGCAGGTCTCATTCTCATAATATCCTCCTGGATATTACCAAGGGCGCACACCATGAGAAGGTGCCTCAAAGTTTTATGAGTCCTCACCCCTAATGACCTGTATTATTTGTGTCCCTCAAATAATATCATCTGGCCATAGAACATACATTCAAGAACAGTGTTATGGCACTTCTGGGTTCTCATCATAACTAGGATCCGCTACGACCCTTTAATGCAACAGCTGTCCTTAGGACATTATCACATGACATTTCACGTAGAAGAACAATCAAGATGTGATAAGGCTTTTATTTAACGAATAAAGTACAAATTAGTTGGTTTTAGACCACCAACTCCAATAGACTCCCACTTGTACTAGATCCAACTGCTAACAACTTTTAACCCTCTATCTCTCACATGATATTCATGCTTCTGCTGAGATAGGCCTTTAGTCATGGGTTCCGCCACGTTCTCTTCTGTGGAAACTCTGCTCACTGCAACTTCGCCCCTTTGATATAAATCCTGTAAGAGGTGATACTTCTGGAGTATGTGCTTTGTCCGTTGATGTGACCTTGGTTATTTTGCAAGATCCACCGCTATAGTATTATCACAATACAATTTAATGGGATCTTTACTTCTAGGCACCACATCAAGCTCCTGGACAAAGTTCTGAATCCAGACGGCTTCCTTGGCTGCATCAGAAGCCGCTATATACTCATACTCCGCTGTAGAATCGGCAAAAACTGGCTGCTTTGAACTCTTCCAGCTCAGAGCTCCTCCATTGAGACAGAAAACATATCCAAATTGCGACTTCAGATTATTCTAATCTGTTTGAAAACCAGTATCAACATACCCTCTGATGACAACCTCATTGTCTCCTCCATACACCAGGACCATATCCTTAGTTCTTCTCAGATACTTAAGGATAGTCTTAATAGCAGTCCAATGTTGTTCTCCTGGATCTTCTTGATATCTGCCTACCATGCTCAGTGCATAGGCAACATCAAACCTGGTATATAAAATGGCATACATGATGGATCCTATAACCGAAGCGTGTGGGATCTTTCTCATCCTATCGTTCTCTTGTTATGTCGGGGGACACATTTTCATAGAAATATGTAATCCATGTGACACTAGAACCAATCCCCTCTTGGATTTTTCCATACTAAATCTCTTTAGTATCTAGTTAATGTATGTACCCTGACTTAGTCCAAGAAGCCTATTGGATCTGTCACGAATGATCTTGATCCCTAGAATGTAGGTTGCTTCTCCTAAGTCCTTCATGAAGAAACACTTGTTCAACCAGTCCTTAACTAACTGTAAGGCTGGTACATCGTTTCCAATAAGCAATATGTCATCAACATGTACCACTAGGATGACGACCACATTCCCATTAAACCGCTTATAAACACATGGCTCACATTCATTATTAATGAAACCAAATTCCTTTATGGCTTCATCAAATCAAATGTTCCATGACTTGGATGCTTTATTCAATCCATAAATGGATTTATGAAACTTGAAAACCCGTTTGGCTTCACCTGGTGTCACAAACCCTTATGGTTGTGTCATATAGACATCTTCCTGAATGTTCCCGTTATGGAATGTTGTTTTGACATCCATCTTCCAAATATCGTAGTCATGGTAAGCTGTTATGGCAAGTATGATTCTTATGGATTTAAACATGGAAACTGGAGAGAAGGTTTCATCATAGTCAATTCCTTGACGCTGTCTGAATCCTTTAGGCACTAGCCCTGCTTTATAGGTTCTAACTTGACCTTCCATGTCCATCATTCTTTTGAATACCCATTTGCATCCAACAAGATTTACATCAACTGGCTCATCGACCAGAACCCAATTTTGGTTCTGATACATGGAATCCATCTCAGAATTCATAGCTTCTAGCCATCTTGCAGCTTCTGGGCTTTCTACTGCTTCCTTGTAGAAGAGAGGTTCATCATTGTCCAACAATAAGGATTCACCATCCTCGGGGACTAGGAAACCAAATATCTCTGGTTCCCTTACCTCTCTTGAGCTCCTACGCAGTACTTGTGTTTCTGGAACCTCTTCCATGGGGACCTGTGGAACTTGTTCCTGTACCAAATTTTGTGTATCTTTAGCATAAACTTCTTCGAATTCAATCTTGCTCCCACTATCCTTCTTGAGGATGTGTTCCCTCTCAAGAAATTCGGCTTGTCTGGTGACAGTCACTTTCTTTTCTTGAGGGTTATATAGGTAATATCCTTTCGTTTCCTTGGGATATCCTGTAAAGATACACTTCGTGCCTCGGGGTGCTAGTTTGTTTCCTAATAAGGCCTTAACAAATGTCTCGCATCCTCATACACGTGTGTGCAACAAAGTGGGTTTCCTTCCATTCCATAACTCGGATGGAATTCCATTTTCCGCCTTAGTCGGTACTCGGTTTAATGTGTATGCTGCAGTTTTTAATGCATATCCCCAAAAGGATAATAGAAGATCCTCATGACTCATCATAGACCTCACCATGTCCAACAAGGTTTGGTTCCTCCTTTCACTAACACCATTCCACTATGGTGTATAAGGAGGAGTGAGCTAAGATAGAATCCCAGACTCCCGTAGAAGATCGATGAACTCTTGGTTTAGATATTCTCCACCATGATCCATTCAAAGCTTCTTCATCTTCTTACCAAGCTGATTCTCTACTTCATTCTTGAATTCCTTAAATTTCTCTAAGGACTCTGACATATACCTCATTAAGTAGACATAGCCATATCTACTCAAATCATCAGTAAAAGTAATGAAGTAAAAATATCCACCTCTAGATTCTACTGGAAATGGTCCACACACATCCGTGTGTACCAATCCTAGAAGCTCTGTGGCCCTTTCACCTTGTCCACCAAAAGGTGTCTTGGTCATTTTTCTTTGTAAACAAGCGTGACATCTATCAAGTGGTTTTAGCTAAGTAGAGTCTAAATATCCATCTTGGTAGAGCTTTGTCAAATGCTTCTTGTTCACATGTCCAAGGCGGTTATGCCATAACTGGGTGATGTATGAGTCATGTGAGTTTGTTTCATTATCGATTGCCAACACTTGGTTTTCGTAATTCAATACATACAAACCATTATTTAAACATTCCATACCATAACATACGTTGTTCTTATAAAAGAGACAACCCTTATTTCCAAATTTGAAAACAAATCCATCCATATCCAAACAAGATATAGAAATTATGTTCTTGGTAACACTAGGCACATAATAACAGTTATGTAAAACCAAAATTATCCCAGTCAGCAATGAGAGGTGGTAGTCACCAATTGCCAATGCAGCCAGCCTTGCGCCATTATCATCTTGAAGATCCACCTCTCCTCTGGCGATCTTTCTAAATCTACTTGGTTCCTACATTTGAAAACAGATGTGAGCCCCAAAATCTGTATCTAATACCCAATGTGTAGAAATAGAAAGATTGCACTCGATAACAAACGCACCTTTAGCGTCCCCACGCTTCTGGGTGCAGTTCCCCTTCCAGTGGCCCTGCTTGCCACATTCAAAACACACTGCCTCCTATTCCATGCCCTGCCTCTGGATCTTCCCCTTCTTGGAGGGATGGTGCTCGGGGGCGTCAGACCGTTTATAAGTCTTTGGACCCTTTTCCTTGTCCTTCCTTTTCTTGTTCACCATAAGGACCACAGTTTTGTTACGCCCCATGTCCTTATCTACCTGGAAAATCAAGGTCAGAAGCTCCGAAAGACTTTTCTCATTGCCTCTCATTTTATAGTTGACAATGAAGTTAGAGATGGTCTTGGGCAGTGATGATAGGATGAGATCTGTACGCAACTCATCCGGGAATTTAATACCTAAGATGTCCAAGCATTCAATGTAGCCAATAATCCTAACTACATGAGGCCCAGCTAGCGCAGACTCTCCAAGATTCATGGTAAACAAAGAATTGGAGATCTCATACCTCTCATGTATCGCCTTCTTTGGTAGATATCTTTAAGGTGAGACATCATGCTATACGCATCCATGTTTTCATGTTTCTTCAAGATCTCATTAGACATGGCCGATAGCATGAAACACTGGACATCTGTGGCATCATCCATGTGTTTCATATAGAGAGATAATTCCTCATCACTAGCCTCTTTCCCAGGTGAAACTGGAATAGGCTCTTCCAGCACATATAATTTCCTTTTGTGGCGAAGGTAGACGCGTAAACGCCTCTGCTACTCTTGGAAATTAGTGCCAGTGAGAAGGTTTTCTTTTTCGAGTATGGTGCGCAATGATATGTTTGAAGTCATTTTCTTGTCGTTTCTACAAATTAAGATGAGCAAAGGTTTATTACTTTATTACAAAATTTGAGACAAATAAATAAATTAATACTTATTAGTCTCCCACTATTTTATCGAAATCCAATAGCCCTCACCATTGACTATGGAATATTCTATTGCGTGAATATTCTAGTGGCATGGATCCATATTTACCTTCGTATTACCCCAATTAGGGTTGGTCAAGCTACTTGAAGGTTTGTAGGTAGGCATTCCAAATGACAACTGCATTAACTCGCAGCTCCTTGATTCGCTGAGTGGACTCCCCAATCCTGAAATCCTTTTTGGATTTCCTCAAACTTTGCCTCTAGGTCACACCAAGTCCTTCTGTGGAAGTCAACCCTTGATGTGAACCAAGACAAGTCAACCCAAAACCTTGAATTAGAATTCCCCGATAATTGAAAGAACCCCAACTAGGGTTGGTCAAGCACTTTGAACTGTGGTTCAATTCTAACCAAGATTATGGAAGGCTATGCCGACTTAATATTTATTTTGAGGGATTTTATCCTTATATGTAAAATTCCATTTTATTATCTTTGATTACATTCTTGTTAAAATTAAGTGGGATATACTTAAGTGATTAACCATGTCTAAGATAATATTTACGTATAAGCCGGTTTTATTTTAGTTCCATATTGCATGCTCATTTAATTCATTAATTGTGTGATCATGACAACACACCCACAATAAATAAACCATGCAATTGACAGAAATAAAATAAATGGTATGATCATGAGATTTTCTATTGGTTAGTTTATCTAGCGGTTGATAAACTAACCCAAGACCTAGGGGAGAAACACCTTGAACCTTTCGGGTTCATGTTTACACCTTTCCACCCATCCACCTTTGTATCTCCTTGGATTGGTTTCACCTTGGCTCCTGACTTGAGCCACCTCCACTAGCTTGGGAGCTCCATCCATTACATATGCATTTATCTCACACGCAGGTGAGGGGTAAAAGGGGTTTTTTACATAAAATAATCCTTAGGCGCGCTGGCCCTGCATATTAATGAGGAGATGGCTCGCAGGCCAACAAATTTAATTTAAATAAATAAATTAAAAGAAACTATTCACATAAAAAGGTCTCGGTCTAGATCATGATCATCCATACATGCAGCGATATTTACGCATAAATAAAACTAGAATTCAATTATCTAATCGTTATTATTTAAGATAAATCACGCTCGAATCAATTAATTATCTTTAATTAATCAATAATTTTATCTTAAATCCCTTTTCTGAATTTCCTTGAGATTATCATCCATCATACTTTTAAACAAATAAATTCATTTAAAATTATCCTTGTACGTAACTTGTACCTTGGGGGAAACCCGGTGAATTCCCATTTATTATGCAGATGTTAAATTAAACACATATATATAAAACACCTATCACATGTTGTGCCTCAGCTTTACGCCTTCACAACAATGGCTCTCCAAAATTTTGGGGTTGCGAGGATATTTATAATCGGGTTTGACGTTAATAGAGTTATGACAATAAATAAACGCGTTACGCGTTTTATTTATTTCATTAACTCTTATTGAAAACCCCCATGTCAAATTATTAATTCCTTGACATGCACCCACGCTGATTATAATAAATATCATTTAATAAAACAATATTAAATCCTCAAAATCCCAACTGGAAGAACTACACGGCGTGTAATAATTAATACACAGTGTGTACTTCTTTTCCATAAAACTACACGGCGTGTATATTTAATATACATGGCGTGTACTTTTATTTTCCATTTTTCTCTACCACATTTATTAGACCTTGATTAATGACTATTTATTTCTTAAATAAATGTAACTGCATTACTCGCTAATAAATATATTATTTCGTCCACAATATATTCTCTTGAATAACTAGTGTCAAAATAAATGCGATCACATATCCTTAAATAATTATTAAACCACACTTGGGAATAATATTTATTTAATTTGGTAAATTAATATTTAACTGAGATATATGGACACACTTAGTGTGTGACCCTCTAGGCCTCTTTCTCAGTGGCATTAGGTTGAGCCTGCCTAAAGTCTATAGTTGGCGTCTAGTAACACGCCAAGGCACCCATAGAGAAAGAAGTTAACACCGCAATGACGTGTCACCTCCTACGAACGCTTACCGTGTAATATAATCCCTCTGTCTCGATATCTCCAATCAAGCGGGTTGCATGCTAGTGCCATCAACCCATGTGCTTGATTATTCTTTCTTTGACATCCTGGAATTGAACTTTCCCCTACCTTACCATGGCCATGGATTTATTTAGGCTGTATCAATTACATCAAAGGGCTGAGATATCTACTTCAGTTATTGAACGGAAGGGACAAATCCTTTCTCGCATTATCTATTAATGCGATATTAATCGTGACGCACCCAACGTATCCTACCTCGCTGCGAACAGTGTGTCGTCAATGTTTTCATCAATACATCTAAGTGCACGAGTTGTAATACCCATTAATAATAATCTTAAAGTCTAAGGATCAATACACACGTCTACAGATAGGAACATCCAACGACACTATGAAATGTGTATTTCCTACTGGCGGGTCTCGTTCTCATAATATCCTCCTAGATATTACCAAGGGCGCACACCATGAGAATGTGCCTCAAAGTTTTATGAGTCCTCACCCCTAATGACTTGTATTATTTTTGTCCCTCAAATAATATCATTCGGACATAGAACAAATATTCAAGAATAGTGTTATGGTACTTCCGGGTTCTCATCATAGCAGGGATCCTCTACGACCCATTAATGAAACAGCTGTCCTTAGGACATTATCACATGAAATGTCATGCAGAAGAACAATCAAGATGTGATAAGGATTTTATTTAATGAATAAAGTACAAAGTAGTTGGTTCTAGACCACCAACTCCAACAGCTCCCAGCGAACACGCACAAGAGATATCAATAGGCCATGAAGGACTTGCTCTTTTCGATCCTCAATATCTACTGGAACCTTCATAAATGTCTCCTTGTCATCAAAGTCTATCTCTCTGTGGTCCATGATGTGAGATGGGTCATGAATGTACCTCCTCAGCTGAGATACATGGAAGACATTGTGCACCCTTTCCAATTGAGGTGTAAGTGCCAAGCGGCATGCCACTGCTCCAATACTCAAAAGTATCATAAATGGTCTGATAAACCTTGGTGATAACTTTCCGCCTCGGCCACTTCTATGTAAACCATGTCAAGCTGAGAATCATAAGAAGACATGGTCTCCCTCCACAAACTCCAATGGTCTCTACCTCCTATCATCATAAGACTTATGTCTTCTCTGTGAATTCTTAATCCATTCCTAGATTATCTTCACCTTCTTAGTGGTAGCGTCTACCAACTCTATACCCATAAGTTTTGACTCCCTTGGGTTCATCCAGCATAGATGTGACCTACATGGTCGACCATATAGGTCCCCAAATGGTTCCATGTAGATGGTGGAGTGATAACTATTGTTGTATGTGAACTCCACCAAGGTCAAGTGATCCTCCCAACTATGGCCAAAATCTAGGACGCAAGCACATAGAATGTCCTCCAGTGTCTAAATGGACCGATCCATCTGACCATCCTTCTAAGGATGAATGGAAGTGCTCAAACATAGCTGAGTCCCAAACGCCTCCTATAACCCCTTTCACAACCAGAAAGTAAAATGTGTGTCACGGTCAGAGACAATCGTGGATGGCACCCCCATGAAGTTGCACAATCTCTTGTGCATAGAGGTGTCCCAATCCCTCAACTGATCCCTACTCTCAGATAGGTAGAAAGTTGGCCCACTTGGTGAGTCTGTCAACAATCACCCAGATAGAATCATTTCTCCTGGATGTACGCAGAAGACCTATCACAAATTCCATGGAGATTCCATCCCACTTCCTTTCCGGCACATCTACTGGTTGTGCGAAGCTTACTGGAACCTGATGAAAATTCTTCACTTGCTAACAAGTCAGGAAACGACAAACAAACTCTACCATTTTGTTCTTCATCCCTATACACCAGTGCTAACACCGGAGGTCCTGGTACATCTTCCCCACACTTTTATGTGCTATCAAATGGGATGTATGAAACTCTTTTAATGCCTCCTCCCGTTGTTCCACTAGTACCGTGGTGCGTCCTCTGAAGAGGATGGCGTGCTCCCCAACTTTAGAAAATCCATCAGATGCATGTCCTAAAGATATCTGATCATGTCAAGCCCCATAGTCAATTTCCCCAAGTTTTGCCTCCCGGAATCGCTGAAGGATTCATGGAGTGACTATCATATACTGGAGGTATGCTGCTCCATCTCTATCCACAAAGGATATCTGCAGCACAACTAGCTGCTTTGTCGCCTCACTTAGCAACAGCATACCAGACCTCCTACTGAGTGCATCTGCTACCACGTTTCCCTTCCCCTGAGTATAGACTATCTCAAAGTCATAATCCTGGAGGAACTCTAGAAAACACCATTATCTCGGTTCAGGTCCTTCTGAGAGAAGATATACCTGAGACTCTTGTGATTCGAGTAGACTGTAAAACATTTTCCTATCAAGTAATGTTGCAACATCTTCACGGAAAATACCACTGCTGCTAACTCTAGGTCATTGGTAGCATAGTTCTGCTCATGTTATCTCAGCTATCACGAACCATAAGTGATCACTACTATCTTCAGCATCAGGACAAATCCAAGTTCAGTCTCTGACGCGTTGAAGTAGACCACATACCCAACGCCCTCTTCTGGTAGCCTCAAGATGGGGGCACTCGTTAGTCTCTATCTCAACTCCTAAAAACTCTTCTATCATCTCTCTGTCCATAAAAAGGGTTGTCCCTTCCTTTTCAACACTTACAAGGGTGCTGAAACTCTAGAAAAGTCAGGCACGAATCTTCAGTAGTATCTAGACAACCCTAGAAAACTATGCATCTCGGTCACACTCTTGGGAGGATTTCAAGCATGCACAGCCTCTATCTTCACCAGATCTACTACAACTCCAGTCTCTGAGATAACGTGTCCCATAAAGTGGACCTCTCGTATCCAAAATAGGAACTTTGAGAGCTTACCATAAATCTGGTGCTCTTAGAGTGTATCCATAACTATCTACAGATGATATGAATGCTCCTCCTCCGTTGCTGAGTATATCAAGATGTCGTCGATTAATACCACCACAAATCAATCAACGTATGTCTGGATGATTATGTTCATGAGTCCCATGAACACTATTGGGGCATTGGTAATGTTTAATGGCATAACCAAAAACTCATATTGGCCATTCCATCAACTGAAGTTTGTCTTCTGCACATCCTCATCTCATAACCTGAGCTGATGATAGCCTGATCTGAGGTCTATCATTGAATCCCAACAAGATCCTCTAAACTGAATGAAAAGATCAAAAATCCTCATAAGTGGATACTTTTTCTTCACTGTCCCCTGGTTCAGGCGTTGATAGTCCACACAGAGTCTCAAACTCCCATTTTTCTTCTTGGAAAACAAAATTAGGGCTACCCATAGAGAAAAACTGGGTCTTATGATCCCCTTCCTCTACAAGTCCTCTAACTGTACCCATAACTCATGAAGCTCTATAGGAGCCATCCGATATGCTGGTGTAGATATCGGTTCCATCTCGGGGTAAAAGTCAATGTAAAATTCAACCTCTCTGTGTGAAGGTAGTCCTGGAACATCATCAGGAAAGACATAATCGTAAAGTTCCACCACTACATGATATCTCGGACTCTCAATATCAACTGCCCTAAGGGTAAGGCTCGCCAAATGATGTGTGATTGGTTGTACCCTCCACTTGGTAAGTCCATCCACTGCTGAAAAGGTTCCATTATCATCGATGAAGTAAAACCTGGTCCCATCCTCATGAACACACCGTACGTTGCGGTTAATATAGTCAATCTGGGCATGGACAGTGGATAACCTATCCATACGCAAGATGACATCTTAAGACCTCAACGTCGCTACTACAAAATCCCAGCTGAAGCTCTCGCCTCATAGAGTAAGATCACACTACCAGTACCAGTGTGTAATCATCTAATCCTCTCTCATATGAGTCTCTATCAATAATGATCGAGCCAACGGCTCAACCAGGATCTCCGAGCCCCAAACGACGGCCTTGGATATAAAATAATGGCTAGAACTAGTGTCTATAAGTAATGCAGCTAAGGTGGAGTAGACAAATATTGTTCCTCTAATCATATTAAGAGTGTCATGGTCAAAGGTATGAGCTTCCTGGAGCTAAGCTCGTCCATGTCCACCTGCTCCCTGTTGTCGAGGTGGACCACCTAGAGGTGGTGGAAGTAGAACTTCGTATCACTGCCCACCCCGGCTACATAGCCATCTCCTCCACCACATCTGCCTTCTGCCTACGGACCTCCCAGATCGAATATATGCCTCTGCCTCGACGGACCCTCAATCATCTTATGGTCATCTGTACGACGATTTGGGCAGTCTTGAGCCATTTGACCCTTCCGGCCACACGAGTAGCACTACCTTCTCCACAACTATCCTCCTCTGTCCTATGAGCCCAGCACCACTGAACTTGTATCCTGGGGTCATCCACCCAAAGTCCGAGATTTATTGAGCCCCTACATCATCCATATACTACCTTCCATAGAATAATTTTCTACATCACGTCTTGTGGTGGCTCTCACTATCGGTGTCTGCTCAGCTAGGAAGCTCTCTACCAATAGCGCTCGATCTAGAACCCTAGCCTGTGTTGGAATGCTGAGCGATATCATTGATGCGATAATCTCCTGTTATAGAACCTGCTCAAAGATCTAGTCCCAGAAGAAAGGGTCGTGTACCATGTCGGTGGAGTAATGGGAGAGATTAGTGAACCTCGCCGAGTATTGGGCCACAATCATGTTGTCCTGCTGTAAGTGAATTAACTCCTGTATAAGCATTGAGTGTAGATTCGTTGGGATGAACACTTTCCTAAAAAGGCCCTCTAATTATACCTACATGAGGGTCACCTCATTGTGTAACTAGAGTATCAAATTAGACCATCTTTTTGCTGCTCTCTGGAAGAGACTAGCTGCTAGGAATTTGAAAGTGATGAGAGGGTCCAACTGTAACCCCTTGATGTATGGGTAGGCCTCATGAGAAAAACTAGATTGGGTTTTCCCTTAGGCTTTTCCTATTTATTTATATTTCTTGGAATAATTCCTCAATGGTATGTTTTAGATATTTAGAATTATGAATTCCATCATTATAAATATTGTTATTGATTTTCCATGAAATTATTTTATTTGTTATAAAATCTATGGTTATTTATTCAAGATCACGTGACTATATATATGGAATTATTAGATTATCATTTATTCATACCATATTATCCTCAAGTTATTGATTAAATTTCATTTAATACAATTATTTTCCTTTCTATATTTATTATTCCTTATTCATTCATAGTTTATATTAAACACTTACCTTTAGTGAGTATTTGAGCTCCCCATTTACTATGTATTATTTTTATTGGGATAGTAGGAAGTATTTTTTGATTGATAAGAAGGTATATGCGATGAGGATTAATTTCATTATAAAATAAATACTCAACGTATTTTATATTTTCAATTATAATCATAATTTCCAATATGTACCTATTTTACCAAGACTACAAAACAATTCAGTCCATTAGGATGTGATTATATATTTCTTATATAAATTTAATAAATTAGACAATGGCTTATGTTTACTGGGGCCAGGGTCTCTATAGTTGTTATTAGATGAGGTTTAATAGAAAATATGGGAACAACTTTATGAAAACCACGATTTGGGAACATAACCCTATGATAAACTTTTAGGATTTATATAGAACAATATCGTAATGTTTTGGTAAGGAAGATATTATGTGGTTTTTTCCTAAAAATAAGTCATTTTATATATGCTATAAGTGGACATGGTTTTGTAACAAATGTACCTTGGTGTAATAACACCAAAATGATGTATTAGGATTGACCAAATCATCACCTGATGCATAAAAATGATTCTTACTATGCATATAATTTGAAACTCATTGTAGATGGTTTTTGGATAATTTATATTTTATTTAAAAATGATTTTGATGGATTTTAAAATAAAGATATCCCCAAATAAACCATGTCTATGGATACAAGATTGTCCAGACATATAGTTCTTAATTTTTCTTAAGTGTTTCACTAGTTTTGAGATTATACATTATAATACATAATGTTGAGACCTAATATAGTGTATATTATTGTTTATAAATAGACACTATTAGAAGGATTGGGGATTTTATAAATGCACACAATCCCATGTTTAATAATGATCATTTATTTGAGGGGGTTAAGCCAATATTCTTAAAGAAACTGGTCTCCATAAATTTCAAAACATATGAAGACATAATATCATGTGGTATAAATACAATTAAATAATTATATAAGAATTTTATCTTTTAAGGGAATAAAAAAAAGAATACTATGGTAGAGTGGACGAAAATAGATAAGGAAAATAATGGAAATAAGTGTTTTCCTACATGTGATAATTGTGGAAAGAAACACCCATGTACATTATTTAAAGTGATGGGAGTTTTCTTCATGGGTAGATAAAAAAGACAACCATGATTATGATTTCAAGGTAAAGAAATAAATTTTTATTGTTTAATACTTCCACTGAAAGGATATGGTATATAACACAAAAGAATTTCCAAAGCATCCATGGAATATACCACAAATTAATCTAATGGATCACAGTCAATCTTATTCCATTACAATAGATGAAGTGGAAGGATTAATTTTATTGGGTTTGGATTAAATAATTATGTGATAGGAGTACTTTATCAATGATATAATAGTTATAAAAATAATTAAATGTACAAGGAT
The DNA here is from genome assembly GCA_963277665.1 of Viscum album. Taxonomy (NCBI): domain Eukaryota; kingdom Viridiplantae; phylum Streptophyta; class Magnoliopsida; order Santalales; family Viscaceae; genus Viscum; species Viscum album. Next base: position 277,056,785 of record OY728161.1, on the reverse strand, counting down.
CGTACTATGGTACTATTTATTAAAGGATTTGAGAACATGTGTTGAAAGGTACTAATGACTAGGAAAAGTGATATAGGGACAAGTAGAACCCATCGAAAAACACATGACTAAGTGTTGATAACCCTTAATATATTACCTATGTTGAGATAATAATGAGATGTTTATGCTATAGTACAGGGGATCCTAATATTGTTTTGATGTTTTATGGTTTTTCCCATCTTTTTTTGTAGTTTATTACAAGTATTAATTTATAGAATATATTCAAAAACCATAGTTTTTATTTTTTGAAGCATAAATGTTTTCATTATGATTTTATAGGGATTAATAAATTAAAAATTTGGAATGTGACATTAAGATCCACTTAATATTGTTTGGGTAATATAGTATTGATTTAGTGACCTTCCTTCTAAATTTAGTCAGACATAGTTTTTATGAGATTTAAGGGTAACTATTTCTGTAATGGATTAATATAAACATTGGGTGTTATTAGATAAATTTTTCTAACCATTTTTAGTAAATATTATAGGAATATCTTGTTACTCTTTTATTGATCTTATGACTTGTTAAAATGTAATTATAGTTATTTAGGCATAAAAAGTCATCTCGTATATTCATTTCTTGAAGTATGATATCAAGTGGAAAATGATTGAAGAAAAACAAAAATCTTAAATTGTACCTATAAAATAAAAATTTATCAGTAAATATTCTTATACTATAAAATAATTCCTCAAAATTTGGAAAATGATATTGGAACAAAAAAATTAACCCAATACCTTCATTTTTATTGAACCAGCGCTCTTTTATCACTCACATATTTATGGATTTCTTGTCATTAAATTTTCATGATCATTCACTTTTTTGGGATAAATGATTTATATCACTCTCTACTAATCCTTGGGTGTCAGTATTCTCTTCCGTGTCCATGTTTTCATTTCCTGTTAATATCCACCTACATGGAAACCTAGTAATGTGTTATTCTGGATGACCTTATTACTTACCTTTATCTCTTATCAAGAGGATATTTGATTATCCTTTCCCAAGATATGTGATTTAAAGAATGTAATTTTTAATTTTCAATACTTTTTTATAGATATAAACATTAAATTGTGAGGATGAAATTTATTTAAGGGGTAGAATGTAACACCCCAAGATTTTTAAAAAAGAAACATCTTGTTTTATAGCATAGAAACACACAACACCAGACATTAATAGAATATAACATCCGAGAACATTATGATACATTTTATTTTAAATAAATTCAATCTCTTTGATACCTTGTGATGCATGAAACACTAGGTCTAAACAAAACATGATACACTATTAAAATATTATTATTTAAACATGACCATTATAACATATCCATTAAGTTTGATTATATGAATATAACTAACTAAATTATGAATATTGTATAGCTTAAATAGCAATAGAATATGTTCAATGGATATTTATTAATTATAAATAAAATAAGATAAATTTGAATGTTAAAGAAATGTTTTCTGGAAAAGCGTATTTTTTTAAAATGTGATGTAGATGCGCTTTTCCCATATAATTTATAATTAATTTTTAACAATATTAGGAAATTTAATTTTAAAAATACACTTCATTTTTGGAATTAGCATATGAGAATTATATTCTTATGATTTTGTGTGTATTTTTGAAATGTTTCTTTTTTCAATGAATATTAAAAAACAATGAATTTTACATAAAACATAATCTTCATTTCAATTATTTAAGGACATTCAAAATCTATGGATAAAGCCTTCAATACATACTCTTATTTTTCGTATTACTTACAACAGGGTCCCCATTGATACTTGTATGCAATATTTTGGGATCTAAACTCACTCAAAATTTCATCTCTGTAATCAACATAAAGAAGATGCTAACCATTTATTTCTATCTTGTGACACTACCAATGCACTTTGTAACTACATTTTTTAAAAAATTTATTGCATATGGCCAACTCTTGACTTTTTCAATGATTAACTAAAGTTTTGTATTGATATGAATAACTCCAAATAAATCAGTAACTTATTTCATATTGTAGTTTTGGAGCTTCCTTATGTGATTTCGTTTGATAGAAATGTAATTATTCACAATAATGGCTCACTCATCATTAATTCATATCAGATACGAGTCCTCATTGTTATTCTTGAGGTCGGTTTGATTCAGAAGTGATTTTGCAACAATACAGTGAAAGACTTTATGATTCTATGGTGACTATAGGTTGATGGAATTTTTCGCCAACCACGACACACTTTTGAATTTTTTTTCTAACTCTCGTTCTCTAGTAAGATCATTTTTAATGTGGGCGGTGCTTCTAAAGGAAATTTAGGCCCTGCCGGATGTGACACCATCTTTATGGGTCATCTTGGTTAGATCCTTGGGTACTTCTTTGGAATTTGTGGTATTTCCTCATATGTAAAGGATGAAATTATGAGTGTAATTAATGATATTTATTTTGAAAACCACCTAGGTTTGGAAAACATTTTGATTGAAAGTGATTTGACTACCATAGTGCAAGCGACTTGGAATGGTGTGATTCATCTGGCATGGACAGCTACTACACGTTGGATGGATTGTCTTCGTTCACTCCATGACATCAACCATATTACCACTAATATATATCAATATGTGAATAAGGTTGTGGATGGACTCACCAATAATGGAGTAAATTAGAATATTACTTGGCTGGATGATCTACTTAACGATTCACTCCCCCTTCATGTGAAAGATTGTAATATGATCCCATTTTTTAGACTCATATAACCTATTTTTTTAATAATAATTGTGTTCATATATTTTTTCCAAGGCACCAATTACATAAAATAAACTAATTTAGTTCATTTGAATATATTTCATATTTAATTTTTATATTTAAACCTTTTATACTTATGAGAATTTTCTATTTGAAAATACAATTTTTCATCTCATCTGTGGGTATAATTTTAAATTGAATTCTACCACTTATATTAATTTAATTTGGAAAATTGTATTCCGTATTTCTAATACAAATATTTTTTATTATCTAATAATTTCAACTTAATTTTTGGCCAAGTTGAATAGTGGAAATAGAATAAATTAATTATCGTGGTTAAGTAAAAAAAAATTGGTTTACTGTGGGGTTAAACTAACAAGATAAGGGTTAAAATGGCCAGAAAACATATAAAAATCTTATTGGATCTCCATATTTACACCTTATCCTATCCCAAATTCAAAAAATAATGTTATTTTGAATCTTTTTTTAATATAATTAATATATCATTTGGGTTCTTTTGGGAAATTTCTTAGTAATTACCAAGATGGTTACCTCTCCCCACTTATGAAAGGGAACTCCAACCCCTCACTTAATCACACCACTCGATCATTTTGGATCAAAATAATCCAAAAAAATGTATCCCCAATATCCTAATTCATATAATAGAGCTATTCTTATTCCCAAAAGACCATCACTAGGGGCCTTAAGAGGATGTCCAAAAGGGGCTTCTCTTAGAGAAGGTAATTATATTAAAAAGGCCCTTTCATTTTATTTCATATTTTTCACCTTAAACTATGTACTAAAACATAATATATAACAAAAAAAGTATCTCAATTGTTATGATATTTTATTTATTTAGTTAATAATATTTATCTATCACCACATCCATCAAATGATAATTGAAATCATCGATTGTGTGTATCAAAGACTACCCTCTCACAAAGCGATGGAATTGTTTTTGACATAAACTTTACAATGAATATAATAAAGGTAAAATAAATGAATATATTCCATATATAAGTTATTATATTGATTCTATAAATTTAATATGTCACCCAATTCCTTACCCATTCACTATTTGGGGGACGATATTGTCGCTCGTGCGTATGTACGGGCTACCATCTCCACGAAGTGATGCAATTCCTTTTCAATATAAAACATTCATAAATGGTTCTAAAAATATATCTAATAAGTAAATATTATATTTATAAAATTATTATAATATTTTATATTATATATATACTATGAACAATAAAATAAACATTCATGATAAAACACGCTTGATAAAACAAGGCAATTGACACCCAAAACAATGGAAATAATGAAATATTTTTAACCAAAGTGTCGTAAAATGATATAAGATAATCATATATAATATTATAAATTTCATAATGGTTATTAGATTAAATAATAAAATTATAAAAACCATTATACTATATTCACAGACATGTTATAATGATATCAGGCCTCAGGTAAGGGTTTCTCGTCTCACTTTTACTTTTGTGAGACATATACCTTATTCACCACGTATGTCCTTTGTGTGGGGTATATACTTCCTATTTTATATTGTATTTCATGAATCTATTTATCTTCATGGTATTTGATATTTCATTTTATGTCATTTATTTTATGGTACTTATAATTTAGAAGTTAACAATGTGTTAAGGGTTTATTTCGTGATCTTTTCATTATTTGGGATTATTTGTGTTTGTGCCTCCCTTGGGGTAATTATTTCATATTTATATAAAAAAATAAATATATTATATTTACCTATGGTTATTAATGTACCTTTTTATCTAATAGTATCATTTTTTCACCCTTTGTTACTTAAAATGATTGAGAAGTATTTTTTAATAAAATTTGAATTTATTTTTCTCTTTGATCGAAAATTCTTTTTCATAAAAACAAATTTTTTATGAAAAAAAAAATATCAAAAAATATTTTTAACATTTTAAAAATAATTTATTAAATTCATTTTTACCCATATTTCCTTTTTACAAAAAAAATAAATGGAATCTTCATATCAATTTAAAATATGTTCCACCTTAGATTTTACTGAAAATTTGAAAGGAATCTTAGTTTTGACATGTACGGCATGAACATATTTTTTCGCCATTATGACAAATCAAGGTTTTAATTATTATTTAAAATTTTTAAATAGTTATTTTCAATTAAAAAAAATTTCAAATTTTTTTTTTAACTTTTTATTTAAAAGGTAGTATTTAAATTTCTAATGTTATTTTTCTAAAAAATGTTTTTAGGGATATTTTCATTTTATTTTTATTCATCAACAACATCAACCCTTGATTTTACATATTATACATTGAGGATATATTGTATTTATAACATCATTATTATTATTCTAGATTGATTAGGATTAGTGGAATGGGGATGCTCATTTTTATAACCATGTACATTTTTAATCTGGATGGTTTATAATAATGTTTATTAATTAGAGTTTGTAATTAAATTCCATTTTTTAGTTTTTATATATAATGTTTATATTGATTATTTTTCACCCAGTTCATATGTTAAATAAATTTATCTTAGAAAGTTATGGTCAGTTCCCTCTATAGGTCATTGATGCATTAATAGGTCTCATGAGGAAAACAGATTGGGTTTTGGCCATGGCCTTACCCTTTAATTTTATTTGTCATGGAATAAGCCCTCAACGTTATATTATAGATGTCTAACATTGTGCATTCCGTCATTATTAATTATCATATTGATATTTTTTGTTATTATTCAATTATTTATAATATCCAGGATTGAGTTTTTGAACTCATGTGATTACTTAAATACCATTATTTAATCATCATGTATTCCTTCCTTATTATGCTCATGTTATTAATTTAATTGAAATGTTTTCAGTTATTTAAGTTTCCATATTCATTATGAATTATTTATTCATTGTTTCAGCTATACACTTACCCTTACAGAGAATTTTATCTCACCAATTTCAAATGATTTATTTTCACCAAGATACTAGGAAGGGTTTTGTGATGGATATGCAGGGATATGCTATGAGGAATGAAGGTGTTCTCAAAGAAAATATCTTATTTATATTATGTTTTCAATTATAAAAATAATTTGAAGTATGTATCTAGATTACCAATACTACTAAACTATCACATCATTCAAGTTGTTATAACTTGTATCTTATACTACTATAATAAAGTAGACACTGACAAAGGGTTATTGTTTAATTGTTGGATACATCTTTCATCCATCAAAATTATAGGATATACTTCTCCACTTTCCCAACACATATTTTTCAAACATTACGGTTTCTCTATGACCAAGCAAAAATATTAATTCATCCTTTATAATATACATGTTTATTTAAATTTAGTGATTGATCTTATAATGCCAAACTTCCTAATCATAAAAATTTAAACTTCTACCTATTTTAATTATTTCTAAACTCCAAGACTAGTAAAGAGTTCCACCTTTAATCCTCACAAAGAAACTATTGATCCTTGATTTAATTTCAGAATTCATATTATAAATCTAGTCACATATCATACTTTATCCAATAAGCCTATGGAAAAAAAATTATTCTAGAACCCTTAGAGATTCCTAACTTCGTTAAACATCAAATAAACCCCCATTATTATTTAGATATTCATACACCCTTTCCTAACTATTAATTATACTTAAACATTATCTAAATTTACTTTTCCTAATTTTCCAGATATATAAATTTTCATTAAATATTCACTCTCCTGTTGAATGGAATGATTCACCTGATTCAACTAACCATGACTACACCAAAATGTTGACACTTAGAAAAGATATATTTTTTACTTATGTTGTACAAAAAATTAGATCTTTCAGAATTTTATGGTCTCTCATATCATTATTTTCATATTCTATAGTACTTGTGTAAGTGTCCAATTTTTAAAAACTTCCAAAATATAAATCATAGGAAAGATAACATATCTCTTCTAATCTGTTGTGTCTTACCTTAAAATGGATGTATCTTATTTAGGTGACCATCCTGATTTTTTAGTATTATAAGAACTACTGAATGGTGTCAATACTTCCCTCTTATGAAGTTTTTCATAGAGAATTAAATTATTTATATCATAAAATACCAATTATGTCTTTCTAGAAGGATTGTTTACTTTAGTAGCCCAATCAAACTAACACTTTCGAAGTGATAAAATTAGTATGAGTGACAAAACATTATATGTGAACCTCACCTTCACCAATTTGTTATACCCTATGATAATACTAATATTATTCACATTAGCTTCCCTTGGTCTTCTATCTAATTAACTCTGGTTGAAGAGACATGACATCGTGAACACATTTTTCATTTTCATAGGTTTATCACACATGTCTTCCAACTTCTTTATTAATTCTTTCATTTTTTTTATCTTATCAATGTCAAATACAAAATTCCTTACCAAATACATTATCGCCAGTTTGAGTTCTTTCCTATCAAACCATTATAATTTTGTCTCTATTTTATCAAGAAATAAACTAGTAGGTGAAAAATTGAAGTCCTTTTTGAATTATAAGATTCTTCTTCTACATATTTGGAAAAACAAAATCCATTCCATCCAACTCATCTATACAGAACATTTCATCATTTAAAACCATACCATCCATTGATAGTAACTCCAACTGAAATCAACATATCAGAAAAGTAATATAGAAACATATATTTTTATCTATATTCCTTGATACTAGATTTTGGGGAAAATTTCCTTAGTCAGCCACCTATTCATTTAGTAATAATATTATAAGAAGGATCCTTAGTCCACAAGAACTTCGCCCATTATAGGCTCTACATGACAAGAAATACGGACCCCTTGAAGTTCTCTTCCCATGACTAAGTGTACTATAAGAAGGTATGTAATTTCCATGATTTTATCAAAGTTATAGACCAGTTTTTCGGTTTAAATTCTTTGATTTATCCCTATTAATTGTGAATAATTGATTCATAGAGGTTATGAGGTCATTTGGTACTTTCTTAGAACTCAGATCCTGAAATTTGGAGAAAATACTAGGTTGTGTGGTTATGAGAAACAGTGCCGGTCATACATTAAAGATTCCCTAACTATGTAGCTTGAGATAGTGTGGAGATAGGGGAAACATAGTTTATCTAATACCATGTGACACCAGGCACATAGTTTGGTAGGATTTTAGACCCCCTAGATAGTGTAATCTCACATAGTTAGTGCACGGTTTAGACAAATGGGTGGACAAATCCTGTGCCACTTCTTATGTGGCTGATATTATGATTCTACACCTAGAATATTTTATGTTTAAACCCTCCTTCCATACTATTTTTTCTCTATTGGACCATTCCTCTCACATTCTCATTGAAGACTCACCTACCTCCACATAGGGATAAAGATATATCTCTCCTCCTTCATCCTATTATCTCGCCGTCAGATGCACCATAAAGATAGAGTTAGGCTCCTCAAATCTCTACCATCTATTTCTGGTTACTATTCTACTCTATTTTAATATTTTGGTGTAACCACATTTTCCACTTTTTTGAATTTTATTATTTCATTGATAAATATCATTCTAGATTGAATCAGTGGTCAACTTTGGATGACAGAAGCACTATGAGTATATAGTAGGTGTTCTAGGTTCTTTCTCCATGTTTTATATATTTTTATAACATGAGAGGATATTCCAAAATTCAAGACCATCATATGTTGCCTCTCTTTTTCTAAATTAATTAAATTTAGTTTTTCTATGTATGTTGTGACCATAGTGAGTGGGGAATCACATCCTAGTTTGATCTCCTTGACCTGATCCACCACTTTGGTTGTTATGGCTCCTTAATATTCTATATTCCCCAATTTTAAATTATAAAACACCACTTGAGGTGTATTTCCCCAACAATTGATTCCTTGAATTGATGAATTAATTATAATAGAATGATGATCCATGTGTTAGGCCCAAAAACTCATGTAATAAATGGTTTTCTTAAATAAATTCCTTTTCCACCTTGTTAAATAATATTTTAAATGTTTTATTTTTTAAATAGTATGGATTTACTAACCAAGTACTAACATTACATTAGTCTTAAGGGAAATACAAGTGGTTCTTAATTAAAGAACTAATGAAAAAGATGAGCGTGCCTTAGTTAGAATTTATTAATTAATTTTTCACATGTCGAGGGAGAACATAGCGATATTTGGGATGGGATCTATGTGAATTTTTTTTACCTCTAGACAAGTGACATTAGTGACCTAGGGGGGACTCCCTCGACATGATTGGTGGCAGAATGGTTTTACAATTAAATGAGAGAGACTTGGGACTCTCTATGAGATATCAGGGATGGACTTAGAGGTTAGTCCATGTTTCCTTCACACCATTCCTAGAGTGACTCTTGGGATCACATTCTGGGGCTACCTTATATGTACTCCCTTACCATTAGAATTATATTTATCCCCTAAAGTTATACTTATAATTCTATTCGAATTTCCATGGATGGGATTAGGGTGACAATAAATAATTTATAAATAGGTTAATAGAATTATAGAATAATTGAATGACCTAAATCAAGAAGTGACACATTGAAAATTGTAAATTTCGAGACATGCTTGCAAATACAAATCACAAGCTAAGGGATAGTCCATATCTTTATATATTACCCAACTCAATTTACTAGTACATGATTCCTTGGTTCAGAACTATTAGAATAGTCTGAATAAGGTAATGTTGAATGAATTTCCCAAGTGGAACCCAATCCAATGTATTATTTATTTATTCATATCTATAATTTACTATTCAATGCACATTGTACATTTATATTGCATGAAATGGACTGTTCTAGAAACTGTGGGTGGTGTATTTCTATGTATATCTCAGACCCTACTTGGTCCACCTTTGGTACCCAAAAAGACTTCATGGTTAAAGGTATTGAAAAAGGGAATAATCCAGCTTCTAATTATTTATTTATAGTCTAAGATGGTGTATGGGTGCATAAGACCGATCCTAATATCATGATTCTGGTTGTAGTAGTCTTCGGTATTTTTGGTATTCTATATAGCTTGTGTTTTATGCCTATATCCCCCATTACCCGCATAATAATTGTTTACAACTACTTGATTATCATCATCATTTTTCATCATTTTATTATTTGTCTTCTATTTATTGTTCATTTATCTTTCTTGATGATTTATTTTGTTCTGTAGTTAACTATTTATTGATACTACTTCTACTATGGCAGGTAACTCATATAGACTTGTAGTATCTTATTTTGTTGTTTCTTTTTTCCTTATATATTGATACACTACACTCGAATAAATGAGATAATAGTCTCCCCACTGACACGCCCTTGGCCCTCACTTCTAGTTGGCGGCCTTAGACATTTGGGGAGGTACACTTATGGCCGTGTGACCCACCGTCTTAGGGAACCCAAAAATGGAATCCAGGGTGGGATTCTACAAACTATTATCATTTCCTCTATTTACTATTTGTTTTACTATTTGAGTATTAGATATGAGACTAGAATATTGGAATTTGGTAATGATCCTATTCTTATGAGTTGGTAACGCATGTATAGGGGAAACCCAAATTACCTAGGATGGGTTCATTTTGTTATCTCTTGCGGTTGTTATAGTTTCATGAATTTTTCAATTTAGTGAGGCACATTCCTCATTATGTTATTAGTATTGCTAAAATTGGTCATATCATGGGTTTATTTACAAAGGAATTTGGATGTGAGGTCCTATTAAAAATAATAATCATACTAGGAATCATATGATTAAAATTCCAAGAATTATTCTATGTCATATCTATTTTCTACATGTAATTCATGTATTGTTTGTTCTTCTTATGGTTCCATGTTGGTTATTCCTTGAAATGATTTATTTTTATATCAGGAAATGTTTGGATATTTCTTGTAGGAATTAAAATAAAAATATACACTTAATGTAACTACCTTAACCTGATAGTTTTCTTCTACATAGGTTAAATTAGACAACTCAAGTATTCAGTTATGGGACATTGAGCCCTGAAACATTGGTTGCATTAGCTTAAAATGTTATGGTTAGGATTGAGTGGATGCCACATTTCAATTTATAAGGTGTGTGGGCCCTTAAAAATTGGAAATTGTGAACCATATAATCGATCCATTTAATAAAATTCAAAAAAATAATTTAATAATAAATTAAAATAGTTATTCATTAAAATGAAATGGTCATCATATATGTGTGTTACAAAACCTTGACCTTGACCCGACCATAGTAGTGCGCAATAGGTTATGTCTCATATGATCCTTCTGTGACCTTTTCTGATCACCTGGACATGGCTCCAATAGTAAACTAAGAGTTGTAATGTGCTTATGGGTAGGCTTTGTACATATCCTTTACTTATTGCTTTTAATATCTGTTATGAATTACATCTAAGGTGTTCACTTGAAAAATGTTTAGTTATGCTACCATAACATACTTTTGTTGTACTCTAATATATTGTAAATGATCACACTCTAGAGGCGGTGGGCCCTGAGCTTCTTGTGATTCCTCTTATAGTGCCACCTAAGGCACCTATTATAGATCTTCTATTAGGAATATATTCTCATTTATGGGAGAGTTTATTTTAGTTTATATATCCCATTAAGGGTGATCCCTGATCTGACCCTACTATGGGAGATTTTACTAGGGAATTCTAGCAGCAGCATCCTCACACCTTCTCAGGGGATGGTGGACTTTATGCAACTTACTCATGGCTATATGTCATGTTTCCTATCTTCGAGAACATTGAGACTCCTATACATTTGTAGGTCAATCTTGTGACCTGCATGATTCATTACTTTTCCATGTATAGGTGGGATTTCCATACCTAGGCTCATTGACATCAGGGTATGGTCTGGGTGTACATCCCAAAATCATTAATTGGCTATTTATTTCCATAGACCTTGAAAAAAATTCATTCTCATGATTTAATTCACCTACATTAAGGTGAAATGTTAGTGATGGATTATTCAGCACGCTTCATTAAATTACAGTGCTTTTCACTGATCTTGTCTAGTGAGGATATGATGACTGTGAGGTGATTCGACCATGCACATACCTTCTCCATCTCATCACAGGTGAACGTCTTTTGGATGACCACTATTTTTGAGATAGTGAACCAATCCCTCATCGCTGGGATGAACCTAGGAGAATCTCCAAACATGGTCTTGGGAAGTTCAGCTTCCATACTGGGAATTGGTTTTTCCAGTGGAAGGACATGTCATTTCAGGGGTACATGTGGGTGAATTATAATCCAGGTGGAACACACCAAAAACTATGTAGTCTTTCACCAATGTGGAAGGTTAGGGAATATAAATACCTAGTGTACAAGGAACCTGATTGAGTGTCATGATTGAGGAAGTATGGATCACCTCTTGTGTTTCTGGTGATCCTTTCTTCCAGTTCCCTGGGAAAATTATTCTATGATGGCACCACATTCAGGTGAAAGTTCAGTGAATCCAAATTACGTTTGAAGTTTTTATATTTTTATTTTGTTCGGGTCTTGTAAGTGGTTGTTGCTAGGGCATTCTGGCCTTAGGGTTTTACCATGAGTAGAGTGGACCTACTCAAGCTACTCAATAAATATCTCTGGTTCATAGTTTAATCCATATCATTGTTTTATAGCTTATCCTTGGGGATCAAAGTACATAGTCTTCTACTATATGAGGTACTATTTTGGTATCCTCCACATTAGTTTCATCCCTTTTTGATACAGGTGCATCACACTCTTTTATATCATCTACAAGTATAGGATGTATGGGTCCAGTGATAAAGTATTTCCGTGGGTTGATGAATATCGACATGCTGTTTTTGGTTTCAGTTTATGGTATACCCAATTTTTATGATTTCCCCCTTGATATAGGAGGGAACCATATCTAGTTGTGTTTCTTTATCATCGAGATGACTGGTTTTGACATCATTCTTAGTATAGACTAGTTTCTACCTTATCGATCTCAAGTGGTTTCCTATCATCAGTGGGTATCCCTTACATCACTCAAGGGAAGCATGCATTTCCATATCGGAAAATGAGATATAGAAAAAAATCAACCTCGAACCAAGCGTATTGTTTGGATGATGTGATATCCCAGATAGAAATTCTCTTTATGAGTGAACAGTTAATGCATTTCACAAAATTATCTCATGTGGTGGATTATTTTAGGGATTTATTTCTTGATGATTTTTTTGGCTTACCTCCCTAGAGATATATTGATTTCACCATCATGTTACTTCCGGTGTAGCTGCAGTGTCAACTAATCCATAAAGTATATCACCTATAGAGAACCAATAACTCAAGAATCATATTAAAGATCTAGAGGTAAAGTGTTCTATATGACTTAGTACATCCCCTTGCAGATCACCTATCCTTTTCACCAATATGGTGGACAGAACCCTTAGATGTTGGATGTATCATCACTCTATAAATCACCTCATGGTGAGGAACTAGAATCCACTTCCTCGTATGGATGGTCTATTCGACCATCTTTGAGGATCAACTATTTTCTTCAATATCTATTTGAGGTTAGCCTACCACTTGGTGGATTTGAGACAATCATACATACCACATACAACGTTATAGAGAAGGTGCAACTTTTATGAATACATGGTTATGTTGTTTGGTCGTATGAATACTCTAGTAGTATATATGGCTTTAATGAATAGGATATTCCACCCATGCCTAGATTATATTATGGTGGTATTCATGGATGATATCTTAGTGTTTTATTGTACTAGATATCACCATACCAACCATATTGAGAACATACTTAGTACACTGATTGAGCATTATCTCTATGTGAAGATCATCAAATTCCACTTTTGGATCATCAAGGTTAACTTCAGTGACTGGTTTATTTTTTTACGTAGAGAAGGTGAGTATTGTTGTTTTCTAGTATCATCCCAAGAATATGATCAACAAAAAAAATTCATAGGGATTCAAAGCTATTACAGGTTATTCATTTAAGATTTCATTTTCACAGTAGCTTCACATATGAGGTTGACTAATAAGGGTGTGAAAGATTACTATACTAAAGCCTGTGAGATAGCTTTCTATGAGTTAAAGAGAAAAGTAAATTCAACACTGATATTGATTCTTCCTGATCCAAGAATAATCTATATTTTTTGATGTGATACTTAGTGTATCCGGAAGGGTACAATTTGGATGTTGGATAATTGATTTGTATCATATGGGTCCTACTATATGAGACCTCATTGGGGGAATCACTGTATGAAGGACCTCGATATAGTAGCAGTGGTTCATGATCTATGATTTTGGAGGCACTACCTATTAGGTGATACATTCCTTGTTTACATGGATCAAAAAAGTCGAAAATACATATCCATAGAACCAGACTCGAATATAAGGTAGCACAAGTTGGTGGAATATATTTAGTCATTCAATTATGAGAATTATTATACACCTGGAAAGGGTAACTTCATTTCTGATGCCTTAAGCTGGAAGACTCAAATAAAATCCAACAAAGTGGTAAGTAGTGAATTGTGGTTGAAGGATCCATTTTCTAAGATGCACCTAGAAGTTCAGGACCATCACGACAAACCTATATTAGTAGTTCTTGAAGTGAAATACTCCCTTATAGAGTATGTCTTAATGAGATAGTTTTCTAGTTTTGAGCGCCTCATCTAAAGGCGGAGTATCCTTGGGGAGAACCCACCTATAATTTGGATCAGGCATGATAATGAGATCATGCTCTTCTGTGGGCATGTGTGGGTGGCTTCTAATATATAGGAAGATATGATGAGAGAATATCATTCCTCAATTTTGGAAGTTCATCCTTTTACTACCAAGATGTATAGAGACATCCTTTCTAATTATTGGTGGATAGGTATGAAGATGAAAATATAAGGTTTCATCATGGGGTGTTCCACCTGTTAGAAAGTGAAGGATGAGCACCAGGACCTTTTAGATTCCAACCGCCTCTCTATTTCTGAGTGGAAGTGTAATGATGTCAGCATGGATTTCTTGATAGTATTTTCAAGACCCCCTTGAGGTAGTGATGTAGTATGGATGATCTTTAATAAGTTGGAAAAGGTTACACACTTTCTACCAATCCAAGAGAATTTCCCATTTGATGAGTCTAGTAGGCTATATATCTAGGAAATAGTTTTCCTTCTTGGTGTACAAAGTTCTATCATTTTAGATAGAGATGAAAACTTTACATCACAGTTCTATAAATGGTTGAAAAATTCACAAGGTTAAAATGTTCTCTTGAGTATATCATATCACCCTCAGACTGACGGGTAGTCTAAGTGAATGATAAATGAGTTAGAGGATATAATTATGGCATACATAATTGATTTTGGAGGTTAATGGGAGAAGGATATTCCTTCAGCTAAGTTTTTCTACAACAAAAGTTTCCAATAAACGATTCAAATGGATTTGTATGATGCCATTCATGGTAGGTCGTTCCATTTACCACTATGTTGGTTAGATGTAGGTGGGGAAGCTCTACAGGGTACTCATCTCATTAAAGAGACTGAATATAAAGTTCATCTAATTCATAAGCCTATGGATACAACTCAGTATAGGAAGAAGTATTTTTTTGATCATCACCACACCCCTCTTGAGTTTGGGGTGGGACATTAGGTATTTCTTTGGGTATCACTCATCTTTCTTCATATACGAATTAAGAGATAGGGGATATTACCACTTCAATATATCAGGGCTTTAGAGATAGTGGAAAGGGTAGTTCTGGTAGCCTATATATTATTGTCACCTCAAAGGTATCATGCCATGCACTATGTCTTCTACATATTGCAACATAGTAATTATCATGCTGACGCATACCGTTCATTTTACCTCAAGGATATTGAGCTTGAGGAAGATGTTTCCTTCAAGTAA
This sequence comes from Viscum album, assembly GCA_963277665.1. NCBI lineage: Eukaryota > Viridiplantae > Streptophyta > Magnoliopsida > Santalales > Viscaceae > Viscum > Viscum album. The sequence continues at coordinate 277,041,184 of OY728161.1, read as the reverse complement.
AATCTAATATGTATCATTTTTTAGAGCATAAAGCAACTCTTAGGAAGGTATGTTTTTCTTATTTGGGTGTTTTGGTAGAATGGCCACTTAAAGGAGGAGACCAAGGACTAGGAGGTTGATCTAGGTGTCCAGTGGCTAGAAAATTCTAAAAAATAATTTTTATTCCCTCAGAAGGGAAATCTAGGATGAGTTGTCTTAAGAAAGGTATTTCTTGACATATTGAATTTTCTAAAAGTTATGAACCATTTTTTATTTTAAATTATTTTTTTCATATTAATGATTACTAATGGATTCATGGAGGCCATGAGGTTGTTTGGGGCTTGTTTGGATCTTGGAGCCTAAAATTTAGAGAAATAGACTAGGCCACATGGTTTATCTATAACCAGGCGACCCTAGGTGCATGACCATATAGGATTCAAAACCCCATGGATAGTGTCCTTTCACATGGTTGGTGAATGATTCGGCCAATAATAAACCCTTTCCGTTTTGGTTGATTTTATGATTCTACCCCTGTAATGTTTTAATTTAAAAACCCCTTCCCTTTTACGTTTTCTCCAACATACCACTCCACTCCCTCTCCCATTGTAGAATCATCTCCCTCCACCTAGGGATCAGGATATTGCCTCCTCGGACATCCAAAACTATCTTTTTTGGATCCTTATATAGGCTAGATGTAGAATCTTCAATAAGATTCCTTCTATTTATAGTTACCCTTCTCCTCTATTTTTCTATCTTGGTGAAATATCATTTTCCCCATTTTATTGAAATTGAATATTTCTCTAATAACTCTATTTCTAGAATTAATTAAAGGCTAATTCTAGATGATTGAATCTCTACAGGGATAAATTAATTGGTCTAGGTTCTTATCCCATGTAATGTTTCTTTTTATAACATGTGTTGTTGTTCCATGAGTTGGGCACATTCGGTAAAGCCTCTATATTTAGAAGTAAATTAAATTTAGTTGTTTTGTATTCTCTTTCTGACTGGTGAATCACCTCCTAGGTTGATCTCATTAACTTGATCCACCCCTTTGGGTGTGAAACCTCTTTGATATCCTACATTCCCATGTTTTAAATTTTGAAACACTCATTAAGGTGTATTTTCTGTATAATGGATTCCATGAATTAAAGAATTAAATTGAATAGAAAGATGAGAAATGTGTTAGTACCTACCCCATATGACATAAATGGTTTTCTTAATTCAATTTCTTGGAAAAATTGTTAAATCGTGTTATTAATTATTTCTTTGTTAAATGATATGTATTCATTAAACAAGTCATAGCCTCAACTTAGTGTCGAGGGTGACGCAAGTGGTTGTGACTTAAGGACCTTTGGGACAGTCTCATTGAGCCTTAGTTTGAATTTACTAATGCATTGTAAACACACCGGGGATACATTAGCTATATTTGGGATGGGATCGCCGTGAAATTCATTTTTACCTCTAAAAAAGTGACACCAGTTCCCAAGGGGTGACCTTGTGGACGGGTTCAGTGCTGTGATGGTTGTACCATTCCATAAGAGTTAATCGAGTCCCTACTTGTGATATTATGGATAGACTTAGAGGTATGTTCATGTTTTCTACACACCATGACTGGAGTGAATCTTGGGATACCCTTATTGGGTATTCTTGAATGGACTCCCATGGCATTGGACTTATAGAAATAACCTTGAGAAAATCCTAGATTTCCCTTATAATTTCCCTGGAAAGGTTTAGGTGGACTCTCAATAATTTATAATTATGTTAATTGAAATAAAAAATAAGTGAATTATTTTAATAAAGGAGTAACTCACTGAAAAATGGAAATTCAAGGATATGTCTTTTAATCCAAATCACAATATTGGGGATAGTTCATCAATTTATATATTACCCTACTCACTTTAATCATGTATGATCCCTTTGTATAGACCCACCACCTTAAGCCGAAGTAGGGAATGTTGGATGCTTTCCAAAAGTGGAAACCATTCCAATGTATATATTTATTTATTTGAATCTATAATTTACTATTCAAGTCACACTTTTCATTTATATTTCATGAAATTAACATATCTACACCATGATGGTGGTGTCCTATTGAGTATATCTCACACCTTGCTTAGGACACCTTTGGTACCCAACCAAAAATCATGGTTTCTGGTTTTGTTAACGGAAAAAAGACTAGATTCCCATTCTTTATTTATAGTTTAGAACTGTGTATGGGGGAAGAGGACCGAGCCTATGCCTAGGATGCTAGTTGTAGATTTTTTTTTTCTTTTTTTGTATTTTTATATAGAATGTATTCTATACAGGTATCACTTGTTCCCTACATACTGATTTTTTTAGATAAATATGTATCATCGTCAATTTTTATTGGTTTATTATTCAATTTTATATTGTTTTTTATTTTTATTTCATGATGATTTTTTTGTTTTTTCTTCTATCTGTATTTTGTTTATTTTTTACGCTATGGTGGGTTACTAGTTTGGTAATATAATGTCAGTTTCTACTATTTCTTAATCCTCATATATTTATGTTCTTTACTATTACCAATGAGGTAATACTCTCCCCATATATACACCCTACGCATTCACTGTTAGTTAGAAACCTCAGGTGTTCACGGAGTCGTGTTTGAGGTCTTGTGACCCACTATCTTGGGGCACCTCCAAGTGGAATCTAGGGAAGTATTCTAGAAGGTAGAATTCAAACCCTACTAACCACATGAATTATTCCTTTGAGAATCAAAGAAAAAAACAGATATATTAAAGGTAAAAAATAAAAAATGAACACATGATATAAACATGCTTAAGAAAATTAGACCTATGTGAAAAGAAGAAAAATGTTATATGACTTTTATTCAATAGAAGATACATGAGAAGTCAATAGAATATTACTGTGTATAATTAATCTATACAAGATTCTTCATCTATCCTTGATTTATTATATTTAACACCATTTCACTTCAAAATGAATTTGAGGTATTCACAGGTTTATATACTAATCTTCTCTACAAATAATCAATAAACTTACTCCCTAGAAATTTCAGATAGAAAAGAACTATATCCTCATCTCAGCAACCAAATCAATGACCCCTCATCTTTTATGAACATATAGACCTCCAAAACTCTATTATAACAATATCAGTATATGATAAAATCTGAAGATCCTACTCCCCTATATAAAAACCATTTCCAATATCTATATACCATAACTGGACATTATCTGATGCATGAAATTCTAATGAATGAACTTCAGGTGAACTAAAACATACTTCACCTCTCAAAAGAAAATTGAGGAAATCCTCACCGAAATTAGGATCAAGTAGGAGGATGGGGAGGTGGGGTGTAAATGTGATAGGATGGTACCTGATTTCAAGTGGAATAGAAATGAGAGGAAATGGAATTAAATTTTTTGAGGGAGTTTAGGTAAAATCAAGTTTTAAATAAATCTTGCTAGACTAAATAGTTTGGAAGTATATTTTTCAAAATCACATGAAAACCATTTTTTCGACACTAGTTTCACCTATTTTTTCATGTAGTTTGTCCAAATTCTTTAGAAAACCATGTTCCAACCACGAAAAATATCATTGTCACAAACTATAAAATTTTCATGGTTAGCCACATGGTTTAGTAAATTGTGAAAAAACAATCCTAGGACCACTAATTTCACCCAAACTAAAATTTTATAAATAAAATTACCTATTAAAAATAATAATAAATAAATTAATAAGTTTAAGAAATTTTTACCTTAAAAATAGATTGTGCATGTTTCAATTCTCACCGTTATATCACTTTTCATCATTTTAAAGTTCCTAAAATATCCCGCTAAGTAAAAAAACTCAATAAAATATAAAGAAAAATGAAATATTTAATTTAAAAGCATATGGTGGGGGTTCTCCCATCCATATTAAGCATCTTACTATATTATAAATATTTTAAACTTATGGAACCGTATCCAATCCAAGTGCAATAATGAACTAAACAACTTCATGAAATAAAATAAGTGATAACCCAACAAAAAAAATTTACTCTACAAAACAATCCATAACCAATAAATCAAAAAAAAATCTTAACATAAACTCTTTAAAATATAAATTAAGTTAATCTGAGATAACCAATAAGATATTTATCACAAAACAAGTTCAATTTCCAAATTCCAAAACCACCAAACTGAAGAAAAAAAATATCACGAAAATTAATATTTAGGTTTATAAATAAATGACTCCTAGGATGGTTTTCTAATAAGAATATTGGATCAAAGAAATGTGGATGGATTTAATAAAATTATTTGGGTATGTTTTGAAAAAACTATAGTTCTAAAAAAGGTGTGGGGAGGAGAGTAGATGAGGTTCCCTTTTATAAGTGAGGGGAGTTCACTCTTGGAGTTTCTTAATGTATTAGAATAATATATAAAAATTAATTTAAAAATAGAAAAAAAAATTGATAAATTTAAATGATGTTTTGATTATGTGTTGATGTACACTCATAAAATAAAATTTTAAATGTTTTGAGTGATTTTTTTTACCCTTATCTCTTAGTTTTAACATCTTGATTAACCATTTCATATTTACTGTGGTATCAAATATTTTTAATATTTATATTCCAAAAAGATATTAATAATGGAAATTTGTCCCATAAATAGACCATGATTGATATTCTAAATAATACCTCATTCAATTTTCCTGATATATTGTTTTGATGAATTTAAATTAATTTAATATAATAATGTTTTTATTAGAATATCAATTATGTAAGTTTAGTAAATATTTAGTTAATTTGATATTAAGGTCATTAAATAAAAATTGAATTAAAATATAAAACATTCACACATCGTTAATATTATTTATCTATAAAATTATTTTGACAATATAACTCTCCCTAAAAAATAAAATTTATTGTTTTTTAAATCATATACTATATGTTTTTACTGCTTGCACAAGCACTGTGGCGGCGTAGTGTGTGAATTTAAAGAACTTATATCATCACTAAAAATTAAAAATCAAATACCATAATAATAAAAAAACTAATTTAGTTCAATATAAACATTTATAATCATTATATATGTATATTCTATCACATATATTTCATGATAACCAATTTAATATGTTATTTTGACATTTCGTGCATGTTCAAGCATTCTCCATGTATTTGGATATGTCACCAATTATATAGCTCTAAAATTGTTATATATACATATAAATAATAAAAAATACTTAATTATATTTACCATGTAAATAAAATACTTCCTATATCTAAAATATTATCTTTAGTACACAAAATATGACTTCTCCACTATTGTGCAAGCACTACTTCAACATTGAGAATGATTTTCATATTTATCCTGAAATAAATATTACATTATATATTTTGAATTATTTTTTAATGGCATTTTTCATATATCATAATACAAGAGCCATTACATATGTTTAAAAAAATCATACCATGTCTATGTTTTGGACATATCATAAAAGATACCAAATTCTATAAAAAACAATATTTTTTACAATTCCAAAAAAAATATGCATAAATATAAAAAAATTATATTAGGATAAATTTGAATTTTTGAAGTAAAACATGAATCATATTTGATAAAATTAAAATCCTATTGGTGAAGAAAAATAGTTTTAATATACTTGTTTAAAACATAATGAAAAATAGTTTATAGATAAATGTGATTTTAAGCCCCAAAATGAACTTATAAAAAAATAAAGTATAAAGATGATTCCTTTGAATCTAATTAGTCTATTTTAAAATAAATTATTCTTATATTAATTTAATATTAAATTTAGAGCACAAATGTAATTTTGAATGAATATAAATTATAATTTCATAAAAATCAATATTTATCACTATTCACTAAAAAATATTCTTTTAAAAAAACTCATAATTTCTTCCCATGTTAGTTTTTAAATAATAATTTAAAAAATGATACACTTATTATGATATAAAATTTCTAAAAGTATCAATTATATTTTTAAATTTATCAATATAATTCATAAAACCTCAATTCTGTTATAAATAATGATTTTTTCCTTTTAACTGAAACATTATTCATTATTCATATGACTAATATAAATCTATAAAATATAATTCATCAATGTAAATATATAATGAAATTGGTTTAATATTAACATTTCCCCGGTTATTATAGTGTTGGTGGTTTATTTCTATTACGTTTAAAATCCAATAATATATTTTAAAATTCATTGAAAATTGGGAAAGTAACCAAAAGATTCATGAAAATATATTTTTTATTTGGTATTTCATTTATTAAATATATAAATAAAATTTTTCACTAAATTCAGACTTATTTAAAAAAAAATTATAAATATTTTTTTTATATTGAACGATCTTTAAAGATCGTAAAATTGATTTTCTTTATAATAAAACTAATAAAAATTTATTTTTTAATCATTATTGATTAGAAATTTTTAATTTTAATTCTAATTTTAAATTATATTGATATTAAAATCTTAAAATAAAATGAAAAAATTTATTATTTTATTTTAAATGATAATATAAATAAATCTAGCCTCTTTCTTACGAAGAAAATTCATACCACTAGAGTCATTTCTTCTGGTGATTTTTATGTGTTGTTAATTTCAATTTATTAAGAATGATTCATTATCAAACTAACTCAAAAAACATACTATAAAGAAAAATAGAAATAATTATTCACTTAAAACCATATAAAATTAAATTCTTCAGTTTATATCAATTATTATTGATCTAAGTAAGATATATGAATAATCCTTTAATAATTGTTAAACATTGACTAATATAAGTGAATAAATTATGTGCCAATAAATCTAAAAATACCAAATATAAAAAGACATCTAAATATTATTTAAAATCATAAAAAAAACCTATGTTCAAAAATATAATAAAATCGATGATTATAAAAAAATAAAAATTCTTGTAAGAAAAGTTGATAGATACAAATGGAAGAAACATCAATCATGAGGGAGAAGGTGATCATTTGACTTATTATTTAATATGAATTAAAACTAATCAAAAGAATAAATTTAAATTATTCACATATAATTATACATGTGTTTATATTTTTTAAATATGAATTTTTGACTTGTCTTTTTTGAAAATTCACATTAATACATCAAGTTTCATTTCAAAAAAATAAAAATAATATTTTAAATTATTTTAAAGTATGACTAGAAAAAAGATAAAAATTAATTTTATTTTTTATAAATAATTTATGTACTTTACTTAATCTATTGGTTTCAATTAGGAACAAAAAATAATGATAATATTTAACTCAATAAAAAAATATACAATGTTTTTTATAAATTTTAACTAATTTAAAAATTTAAAAAAAAATTATTGGTTTAAATCGGTTTAACTTAATTAAATTTGTATACAATTAGTTGGGGTGTTGGATTGACTTCAATATTTGCTAAAAAAATTAAAATTCATTTTCATCAGACACAAAATATATCAATTGAGTAATGAAAATTTGTTATATAGAATTTATAAAATCATGTGAATCCTCATCTCATACTACAGCATATCCCCCTTTTATCTATGACACCCATGATGTGATTTCCTTATATATAATTGTCTATTTATTAAAAATTGCATTTATTTTTCAATATATTTTTTTTTAATTTTTATACCTTTTTTTAGGTTGTAGTTTTTGATCTGTAGTAGAACATTCCATGTTCATGGGATTCAGGATGGGGTGGGTCTTATTTTCAAAATTGGGAGGTTTCCCCTACCTTTTTAAATTTTTATGTCATGGGGATTATGCTCCATAGTGGGACGTGTTGCATCGTGGTGGAGGTTTTGAGGGTGAGACTATGTCTTGGTATATTTTATTGCTCCCTAGAGGCCAAATGTATTGGAGACCCCATTATTTCACCATAGAGGTTCCCCATGTCATAGCCTAGAGGGCCACACCATAGGGTTTCCTGAATAGGAGGACCACATCTTGGATAGAAAGTCTACACCGTATTATATGTCTTCCTTGATTATTTTTAATAAATTAAAATCACATTTTTACCCCAACTGAATTTTGAAACTTTTCCTCTCGTTTCCCCTCATTCATGTGACTGCCTTCTAACTGTAATTGAATCTTCCTCCTCCATTCTCCCTTCATGACTATTCTTGGATTTTAGTTGAATTATTCATGGTAAATTATTTTTCATTCAAGATTCTTTTCCATTATCTTCCTCTTCTACATTCTCTACTAATATACCTTCCATATAATGGTAAGAGAAACCTAGGGTTCCATATTGCATGATTTTTACTAGTGGTCTCTTCGTTTTAGGGTTCCTCTTGTTCTTTTAGTGTTATATTCCCTTTTACTTTGGTGTAAAAGAACCCTTCATTAATTAAATCACTGATTATCAATAAGAAACTCTTTAAATTTATTATTTTTATAAAAATATAGATTATCACATCTTTCAGATTATGCTTTCTAGAATATAAATTCTATATTGGGAAACCATGATTTTTAGGCGTTTATTTGTCATTATTTTTCTTAAAACCTCACATAGAAACAAGTTTGTTTTATAATTTTAGAGTGTATAATTATATTATAGTTATAAAAAATATACTCTAGGTTTCCAATTAAATGATTATAGTCATTTTTTAGTGAAATATTAATGGATTCATTTATGGATATCTCTTTCAAGAGTAAATTATTTTTTAATCAATTATAGAAACACATAAGGTAGTAATGAAGGGTGTTTTCGTAATCAATTTTTTTTACATTATTTCTGGTTTTATTTTAAGAAAAATGATATTTATTAAATTTAATGGACTATTTGGATTTTCTTATTTCTAAAAATATATTTGGACATTATTAAGTGTGAATTCCCACTAGGAAAAAAGAGTTAATATACTTATGACTTTTCTAAATCAATTATGACAAGCCTCTTATTTATAATTTTAATATGATGTGATATATTATTAATTGAAATTTGAATCCATGTGAAAAAAAATTATTATAAAGGGGTTATTTATTTTAAGGGTGTTCAAAGGTGATGCACGAGTTATTCTTTGATTATTATTACTTCATATTATGTTATTCTCATTTATGTATACTGACGTGATTTTTCACCTTTATTTGATATCAAGGAAATACTTGAGTAACTAAATGGGTGTTCATGGAACGTTAGTACACTAGTTTAGATTATACATTGACTAGTTTCCCTAGTGTTTTATTTTGCTCAACCATGGGGTTGTGGCCACCTGAGGAGGAAAGGAAAGGAAAAACAATGTGAGAGTGTAGTTTTGATCATTGACTAAACATATTACGTTTCAAGATATTTTTTATAGAATTTATTCATTGTGCCATAGGTTTTAACAATTATTATTAGTGTTTTATAATTATTTTCTATTTGTGTAGTTTATATTTCTATAGATAGTAATTTTTTAACCTCTGGTTATGTGTGCCATTTATAATTCTCATATATATCCCTAAAACATTGTGCAATTTTATAATTTAAAAGGAGAATGCTTGAAAATTCTAAAATATTTTTTTAATGAAATCATTATTTTAGGTTAAGGGAAATTTGTGGAATTTTGATATTCTTCTTATGTTTTCTTCTTTTAAAAATTATTATTTTATAAAAAAAAGTTTTGTTTAAATTAAGGTTATTTATAAATATGAATGTAACATTTCCTTTAATTAGTTTAGAGTTTTAAAATGACTTGGTTTCTATGTAATGTGAAAGCATATTTTATTATTATCATTCAAGAAAGAAAATGTATGCATTGGTATCATTTATGCTTTAATATATTGAGTACGATATTTTCATCAAAATGAAATATGAAATGGTATTTGGTTGAATCGTATTTGGATTATAGATCATTCCTGACATACCCACCGTATCTATGCATATAGTTTTGGATTTTTTTTCTTTTTGTATTTATAGGTTCTTATTCTCTTAGGAGTGACTAGGATGTTAGTTCATGTATGATAGAGGTGGAAATTGAACTATGTTCACTTTCTACATGGTGGGTGGTGGTTGTGTCTCTTTCTTCGTTTTAGGTTCAGGTTGGAGATTTATAGCATCTTGATTAGTGACATATCAACATACCCAATATTAAGTCACCTTTTGTGATTTTTTTGATTAAAGTTGTCTTATTAGTGTATTTATGGGATTTATCAATTTTGGATTTTATATTTCAATTTATTATGACATCATAGGTAGTTATATATTATCAAGATAGCTCATTAATATCCATGGATGTCCAAATTATGGATACATCATGCCTAATTTTTGGATGGAATATATAAGTTGATTAATGTGTTTTAATGGGTTGAACCATCTACAATAGTTATATTTGATAATTGATTCTTGTCTCTAGCCCATAGAGAATATGAATTCACTTTGGGACTTGTGGTTGGATTGCATGGGTATCGAATCAGGATTTCTCATGTTGGTTCATTACAAAAAGGTATCAAAGCTAGGTATTATTTTTTTTATTTGGGATGTCTCCATAGACATTAAATGGGATTGATAGAGCTCATTAGGTAATTGTAAGATATTTTATAAGTAACACTTTCTCATGTCGAGCCTTAAGCTACCATAGAATGTCTGGAGATGTGATTTGAGTATGAGTTGCATATTTCATCTGTTATTTCTTTTTTTAATACAAATTTGTAAAGATTTGTTCTTCTGATTTGAGGGTAATTTTGGTTATGGGTTAAAAATAATAAGGATATTGGATTCCTATGGTTGTAGAGAATTTTTTTTTAAACTATGAGTTTACCATATGTGTTTATCCTTGAACTCTCATTATCATTTTGTATGGTTGGTTCGTGATCTATAAAACCATGCAGTCAATCTCTCAACTGGTAATATTTCCCCTATTTTATATTTTTTCCCTTCCTATGACTCAAAATAACATCGTCAATAATTTATGACTTGAATTGGTAATTTGGGATGAATTTTTGGTGGTTTTTAGGCTGGTATAATTTTAATTAATTTTATATATTTTCATGACTCCACTAAGGTATGATCATGGGAATATTTATTTCACTATTTAAAATAATGTTTAAATTGTTTGAAGTAACTTTGAAATGTGTATGGAAAGATTTTGTCCTTGGGATTATATCCAAATGATTAATTGTATGTTTTTCAAGTTGGTTTTAAGTAATTTTTATTGTATTCTTCAAATTAAAAACTTATGTATTGAATAGGTTAATTTAATTTAAATAAATATATCCCCAATGGAAAATTTTGTGACAACTCGGAACATCATGAGTTGTGAAAAATCAGGGGAAATTTTAATTTTTGTTCATAGACGCTTTTAAAGGATAAATGGTAGATTATCTTAAGAGTTGATCAAGGAAAAAAAATTAACCACTCTATTGGTCTTGAAATAGTGTTTTTACACAATGATACAACATTAGTGGAAATATAACACATTCAAATATTGTAAAATATTTAATATTTAATTAATAAAATATTTATTTAATTACACAAGTTCATTCAGTGATATCTTTCAAATTGAGAGTTTGATTTAGATTCTATCTTCATAGTTGAGACAGAAACATAGGGTTCTTCCTGGAGGAGGCATAATCTTGTCACAGGCACCCACTTCTACTTATTATTCTTTTTTCTTATATTCATTTTTATTTTCTATTCTACATTTTATATTCATGTATTCCCATGGGGATTCCCACATTGTGATATTTGTATATGATAGGGAGAGTGATATAACATAGGGATGGTGGAGGAGGCACCACTCGGGGATCTCATCTGAATGTAGATCAATGCTCGGAAGTCGTGGGGCACAGATTCAGTGCGAAGATGTAACGATTTCCACCAAGAGGTTTTCCTAGTTTTTATTATTTTAAGATAAATTCCAATAGAATTTATGTTTTTATATTTTAAAATTCATTTTTGTGTTATTAGGGACCCCTAGAGGGTTGATCATGGATTATTTGGGGCGAATCGGGGGTTTTGGGGAATTATGGGGTTTTTTAGGAAAACCAATTTACACATCATGAATTTAGAGAATACACATAGTGTGTTCTTTGGTTTTTTGAAAAATGGTTTATAGGGATAATATGATGTGTACCTATGTTATAGGCTTTGTAGTGGCGACTCAAGGTGTGCCTGGGGCACTTATCCTTATAGGGTACATGCCCACAGCCAAGTTGAGATGCATAGATTGTGATTGTGAAATTTGCTTATCCTGAACTCGTTTAGGGTACAAGGATAGGTAAATTGATATGCAACCTATGTTGGGTATGTGTTGTGTATAGGTAGGTACATTCCATGTACTCAGGCATTGTACAAATTGAGTGGGATAAAGTATGCAGTCAGTTACCCCATCTTGGTTACACACCATATAATGTGTTTACATAAAATGTACTTTGGATAAGTACATGTCAAGTGGATAGTGGAATATTTACAAGGAGGGCCACTGTGGTTAGACACCATATACCTGATGTACACATCGTGAACTTTTCCTTCCTAGTATTTTTTTCCTAATTTTCATCCTAGAGTTTGAATTGGAAATAATTTTAGTCAATTATGACCATTTTTCTATGTAGATAGTGATGGTGGAACCCATTTTATGTTTAATGGATATATGTATTATATTTTGGATGGGAAAGTGTTTTCAGGAGAATTTCGTTGAGGTTTTGTTTTGAAATCATCCTACGGGTCAGGTTGTGAGTTGTGTGGTCCAAGTGATGGTTGTGATCTTATTAGTTGTATTTACTTGTGAATGTTAGTCCAATATTGTTCGAGGTTATTTTGGAAAGATCATATAAGGGGGGATCGTGTAGTATCTCTAAGTATATTTTGGTTTGTACCTAGATATTGAGATTAGTTTCTCAAGGTTAGATAAGTTGAGGTTTAGATCTTATGTTTGAGCACTAGCTTAGATACAACCATAGGCTAGGTAGATGTTATATAATGGTGGTTATGACTGGGTTCCATTGAGTTATTGATATGGGTTTGACGAAACATTTTTGATGCCCTTTTGGGATGGTTTTTAATCGAGTGATCAATGGATTTCATTTCCATCTATTGGGAATTCCTATGTTTCATAGTGTATCTGTGGTTGATTATGTAAGAAGGTAGTACCTATGGATGTGTTTTCTATAGGAAGGATGGATGAGTTTTTCTTGTGTGGGCATGTCATGAGGTTTTATTTGTTATGATGAGACCTCATGGGTTTCCTTATTTTGAGGTGGTCACATGGACTATTAGAAATGACCATGTAGGAATGATTTTCTTTTGGAATCCCATTTGGGTTCATTTTTAAACAAGTATTAGTTAGATGAAACTAAGGGATATTTCATATGTTTCTATATTGGGTGTGTTCCGTGCTTTGGATGATCTAGAGAAACCCCTCATAGGGTGTTCATATTGTAACGACCCAAACTTTCATTAATGAAAATTCCTCTTGATCTAATTAAATGTTTTATTATGGTTATATAAAATGTGAAATTCACTGGTTAAATGTTTCTGGATTTTAAAATACCATTATGAGGTGAGACTATTGTTAATATAGTCGTCGAACAGTGATTACATGATTAATATAAATATAGGGCTATAACAAATCCAATTTACTCAGACAAAGGAAGCAATGGCCTCATCTAGTAGACTTGTCCCAAATGAAGCCCATTTTTCGGATCTCATAAAGGAGGTGGCACCATTGGGCTTTGCTTTTAACCAATCTCATGCTGAGCTTGAATACTTTAAGCTCGATCAGAACCGCCTAAGATAGAAGTGGATGTTGATAGAGATTACCACCCAAGCAATGTTATCTGAGCCACCCAAAGAGTCGGTCACCATCACACACCTTACCCTTAGATCTTATGCGAGTGTTATAAGGGGTTACGTAACAAGACATTAGCACTAAACTACTGGAAATAAGCCCATTTGCGACGGGTCAGTTGCGACGGGATCCCGTCGCAAAAGGCTATTTGCGACGGGGGTCCGTCGCAAATGACCCGTTGCGGTAAATAAAGTCGCAACTAACACTATTTGTGACGGGTCCGTCGCTAAAAATATTATTTGTGACGGTAATATGTCCCGTCGCAAATACTAATCGATATATATATTAAAAACCTTAAATAACACTTTTGCGACGGGGCCCGTCGCAATTGTTATTTGCGACGGGCCACGAATACCGTCGCAAAAGAGTTGAATTTTTTTTCCAAAAAAAAGAAATAAGTAATTGTGACGGGCTCGTCGCAATTCCCTATTGCGACGAGAAAATATTCCCGTCGCAATAGGAAATTTAAAAAAATTAAAAAAAAAATTGATTGCGACGGGTTAACGTCCCGTCGCAATTACCTATTGCGACGGGATAATTATCCCGTCGAAAATATGTATAAAAAATAAAAAAAATATTAATTAAAAAAATTAATTAATATTATAGTAGTAATAATATAATTATAATTCATTCAAATATTATAACAAAAAATCATTCAAATATTTGAAAAATTATAATTAAATTAAAATATTAAAAAATTTAAATATATATATAAAAAATTAATATTATAAAATTTGAATAATATTATTAATCATATTAATATTGTAATATAAATAATATTATATTATATAAAAATAATAATATACCGAATTCATATTATTATAAATAATTAAAAAATTATAATTTTAATTAAAATTTTTGAAACTTTTTATGTATTAAATATAATGAATAAAATATTATTAAAATAATTAGAAAATAAAAATATGAAAATTATCAACATTTTCAAAAAGAAATATAATCAAATAATAAAATACTAAGAGTAATATTATTATTAATAAAATAAACAAACATTAAAATAAATACCAATAATAAATAATAAAGTACTAAAAATAAATAGAAATTAAATAATACAATATTGACACCAGTATAAGAGAGACAGAAAATCTGAATAGAAAAAATGTCATATTTTAAATTTAAAAACTTTATAACATCAAAAAATAACTAATCTGAAGGAGGAGGGGGAGGGGGATCTACTGGTGGAGGAAACTTCATCCCTAAGGCATGAGTGAGTCGGCGCATGTACTACATCTGCTCCTACTGCTGCTGCTGCCACCAACTAATCTGCTCCTCGAACACCTGCTGTTGTCATCGACGCTCCTCCTCATGATGTTGTTGCTGCTGACGCATCTCCTCCTGCTCCTTTTGAAGACTCTCTATCAACTCAGTCTGAGATCGCAACTGATCCTCACACTGTGTAGCGGAAGAAGATGCACAAGCTCCTCTCGAGCTGGACACCGACATCGCAGCACTGCCATAATAATTTCTGGGAGTTAGTCGAGAGCCGATACCAACTTCCCATCCCTTCTCGAAGGCATATTGGGTCGCCTGCATCAATGTCGCCTCATCAAACTGATGGCCACTGGTCTGATCTGATGCCTCGGCCAGACCCTCAGGTCAGGTTTGTGACGTTGCGGTCTCATATGACTCATGTAGTTTCAATTTAAAATTAAAATTGTGAATATATTATATTCAGTTAATTTTTAAACTTTAAAAAAATAATACTAACCACGATGTGACGATGGCGATCACCTCTGAGCTCCCCAGTAGCTGGATCATTGTACATCCTCCGATATACGTCGTACTTCGTTATATCGGGGTGCTCGACAGCCTATAAGAATATAGAATAAATGGTTAATATTTAATGTTATATAAAATATTTATAAAAAATGTACGTACCAAATGCTGTCTATGAGTACTGAAAGTACAACTCCTAACTCGATGAGTCACCTCCTGTCTCTCCCGATTCTACCTCCCCACCGATGATCTCCTCTGAAAGCCACCAATCAGCCAGTGTGCACATAATCCATCCCATACATGGGATGAAATGTACTCTAGTCGGTGTGCTCTACATGACTCATCAAAATCTGTCACTCCTGCTTTCTTCATGACAGCTCTTCTTAAATTGTGAAAAAACAAACGAAATCGATCACGCATGGACACCTCCCATGCCTCGTGGATGGCGCCATGCATGGTATCCTCGATCGGATACCATAAACCCTAGAAATAATTCAAAATATGAAGTTATAAATGAAATAAATTTCAAAATAAAAATTATTTATTTACGTACGTACCAACCAATGACCGAACATGGCATGCTGCACATCAACAGGAATATGCTCCCATGTCGTCCATGGCTGAGAAAAATAGTTACGCAAAATAGCACTGCCCTGTCCAACTGCTATATGCGGAAAACTATAAAAACAATAATCAAACATTTATTATGTAAATAGATTAATGAAATCTTAGTAAAATGCACAGGTTATCACACCTCTGGGTGCGTGGATCGAACCCAAGACGTGGACGTCGCTCGGGGATGGGGTCAGCAATCATCAGTCGTGCAAGACCGCGCCCCCTCTGTGTACTCCCTAAAACGCCTTCAGGCTGAGGGTCAGGTGCCAGCAACTCGTCTGCATCGAAAGATAGGTCAGCATCCGCCAACTCACGAAATGGGTCCTCGTCCATCTGAAACAGAAAACGAATGTTGTTAGCAAATAATTGATAATTATTATTATATATACATATATATTAGTTATGATTATATATAACTACCATTGAATTGTATCAATGTTCAGATTCATCATCATCTTCATATCTATCAGTGTCATCTTCATATTCCTCCTCAATATCAGCGATATCCATTTGAGTTCCAGTTGCTTCATCTCTTACCATTTCAAATTCATTTGTGACGTCATTACCATCAACATCATCATCACTGACTCTTAATTTAGGGGTGTCATCATCGATAATCATGTCTCTTTGTAACAAATATTGATTTTGAGTACTCTCTTGAAAACCTTCAATTCCTTGCACTTCAGTGAAATCACATTCACTTTGACTAAACTGCTTGTCTCGAATTTTCATTTTTATTATGCTCCACCAAGCAGTCAAGTCTCTTGACGTAGCACAATACATTGCATAATAAACTTGATGTGATTGTTGAGCCAGTAAGAATGGTTCATTTACTACAAGAACACTTTTATATTTAATATCGATGATTCCATGAGTCGGATGAACACACACACCTCTCTCAGTATCCAACCACTGACATTTGAACATCGTTATGTAATGGTGTCCTAGATAATAGAGTTCAATGATTTCATCAAGTATTCAATAAAAGTCAACTTCATTTTCTCTATGATGAGATCCTCTCAAGAAAACTCCACTGTTCATTGTTTTTTTTTTTGATTCCCCATATGCATGTGTATGAAATCTAAAACCATTCACCACATATGCATTATAAGATTTCACCATTTTGGATGGTGGGTTACTCAATATACAATGTTGTTTGTCAATTTTATCAGCATGTCGAGACACCTGAAAATTTGGGAAATAATTATCAATATAGTAAACTATAAATTGAAGGAGATTTTAAAGTATGAAAAATTTATGTTACCAGTATTTGAAACCACAGAGAAAAAAAAATTTGTCTGTGTTCTTCGAGAGCAGTGGCTGTAATTTTTGGAAGTTGTTTCTTGATATGATTATCATAAAATCTATAAAAACAAAGTTATTTTTTGTAACATAAATATTAGAATAAGTAATAGAAGCACTTGCAGTACAGATGATGTCATATCTTCAAAGTTGAGCAGAACATACGTATGCGCTCTGTGATGTTCATCATCTGAAAGCCGTCATTCATGAACACCACCAAAACCAAGCTCTGATGGGTTAAAAACAGATAATTGATTGTCGATTTCATCAATTTTCCCCTCATTTCGTCCCATGCGGTTGTGTTTTGAAGGATACGCAGATTCAAAATAGTGGGAGCAAAAAAAAGATATCTCCTCCTGCAAATAAGCTTCAGAAATAGATCCTTCAACAGATACTTTGTTACATATTTTGTTTTGAATTTCTGCATGCATATTTAGAATGGGTACATCCATCGAAACTGTATCGAACCTCCACATTTTTATTCATATGGAAAATGTAATATCAAATGTTCCATTGAGTCGAAGAAAGACGGCGGGAATATTTTTTCTAGTGTACATATAATTACAACAACATCTTCCTCAAGTTTGCATAGAGCATCGTAATATGTTGTCTCCGCACAAATGTCCTGAAAAAAATATGATACGTCTGTTATGGAATCCCATATCATAGAATTCAACAGACCTCTTAATCCAATGGGTATAAGTCTTTCCATTATAACATGACAATCATGACTTTTTAATCCGGTAATATGACCATTATTTACACATCTACCCAAATTAGAAGCACATCCATCTGGAAGTCTCAAATCTGAAATCCATTGAAAAAATAATAAGTGTCTTTCTTTGGACAATGTATAAGCTGATTTTGGTTTCATTAACCTTTCTGTTCTGACATTCTCAGATAGCTCGAGTTCTAGACGCCTGTAAATTTGAGCAAGATCTAATCGTGCATTTACATTATCTTTGCTCTTTCCTAGTGTATCCAAAACTGTATGAAACAAATTATCAAAACAGTTCTTCTCAATATGCATGACATCCAACATGTGGTGGACCATCAAATCAGAACAATATGGAAAATCCCAAAATATGCTACGTTTTAGCCAATTGTGTTCTTTCCCAAAACCATAAATTTTCTGTTGGTTTATTGTGGGTCCAAATGTGATGGGAGGTAATGAATATACAACTAATTTTAACTCCATGCCTGATAGCATTTTTGGAGGTCCACCCCTTTCAACTGTGCCTTTTCTAAAATGAGATCTCTTTCTGCGAAAAGGATGATCAGCTGGAAGAAATCTGTGATGACAGTCAAAATAGCAAAGTTTTTTTCCATGGATGAGCATAAATGCCTTGTTGTCTCCCATACAGTAAGGACATGATTTCGGACCATGTGTACTCCATCCAGATAACATTCCATAAGCCGGGAAGTCACTAATTTTCCACATCAATGCTACTCTTAGTATAAAATTCTGTTTCGCAGCAACATCATAAGTACTGACACCAGTACTTCATAGTATATTTAATTCATCAATCAATAGTTTCAAATAAACATCAATATTCTTCTTCGGATGTCCTGAGATTATTAAGGTCAAAAAGATATAGGGTTCCTTCATCAACATCCATGGAGGTAAATTGTACGGAGTTAAAAAGACAGACCACCATGAATACTAACTACCATAAGATCCGAATGGACAGAAACCATCAGTGGAAAGACCCAGTCGCACATTTCGGGCTTCTAAAGAAAAGGATGGATGCACTCTATCAAAATGTTTCCAAGAATCACCATTGGCCGGATGATTCATGCTTTTACCAGTTGAAATATTCATTTTGTGCCATGACATCATTGTCGTTGTATTCTTAGACATGAACAAATGCTGAATTCTGGATGTAAGAGGAAAATATCTCAACTATTTTACAGGAATCAAGCCAGAATTTCCATGATGAGCTTCTTTATACCTCGATTGCCCACAAGTGGGACAACTATCCAACGACTCATTTTACCCAGAATATAAAATTCAATCATTTGAACATGCATGAATCTTCTGACAACTAAGTCCTAAATTCTGAACCAGCCTCTTTCTCTCATAGTAATTTGTATTCAAAACATTTCCTTTGGGTAACATTGTTTTAACCAAAGAAAATATTTGATCAAAACACGTGTTTGACATTCCATTATCTGATTTGATAGCCATAAATTTTGCAACTACTTCTAATTTTCTTATCTTGCAACCAGGATATAACGCATCCTCAACAGACCTCAACAACTCATAAAATTCAGAGTGTTCCAACTCAGGAGTTGAATCAATATCTTCTTGAGTTTCTGTATATTGAATAGATGGACCTGCAACATCATGTACTAAATTTTGAAACTGAGATAGATCCGGAATCAAGTTAGTATCAACTTCTGTAGAACTGCATTCACCATATTGATACCAAAAAACATAATCCGGTTGAAAACCAAAACGCAAGAGATGTCCCCCAACTATTTCAAACGTGTCAAATTTTCTCAGTGCACATTTTTTACAAGAACATTTTATTATGCCTTCTGAAACAAATTCTGTATTTGATGCTGCAAATGCTAAAAAATTATTCCCACCCTCTATATATACTGGATTTAAACCAGAACCATTTGGATTTCTATGTTGATTTATCCATATGCGGTCATCTAATAATGACTGCTAACGACCTCGTTGTTCCATATTTTTCTATAAAATATAAAAGCATTACTGGTTTTGAATAATTTGTTAGAAAAAACACTCAAGAAAGGATAATTATAGAGTTTACATCAGACATGACTGACACAAACTTTTTATTGAGATAGACCTAAAAATTGACCCTTTAAGAATTGAACATGTTAAGAATAAAGCAAAACCTGTTACAAATATTGATAATTTTAATATTTTATAAATTTTTTATTATTTTAATAATACTAATATTATTTTTTCATAAATATTAATTATATAATAATAACATTATTACATTATTATTTTTTATTATTAATATTAAAATAATATAATTTTCTATATTATGTTACAATTCTCCTTTATTCTGGGTGTTTAACATTCTATCTCCACATGTAATATTCGCATTCACTTTCGCCTCTCTATTGGTGAGTTGGTTTATAATTTTGAAAAAGAATGCGAATATTACATGTGGAGACAGAATTTTTCTTAAAACCAATATAGAGATGAAAAAATAATTGAGAAAGATAATTATCACACTAGTTTTTTCCAATTATCTAATTATTACTAAATATTTGTAATTATTGGTAATTATTACTAATTATTGGTAATTATTGTTAATTATTTATAATTATTGGTAATTATTCCTAATTATTGGTAATTATTCCTATTTATTGGTAATTATTTCTAATTATTGATAATTATTCCTAATTATTGATAATTATTTCTAATTATTGGTAATTATTCCTAATTATTACTAATTATTCCTAATTATTGGTAATTATTCCTAATTATTGGTAATTATTCCTAATTATTGGTAAATATTCCTAATTATTGGTAATTATTGGTAATTATTGGTAATTATTGGTAATTATTACTAATTATTGGTAATTATTGTTAATTATTACTAATTATTGGTAATATTGGTAATTATTGGTAATTATTGATAATTATTACTAATTATTGGTAATTATTACTAATCATTGGTCATTATTCCTAATTATTGGTAATTATTGATAATTATTGGTAATTATTACTAATCATTGGTAATTATTCCTAATTATTGGTAATTATTCCTAATTATTGGCAATTATTCCTAATCATTGGTAATTATTCCTAATTATTGGTAATTATTCCTATTTATTGGTAATTATTCCTAATTATTGGTAAATATTGACAATTATTGGTAATTATTGGTTAATATTGGTAATAATGTGTAATTATTGTTTGTTATTACTAATTATTGGTAATTATTGGTAATTATTACTAAATATTGACAATTATTGGTAATTATTGGTAAATATTGGCAAATATTGGTAATTATTAGTAATTATTACTAATTATTGGTAATTATTGGTAATTATTAGTAATTATTGGTAATTATTCCTAATTATTGGTAATAATTCTTAACTATTGGTAATTATTACTACTTATTGGTAATTATTACTAATTATTTGTAATTATTACTAACTATTGGTAATTATTATTAATTATTGGTAATTATTGGTAATTATTACTAATTATTGTTAATTATTACTAATTATTGGTAATTATTGGTAATTATTACTAATTATTGGTAATTATTATTAATTATTACAAATTATTGGTAATTATTGGTAATTATTAATAAAATATTGACAATTATTGGTAATTATTGGTAAATATTGGTAAATATTGGTAATTATTAGTAATTATTACTAATTATTGGTAATTATTGGTAATTATTACTAATTATTCCTAATTATTGGTAATTATTCCTAATTATTTGTAATTATTGGTAATTATTATTAATTATTAGTAATTATTTCTAATTATTGGTAATTATTCTTAATTATTGGTAATTATTTCGAATTATTGGTAATAATTACTAATTTTGGTAATTATTGGTAATTATTGGTAATTATTGGTAATTATTACTAATTATTGTTAATTATTATTAATTATTGGTAATTATTGGTAATTATTACTAATTATTGGTAAATATTGGTAATTATTACTAATTATTGGTAATTATTATTAATTATTACTAATTATTGGTAATTATTGGTAATTATTACTAAATATTGACAATTATTGGTAATTATTGGTAAATATTGATAAATATTGTTAATTATTAGTAATTATTACTAGTTATTGGTAATTATTGGTAATTATTGGTAATTTTTCTTAATTATTGGTAATTATTCCTAATTATTGGTAATTATGGGTAATTATTATTAATTATTGTTAATTATTATTAATTATTGGTACTTATTCCAAATTATTGGTAATTATTCCTAATTATTGGTAATTATTCGTAATTAGTGGTAATTATTACTAATTATTGGTAATTATTCCTAATTATTGGTAATTATTCCTAATTATTGGTAATTATACCTAATTATTGGTAATTATTCCTAATTATTGATAATTATTCCTAATTATTTTTAATTATTCCTAATTGTTGGCAATTATTCCTAATTATTGGTAATTATTCCTAATTATTACTAATTATTCCTAATTTTTTGTAATTATTCCTAATTATTGGTAAATATTGACAATTATTGGTAATTATAGGTAATTATTACTAAATATAGGTAATTATTGGTAATTATTACTAATTATTGGTAATTATAGTTAATTATTACTAATTATTGGTAATTATTGTTAATTATTACTAATTATTGGTAATTATAGGTAATTTTTTCTAATTATTGGTAATTATTGGTAATTATTGTTAATTATTCCTAATTATTGGTAATTATTGGTAATTATTATTAATTATTGGTAATTATTCCTAATTATTGGTAATTATTCTTAATTATTGGTAATTATTACTAATTATTGGTAATTATTACTAATTATTGGTAATTATTACTAATTATTGGAAATTATTACTAATTATTGGTAATTATTACTAATTATTGGTAATTATTGTTATTTATTTCTAATTATTGGTAATTATTGGTAATTATTACGAAATATTGACAATTATTGGTAATTATTGGAAAATATTGGTAATTATTGGTAATTATTGGTAATTATTACTAATTATTGGTAATTATTGGTAATAATTGGTAATTATTCCTAATTATTGGTAATTATTCCTAATTATTGGTAATTATTCCTAATTATTGGTAATTATTCCTAATTATTGGTATTTGTGACGAGGTCTCCTTCTCCTTTCATCTGTGTGTTTAACATTCTGTCTCCACATGTAATATTTGCATTCACTTTCACCTCTCTATTGTTGAGTGGGTTGATAATTTTGAAAAAGAATACAAATATTACATGTGCAGACAGAAGTTTTCTTAAAGCCAATACAGAGATGAAAACATAATTGAGAAAGATAATGATCACGCTAGTTTTTTTCAATTAGCTAATTGTTGGTAATTATTCCTAATTATTACTAATTATTCCTAATTATTGGTAATTATTCCTAATTATTAGTAAATATTGACAATTATTGGTAATTATTGGGAAATATGGGTAATTATTGGTAATTATTGGTAATTATTAGTAATTATTCCTAATTATTGGTAAATATTAACAATTATTGTCAATTATTGGTAAATATTTGTAAATATTGGTAATTATTGGAAAATATTGACAATTATTGGCAATTATTGCTAAATATTGGTAAATATTGATAATTATTACTAATTATTACTAATTATTGGTAATTATTGTTAATTATTACTAAATATTGGTAATTATTGTTAATTATTACTAATTATTATTAATTATTACTAATTAATGTTACTTATTACTAATTATTGTTAATTTTTTCTAATTATTACTATTTTTTTGAATTATTCCAATTATTACAAATTATATTCATTAATTACTAATTAAATTCATTATCTACAAATTACATTCATTAACTACTAATTACATTCATTAATTAATAATTACTATCTTTAATTAAAATTAATGTTATTAATTACTAATTACAGTCACTTAATTATTAAATATTGTTAATTACTAATAATGAAATCTAACAAATCAAATTTAATACCTTAATACATCATAATTATATCTAATAAGAAATAATAAAAACTAATGTAAAAATATAAAACAAAAACATTAAATAAATATTAAATTAAAATTCAGAAGAAAAAAACCTTAAACTGGTTTTGGAGCTTTCGATTTGTTGTACTTGTAGGATGATCCCCTCAACCTCTTTGAAATCGACTTGTAAAACAACTCACTCAACACATATAAACTATTAAAAAGTAGTTCAGATTCAGAAAACTTGTCAAGGCTGGCTGTATTTATAGGTTAGATTATTTGCGACGGGGTTTATTGCAATGGTATTCCCGTCGCAATTGGTATTATTTGCGACGGGGCCGTCGCAAATAACCCCGGCCGCATTTATTATGGGCGGCAATAAAAGGGGTTATGTGTGACGGGAACCCCTTCCCATCGCAAATAACCTGTTACCAACGCCGGTTATTTGCGACGGGAAGGGGATCTCGTCGCAAATATCTTTGGCGCGATTTGGCACGCATTCGCGCCAAACCATTTGCGACGGGTGAGAATATCCCGTCGCAAATGACTCTTTATTTGGGATGGGGATTATGCCCCGTCGCAAATACCCCGATTGCGGGGGGTATTAGGGACGAAACATATTCCCGTCGCAAATAACTCGTCGCTAATACCACTTTTTCCCGTAGTGCTATTAATATGTGTGTTATTTTTTTATATAATAATGAATATACATTCATTTTATTATTGTTACTTTGTAAATATTTTTTAAAGTACTAAGAGTATTTTAGTTAATATTCAACTAAGAAATATATTTTGATGAATTAATCGATTTTTGAATTAAATATTATTTTAATAAAATAATATTATTAAATTAATTTTTTTTAAATATAAATGATCATATAATTTTATGAATGTAATTGTAATTTATATTAAGGTTTCAAAACTGTTTTTGACAAACCCATGAATTTCCGGTAAATGTCAGTTTTTATTTTAAAATTATAAATTCAAATATTTATAAAATTATTAAGATAAAATGAATATTATTTTTGGAATCATGACATAGAAATTATCCAATGGTGAATTTTTCATAATTTTCTGAGACAGTCGAATTTTTGGGTAAAAATTAAATACCATTTAAATATATAACGTGTTTTATGACATCATAATGACCTAATAGTGAGGTAATAAAATACTATAAACATTATGTTCGGCCAATATATGTTTTAGTATTAAAATTATGAGATTTAGATTTGTTTGATTTATTTTACAAAGCATTTGTGGACCCGCCAAGACTTATAAAACATTTTTTCTTTTTAAATTGTTTTCCTTGAGAGTGTGAATGACCTCCACATAATCATCCCTATTATTTTAAGAAGTTCATCCATTGGAATTATAAAATATTTTTTTCCACTACCCTTTGGAAAAAAACATTGCGCAAAAACCCTGGGCTGGTTTGTGGTATTTATTAGTTTAATGTAAGGTGTCCCAAACCAAAATAATAAAGAATTCCCTCTCATTTCCTATATAAATCCACCAAATCTCCCACTTCCTCTTCACTAAAATCCTTTTGAGTTCGACCAACCCCTTCCATCCTCTCTCTAGAATCCTCCCAAGGTTCCCCAAGCTCCCAAGAATCCTTTCGCAAGCCTCTCCCAGGCCTTTCGGATCACACTTCCAAGTAAGGGATTTCTTCCTTTCTCATTTTTTGTCTAATTTTATTTAAGTTGTTATGCCCTTTTTTTCAAATACAATTGTTGGGGTATGATTTTTAACCTACCCCATAATTTTCTCTTTATTTTTGGATGATGGTAGACCCCATTTCTCTCTCATTAAAGCCTCCCAGGTACACCCGTTACCATACCAAAATTCCGTGAGGGATTTCTCTCTCCTCTTTTACATCCAAGTAATTCTTTTGTATTATGCATTTAAATTCCATTACATTCGTTAGGACATGTATCCATAAGACCCCCTAACTATCCATTCCATGTACATATTATGAGACAACCTTTTCTATCTCATTAACTATTTTCATTAATCTTTATGTCACGCTGTTATGCTGTCAAAATTTCACCCTGTTTTTCCAAGCCAAGATCGTTGTGTAGTGAATACCATACCTATGTCTCTATCAAGGGTATTCACTTTAATGCACATATACCTATTTAATGGTACTTTCATTTTTTATTCCACATTATTTAATCGTAGAATAACTTATGATGTTGATTTATACCATGTTATATGATCCTTGTGCCACACTTATGCATGAAATGAAATGTTTAAGAAGGGTGTGCCCTGATGGCGCTCCAATGCATTTGGTAAAGTATAGTATCATGATACGTCATGTCCAATGGGTGTTTACTCGTTCTAACTCAATTGAAATGAGTGTTTAATTTTTCTTTATGTTCAATGACGGTTTACTCATTCTCTATGTGCAATTAGCCATGGCTCATGCTAATTCCATGTTAAGTGTTGTTTCCACATTTCTATGTTATGATTATCATACTTTATAGAGGCTAAACTGGATTGGGAAATTGTGGATCAGAGTACCCTGAGGGGGAAAACTTTGCATCATCTGTTTTGCTGCCAATACTCAATGGAGGGAAGGGGTTCTCTTTTACGGCCTAATCTTCCACAAGTCATCTCTGAGATTCACTTCTACTCACAATGGATCATAGAGAGGGGTGACATTTCCTTCTGGGATCATAACTAGGTGGGGAGAGTGTTGGGATTCCCTGGTTTCCCTTCTCCTTAAATCACTTTCCAGGAATCCATCTTGTACCCGGGCCTTATTAACACGGTGCTGGATGAGGAGCAGAAGTCCCTTCTCAATCTCATCGCCCTTTCCCAAGACCTAGGCCGGTGTGTCTTCACTCCTTCCTCCTCGGGGGTTTTTTCTGCTCGGGACTTTCAATGAATTAGAAGCACCACAGAAGATCAGGTTGACTGGAACGACCTTCTGTGGAACATAGTTCTACCCTTGAAATACAATTTTCTCTTATGGAGGACAAGTCATCAAGACATTCTTGCTTACGATAATATTAAGCACTACAGAATCTCATTTCTATCTAGATGCTCATGCTACACAGCCTCTAAGGATGAATCAACTGATCTCCTCTACTTCAGGGGCGACTGGGCGGTTTACATCTGGTGTTTCTTCAAAGACTTTACAGGGTATCATGTTCTTTATCTGGAGGCCATCTCTTTCTAGGACAAATGGTTTCATGGAGCTGGAGTCAGAGGACCTGAGAGGACGACCCGTTCTCTGATTCTCCATGCAGGGTGCTGGACGATTTGGAAAGACAGAAATAATTCAAGATTTGAGGGAACTCACCCTTTGGGTACGTCTATTGTCACCAGGACTAAATCCATCTTCACTAACCTATTCCTTCTTCACAGCAATTGGTGGGGCGCTCCTTCCCTCAGCTGGTTGGTTTCCAGTCCTCATGGAGCCCAGCTGAGTGTGAATCCCAACAGTGGTTTTTGGGTTTGCTGGTATCCCCCCTCTGGGGCCTTAAACTCAACACTGATGGGTCTTGTTCCATGGGTGTCCTACGTGAGTTTGGGGTGGTTTGAGACTCGTGGTGTTCTGTCCTTCTGGTCTTCTCCTCCTAGTTAGGCAATGGCTCCTCTCTCCAGGCTGAAGCTAAGTCCATGCTCATAGGGGTTACCCTTTATCATCATAAGGGTATTGATATTTTTGAAGTTGAAGAAGATTCTAAAATTATCGATGATTCCCTAAATGATATATGATCCCCTCATTGTTCCACTATCTACATTATCAGAAAATGAAAAGATATGCTTGATAACAGAACCAAAATCAGTCACTCCTAGAGTGAAGGTAACCAAGTGGCGGATCACCTTGCTACTATAGAGATCCTTGGTCCTGACCTGATTTTTTGCACGATCTTTCCACCGTGAAGCCCAAAGGGGTCAATTTTATCAGAGGGGATGCCCTTGGTTTTCACTACTTCATACCTTCTTAGGATGCTTGTTTCACATGATTGTATGTATGTTTGTTTTTCAGGTTTGTTTTCTTCATAATAAAAAAATAACTTTGATGATGATGATGATTATCATGCTTTATCATGCCTTTATGTTTATGTTTCTCTTGTGCTCCATTGATATGCCTATTGTCTAACATGTATTGTATTCCTCATGTTATTCCATGTTTATTCCCTCACTGGGCTTTATAGCTCACCTTTTTCTTATTCATTTCCTCAGGTAATCCCATGAAATTCTAAGTACGAGGGAATGTAGTGGTCATGTAAAGGAATTTTTCAATAAAGATGTTATGTGTTTTATGTTCTAAGATTTTATGTAATGTTCCTAAACCCCAAAGACACTAGACCTCTTGATATTATATGTTGCATCAAGTGAATATTTTATGTAATAAATCAGGTTTAAGTGTGTAATAAAAATCATGGTTGTTATACATATCTTGCTATGGCCTTTGAGCTATTAGAGGATCTTTTAACATGTGTGGCCCAAGATTATGGGAACAATAAGGGATTACCATACTATATGTCACTTTATCTTATGAACTAAGAAAATGTGGGTGATACTAGTTTTGGTTTGTCCCCAAGAATTGTCATGGTGGTGGTTTTGTGGATGGAGATATCCAATGGATTGAGATAAGACCCATGATTTGTTGATTGAGACTTGATTGGTGTTTCCAATACAATTGTTTGTATAGTGGGTTTTATGGTTGGATTTTCCCTTATTCTATTGTAATTTGGTCATGATATTTGTGGTAATTACTAATCAATAATTAGTTTTAATCAGGAGAACCCTAGGATACATTGGATTAGATGTCGGCCTTGAGTTTTGATATTGTTCTTTCCTTCATTGGATGGTTACGATTAGACGGTCTTAAAGAGCTAATGGGTGATTTGGATGGTTTAACTCCTCTAGTTGAGTGTTACACCCTAGCCATAGGTTAGTTTTCATAGATGATAATTCACTCCAAATACTATAAATGATATGTTCTCTCATTTTTATAGATGTATCCACATATTGATGTTCATCTATTCGGTCTATATGTATGGAACCCACATCATGGTGTATCTATTGAGTTCTATTTGCATCCCATTTTTTTATAGGGTTTTCATAATATGATATTTTTTGAGACATGTGTAGTGTAGGTATGTCTCTTATTTGGATTGTTCCAATAGAGTCCTAGATCACGGAAAACACACTTTGTCAGGTGGATTCATATGGATACATCGTGGGGTCCAAAGTCCATGCCTTTGGGTTCATACATTTTGGACCTCCTTTGTAGATTTGTAAAACACACTTCATTTCATGTGGATTGGTGATCCATATGATTTAAATTCTTTAACGATATCTAGAGTGGGGGTAGAATTTCCTTGGGTGTTATGAAAGAACATGTGATTGGATGATTTAACTATTTTGTTTCCCCCCATTACTTTTATGTTGTATCTTTTTTTCATGTCAAGTAATACTAGTTTTTGGTTGGGATGGATATACCACATGTTCATGAACATGTTATGATAGAAGATTATAGGTTCACCATTGGAGTATCCTAATGAAATTTATTTCTCACTCCATAAATATGAACCTAAGTCTTCCTGAAGACCAAATATATTATTTCATGTAGATTATAGGTTGCGCATTGGATGGGTTGAGGAACAATGTTGCTTGATCAATCAGAGCCACCAATATGGAGTATTTGGATTAGTCTATTGTTTTATGAGCATCATAGAGATAGATTATGTGGTTCAGATCATTTCGTGTAGTATATCTTGATGTTTTTATTTCCTATTTTTTATTTTGTATATGTGGTCTACCTGGTGGGATATCAGTTATTATATATTTCATATTCTTTGAGTTGGTATGATTTTATATTTTATTTAATTTATAAAAGTAAGTTTTGGTTTCAACTTATTTATTATTCATATTTTGATATTTTTTCCTACGAATGAGTTTGATTGTTTTCTACCATTATTACTCTCGGACCAGATGGTATTTTATTCACATGATATCTTTTAGAACCTAGATCCTATTCAACAACCTTTATATTATGGGGAGGCATGATTGAGGCCTTATGGTGAGCCAAATTGGGGGACGTGTTTGGTCGAACTAGGACGGTTTTTTACAAAATGGTATCAAAGATATTTAATTTTACGATTTGGTAAGTTGGTAGATATCTTTTCTACGAATGTGTCAAAAATTGTCATTTATATAGGATTGGTGTTTCACAAACATAATTTCTAATAGGAAATCCAAGTTTCCAGTGCATGGGAATGCTGTTTTTGGTTATTATTTTTATGGTTGTGTGATTTCACCTAGTTTTATATAAATAGATTTGTGAATTTATGTTTTATTATAGTTTTTTTATCTAGTACAATGGGAAACATGAATTTTTTCCTTCATTATTTTTTCATATATAATTCACATGAAATATGCTTTTCAAAGGTGTTTTCACTAATGATGGAGGTTCAGTTGTTTAATGTGTCTCCAATGACCTATATGGTGCATCCTATCTAGATACTAGGGGTATTTCTACTCAACTAAACTACATTTATATATTTTCTTCAAATAACAGTTCATGTGGATATTGTGGAGAGATGTTCATCGGGTGAAGAGAGGTAGTTCCTTCATTAAGGGATGCATGTAGAGCCTTATAGGTCGGTAAGAATATCTGGGTGACCGGTTGGTGGATTCATAAGGAAAATCATTTCTGGGATTTGATTGGAGAGTTCTCGAGTTTCATTAATTTGTGGTTTTCTCTAAAGTCCTAGGTCTTTTCTTCTTATAAGGGAGTTGTTCATTCAATGTGTTTTCTTCCTGGTCTTTTAGTTGTCCAGGTGTGCATACTATGACTAATATCTTCGATGGGTGTGGATATTATACCATGGTGGGTTTTTTTGAGTTCTACTCCAACTAGGGTTTGGTTATGCTTGAGGATGTATGGTGTTGGAGAATTGGAGTGGTATAATTTCTCCTTATCTCATGGCTAGATTGAGTATGAGGTTTCATTGGACCCAGGGCCCCTCCCATTATGTTTACACTTTGGGAAGAATAGTGGGGTTATGGTTGGATAATTATGGATTTAGATTGATTCACTAGTATATGTTGGTTATGTGGTTGATCTTTCATACTAAATTTTTTTAAGGAATATTTATATAAGTTTTTCTTTCATAATCTTTAAGTATGATGGATTATGAGCTATGAGGCCCAAGTGAGGGTTGTGAGATCGTTAGTAAGACTATCTTGTGAATTTCAGACCATTATTCTTTGAGGTTATTTAAAATCTATCTAATATGGATGGATCTAGTATAATATCTGAGGAGATATTAGTATTTATCTGGATGTAGAGATGGGTTTTCCTAGTTTAGATCATGTGCCTAAGGATCAGAGAAGTTAATGAATTAGGATATCTTGATGTCATGGGGTGGTGGTTACGATAGGGTACCATTGGGGTTTTGATATGAATATGAGGGACTATTTTTATTACCTTGAGGGATTATTTTTAATTGATTGATTTGTCGATATTTAGGTTTACTTTTGAGAAATCCCCTATGGAATGGTGTTTCTTTGGATGGACTTGTGGGTGAGGTAGTTCCTATATATTTTTTGTTTACTATGAAGGTCGGATGGTATTTTCATTCATGGTATTTTGTTGAGGTTTTGTTTTTTATAAGGATCCCTTATAGGGTTTCCTTCTTTTAAGGTGTCCATATGCACTGTTGGTGTTTCCATTATAGTGATTATTTTCTTTTGGATGCCCCTTTGGGTGACATGTTATTTATTGATCAGTTAGAGGCCACTGAGGGGCATTTAGGATGTTTCCAAACTAGATGTATACCATTATTTGGATGAGCTAAAGAAACCCTACATAGGGTGTTCTACAATTATTGTGGCCTTCAAGCCATTAGAGGATCTTTTTATGGATGTTTTCCATTATCTGGGGTGCATCAGGGGACTCCCTTATTGGACATCACTTTATTATGTGACTTTAGGGATTTCAGAGCCTTGAGTTTTGGTTTGGCTCTGAGGAGGGTCATGGAGAAACTATATAGGCCATTTTCTTGAAGAAATATATAGTGGATGAAAGAACCCATGTTTTTTTCTTGATATTTGATTAGCATTTCAAGTTCAACTATTTGGATGGTGGTTTTGATATTTGGATCATCCCACATTCGGTTGGCCGTTGTACATGATATTTGAGGTAGTTTATACTCAAAAATTTGATTTATAGAAGAGAACCTTGGTTTACCTTGTATCAAATAATGGACTTGAGTTTTGATTTGGTTCTATCCTTCCTCATATGGATGTGGCTATACTACTCTAGGGAGCTAATTAGTGATCTGGATGATTTCACCCCTAAAGTTAAATATTGTTCCATTGATAAAGGTTATTTATTACGCATGTTGATGCCCTCCCTATATAGTGAATTATCTAATCTTAATGTTTTGTAGATCAATCCAAATAGTTAATTTAATTCATTTGTTTCTTCTAGATGGATCCCATATGATGGTGTAGTTATCAGGTCTATGTTGGAGCCTTCTTTTTTCTTCAAAAGTTTTGGGATATCATAATTTCTCAAACACATGGAGAAGATATCTTTTGTTGGTTTAGATTGTTCAATTGAATTCCTAGAGACTATTAGATGTTAATTGTTAATTGGATACCTTTGGTTAAGTAATAGGGTCCCAAATTTGTGCCTTTTCATTTAGACATCTTTGGTCAAAATCCTTTTTCACTAAAAATCATTTTATAAAAAAGTTTCCAAATTTTTTTAACCTATTCAAAATTATTTATTAGAGTAATTTTTACCCATTTTTTATTTTAATAATTTTTTTGAATGGAATCATCATATCTTGTCTAAATAATTTTTTTTTTTATTTTATCGTAAATGTGAATGTAATAATTGATTTAACATGCAGATCATGAACAAAATTTTCCACAATCATGACCCATCAATGTTTTAATTATTATCTTACATATTTTAGATGATTATTTTCAACCAAAATTATTTTCAAAATGATTTATGAAATTTTTATTTTAAATAATAATTTCCAAATTGTAAGACTAATTTTTCTAAAAAATGATTTTAAGGATATTTTTATGGTATTTCTATTCATCGGAGACATCATCCCACTATTTTACTAATTATACAATGAGTATATGTTATATTTATACCATCCTAATTATTTTTTTGGATTTTTTACTATTATTTTGACTGGGGATTTGAATAATTATAACCATTAACCATTTTACTGTGGATGGTTTATGATTATGTTTATTTATTGGGGTAATTATTTAAATTTTATTTGTTAGTTTTTTAATATGAATTTTTATGTTGACTATGTTTCTCTCATTTTATATGATGAATTAATTGAACTTAATAAGTGATGGAAAAAATTTGGCTAGGCCTAAATACTAGTGAAAAACATGTATATCCTAGAAAAGTAAATGAAATGATGAATAAAAGATTTTTAAGGAGTAACCAGATCAAAAATTAGTGAAATAGGGAGAACCCAAAGGATAAAAGTTGGGTTCTAGAATTTCTTCTTACCTTATATCTGAACGATTCCTTTGCTTTAATGTCTTATATAATGACATTATATTCATTAATTAGAAATTAAATAACATTTTATATGTTAATAGGGGTCATTTTGGTTTCATTATTTTTTATTATGGGTCTTTTGATGAGTTATAGAGTTTAAAAACATTGTTCGAGAATGATCATTTTTATGGTTTTCTTAAGCGTTTCCCATGTATTCATGAATTGAAGTTCGTGTAGAACATGGATAAACATCTGGAACTTATATTCTGTGTTATTAATGATATTACAGAAGATAAAATGTTCTTATAATGAATTACATTGTATTCCATGTGTATGAATCATTAGATAAAAATTAAATGATGATTGTTTGTGTTAATTTGGGCGGTTTTTCGACCACAACGAAATTATTTTGACCAATCATTCTGTAATATGTAAATAAGTTAGTTCCAGAACATTAAATAGGAATTAATACATATAATATATTCTAGTTCAACCATAAAAATGGTGTCATGACCATATCTAAAGGTAGAAATGAAAAAGGAAAACATGTCATTCTTGAAGGTGATAGATTAATACCTCCCGAACAACTTTTTCTTTTATAAAATAAAAGGAAGATGATTAGGGGTTTTGAGGGTATAATATCCCATTATTATCATGATATTCCAGTGTATATATGATACTAGAGTTACCATACCATTTGGACAAAGATAGATGGGGATAGAATGAGAAAATAACTTGAAATTGAAAGGGAATTAAAGGAGAAGAGGGAGAGAAATTACCTCTTGAATCCTCCTCTTGAGATCCTCTTTAAGGGGACTAGGATTGGTCTTTTTATGAGACCAAAAGATTTGGGACCTGGGGGAGGGGCTAGAGAAGATGATTGGGTAGTTTTTAGACAATGCTTGAAGCTTGAGAGGTGTGAGTAAATGAGGGTGTGAAGGGTGGTTTTTATATTGCAGGGGAGAGGGGTTTCCTTAATATAAAATTCATTGATTTATTATTTCCCCACCAGAAAAAGAATAGTGAGTCTTCCTTGGACAAGAGTAGTAATTTTATTATGTTATCCCGAACCTTGTGGGATTACATCAGTAGAACATCATACATGACTCTATAATTAGCTTATTTAGCCTATTTTTGTAAATTATGGTGCTTCACTATTCATAAAAAATTCAAGTATTTTAGAAAAATCCCAAAATATCACCCCAACCATTTTTTGACATGTAGAATCAAAAAATGAAGTCCATTTTTTCAATATAATTTTCTAAATATGGTTAATTTAATATTTAATTAAAATCATAGATTTTTATTAAAAACCAGTTTTAAAATATTCATTTACTTATTTTAAAATATAGGTACATCATACTTTCACTTGAATATTATTTTTATACTGTAAAGACCCAGAAATTTCAAGGAAATTTTTTTCTTAATTTTCTTTGGAATTTTACAAGAACGCAGTTTCTAACGGCACCTGATTCCGAGGCCCGGTGTGCCCGGAATTAATTTCCGATGTTTAGCTCGGGTACGTTCAGTGAACGAACGAGCGGGAATTTCTAACTTTTGAACCGGTGCCTGGAATCGAATTCTGAGGGCACCGATGGAAGTGCAGCGCCAGTAATTTCTTAGGAACTCTTTTTCCGTAGTTGCGTTTTATCGAGAGCGGATGTTTGTTTTTTTTTGGGGGTTTTCTTTAAAAGTGTAATAATAAAATAACGTGCCATGTTGCACTTTATTTTATTTCAGCCGCCATTGGGAGTGAGGTGGTTGAAACCTCCTCATGGAGGTTGGAGGTGGGGCCACCACACCTTAACCTCCCTTGAGAGGTTATGGTGGTGGGGCCCACCCAAACTAAACCTCCCATGGGTGGTTTATTGTGGTGGGGACCACACGGGGCTTAACCCCCCAATTAATGGGAGGAGAGGAAACCTCCCAACTCTCCCTCATTAATGAGGGAGAGCCTCTTAATTCCTCAACTCCCCATTAAATGGGGAGAAACTCCTTGGCACCCTCCCCTCTTAAGTGGTGCCAACGGACCTCTTTAATTGCGTCAACGCAATTTATTTCACCCGACCCCCCTTTTTTTAAAAAAAATTATGTAACCACGATGGTTACATACCTCTCCCCCTCTCCTATATATAGGGATCTTGGGAGAGGGTTTGGGGGACGGCTTCACCAAGCGACGAAACGCTGGTAAAGTACCGCGACACCCAACACTTGGGAGAATTAGAGTTCTCCAATGAAGAACGCCTTTTTCCAAAGCAGAAAGACGACACTTCTTCTTCCTTTCCACGACCTCCTTCCGTGTTGAATGAATGGGCGTCGTCTGCAAGGAACATCAACGACTCTTCATCTTCGAACGTTTCCCGACGTCAACGAACCAGCACCGCTTAGATCCGTGACTTCGTCAATGACGATTACGGAGGCACGTTCCGCGAGGATGTCTTCTGCGACACCGATATCCGCATCGGCGACGAATGAACTTCGAATCCGAGGTAGGGGTTTTGTCTTTTTTTTTTCAAATTACGTGTTTCTTTCCCTCGAACATGAAAGAATAATCAGTTGGACGTTGTTCCAAATTTTATTAAAAATTGTGAAAAGTTCATCGTTGTGTTTTTACGATTGGACGACTGTTATCGTTATAACGGGAGGAGACCGGACCACACGAACACGGCCGATTCTCCTCCCCCTTCTAATCCTTGGTGTTGATTTAGCGAAGACAGCGCGGTGTCGTCGCACCGTGCAGGAACAAATGAAAACACGACCGGAGCGGGCTGCGACGAAGGAACGCGGCGCCATCGTGTCGTGCCGTAGATTTCAAACGAGGTCGTGGCCGGAGTCGGACCGCGGCGGAAGGATGCGGCGTCGTCACGCCGCGTCGAACGGATTCACGTTCATCTTGGAAGTGGTGGCCGGAAAAACCGGCCGCCGGAAAACTCGAAGGAGGCGGCTGGAAATCCAGCAGCCGCCGTCGGAAGGAGCGGGACCGCGGGGTCCCGCGGCGAGAACCCGGCCGGCCCCGCGCTGGCCGGCCATTACAGGGGGGGAGCCCAGGGGTGTAACCCTCGTGGAAATACACATGGCGCGGCCCCTTAAAGGGGCCGCCATTTTAAAAATTAAAGGGGGGCAATGACCCTTCCTTTAGCGCGCCGCGCTGGCCGAGCCGCCGTGCCGTCGAGCCACCGTGCCGCCGAGCCGCCGAGCCGTCGCGCCACCGCGCCGCCGCGCCGCTGGCCGAGACGAGCCGAGCCGCCGGGTCGGGCCGCCACTCGGGCCGGCCCAGGGGGTACTGGGCCGGGTCAGACCGGGCCCAGACCCCCCCCCCCCCCGTCTTCGGACATGATTGGTTCAAATGCCCATAACTTGGGCTGCAGACATCCGATCGACGAACCGTCAGTTGCGTAGCGAACCTTGGATCGAGACGGTCGTTTCGGTATACTATACTCAAGGTGAATCTTCCTTTTCAGGAGCCTACGTGTTTAAAACTCCATAGTTAAGCGTGCTTGGCCTGGAGTAGTGATCAGGATGGGTGACCTCCTGGGATGTTTCCCAGGGTGGGTGTGAGACGAAGAAGCCAATAACTCTCATACCGGGCATCCGATTGACGCGCCTGTTTCCGACGCTTTCGCCGGGGCGCGCGCGCATCCGTCCGCGGGGGAGGGGGACGCGCGGCTTTGTTTCCCCGCATTCCCGCTTTCCAAAGGCGGGCGGCATTCGTTCCTTGTTCAGGTACGTCTGCTCCTTGATCGAAACGGGATGATGGGATGTCGGTTCTTCCTCCTGTGGATTCCTCCTCAGAACTCGTCACCTAGTCCGGGTCTCCCTTATAGATTTAATACGTAGTTCGTGAAACTCTTCCCAGTGTCATGTTTCCATGGACGCCGGTTAATTACACTGCTTCTGTCGGGACATTCCAAAGGGTCCAGTCAGGGCAGCAACCTTCGGTCAGGGGAGTAATCACGTTTGAGGCATCAGTAGCGTGTCTGGATGCTGGGGTACCTGGCATGTCTGTCTGTTATCCTCAATCACAAGGCTTCTCGAGGGCGTGGAAGCCCGAGGCATCCCACATCGAGCGCAGGGAATTACATGTCATAGACACGTATCTGAGGTTTTCCTCAGCTTCCCATGTTCAACACAGGGTATGTTGCAAGATTAACATCTAGCAGAGACGGTTGAGAATGAAATGGGACCATCGCAGGGGGGGGGGGGGCGACAGCGAAGTTGGGCTTGAGCCTTGAAGAAACTTCCTACGTATCCCCGTGGCAGGGAATCAAAGTCCGCGTAGTTCAGGATGGTGCCGGTAAACCGACGTGAAGCTGGACCTTGGTCCGAAGAGAGTTGGGCTTGAACCTCTAGGAGGATTCCTACGTACCATGCCTTGACATGGATCAAAGTCCCCGTAGTTCAAATGATACAGTTTAACGTCATGCGGGACGATAATGAACCCTGACGCGAATAAACGATGGGTGGGCTTGAACCTCGTGGAGGCTTCTTACGTACCATGCCTTGACATGGATCAAAGACCTCGTAGTTCAAGTGGTCACAACGGCTTACCGCTGGACTGGAATGAGACCCGACGTGAAAGAGCGACGGGTGGTTGTGTCGGTGAACCGACGTGAAAGTAGACCTTGGTCCACTATTGGTGGGCTTGAACCTCATAAAGGCGTCCTACGTACCATGCCTTGGCATGGATCAAAGACCTCGTAGTTTAGGTGGGGGTTGGGTCGCAATGGCTTACCACTGGATCGGGCTGTAGTTTAACGTCATACTGGACGTAGGTAGAACACGACGTGAATTGGGTGATGGATGGGCTTGAACCTCGTGGAGGCTTCCTACGTACCATGCCTTGACATGGATCAAAGACCTCGTAGTTCAGAAGGTTTCACCGGTGAACCGACGTGGAAGTAGACCTTGGTCCACTATGGGTGGGCTTGAACCTCGTGGAGGTTTCCTACGTACCATGCCTTAACATGGATCAAAGACCTCGTAGTTCAGAAGAAAGTAGACCTTGGTCCACTGATGGTGGGCTTGAACCTCGTGGAGGCTTCCTACGTACCATGCCTTAACATGGATCAAAGACCTCGTAGTTCAGAAGAAAGTAGACCTTGGTCCACTGATGGTGGGCTTGAACCTCATGGAGGCTTCCTACGTACCATGCCTTGACATGGATCAAATACCTCGTAGTTCAGAATGGGTTTCGCCGGTGAACCGACGTGAAAGCAGACCTTGGTCCACTGTTGGTGGGCTTGAACCTCATGGAGGCTTCCTACGTACCATGCCTTGACATGGATCAAAGACCTCGTAGTTCAGGTGGGTCACAACGGCTTACCGCTGGACCGGGGTGCAGTTTAACGTCGTGCTGGGCGGGGGTGAGACCCGACGTGAAAGACGGGTGGGCTTGAACCTCGTAGAGGCTTCCTACGTACCATGCCTTGACATGGATCAAAGACCTCGTAGTTCAGGTGGGTCACAACGGCTTACCGCTGGACCGGGGTGCAGTTTAACGTCGTACTGGACGGGGGTGAGACCCGACGTGAAAGACGGGCGGGCTTGAACCTCGTAGAGGCTTCCTACGTACCATGCCTTGACATGGATCAAAGACCTCGTAGTTCAGAAGGGGTTTGTCAGGGTCGGTGCTCACTCTAAGCCCACGTGAGTCATGCTCGGTGTGAGAAACAAGAGGTTGCAAGGACCTGACGATCACGTCGCGAAGGGTGCGTCCGTGAGAAGCGAAGAGGGGCTTACGCGTTGAGCGGCCCATGGTGTTGGGACTTACTCCAGGATGGAGGCCCATGGTGCGACAAAGCGCGGGAAAGATGGACCTTGGTCCGACAATGGGAGGTGCCTCGTTCCCTATCACGTTCCCCACTGACCTTGGTAGTGGGGAAGTACCGAGATGCACGGGTGCAATCATCCGTACCAAAGGTTAGGGATTTACGCTCTGAGGCGACCCTTCCCCTGCGAACATACACCACTCCGACAAGGAGGATCTCATTCCATGTGCGGAAGAGTTCCATTCTCGTGGAGACGAGCGGTGTAATGAATGCTCGAGCTGGGGGGGACCCTTCGTGAGGGAGACGAGGTTGGGTCACAGTTTAACGTCATGTGTTGAGGACGCGGTGCTTGGCAGTTTAACGTCCTGCAGCTCGGACGAGGTGGGTTCACTCCACACCCCTAGGGCTTACATAACTGGTACCCTCTGGTCCTTGGGGAAGGGAAGGTACCAGTAAGGCCATGATAGAGGGGGGGGGGGGGGGTCGAGGGAGGAGCCATCGAGGGGTCCACGTTAGCGTGGCTATGCGAAGAAGCAATAGCCGTTAGCGTGCCTATGCGAAGGAGCATTGGGCTAAGCAACTCTACGGGAGGTGTTGTCCATGGGACTTTGAAATCACATCGTGCAAACCTGGAGGGTCGCACGGAAGGAGGAATCGCTAAGCAGAGGAGTGTGCTTTGCGAAGTGGGGTGCCTTGGCCTTAGCACGGGGCATAGGTGGGAGTGGGTGGTGCTTCGCGAAGTGGAACAGTGTTCGCGGAGCACCGCCTCGCGAAGAAGGAGTGGTTCGCGAAGCAGGGTCCTGCCAAGCAATGTGCTTCGCGATGCATAGTTATCCTGCCTTGGCATAGGGATTACTAGCATGGGTTGGGTGTTTCGCGAAGCACGAGTGCTCCGCGGCTGCCCGGGTTCCCTTGGGAATCCCCTTCCTTTGCGAACGCCCTTGGGCTTCGCGAAGGGCATCCCTCTCGGAAGAGGGGCTCAGGACAAAATAAATCAGAGTCGTCTCGCGAAGTAGAAATACCTCGCGGAGCTCATGATTCCTGGGGCAAAGCTTGCTTCGCGATTCGGGAGAGGAGAAGCCGAAAGGTCGGATTGTCCGTCTCCGGGACTCAGGGGGAGTCGAGTATTTATAGGGAAGGGGCGCCGCGATGCAGGGCTCGCGCGCCGCCTTCTGGGCTTCGCGGCGGCTCGCGAACGTCAAAAGGATTCGCGGAGGATTACCGCCTCCGGAGCTTCGCGGCGGCTCGCGAACGTCAAACCGGTTCGCGGAGGATTACCGCCTCCGGAGCTCCGCGGCGGCTCGCGAACGTCAAACCGGTTCGCGGAGGATTACCGCCTCCGGAGCTTCGTGGGGCCGCTAAGGTCGGGACGCTTCGCGGCGGGGCTCCGCGGACGGGCTCCGCGGCTGTGCTTCGCGGCTGTGCTTCGCGAGGCAGCGCGCCGGCTGTCTTTTTCGTTCCTTCCTTTCGGGCCATATTTTTGGCGCCAACAAATGCCCCCCCTCAGACTTGGAGCCGCGGAGGGCGAAGGGTCGAAGTCTGAGGGACAATCTCCAAAAACTGTCGGTGGTTCGCGATGCGTCATCGCGAAGGGGGACCGCGATGCTCATCGGGGCCGCGGATCCGGACGCGCCGCGATGCTTCGCGCGGGTGAGGCGCGCCGCGATGCTCCGGGGTCATCGCCTATAAATAGGGGGTCCGCCCTCTTTTGTCTTCACGCGTCTTGTCTTTTTGTGCGCTCTCGATTTGGCGAAGCTCCGCGTACTCCGCGACAGCACTCCGTGAATCGAGCTTCGCGGCGAACCGCGAGTCTCCGACTCCGCGTCCGCGCCAAGCGAACCTCTGTCTGCCTTGGCCAGACTTCGCGGCTTCGTCTCGCGACCGATCTTCGCGATCTGATTTCGCGGTCGAGCTTCGCGGCCGAGCTTCGCGATCCAGGGGGAAAAACTTTTCTAAGGGTCGACATTAAAGATGGCCCATCAAGAAGCTGTGCTGGGAGTGCTCGCAGATGCTGCTCGCCGGGATGAGATGGCCAACCGTCCAGGCTTGGGGGAAATGGTTCGCAGCCATTCAGACCACACTTCTCTGACAGATCTGCTGTCGGAAGGTCAGAAGGATTATCCACAGTGCAAAAAGCTGCCGTTGTACGGCTTCGGGCTGAGGGATGACGTCTTCATCCCTGAGGCGGGAAGGGATGAACCAGCTTGTTGGTTCAGGAGCACACCGTGCCAACACCAATGGTTCAGGGCGGCCGATGGTCACGCGCAGGAGGATTTCACACCCGTCACCGTCGATTGTCTCTACAATCATGTGAACGACATTGACGGGAGGCCACTGCAACCGGAGACATCCCCTCCTCTCTACCGCACCGTGCTGAAGGCGGCTCTGCAGGATCCGAAGAAGGGATGGTCCGATGAGTGGGACCTGCGCCAGGGCGGCAATTTTACCGACGACTGGGCCTGGTCCTACTGGGTAGGCGCCTCATGCGAGGAGTTTGAGGCTGAGCTGAGGAGAGTGGGATTGTACGAGGCGGCATGGGCCTCCCAGTTCCACATTTACCAGCCAAATCAGCTGATGCCGGAACTGCTGAGTAGATGGTCGTCCAGGACCAACACTTTTTATCTGCATCACGGGGAGGTGGGCATCAGCCTGTGGGATGTCCACCAGGTTTCTGGGGTCCCGATCTTGGGGGCCATGTACGACGAGTTCCTCCCCGTCATCAGTGCGTGGGGGGATGCTGAGCAAATGCCACGGCTGGCGTCAGCGCTGATGGCGCTTGTCCCTGGAGAGGACAAGGAGGCTGTGAGGGACGTCCACTTCAAGAGATGGTTCAAGTGTTTCCTGAACTTTCCAGAGAATCGAGAGTTCCCTCCAAGGCCTCGAACTTGTCCGAGGGCAGCCCAGCGGGGTAAGGGGCACTCGTATTGGCGGGTTTTGGAGGACAGCCAATGGAAGACTTGGGGTTTCAGCGTCAGCACCGAACAACAGCCAATAGTTAGGCCGGCGGCGTTCATCGCGGCTCTCATATGTGGGTGGATCCTACCAGTGAGAGATACAAGCATGGGGGTACGGCCCAGCTCGTTCATCA
The DNA here is from genome assembly GCA_963277665.1 of Viscum album. Classification (NCBI taxonomy): domain Eukaryota; kingdom Viridiplantae; phylum Streptophyta; class Magnoliopsida; order Santalales; family Viscaceae; genus Viscum; species Viscum album. Next base: position 276,998,766 of record OY728161.1, on the reverse strand, counting down.
TGGCGTCGATGCTGGCCATGGGGCAGCGGATCAACCTGGGGATCCCGATGCTCGCCAAGCTATACAGAATGCTGCGACGTATCAGCGAGGGCAAGAAGCCGCCAAGAATATGCGGGCCCTTCCACCTCCTGTATGGGTGGATCGCGGCGCACATCAGGGGGATTTACGAGTATCCAAACCCCATTTCGCCGCCGGGATCAGACTTTCGCCCTTCCATCCTGAATGCAGTTGGGAGCTTCCCATTCAAACTGGTCGTTCCGATGGTGCTGAATAGGGTGTGGAGGGCGGACGAGTTCAACTTTCATCCCTTTCCACTGCCGACGGGAAGGCTTACTGATGATGGACGGGGAACGGAAGAGCATCGGGCTTACCTCCTGGCCTTCCGAGGTGGAGTTTTGGTGGCTCGGATAGATCGTGAGCCGATCTGTGAACCGTACACCCCACACCGTTTTGCGAGGCAGTTCCGGTGCCTCTAGCGGCTGACCCCGCAGGTATACTGGGAGGTGCGTCACGAGGAGCACCCGTGTGTGATGAGGCAGCTGTGGCTCATGTTCACACGTGAGGATGGAAAGATGCAGATCACATTACCTCCACCCACCGCCGCCTTCGGCTTAGTGAAGGAGTACGCCATTAGCTGGGAGGCCGCTTATCCTGGGGAGATGTTGAAGCAGCCAACGATCCGGGTTGGTGACGGTGGGCCTCCTTTATCTCGAGGTCGGGGTCGGAGGGCAGCTAGGGCCGCCCGTGGCAGCGGGGCTGCCATGGCAGAGAAACCCGCACCGGCCGAGGGTATGGCAGCAGTGGCGGATCCGGTGGTTCCGGGAGAGCAAGGTCATCCGGAGGGGCGTCCACCGAGGGGATTCCGTCAGATATCCGCTCAGGCTCCGGGGAAGCGGCTGCGTCACATTGACATGGCAGAAGATGCTATCTTTCCGGAAGCTTGGGACGTCTGGGACGTCAACCGGCAATTCCTCAGCCCATCTGAGATGTGGGATCACCTGAATCGCCTCGGGATGAGACTTCCGGGCATAGGCCCAGTCCGGGCTGGATTCATGGTGTCTCCGGCGGAGGCGGAGCAATACTTGAACGAGCTGGAGGATTACATCCACTCCAGTGGTGTCCCTCGCCCAATGACAGACCAGGTGAGGGTACTGTTGAATCAGACGGTCCCTCCACAGCCATCAGCTGCCGATCTGAGGGAGTGCTTCCCCTTGCCGGAGGAATCAGGGGATTCTTCTCGGGAGGATGAGGCTGGAGGAGAGAGCCCGTTGGAGGAGGGCGAGGTCGGAGACCGAAGCTCAGAATCCGGCGACTTCGCGGAGGCTCTCGAGGTAACATTCCGAACTTCTCTTCTTACAATCTGTTTTTTGAATCCCTACGGACTTCTTACCAATGTTTGGGTCATTCAGGAGGAACTTGTTCGTAGGCCTCGTTCTCGCTCCTTGGCGGGTGACGATGCGGGACCTTCAGAACCCGCGCCTATGGCTGCGTCCAGTTCTGCATCTGGTGGGACCAGGGGGTCTGAGGTGGCTCCTCTGGACTCTCTAGCCCTTCCAACAGTATACGGGGGGCCTCGTCTTGGAGTCCCATCGGTACCGGTCCGGGAGCAGCGCTCGGAGGTCAATCTTCGTAAGTCTCCTCCACCGGTCTCTTCGTTGCCACACGTGGGCCATGTCGACTAACTTTTATGTCTCTTTCTGTCATACAGTTCTCCGACTGGCGTGGGCTGCTGCGGCGAGGCTGGTTGGGATGTCTGGCGGCGTCCCTCCTAGGGGCATGCCGGTGATGGTGACGATAGTCCCTTCACCTCCTCCAACTGCGGTGCACACCATCACTGGCGGGACCACCAGCAGGGTCATACCTGAAGTCATCGAGGTGGACTCCGAGGAAGAGGATCAACCGGTCAGTCCCAGTCCTGTCGTGCCTGTGCCGGTGTCAGGTGTCGTACCAGACTCAACACCAGATGCGGATCCCGCTGAGGAATTCCTGCAGGCATATCCTGTGTACGAGCCCGCTGACCGCGCGGATTGGGACGAAACAGCCTCTGACGAGGAAGACAGCAGCATAGTCCGCCGCCGGTCGTGGAAGCTGATCACGCGCTTTATCAGGGACACTCCCCAAGTGCAATGGCTGGCCGAAATGAATAGGCTCCGCTCACGGTTGCGCGAACTGTGTGTCGGGGGAGTGGATGCCCAACGCCCTCACGCGCTCATCCGAGACCTCATGGCTGAGAAGATCCGGGAGCATGATCATGGGCTGAGCGTGGGATGGCAGCGGAGGAAGGCGACCAGCATCAGGAAGCTCCAGGAGGCTGAAGGCGAGGTCCAACAGATGCAGACCCGGGCCAACGAGCTTTCAGCCACTCTCGATGCACAGTCTGAGCTGGTCTTACGATTGAAGGCCCAGCTGGCAAAGGTTGAGGAGCATATGGAGCAAACCTCTGGAAGGATGGCTGTCGTCCAGGCCGAGGTGGAAAGGGCCCGGGCCAGGGTTGACGGATTACGCCCCGCCGCTGCTGAAGAGGAGCGGGAGTTAAATCAGCGGCAACAGGCTCTGGACGCCGCAAGTCAACGGGTGGCGGAGCTGCAACGCTCTTTTGACGGAGTCAACCCGTCCATGGGGGAAGTCAACCCCCGAGTATTGTAGCGAACTCGAAAGAAGCTTTTATTAACACTTTTGTGCTCCAACTCTTTCTTTCTCCTTTGTTTTGAGTTCCGTAGTATGCACGATTTCCACTGTTGAATTGCCTTGTTGCATCCCTGCAATGTTTGCGGGACGTTTGACGACAATTCCCTCAAACCAGTCCAGATTCCCGAAAGATGGGGAAGGCTTGATCGGAGGAGGAACTTCCAGGATAGCCGAATTACCGTTTCTCCAACGTGCTCTTATGCACGATCGGGGCAACACCAGGGGCGCTGAAACCGGTTCAAACAGGTGAAAATGGGAAGTGTGAATCACGATGCCCAAATTCGGAACACTGTGGGGATGGCGTGACAATAAAGGACAACCGCTAACCGTGGCGGACAAACGGTATCCTTACTGCGTTAGCCTGAAATGGGGACAACAAATGAGGGTCGACCGTTGACCATGTTCGAAACACGGGACCGTGTCACAAATGTTGTCGATCAATCTTTCAGGGCGTTGGCCCAGGACAGTTGGTGGACCATAGGTCAGACATCCATACTGTTAGGGGGTCCTTCCAGACATGAAAGAGGACGAGAGTCCGAATAAGGGACACGCAAAGTGTGGAACATGGAGTGGTGGCTTGTTCAAACATAATCCAACACCTCGGTAGTTGCACCACCGCGGAGGGAGCACGCCAGATGGGTGCATCGACCTGATCACGGATTATTCCTTCTTGGGACAGGGCCTCTCTGGCGAGGGGATCTATCGCTTCCCAATGGGATCTTGGGGCATCCTGAACTTGTTCAGGGTAAAATTGTAGCTACATAGTTCTCCCCGAGGGGTCAGGCCAGAGGGCTGGAAATGGGGAGGAACAGGATTTTGTGATTCCTGGGGCTGAACCCTAGGCGAAATGCCTGGGCGTCTCTACGTATCCCACGTGATGATGGGAATCAAGCCGCACGTAGTTCTGGAAGCGCAGTTTAACGTCGTACTGGACGAGGAGTAGCCTAACCGTGTTGGTACACATCCGGCCAAAACTACTAAGCCCACGTGAGTCGTGCTCGGTGTGGGAAACAAGTAGTAGTGGTGGGAATTTCCCGACGCAGAGAGGGGCAGGTTGGGGAAAAGGGATGCTCGGTGACTACCGGCCCAATGACACTAACACGATCATTCAGCGCATCTAGATGCGCGAAGAGAAAGAGCCGAGTATGGTGGAGTTCCACTTGAACATGAGGGAGTGGAAATGTGTGAATCATGACGCTCGAGATTCGGATCACGATGGTGACGGCGTGGCGATGGAGGACTACTGCTGACCATATTCGCAACACAGCATCCTATCGCGTTAGCCTGAAATGGGGACAAACAAATGAGGGTCGACCGTTGACCATGTTCGAAACACGGGACCGTGTCACAAATGTTGTCGAATATCCGCAGGGACGTTGGCCCGAAACGATTGTAGGGCCCTTAGGTCCAGCATTCATGGAGAGCCCTTAAGCTTAGTATCCACGTCGTCCGAGGGTCCTTTTAGATGTGGAAGAGGATGAGGATCCAAATAGTGAGCTCACGAAGCTTGGTCATGGGATGAGGGGAATGTCCCTGTGAAAATACCATGCTTCGGGCTTTTTGTCAAAACACATCTGAATACGTCAACGAAACGTATTAGAGAGAGGGAGCAGATTCCTTTCCCTTGGGGAAATCTTAGTTTATGGTCATAGAATTCGGACCATGGATTGGAAAAAGGGATCAGGGGACGCATGACATCACAACCTGACGTGAATGAGCTCGAGTCGAGGGACCGAACACCAGGGTTAGGCTGGACCCGCGGGGAAGTACCCGGGCGCTCCTACGTATCTCATGAGGATGAGAATCAAGCCATACGTAGTTCTAGAAGGTGGCAGGGTAAGGTACCAGTGCCAGGGGAAAGGGGAAGTGCGGACGTGGCCCTTGCACTAAAAGAAGCGGAATTTGATGTATCTTGTTTGTTCTTTGAGGTGAATGGTTTTTTTTTTGTGAAGCGACAGGCCTAGGACTGTAGGTCGTGATGTCGCCACAAGAATCAAGCCGTGATGGGCGTTGACAAATGGCATGGCGCGTGGACAGTACCCAACGTGATGTCCTCTACAGCGAGGTCACCACAGTGCGGTGCCGTTTTTCGTCGTGCGGCCAGGACGATAATGTCACAGTTTAAGGTCGTATGATAGGACCAAGCATGAATTTTATCGTCATGCAGCGCAGACGTAGCAGAGACGATGCTAGGCAGGAAATGTGCGCAGTGTTTATAAAACACATTTGACAGAGACTTGATCCCACATCAAATTGTATGCCATCCAGCGGCAAAACAGGGAGAGAGACTGGCTTCCTGAATGGGTTGTACCCGGAGACAGGGCGTCTGGGTGGTCCTACGTGTCCCATGATAATGGGAATCGGGTTGAACGTAGTCCCGAATGGATCTTAGTTTATGGTCTTAGAGCTCGGACCATGGGAGTCCCAAAGGACGCCAGGTTGCAGCTTTGTCCCCCTAGCATGCAAAGGTGCACTGAGGGATAGCGCCAAAAGTGTCGAGATTCCACCTGGACATGATGGGGTGGAAAATGATGTGAATCATGCAACCAAAATTCAAGGACTGAAGGGGCTGGCGTGACGACAGAGGATTACTGCTGACCATGTTCGCAACACAGCATCCTGTCGCATTAGCCTGAAATGAGGACTAACAAAACGAGCATCGACCGCTGACCATATTCGCAACGCGGGATTTTATCGATTTGTTGTCCGAAACCCTGGAGGGAGTTGGCCCGTATCGGTAGGAGAGCCCTTGGGCATTGTATCCAGGCCGTTCTTGGGGGTCCCTCCGGGTGTGAAAGATGATGGAAGTCCGAATAGAGGGGAACACGAAGCTTGACAAGTGGAAGGAACTTGACCAAGTTGAATCTGACACTCTTGGTCCTAGACCAGAGTACTCTCAACACATGGGTGAACCACTACAGGGAGCCAAGGGACTCAACCTTGAGGGTGATCAAGAGATGGCAGATTCCCAGGGGAAGGGTGGCATGATGCCCACAACCTTGTATCATACCTACGCACCCCCTGCTGGAGAGGGATGGACCAAGTGGCCTAGGTGACCGGGAAATCAGGAGATCTCCCCGAGGTGGGGCTGGACCCGAATCTTAGACATTCAGGTGGTCCTACGTATCCCATTAGTATGGGAATCAAGCCACACGTAGTTCTGAAAGGGTGCCTTTTAATGTCATGCAGGACAGGGGATAGGAGGACTGAACCTCAGAATGGGGGGCGTGCGTGGTGCAGTTGTTGCGTACCCGACGTGAATGAGGACGTAGTCCTACACTGCGCCACGCAGTCCTGTGATCAGGGTCCTGAAGGAAGGATTAGAGGGGTAAATTTGCTGAACTCAAGCTGGGTTTGGAGACAAGGGGTCTTGAACGTAGTTCCAGATGAGAGTCTTAGTTTATGGTCTTAGAGCTCGGACCGTGGGTGGTGACAACTCCCGAGCAAGCACAGAGGTCAACCCAATCCCTAAGCCCACGTGAGATAAACTCGGTGTGGGAAACAAGGGGGGGATCCTTATCGCAATACTTGGGGCATCCATTAAAGGGGAGTCAGCAGAGAGTTCCGAAGGACACCTTTGATGTAGCTTGTTCCTCAAACGCGCAGACGTGCACGGGGGAAAGGTACCAAGAGTCCCGAAATTCTACTTGGACACGATGAAGTGATGAAGGGTGTGAATTGTGTACCCGGCATTTGGGCTTAATGGGTTGGCGTGACGACAGAGGAAAACTGTTATCCATGAAGGAAACACAGCGTCTGTATCGCGTTAGCCTGAGGTGGGAGCAAAAAACGAGCATCGACCGCTGACCATATTCGCAACGTGGGATTTTATCGATTTGTCGTCCGAAACCCTGGGGGCGTTGGCCCGTATCGGTAGGAGAGCCCTTGGGCTTTGTATCCAGGCCGTTCTTGGGGGTCCCTCCGGGTGTGAAAGATGGTGAAAGCCCTGATGCGGGGATACGCAAAGCCTGGAAAGCGGGTGCGGACGTGTCCGAGTAAAGCTTGGCATTCCAGGTAATGAACCAGAGTACTCTTAAGCACATTGGAGAACCGCCGAAAAAGAGGGATCGACGAAACAAATCAGCAGGGGGTGGGAGCATGGCGTGGTCATCACGAGACCGTCGTGAATGAGTACATAATCCCACACCGCACCATATGATCCCCTCATGGAGGAAGGATAGGCCAGGGGGCCAAGATGGGATGAGGATTCCCGAGGAATGGGGCTGGACCTGGATCTTGGACATCCAGGTGGTCCTACGTATCCCATCAGGATGGGAATCAAGCCACACGTAGTTCTTGAAATGTAGTTTAACGTCATACCGGACGAGGAGGGGAATAACATATCCCTAAGCAAGGTGTACAGTATGGCGAAAAACCGACGTGAGTACATAGCCCTACGCCATGCCATACAATCCTATAAGATAGGTCCTGGGCCGCGGCCTGGAAAGGCCGAGGGGCCTGGGGCTGAGCCTCAGAAGGGGAGTTGTGCGACATGGTACATGATCCCGACGTGAATGAGGACGTAGTCCTACACCACACCGTACGCTCCGGGTGAGGAATCCTGGGCTGTGGGCCCGATCACTGGCACCACCTGGGGAAGTTTGTCACCTCAGGATGGGGCAGAATGAATCACTGTTGACCATATTCGAAACACAGCGTTCCTATGGTGACCCGCATGGGGGAAACAAATGAGCGTCGACCGCTGACCAAATTCGCAACGCGGGACTTGTTTCGATTTGTTGCTTGAGAAACCCTCGGGGGCGTTGCCCCGTATCGGTAGGAGAGCCCTTGGGCTTTGTATCCAGGCCATTCTTGGGGGCCCCTCCGGGTGTGAATCCATCCACGAAAGGGGCAAACACCCCCAGGGGGGAATGTGCAGCCGGGTCGAGGCTTGCTCGACGTGGGTCGGGGCAAAAATGTGCACCCTGCCGTGTCTTGACCAGAGGGGAAGATTTTGGCTTTTGGGCTGGGCCAACGGACGAAATGTCCGGGCGTTCCTACGTATCTCATAAGGATGAGAATCAAGCCATACGTAGTTCTTGAAGGCCATGCAGTTTAGCGTCATGCGGTGAGGACGTGGGAGGGTAGAAGAACGGGAGTGGGCGCATGGGGCGACCTTTACAATCTTTGTGTGAGTGGGGTTGCATGAGCGGGGCCAAGAAAGCCGACGCCCTGCTACACAAAGATCCTCCAAGGAGACCATTCCCAGGGGGAATAGTGGAAGAGAGAAGCTTGGGGCTGGGCTCAAGACAAGGCGTCCGAGCGTTCCTACGTATCCCATGAAGATGGGAATCAAGCCGTACGTAGTTCTTGACATGCAGTTTAACGTCATGCGGGACGAGGGGCATCTCGTTCGGGGATGTGTGCGGCATGGTACATGATCCCAACGTGAGAACGTAGTCCTACACTGTACCGTACAATCCCGTAAGAGGGTGAGTCAGAGAGAAACGAGGGGGGCCTGGGGCCAGACCTCGGTGGAGACGGGGCCAGGGGACCAAAGAGGCCGAGGGGCCTGAGGCTGAGCCTCGGTCAGGAAGAACTGACTGACTTGCAGTTTAACGTCTTGCAGTGAGGACGGAGATACAGTTTAAGGTCATGCGGGACCAAGTCGCAGTTTAGGGTCGTGCAGGACCAATGCAGTTTAATGTCATGCAGGACCCTCTCGCAGTTTAGGGTCATGCAGGACCAGTGCAGTTTAATGTCATGCAGGACCCTCTCGTAGTTTAGGGTCATGCAGGACCAATGCAGTTTAATGTCGTGCAGGACCCTCTCGCAGTTTAGGGTCATGCCGGACCAATGCAGTTTAATGTCGTGCAGGACCCTCTCGCAGTTTAGGGTCATGCAGGACCAATGCAGTTTAATGTCGTGCAGGACCCTCTCGCAGTTTAGGGTCATGCAGGACCAATGCAGTTTAATGTCGTGCAGGACCCTCTCGCAGTTTAGGGTCATGCAGGACCAATTACGCCCTAGGCAAAGTATCGCTTGAGGAATCTGGCATTGGTGGGAGGGGTTACACGCTCTCCATCTGTGGTCACCAAGGAATATGCTCCGTTGGGGTAAACCTTATGGGTGATATAAGGCCCTTCCCATTTGGGTTCTAACTTGGGCGGTTTCCTTCCGGGAATCATCGGCGCTCGCAGGGCCAGCACCAGGTCACCCTGTAGAAAAGAGCGGAGACGGACCTTCTTGTCAAAAGCTCTTGCCATCTTGTCCTGATGCCTTTCCAGATTGTGCAGGGCACGAAGCCGGTTCTCGTCCAGTGCCTCTAACTCAGCTAGACGGATCTCGGCTACCTCATCTGATGTCTGGTGATCATAAACTGCCGTGCGTAGCGACGGCAGCTGGATCTCAATGGGTAGGACGGCTTCAGCTCCATACACCAGGGAATATGGGGTCACCTGGGTAGAGTTGCGAGTCGTCGTTCAGTAAGCCCAAAGGGCGTTGGGGAGCTTGTCCGGCCAACTCTTCTTGTTCTGACCAACCATCTTCTGCAGAATGTTAGAGAGGGTCTTGTTGAATGCCTGGATCTGTCCATTCGCCTGTGCGTGGTAGCAGGAGGTATGGTTTGACCGGATGTCGTACTTAGCGTACAATTTCTTCAATTCAGCTGCTCGGAAGTTGGTACCGTTGTCAGTGAGGACGACGTGAGGGACCCCAAACCGGTGGATGATGTTGGAGCTCACAAAGTCAACGACGGAACGGGCCTTGACCTCTTTGAGCGGAACTGCTTCTGCCCACTTGGAGAAGAAATCTGTAGCAGTCAGGATGAACCTACACTGGCGGGCTGTTGCCGGCGGATACGGTCCCACTACATCGAGTCCCCATACCGCAAATGGCCAAGAGTACTTGGTGGGGTGGAGGGGTTCTGGCGGCCGATGCAAGAAGTTGGCGTGCACTTGGCACGCGTGGCATCTCTTGGCGTATCCAATACAATCGTGGATCATGGAGGGCCAGAAGTACCCTAGCCTCCGGATTTGATGGGACGGCTTCGGCCCAGCTTGATGGGCGCCACAGGAACCGGCGTGAACCTCTTGCATAACTTGAGGTATCTCTACTCCTTGGATGCAACGGAGGAGGACACCATCAAAACTTCGTTTATAGAGGGTCTGCTCAAGACTGGGGCCGCTCTGGAGGGTAAATTGAAGTGCGCGGCGTCGGATTCGCTCGCGCTCGGCCCCGTTGTCCGGGAGCTGGCCATTTTGGAGATAATCGACAAAAGGTGCTCTCCAATCGGGGGTCGTTTCAACCACTGCGTCTGACGAACCCGGGACTCCCGATACGGAGGGTCCGGCGGTGAGATGACTTACCCGTAGGCTATCACGGTCCTCTTGGGTGACGGGAGCAATGACTCTACGGTGGGCCACGTGTATGACCAAATCATCTTGCTCGGGTTCTGCGAGCGATGCGGCTAAGCCAGCTAGGGCGTCCGCTCGACCGTTCTGCGACCGCGGGACATGGGTAACCTCTGGCCGAGAAGAGAACTGGGCCATTAGGAGGATGGTGTATTCCAGCAACGGTGCAAGCTCTGGCTTCCTGACGACGTAGTCGCCATTAACCTGTTTGATTACCAGCTCAGAATCTCCCTTCACATGTAGATGGGGTACATGGATCTCAAGGGGCAACTCGAGGCCGATGATGAGAGCTTGGTACTCTGCCTCGTTGTTCGTACAACCTTCTGACAACAGGAAGGAGTACGGCAGGACGGCTTGCGTCGGGGTAATGAAAACAATACCCATACCCACTCTGTTGAGCTTGGGGTTGTTGAGCATTCTACCAGTGGGGCTCCGGGAGGCGCCGTCGAAATGCATTTGCCAACACGGGACAGCGTGATCGACCGAGAGGATCGTCTCGTCGGGAAAATCCAGGTCCAGGGATTGATCCGCGGAGGTTGGATGGGCAGCTAAAAAGTCTGCCAATGCCTGTCCCTTGACGGCCTTCTGAGGCACAAACCTGATGTCAAACTGCTGGAGAATCACCGCCCACCGTGCTAGCCGGCCGGTCAGCATGGGGCGGTTCAGGATGTACTTCAGCGGATCCACCCGAGAGATCAATTTCACCTCGTGGTGTTGCAGGTAGTGTCGCAACTTCTGCACGGCGAAGACGAGCGCAAGGCAGCTCTTTTCGATAAGGGAATATCTGACCTCCGTATCGAGAAGCATGCGACTGAGATAGTAGAGACTGTTCTCAGTGCCCTCGTTATTCTTCTGGGCGAGCAGCGCGCCGAGGGATCTCTCCAGGGCGGTCACGTAAAGGACCAGCGGCTTTCCAGAGACGGGTGGCATCAAGACCGGAGGTTGGAGCAGGTACTGCTTGATTTCCTCGAAGGCGATCCGACACTCCTCATCCCATTCGTAGGCAGCGCCTTTCTTCATGAGCCGAGAAAAGGGCTTACACTTTCCGGCCAGGTTCGCAATGAATCGGCGTATATAGGCTAAGTGGCCTTGCAGGCCTCGAAGCTCCCGAATGTTGCTCGGGGGAGGCATTTGGCTGATGGCCTTGATCTTCTCCGGGTCGATCTCGATACCTCGGTATCTGACAACAAAGCCCAGAAACTTCCCGGAGGTGACCCCGAAGGCACACTTCAGTGGGTTCATCTTCAGGTGACGGGAACGGAGGAAACCGAACACTTTCTCAAGGTCTTTGAGATGGTACTGGCGCTGATATGATTTGACTACAAGGTCATCCATGTAGCACTCCACCAATGTCCCGAGGATCGGTTTGAATATGCGATGCATGGACCTCTGATAAGTGGCACCTGCATTTTTCAAACCGAATGGCATTACCCAATAGCAAAAGGTGCCCTGGGGAGCCCTGAAGGCAGTGGACTCCTCATCTTCGGGGGCCATCCGGATCTGGTTATACCCGGAATACCCATCCATGAAAGAGAGGGCTTGGAACCCGGCCGTGGCGTCAATCAACAGCTCTGTCACCGGGAGTGGGAAGTCATCCTTTGGGCAGTGGCGATTGAGATCGCGGAAGTCGATGCAGACTCTAATCTGCCCATTCTTCTTCCTGACTGGCCCAATGTTGGCGAGCCATTTGGGGTACTGGACCTCTTTGACGAATTTGGCCGTGATTAGCTTATCAACTTCGGCCTCAACCATAGCGCCATGGGAAGGGTGCATTTTCCTGGGCGGCTGCTTAAACCCACGATGTTTTACTGGGAGGCCCAGACGGTGGACGGCCACTTGGGGATCCAGCCCTGGCATCTCATCGTAACTCCAGGCAAACACATCGCGGTGCTGTTTGAGGAAGTCTACATACTGCTGCCGCTCCTCGAGGGACATGGCCGCACTGATTAATGTGGGTCTTGGATCTGCCTCGCTACCAAGGTTCACCTGTACCATCTCATCGACCGTGGTAGAGACGCCTTCTTCAAAGGCTGGGGGAGCATCCTCCAAGTCTTCCTCCCCAGTCGTGGGGGGATTTCCCGTGACGGAAGGTACTTCTGGGCTCTCAAAACCCGAGGGGCAGCTGGTGCCGGCTTGGGCAGCAGCGGTCATCACATCAGGAGACTCACTCGTCGTGGAGACCATAGCAATGAATGCATTTGACCCTATCCCATCCGGCCTTCGGCCTAAGGGGCCACGCTTGATGATATCAAAGTAGTGGTGACGTGTCGGCCAGAGTCGGTTGATTCCAGCCCGACGAAATAGACACGTAAGGCGCACCGTCGTTGTCATGAGCTTGACATCCCGGTACCGTACAGGGGTAGGAGATTCCGGGATGACCCGAGCCTGGTTGATGTAGGAGTACGAGGTGATTTTCCGCCGTCGCTTGGACGCGGGAACATGCCTTCCTTGCGTACCCGAAACAACGAAACATTGTCCCATGTCGGGGGTCGTGGCCTCCGACCGGTGGATCGGGAGGATGTAGGCGTCGTCCATGCTCGCCCAGGGATCACTTGTGATTGGGGCGGGCTCATCCTCGCTGACCAGGATCTGCTTGTCCTTACTTTTGTAATAACCCGCATCCAGATAGCGGGCCTCACAAGAAGCGAAAGGGGACGCGTCTCCTTGGAGCACGCCTACTCTACCGTTGAGCGAGTACTTAAGGCACTGGTGATAAGACGAGGGAACCGCTACATGCAGATGGAGCCATGGCCTTCCCATCAATGCGTTGTAGGCGGTGTCCTGAGAAACAACCATGAACTCGGTACTGGCAATTAAGCCACTGAACTGGGTCTTCAGACGGATCTTGCCGACCGGGGTTTGCTCTGTCCTGTCGTACCCCTGAATCCTGAGGTCAGAGGGAGTCAAATCACCTTCGGACAAACCCAGCTTTCGCAGCGTCCGGGTCGGAATTAGATTGATTCCGGAACCCGTGTCAACGAGGTAGCGACGGACTTCCACACCGTTAAAGTGGCCAGTGATATACAGTGGGAGAATGTGCCCCTGTATAGGAGGGTCTTCATCTTCACCAGAGAATGAGATAACCGCCTGACATTCGGCGTTTTCAATCGTCTCGGTATGGAAGGCCTCCGCGGCTGCCACTTCCGTCTCGAACTGGAGGGGGCTCCTTAGGGCCTCGGCAAGTGCCTCGCGCATCTCGGATGACAAGCGCAGGGCCTCAAGGATGGAAAGCCTCGCCGGAATGCCGGCTAGGTGCTTTAGGACATCATACTTGCGTGCCAAACGCGAACCTCTGCTTACAGGGGGTTTTTCGGCATTTGGAGGCATAGCGGGTCCTGCTGGTTGAACTGGCGGTCGGCTAGCACTGGGTACATCCTGCTGCCTGCTAGTAGAAGCCTGGAGAGTAGTCGCTGGGCTAAGATCGAACAGCGGGGGCTGGCCCGTCGCCGGGCGAGACTGGCTGTGATACGAACGAGGCGGCTCTCCCTGATCCAGCAACACGAACGGCGGTGGAGGTAGAGCCAAGGGCGCTGGATGGGTCTGCGCGTGCTGAGATCTGCGCTGAGCCTACTGCCTGGTCTCGGTAGCGTGCACGGCTTGGTCACAAGTGCCTGCTGACATACCTCGGTGACCGGCGCGATTGCGATTCCGCTGACGTTGACGTCGGCTGGGAACGTTGGGGCGGTCTGCCTGGGGTTCCCCCTCATCGGGGGTCATATAGGGCTTTACCAGCTCCACGGTGTTAACCGAAGCGTACCCTTGACTGTCACTCGAAGAGTCATCCACCGCTGGGTGGATTCTGGGGGGAATGCCCATTTCGGGAGGCATAAAGTCGCCGAGAGTGCGGGATGACGACGACACTGGCGGTGCACGTTGCTTCTTCTTGCGTCGTCGCTGCTTGCCTTTTTGGGCAGAGGTCGACTGTGAAGGCGATGTTGAGGCGCCAACTACTTCTTCTGAAGGTTCCGACTGCTTCAAGCGTGCCCGGATGATACCCTGGGCACGGATGACAGTTTTTTGAGCCATCCAGTTGTCGTATTTCTGGGACCCGTGGCTAGGGACCTGTTGCCACTCACCCTCGCTGTCACTGCCGATTTCCGATCTCGCGAAGATGCCTGCCACCTGCGCTGGCGCTGGGCCCAACTTGACTATGTTGTTGTTGACCTGGTCCTGAAGCCAGTCTTTAAACACATAGCATCGCTTGAGGGTGTGCCCCAGGATCCGATGATAAGGGCAGTAGTTGGGGTGATCAGTGAGATGCGCCTCTGCCGGCCTCCTGCACTCAGGCAGACGCACGATCCCTTGCTCTAGAGCACTTAGGAAGTAACCAGGGACCTGATTTTCGTTAAATGAATAGGTATGGTACTTTCTTTCCGGGTAAGGAGCCCTGGGGGCCTGATCCTGTCGAGGGACCGGAGGGGCCTGCCGAGGGGGCGGCGCCTGGTTGTCTCGCCTAGGTGGCGGTGGCGCGTTGTGCGGGGGAACCTGTCGGTTCTGAGGCGGTCGCTGCTGGGCAGGAGCCTGTGCTTGAGGTGGAGGACCTCTGCGGGGTTGCGGGGGTGGTGCCGCCGGTAACAATTCCAGCTGCCTCGAGGCTTCTATTTGAGCCACTGCGGCGGGTTCAGCCCTGGCGGCCCTCCTGGCTGGGATCATAGGGGGAAGCAAACGTGCCTGACTAGCCTGTTGCAGGGCCTCCTCGAGGCGCTGGGCCTTATCTGAGAAGTCTCTGAACCCCCCAGGGTAGTTCTGGGTAATCAAGGAGGGTACCAGCTCTGTCTTTACGTTCCCCACACACATCGTCAGTAATTGCTCCTGAGTCAGCGGCATATCGAGAGAATACGTAAGTCCTTTCCACCGGGCGATGAAGTCTGCAACCCGCTCATCGGGCCTCTGTTTGCACTTAAAGAGGTCCGCGATGCTGGTCTTCCGCGTGGTGGAGCTGAACTGGTACAAGAACTGCCGGCGAAGATCCTCCCAGCCGGTCACTGATCCGATGGGGAGCTGGCTGTACTAGACGAATGCCGGACCTTCCAACGTCTGTACAAAACATCGGAGCTTAGCGGCTTCTTGCTGAGCCGGGGTCCCCAGCATGGGGCCACACCTGGAAGAGAAATGAGCCAAGTGCTGGGGTGGGTCCCCTGTCCCGTTAAAAGGCGAGAAAGTGGGGTTCCCAAAACCCGGAGGCGCGGGCATATCATCCACCCACGCGGGATAAGGCTTGCCATCCGGTGGGACCGCCACCTGCCGTGTCTCCAACGCCTCGAGGCGGGCTGTGAGTGCCGCAATAAGGTCCTCCGGGTGGGGGTCCCTTTCTTGACGGGGGTCCCTAACCACAAGCGCATTGCCAGGTTCTTCAACACGGTAGACGGCTTCTGCTGCTCACGGGTTGACTGGTTGGACGACCTGTTGGGCGACCGGGGGAACCCGGGTTGGGTTCTTCAGATTGCCCCGTCGCTCAGGGGGGTTTGGCGAGACGTATCGCGCCCTCTTGCCGTACGTTCCGGCTTCCGCCCTGTCCGTGGCAGTAGCATGATCAGGGTTGCCCGGAGGCATCTCACCGGGGGGAAATTGTTCCTGCCCCTGCTGTCCCGGCCTGGGATTACCGTAGTCGGGTCGTCGCTCTGCGGCGCGTTCAGCCAAGAGTTCGTCGACCAGCCTCTTCTGCTCAGCAAGCTGCTGGCGCAACGTGGCCTTCTCAGGGTCTTCGTCCGTTTTCTGCACGGAGGCGGACGGATCGGAGTGCTTGACTATCCCGACATGCTCCTTACCCTTTCCAGTGCTTCGACCGAGTGCCAGTGACTCGGTGGGTACGGGTAGGCCTAGCAGGTTCCTTTGCTGACGGGTGACTCTCCCTGATGGGTCGAGCAGTGGCGGTACGCCCTCGGATGGTAAGTCCCCATCAAGGAACTCAAGCTCATCTTCCTTATCCACAACGTCGGCCATGTGGACTGTGACCCCTCTTGAGGGCATATCCTCAATGTCGCATAGCGAATCGGGCTGTCGTCGGATAGGGTCGAAGAGGAGAGCGGCATAGCGTCCCCAACCACGGACTTGCACATGGGGGGTGGCTTCCCTGATGATCTTGCGGAGTTCCTTGAAACTCTGGACGCATTTTCGTTGGAGGGCACTCTGGTGACCGGGCGACTTGGGGTGCTGGGCCGCAAGGAGCGCCGCTGCATCAATTAGGCGGCATTGTTTGCCAATCTCCTCAAAGTGCTCTCGACTCTTGGGGTACACTACCCATTCCCAACGGAGGCAGAAGTGCGTCGCCCACAGGGTCCGACAAAAGCATCCCACTTCTTCAGGGGTAAGCGACTCGGGTACGCGAAAATTTAGCACCGCCGTGGGCCAGAACTTCTCTGGGAAGTAGTCCGCTGCAAGAATACTCCAGAAGCTCCTGGGTTCGTCCTCGGGGTTCGGCCCTACATTTCCCCACTCATCAACCGGGGGTGGCTGAGGGACCGGTAGCGGTACCGAGACGGACCTCTGGGATAGCAAACTCGGCGGTGGAGAATACGGCGAGCAAGCAGACTGGCCACCGTACTCTGGGCCCTCCTCTGAAGAGCGAGGTGACCTGACCACAATGTCACGATAGTACGGGCTAACAGCCACTGCTTCGGGTACGGGAATTGCTGTTACCGGTGTCCGGTCATGTCGTGGCTCTACCACCGTTGACCCCCAAAACAGCTCCTCGTGATCCCGAGTAGAGGTAGAGGGCGCTTCGGGTGACGGTGGCGGTGACTGCGCGGTCGAAACCTGCGGAATTCCCAGGATTTCTTCCTCCTGGATGTACCTGAGGAGAGAGACGGGAATCCGGTGGACCTCAAATTCCGGGAGAACGAGGCTAACGCGTCTGGTTCCTGCCCCAGTCCTTGATACGGAGGAGCTGGGAGAAGGTTCCATCGCTGAATCGCATTCCGCTTCCGAATCGGAGAAGCGGGCAGGTTTGATCCCCCCCTGGGCCTTCCCAGGATTCTTCTTGTGGTGGCGACGACCCGCTCTTCTGCCCCTGGGTGGCTCTTCGGGACAGGGTTGACCCCTATCAGGCAGCCCTGGGGCGGCACTAGCGCCGTGGCGGAGAGGGCCCCCACTTGAGACAGCCGGGGTGCCGGGGGAACCAGGGCAAATATCAAAGGGTACATGGGGAGGACCTCCATGAACAGTACCCACGTGGGCGGGGCCTCTATTGGAACCGGCAGGAGCATGGGGAAGGCCTCCATGGTCGGCGCGAGTGGAGCGAGGCTGACCTTCACTCCTTGAGTTGCTGGGGCGAGAAGGATCTTCGCCAGTCGCAGAGAGGACGTAGGGGGGGGGCCCACGTTGAAGGACTGGATGAACGGTGCCTTAAAAAGGATGGACTTCATACCCTGTACAGCGGGCGCGGGAAATGTTTCCGCGCTGAGCATCACTGCCCCGGGGCAGGTCTTCCTGCAGGATGGGGGCAGCACGAGGCATGCCTCCACGACGAACCTCGGAGTGGGGAAGGCCCACGCTCTGTGGAGTAGTGGTACGGGGAGGACCTCCGTACGGGGTGGCATCACCGCGGGTTAGTTCGCGACGATCATCACTGGGGCCGGCAACCCGGAGTGTCAACCCGGCCTGCCCATGGGGCGGCTGGGGTCTCAATCTTGGTTGGGCGAAGGGGTGCCCCTGCTCAATGTAGGCGGGGGCTTCATAATGTACATCGGCGGTGGCTCGGGCCACTATAGCTGTCGATGTGGACGCGGCTAGGCGAGCGTCCTCAGCCCGGGCCCGGCGCTGACGTCGGGTCAGGCGGGCCGGTGCAGGTGGTGCAGGGACATAGTCTGCCTGTTCTTCCTGCGGGGCCGGACGGTGGCGCTGACGCGACCGGACGGGAGCTCTCGCCTGGGGGTCCTGGGTCGGGGCCCTGAGCGGGCTGAGCCGGACAACACCTGCCTCTTCAGCGTAAGGAGAAGAGTCGTCAAGGCGTTCCGGGGATAGGATCCCGAAACGATTGAATGTCTGGGTGGGGAGCGGAGGCTCCCTGCGCGGCCTATTGGGGCGGCGTTGACGGCGGGGCCTGGAAGCCTCCAGGTCCAAACGGGCCATATCCCTGGTCGGGATGACCCCTTGTTCCTCATACCTACGCACGAGGCTGTTGATCACCCTTCGTTGGATGACCTCTGATGGGGAAAGGGGACGTGGACGTCCCGCATCCTGTGACGTGGCAGCCGTCGTGGCGGTAGTGGCGCCATGTGGAGTGGTCGTAGTGGTGTTGCCCCTGCCCCTGCGCGGGCGAGGAGCGGATGGTGACCGCATCTCTGAAATAGCAACCTGGTTCCTGGCAAACGAAGGGATCAACTCATCAGTACTGAGAGGAAAAGGATTGACAGCCAGTGCCCCAGCGTTCTTCCATCCTCCATGTTTGTGAGAAGGATCCACGCCAACACGCTGCAGAGCGGAGTGCCCCACGTTCTACTACCCCGACCGCTGGTGAGTTTCACGACAGGCCCGCCATTCGCTTGGCGGGACCAGGCAACAGATATCTGAATCCGGTGACACGTCAATCTACTGGTGTCTCGAACGCTACTAATCTCCATGCTGAGGAGAAGAATTTCACGTCGGGTTCACCATTTCTGTTTCCGACGCTTTCGCCGGGGCGCGCGCGCATCCGTCCGCGGGGGAGGGGGACGCGCGACTTTGTTGCCCCGCATTCCCGCTTTCCAAAGGCGGGCGGCATTCGTTCCTTGTTCAGGTACGTCTGCTCCTTGATCGAAACGGGATGATGGGATGTCGGTTCTTCCTCCTGTGGATTCCTCCTCAGAACTCGTCACCTAGTCCGGGTCTCCCTTATAGATTTAATACGTAGTTCGTGAAACTCTTCCCAGTGTCATGTTTCAATGGACGCCGGTTAATTACACTGCTTCTGTCGGGACATTCCAAAGGGTCCAGTCAGGGCAGCAACCTTCGGTCAGGGGAGTAATCACGTTTGAGGCATCAGTAGCGTGTCTGGATGCTGGGGTACCTGGCATGTCTGTCTGTTATCCTCAATCACAAGGCTTCTCGAGGGCGTGGAAGCCCGAGGCATCCCACATCGAGCGCAGGGAATTACATGTCATAGACACGTATCTGAGATTTTCCTCAGCTTCCCATGTTCAACACAGGGTATGTTGCAAGATTAACGTCTAGCAGAGACGGTTGAGAATGAAATGGGACCATCGCAGGGGGGGGGGGGGCGACAGCGAAGTTGGGCTTGAGCCTTGAAGAGACTTCCTACGTATCCCCGTGGCAGGGAATCAAAGTGCGCGTAGTTCAGGATGGTGCCGGTAAACCGACGTGAAGCTGGACCTTGGTCCGAAGAGAGTTGGGCTTGAACCTCTAGGAGGATTCCTACGTACCATGCCTTGACATGGATCAAAGTCCCCGTAGTTCAAATGATACATTTTAACATCATGCAGGACGATAATGAACCCTGACGCGAATAAACGACGGGTGGGCTTGAACCTCGTGGAGGCTTCTTACGTACCATGCCTTGACATGGATCAAAGACCTCGTAGTTCAAGTGGTCACAACGGCTTACCGCTGGACTGGAATGAGACCCGACGTGAAAGAGCGACGGGTGGGTGTGTCGGTGAACCGACGTGAAAGTAGACCTTGGTCCACTATTGGTGGGCTTGAACCTCATAAAGGCGTCCTACGTACCATTCCTTGGCATGGATCAAAGACCTCGTAGTTCAGGTGGGGGTTGGGTCGCAATGGCTTACCACTGGATCGGGCTGTAGTTTAACGTCATACTGGACGTAGGTAGAACACGACGTGAATTGGGTGATGGATGGGCTTGAACCTCGTGGAGGCTTCCTAAGTACCATGCCTTGACATGGATCAAAGACCTCGTAGTTCAGAAGGTTTCGCCGGTGAACCGACGTGGAAGTAGACCTTGGTCCACTATGGGTGGGCTTGAACCTCGTGGAGGTTTCCTACGTACCATGCCTTAACATGGATCAAAGACCTCGTAGTTCAGAAGAAAGTAGACCTTGGTCCACTGATGGTGGGCTTGAACCTCGTGGAGGCTTCATACGTACCATGCCTTAACATGGATCAAAGACCTCGTAGTTCAGAAGAAAGTAGACCTTGGTCCACTGATGGTGGGCTTGAACCTCATGGAGGCTTCCTACGTACCATGCCTTGACATGGATCAAAGACCTCGTAGTTCAGAATGGGTTTCACCGGTGAACCGACGTGAAAGCAGACCTTGGTCCACTGTTGGTGGGCTTGAACCTCATGGAGGCTTCCTACGTACCATGCCTTGACATGGATCAAAGACCTCGTAGTTCAGGTGGGTCACAACGGCTTACCGCTGGACCAGGGTGCAGTTTAACGTCGTGCTGGGCGGGGGTGAGACCCGACGTGAAAGACGGGTGGGCTTGAACCTCTTAGAGGCTTCCTACGTACCATGCCTTGACATGGATCAAAGACCTCGTAGTTCAGGTGGGTCACAACGGCTTACCGCTGGACCGGGGTGCAGTTTAACGTCGTGCTAGACGGGGGTGAGACCCGACGTGAAAGACGGGTGGGATTGAACCTCGTAGAGGCTTCCTACGTACCATGCCTTGACATGGATCAAAGACCTCGTAGTTCAGAAGGGGTTTGTCAGGGTCGGTGCTCACTCTAAGCCCACGTGAGTCATGCTCGGTGTGAGAAACAAGAGGTTGCAAGGACCTGACGATCACGTCGCGAAGGGTGCGTCCGTGAGAAGCGAAGAGGGGCTTACGCGTTGAGCGGCCCATGGTGTTGGGACTTACTCCAGGATGGAGGCCCATGGTGCGACAAAGCGCGGGAAAGATGGACCTTGGTCTGACAATGGGAGGTGCCTCGTTCCCTATCACGTTCCCCACTGACCTTGGTAGTGGGGAAGTACCGAGATGCATGGGTGCAATCATCCGTACCAAAGGTTAGGGATTTACGCTCTGAGGCGACCCTTCCCCTGCGAACATACACCACTCCGACAAGGAGGATCTCATTCCATGTGCGGAAGAGTTCCATTCCCGTGGAGACGAGCGGTGTAATGAATGCTCGAGCTAGGGGGGACCCTTCGTGAGGGAGACGAGGTTGGGTCACAGTTTAACGTCATGTGTTGAGGACGCGGTGCTTGGCAGTTTAACGTCCTGCAGCTCGGACGAGGTGGGTTCACTCCACACCCCTAGGGCTTACATAACTGGTACCCTCTGGTCCTTGGGGAAGGGAAGGTACCAGTAAGGCCATGGTAGAGGGGGGGTCGAGGGAGGAGCCATCGAGGGGTCCACGTTAGCGTGGCTATGCGAAGAAGCAATAGCCGTTAGCGTGCCTATGCGAAGGAGCATTGGGCGAAGCAACGCTACGGGAGGTGTTGTCCATGGGACTTTGAAATCACATCGTGCAAACCTGGAGGGTCGCACGGAAGGAGGAATCGCTAAGCAGAGGAGTGTGCTTTGCGAAGTGGGGTGCCTTGGCCTTAGCAAGGGGCATAGGTGGGAGTGGGTGGTGCTTCGCGAAGTGGAACAGTGTTCGCGGAGCACCGCCTCGCGAAGAAGGAGTGGTTCGCGAAGCAGGGTCCTGCCAAGCAATGTGCTTCGCGATGCATAGTTATCCTGCCTTGGCATAGGGATTACTAGCATGGGTTGGGTGTTTCGCGAAGCACGAGTGCTCCGCGGCTGCCCGGGTTCCCTTGGGAATCCCCTTCCTTTGCGAACGCCCTTGGGCTTCGCGAAGGGCATCCCTCTCGGAAGAGGGGCTCAGGACGAAATAAATCAGAGTCGTCTCGCGAAGTAGAAATACCTCGCGGAGCTCATGATTCCCGGGGCAAAGCTTGCTTCGCGATTCGGGAGAGGAGAAGCCGAAAGGTCGGATTGTCTGTCTCCGGGACTCAGGGGGAGTAGAGTATTTATAGGGAAGGGGCGCCGCGATGCAGGGCTCGCCCGCCGCCTTCTGGGCTTCGCGGCGGCTCGCGAACGTCAAAAGGATTCGCGGAGGATTACCGCCTCCGGAGCTTCGCGGCGGCTCGCGAACGTCAAACCGGTTCGCGGAGGATTACCGCCTCCGGAGCTTCACGGCGGCTCGCGAACGTCAAACCGTTTCGCGGAGGATTACCGCCTCCGGAGCTTCGCGGGGCCGCTAGGGTCGGGACGCTTCGCGGCGGGGCTCCGCGGACGGGCTCCGCGGCTGTGCTTCGCGAGGCAGCGCGCCAGCTGTCTTTTTCGTTCCTTCCTTTCGGGCCATATTTTTGGCGCCAACAGCGCCGTCTGTTGCGTTGAGTTCTGGTTGACAATATGGAACTTTGGGCATCCTCCGCCCGAGATTTGGATGCAAATGGATAGTGTCCAGGTTGGATCGCACCGAAATCCAACCGGGCCCCTGGAACGGAAAAGCTGATACCTTTCTGACAGAACGTCCGTTTGACGAACCGTCAGCGGCATTGGTGATCATGTTGATAAACAGTCCTTATGAGAATACCCTATGAGAGTTTGGGGTGCAGTTTAGATACGGCTGGGTTGGTTCGCACACGAAACCAACCGGGCCCCTAGGACGAAAAGGCTAATAACTCACAGACCGGGCGTCCGATTGATGCGTCGTCTATTGCGTTGAGACCCCTATGACGAGGCGGTCCTTTGAGATACTTCTTCGTGGGACTTTGAGATACTTGAAGTATCGACCTGTAGCTCGTGGAGCGGACCCTCCCAGTGACGAGCGTGCGGAGTACGGAGACCGTGTAGCTGGCTGAGACCCGATGACTGCTGATCGAATGACTCGGTGTGTTACAGAGGTGCGCTTGTTTGTAGCGGCACATGGGAGCGCTTTGTTGTAGCGGCAGACCCACGACAGAGGTGCGCTTGGTTGTAGCGGCACATGGGAGCGCTTGGTTGTAGCGGCTGACCCACGACAGAGGTGCGCTTGGTTGTAGCGGCACATGGGAGCGCTTGGTTGTAGCGGCAGACCCACGACAGAGGTGCGCTTGGTTGTAGCGGCACATGGGAGCGCTTGGTTGTAGCGGCAGACCCACGACAGAGGTGCGCTTGGTTGTAGTGGCACATGGGAGCGCTTGGTTGTAGCAGCTGGCCCGCAGTACTCGATGGGTGGAGTTCTTCAGCAGTCCTAGGTTAGTGAGCAGTACCTCGGAGTCGTGACAGGACCATTGTACACTCCAGAGACGGAGCTCTTCAGTAGTTACAGTTTCGATAATGAAAATCTTGGTTTGAGCTGAGACTTTTGACCTTTGTTTTTACCTCATGATTGAGATGGGTCACTAGATAACTTAGGTATATGTATGGGCATATACCTGGGTAGTAGTTATCCGTTGATTTCACAATCCTTGTGTTTCCTCATGATTGAGATGGGTTACTTGATAACTTAGGTATATGTATGGGCATATACCTAAGTAGAGGTTATCTGTTGAGATCTTCTATGTGGTTATCCTTGTTGGTTTTAGTGAGACCGTGAGGGTCTCGGGGTCCCTACTGAGTATCGTTATACTCACCCCTGCACGGGTTATGCCCGCACCTCGTTGTGTTGGTTGTAGACGACGGGCAGTGCTGACAGAGGCCGAGTTGTTCGAGGACTGGACTATACCTGGAGGTGGACTATACGACGAGATGGTACCCAGAGGAGGACCTCACGACGAGACGGTACCCAGAGGTGGACGTGACGACGAGGCGGTACCCGGAGGTGGACCACTGGGCGGGACATACTCGGAGCGGACGACGGGACCCGAGGAGCAGAGGAGATATATGTACCCACCCTTCAGGTGGGATTTCCAGTGGACAGCTCGGCGTAGCAGCTTTACTTTTCAGTTGTTGTTTTCCCTTTCGAGTTGTACTTTACAGTTGGGCTTGAATTTCCGGCCCCTTTATAATTTCCGCACTTACTGTTGTACTCAGTTTTTACTTAGTATTCACTTCTTCCGCTTGTACTCTGTGTGATTGTTTACTTTACAAAGGCAATGCCTTCCCTTTTTACCGGGATTTAAGCCTTGGTGCTAGTCGCCAGCCCCTGGCCTATGGAAGGCGGCCTTGGGGTAGTCACGACACGGGCCCCGAGGAACGGTCATGAAAAATTGGTATCAGAGGAGTTCGGTTCTACCGCAGAACTTATAACTCTGATGTTTCTTTCTGTGAAGAAATAGTGTTAAGAGTACCGAGTGTGGTTTTCAGTTCAGGGAGTCCAGTGTTGGTGCGGGCGGCCGACGTATGCATACACCAGGACCCTGACAACTGATTTCTGACTTTGTGCATGAAAACACTGATTGCGTGTGTGTTTCCAGAAAGTTTTAAGTCAGCTCAAACCAGGTCAGCTCACCAGGTATAAGACGTTGACCATGTCGCATCGGTTCAGGATATCTCCACGCAGACAGTGAGTTGGAGTTCCGAGAGAGTACTCGATGATGGCTCACTGAGCGACGAGGCTCTGGTGCAGGGCCCTTTTTACTGTGTTGGAACCCTTGGTTTGTGTACCAGCAGCACCACCACCTGTTGGGAAGCGGATTACAATAGTTGTACTAGTGGACGATGCACGCTGGCAGAGCACGTTGCACGAGTTCCTGCAGTAGTAGCCTCCGAGGTTACGAGGCGAGGCAGTTTCCCAGACAGCAGAGCAGTGGCTAGAGGCGATTGCTAGAGTTTTCTGCCTAGCTGAGACATCAATAGAGTGGATGATGGACTTGGCCACTAGTGTTTTCCAGTGAATGACCATGAGGATGGTCTGCATAGTGATGAGGCTTCGGTACGTGGACCTATTCCTGAGATAGTACCTTTCGGTAGTGTGTCAGCTATACATCACTACCTGTTGGTCAGCAGATACAACCGGCGGTACCGGTAGGTGACACATGTAGGCTTACTGCCTTATATGTGTTCTAACTTCAGATACCCTCATGTTTCGAGGTGAACCTGACTCATAGACAGCTAAGGACTGGATTGAGGAGGTGTCCGGGAGTTTTCTAGAGCTTTTACAGTTTCGGCGGGACGACGTGTCGGTAGTTGAGAATTCATCGAGGCGTACTGAACATACTGGGTACTCGATGGATGCATTTCGATCAGTGCAATAGAGGTCAGACCTCTGAGCAGGGTATGTTTAAGGGCTTCCGAGCCAGCAGCTTTTCTCTATGCATTCCTACTTAGGCTAGGGGTTAGAAAGAATCTTTGTGGTTGAGAATTCTTTGCAGATCGAATACAGCCAGAGAATGTTAGAAGTTTGGAAAGCAGGAAACTGACACCAGTCTCGGAGACTTGGGCGTGTAAAATGTTTCAAGAAGAGTAAATGTTAAGGACAGATAAATCTGCAGAGCAGCATACATGGAGGCAGAGCTAGGATATCAGCTTGTGGTGGTATACATTTCAACATGTTACCATCACCCGCCTTTGTAGTCCCCGCTAGACTCAGGGAGTTGGAGAGCAGGGAAAGAGAGTAGCTGCTTTCAGTCATGGAGTGCGACCAAAAAGGGATCTAAGGATGTTTCGAAGTGCGGAATTTGTCTTCTACTAGCTGTCTTAGCCACAGACATCGATACGAATCATCCCTTCCTTCCATGAATCTAGTCCCAGACCTAGAGTTTCCGGTTAATCCGTTCACTTGACCCTCACGTCTGGAGATACCATTTGGAGGAGACTCGGTAGTCACACTTACGCCGACGGTGTGATCTGACCCTTGAGGCGAGCATCTCGGTTGGGGCCTCTTGGTGGCAGCGTCAAGGCCTTACGACGTTAGTTTGAGTATGAATTTGGCAATCACTATTCATATTCAAATTGACGGTATTAGGCAAGCGTCGGGATGAGTTTTCCTTGGTCGGCGAAAAGGAAACCCTGGGAAGCACAAGTTAAACTCATGCACGAGAGGGTGCGACCGATCACTCTTGAGTCGGCCAACCTTACCCTCGTGGCAGCAGTCGTTTAAGTTCCAGTTCTAATAGGAATTGGAAACCTCTGGAGTTCGAGGATGACGATCACGTCCTTATACGGGTCTCACCTCGACGAGGTTTACGGAGATGTGGCCAAGGCGGCAAGTTATCTCCGAGGTTCAACAGACCTTTCTAGGTCCTCATCTGGGTAGGCGAGGTGGTTTACCGCTTGACCCATACACCTCAGTTGCACTAGGTGCACGACTTCTTCCACGTATCTCAACTGAGGAGATACTTTCTTGATCCTTCACACATCATCGACCTCAGGGAGTTAGACGTCGATGACAGGGCATCATGCACGGAGGTTCCAGTGGGGATTGAGGATCGATGGGAGCAGGTCCTACAAGGATGGTCGATTCCTCGGGTGCTTTTTCTCTGTAAGTACGGGAACCTCCGGGTGAGCACATGGGAGCGGAAGGCTCAGATGCGTGCTCTGTACCGCTTTTATGACCCTAGTTTGTGTTGAAGCTTTACGGGGACGTAAAGCCCTGAGGTGGGAGTAATGTAAAGACCCTGAAATTGCAAGGAAAATTTTTTCTTAATTTTCTTTGGAATTTTACAAGAACGCAGTTTCTGACGGCGCCTGATTCCGAGGCCCGGTGTGCCCGGATTTAATTTTTGAAGTTTAGCTCGGGTATGTTCAGTGAACGAACAAGCGGGAATTTCTAACTTTTGAACCGGTGCCGGAATCGAATTCTGAGGGCACCGATGGAACTGCAGCGCCAGTAATTTCTTAGGAACTCTTTTTTCGTAGTTGCGTTTTATCGAGAGCGGAGGTTTGTTTTTTTTTTGGGTTTTCTTTAAAAGTGTAATAATAAAATAACGTGCCATGTTTCACTTTATTTTATTTCAGCCGCCATTGGGAGTGAGGTGGTTGAAACCTCCTCATGGAGGTTGGAGGTGGGGCCACCACACCTTAACCTCCCTTGAGAGGTTATGGTGGTGGGGCCCACCCAAACTAAACCTCCCATGGGTAGTTTATTGTGGTGGGGACCACACGGGGCTTAACCCCCCTATTAATGGGAGGGGAGGAAACCTCCCAACTCTCCCTCATTAATGAGGGAGAGCCTCTTAATTCCTCAACTCCCCATTAAATGGGGAGAAACTCTTTGGCACCCTCCCCTCTTAAGTGGTGCCAACGGACCTCTTTAATTGCATCAACGCAATTTATTTCACCCGACCCCCCTTTTTTTAAAAAAAATTATGTAACCACGATGGTTACATACCTCTCCCCCTCACCTATATATAGGGATCTTGGGAGAGGGTTTGGGGGATGGCTTCACCAAGCGACGGAACGTTGGTAAAGTACCGCGACGCCCAACACTTGGGAGAATTAGAGTTCTCCAACGAAGAACTCCTTTTTCCAAAGCAGAAAGACGACACTTCTTCCTCCTTTACACGACCTCCTTCCGTGTTGAATGAATGGGCGTCGTCTGCAAGGAACATCGATGACTCTTCATCTTCAAACGTTTCCCGACATCAACGAACCGGCACCACTTAGATCCGTGACTTCGTCAATGACGATTACGGAGGCACGTTCCGCGAGGATGTCTTCCGCGACACCGATTTCCGCATCGGCGACGAATGAACTTCGAATCCGAGGTAGGGGTTTTGTCTTTTTTTTCAAATTACGTGTTTCTTTCCCTCGAACATGAAAGAATAATCTGTTGGACGTTGTTCCAAATTTTAATAAAAATTGTGAAAAGTTCATCGTTGTGTTTTTACGATTGGCCGACTGTTATCGTTATAACGGGAGGAGACCGGACCGCACGAACACGGCCGATTCTCCTCCCCCTTCTAATCCTTGGTGTTGATTTTGCGAAGACAGCGGGGTGTCGTCACACCGCGCAGGGAAAAAAGAAAACACGGCCGGAACGGGCTGCGACGAAGGAACGCGGCGCCATCGTGTCGTGCCGTAGATTTCAAATGAGGTAGCGGCCGGAGTCGGACCGCGGCGGAAGGACGCGGCGTCGTCATGCCGCGTCGAACGGATTCACGTTCATCTTGGAAGTGGTGGCCGGAAAAACCGGCCGCCGGAGAACTCGAAGGAGGCGGCTGGAAATCCAGCTGCCGCCGCCGGAAGGAGCGGGACCGCGGGGTCCAGCGGCGAGAACCCGGCCGGCCCCGCGCTGGCCGGCCATTACAGGGGGGGAGCCCGGGGGTGTAACCCCCCCGGAAATACACATGGCGCGGCCCCTTAAAGGGGTCGCCGTTTTAAAAATTAAAGGGGGCAATGACCCTCCCTTTAGCGTGCCGCGCTGGTCGAGTCGCCGAGCCGTCGAGCCGCCGTGCCGCCGAGCCGCCGAGCCGTCGCGCCACCGCGCCGCCGCTCCGCTGGCCGGGACGAGCCGCTGGCCGGGCCGAGCCGCCGGGTCGGGCAGCCACTCGGGCCGGGTCGACCCGGTTCGGGCCGGCCAAGGGGGTACTGGGCCGGGTCGGACCGGGCCCAGACCCCCCCGTCTTCGGGCATGATTGGTTCAAATGCCCATAACTTGGGCTGCAGACATCCGATCGACGAACCGTCAGTTGCGTAGCGAACCTTGGATCGAGACGGTCGTTTCGGCATACTATAATCAAGGTGCACCTTCCTTTTCGGGAGCCTACGTGGTTAAAACTCCATAGTTAAGCGTGCTTGGCCTAGAGTAGTGATCAGGATGGGTGACCTCCTGAGATGTTTCCCAGGGTGGGTGTGAGACGAAAAAGCCAATAAATCCCAGACCGGGCGTCCGATTGACGCGCCGTCTGTTGCGTTGAGTTTCGGTTGACAATACGGAACTTTGGGAATCCTCCTCCCGAGATTTGGATGCAAATGGATAGTGTCCGGGTTGGATCGCACCGAAATCCAACCGGGCCCCTGGAACGGAAAAGCTGATACCTTTCTAACAAAACGTCCGTTTGACGAACCATTAGCGGCGTTGGTGATCACGTTGAGAAACAGCCCCTATGAGTATACCCTATTAGAGTTTGGGGTGCAGTTGAGATACGGCCGGGTTGGTTCGCACACGAAACCAACCGGGCCCCTGGGACGAAAAGGCTAATAACTCACAGACCGGGCGTCCGATTGACGCGCCGTCTGTTGCGTTGAGACCCCTATGACGAGGCGGTCCTTTGAGATACTTCCTCATGGGACTTTGAGATACTTGCAGTATCGACCTGTAGCTCGTGGAGCGGACCCTCCCAGTGATGAGCGTGCGGAGTACGGAGACCGTGTAGCTGGCTGAGACCCGACAACTGCTGATCGAATGACTCGGTGTGTTACAGAGGTGTGCTTGGTTGTAGCGGCACATGGGAGCGCTTGGTTGTAGCGGCAGACCCACGACA
This sequence comes from Viscum album, assembly GCA_963277665.1. Lineage (NCBI taxonomy): Eukaryota > Viridiplantae > Streptophyta > Magnoliopsida > Santalales > Viscaceae > Viscum > Viscum album. Next base: position 276,969,522 of record OY728161.1, on the reverse strand, counting down.
GAGGTGCGCTTGGTTGTAGCGGCACATGGGAGCACTTGGTTGTAGCGGCTGACCCACGACAGAGGTGCGCTTGGTTGTAGCGGCACATGGGAGCGCTTGGTTGTAGCGAAAGACCCACGATAGAGGTGCTCTTGGTTGTAACGGCACATGGGAGCGCTTGGTTGTAGCGGCAGACCCACGACAGAGGTGCGCTTGGTTGTAGCGGCACATGGGAGTGCTTGGTTGTAGCAGCTGGCCCGCGGTACTCAATGGGTGGAGTTCTTCAGCAGTCCTGGGTTAGTGAGTAGTACCTCGGAGTCGTGACACGACCACTGTACACTCCAGAGATGGAGTTCTTCAGCAGTTACGGTTTCGATAATGAAAATCCTGGTTTGAGCTGAGACTTTTGACCTTTGTTTTTACCTCATGATTGAGATGGGTCACTTGATAACTTAGGTATATGTATGGGCATATACCAGGGTAGTAGTTATCCGTTGATTTCACAATCCTTTTGTTTCCTCATGATTGAGATGGGTTACTTGATAACTTAGGTATATGTATGGGCATATATCTAAGTAGAGGTTATCTGTTGAGATCTTCTATGTGGTTATCCTTGTTGGTTTTAGTGAGACCTTGAGGGTCTCGGGGTCCCTACTGAGTATCGTTATACTCACCCCTGCACGGGCTATGCCCGCACCTCGTTGTGTTGGTTGCAGACGACGGGCAGTGCTGATAGAGGCCGAGTGTTCGAGGACTGGACTGTACCTGGAGGTGGACTATACGACGAGATGGTACCCAGAGGAGGACCTCACGAAGAGACGGTACCCAGAGGTGGAAGTGACGACGAGGCGGTACCCGGAGGTGGACCACTGGGCGGGACATACTCGGAGCGGACGACGAGACCCGAGGAGCAGAGGAGCTATCTGTACCCACCCTTCAGGTGGGATTTCCAGTGGACAGCTCGGCGTAGCAGCTTTACTTTTCAGTTGTTGTTTTCCCTTTCGAGTTGTACTTTACAGTTGGGCTTGTATTTCCGGCCCCTTTATACTTTCCGCACTTACTGTTGTACTCAGTTTTTACTTAGTATTCACTTCTTCCGCTTGTACTCTGTGTGATTGTTTACTTTACAAAGGCAATGCCTTCCCTTTTTACCGGGATTTAAGCCTTGGTGCTAGTCGCCAGCCCCTGGCCTATGGAAGGCGGTCTTGGGGTAGTCACGGCACGGGCCCCGAGGACGGGTCGTGACAAATTGGTATCAGAGGAGTTTGGTTCTACCGCAGAACTTATAACTCTGATGTTTCTTTCTGTGAAGAAATAGTGTTAAGAGTACCGAGTGTGGTTTTCAGTTCAGGGAGTCCAGTGTTGGTGCGGGCGGCCGACGTATCCATACACCAGGACCCTGAAAACTGATTTCTGACTTTGTGCATGAAAACACTGATTGCGTTTGTGTTTCCAGAAAGTTTTAAGTCAGCTCAAACCAGGTCAGCTCACCAGGTATAAGACGTTGACCATGTCGCATCGGTTCAGGATATCTCCACGCAGACAGTCAGTTGGAGTTCCGAGAGAGTACTCGATGACGGCTCACTGAGGGATGAGGCTCTAGTGCAGGGCCCTTTTTACTATGTTGGCACCCTCGGTTTGTGTACCAGCAGAACCACCACCTGTTGGGAAGCGGATTCCAATAGTTGTACTAGTGGACGATGCACGCTGGCAGAGCGCGTTGCACGAGTTCCAGCAGTAGTAGCCTTCGAGGTTACGAGGCGAGGCAGTTTCCCAGACATCAGAGCAGTGGCTGGAGGCGATTGCTAGAGTTTTCCGCCTAGCTGAGACATCAATAGAGTGGATGATGGACTTGGCCACTAGTGTTTTCCAGTGAATGACCATGAGGATGGTCCTCATAGTGATGAGGCTTCGGTACGTGGACTGATGCCTGAGATAGTACCTTTGGGTAGTGTGTCAGCTATACATCACTACCTGTTGGTCAGCAAATACAACCGGCGGTACCGGTAGGTGACACATGTAGGCTTACTGCCTTATATGTGTTCTAACTTCAGATACCCTCATGTTCCGAGGTGAACCTGACTCATAGGCAGCTAAGGACTGACTTGAGGAGGTGTCCGGGAGTTTTCTAGAGCTTTTACAGTTTCGGCGGGACGACGTGTCGGTAGTTGAGAATTCATCGAGGCGTACTGAACATACCGGGTACTCGATGGATGCGTTTCGATCAGTGCAATAGAGGTCAGTCCTCTGAGAAGGGTATGTTTAAGGGCTTCCGAGCCAGCACCTTTTCTCTATGCATTCCTACTTAGGCTAGGGGGATAGAAAGAACCTTTGTGGTTGAGAATTCTTTGCAGATCTAATACAGCCAGAGAATGTTAGAAGTTTGGAAAGCAGGAAACTGACACCAGTCTCGGAGACTTGGGCGTGTAAAATATTTCAAGAAGTGGAAATGATAAGGACAGATAAATCTGCAGAGCAGCAGACATGGAGGCAGAGCTAGGATAGCAGCTTGTGGTGGTATACATTTCAACATGTTACCATCACCCTCCTTTGTAGTCCCCGCTAGACTCAGGGAGTTGGAGAGCAGGGAAAGAGAGTAGCTGCTTGCAGTCATGGAGTGCGACCAAAAAGGGCTCTAAGGATGTTTCGAAGTGCGGACTTTGTCTTCTACTAGCTGTCGTAGCCACAGACATCGATACGAATCATCCCTTCCTTCTATGAATCTAGTCCCAGACCTAGTGTTTCTGGTTAATCCGTTGACTTGACCCTCACGTCTGGAGATACCTTTTGGAGGAGACTCGATAGTCACACTTACGCCGACGGTGTGATCTGACCCTTGAGGCGAGAGTCTCGGTTGGGACCTCTTGGTGGCAGCGTCAAGGCCTTACGATGTTAGTTTGAGTATGAATTTGGCAATCACTATTCATATTCAAATTGAAGGTATTAGGCAAGCGTCGGGATGAGTTTTCCTTGGTCGGAGAAAAGGAAACCCTGGGAAGCACAAGTTAAACTCATGCACGAGAGGGTGCGAGCGATCACTCTTGAGTCGGCCAACCTTACCCTCGTGGCAGCAGTCGTTTAAGTTCCAGTTCTAACAGGAATTGGAATCCTCTGGAGTTCGAGGATGACGATCACGTCCTTATACGGGTCTCACCTCGACGAGGTTTACAGAGATGTGGCCAAGGCGGCAAGTTATCTCTGAGGTTCAATAGACCTTTCTAGGTCCTCATCTGGGTAGGCGAGGTGGTTTACCGCTTGACCCATACACCTCAGTTGCACTAGGTGCACGACGTCTTCCATGTATCTCAACTGAGGAGATACTTTCTTGATCCTTCACACATCATCGACCTCAGGGAGTTAGACGTCGATGACAGGGCATCATGCACGGAGGTTCCAGTGGGGATTGAGGATCGACGGGAGCAGGTCCTACAAGGATGGTCGATTCCTTGGGTTCTTTTTCTCTGGAAGTACGGGAACCTCCGGGTGAGCACATGGGAGCGGAAGGCTCAGATGCGTGCTCTGTACCGCTTTTGTGACCCTAGTTTGTGTTGAAGCTTTACGGGGATGTAAAGCCCTGAGGTGGGAGTAATGTAAAGACCCAGAAATTTCATGGAAAATTTTTTCTTAATTTTCTTTGGAATTTTACAAGAACGCAGTTTCTGACGGCGCCTGATTCCGAGGCCCGGTGCGCCCGGAATTAATTTCCGAAGTTTAGCTCGGGTACGTTCAGTGAACGAACGAGCGGGAATTTCTAACTTTTGAACCGGTGCCCGGAATCGAATTCTGAGGGCACCGATGGAACTGCAGTGCCAGTAATTTCTTAGGAACTCTTTTTCCGTAGTTGCGTTTTATCGAGAGTGGAGGTTTGTTTTTTTTTTTGGGGTTTTCATTAAAAGTGTAATAATAAAATAACGTGCCATGTTGCACTTTATTTTATTTCAGCCGCCATTGGGAGTGAGGTGGTTGAAACATTCTCATGGAGGTTGGAGGTGGGGCCACCACACCTTAACCTCCCTTGAGAGGTTATGGTGGTGGGGCCCACCCAAACTAAACCTGCCATGGGTGGTTTATTGTGGTGGGGACCACACGGGGCTTAACCCCCCAATTAATGGGAGGAGAGGAAACCTCCCAACTCTCCCTCATTAATGAGGGAGAGCCTCTTAATTCCTCAACTCCCCACTAAATGGGGAGAAACTCCTTGGCACCCTCCCCTCTTAAGTGGTGCCAACAGACCTCTTTAATTGCGTCAACGCAATTTATTTCACCCGACCCCCCTTTTTAAAAAAAATTATGTAACCACGATGGTTACATACCTCTCCCCCTCACCTATATATGGGGATCTTGGGAGAGGGTTTGGGGGACGGCTTCACCAAGCGACGGAACGCTGGTAAAGTACCGCGACGCCCAACACTTGGGAGAATTAGAGTTCTCCAACGAAGAACGCCTTTTTCCAAAGCAGAAAGACGACACTTCTTCTTCCTTTCCACGACCTCCTTCCATGTTGAATGAATGAGGGTCGTCTGCAAGGAACATCGACGACTCTTCATCTTCGAATGTTTCCCCACGTCAACGAACCGGCACCGCTTAGATCCGTGACTTCGTCAATGACGATTACGGAAGCACGTTCCGCGAGGATGTCTTCCGCGACACCGATTTCCGCATCGGCGACGAATGAACTTCGAATCAGAGGTAGGGGTTTTGTCTTTTTTTTCAAATTACGTGTTTCTTTCCCTCGAACATGAAAGAATAATCTGTTGGATGTTGTTCCAAATTTTATTAAAAATTGTGAAAAGTTCATCGTTGTGTTTTTACGATTGGCCGACTGTTATCGTTATAACGGGAGGAGACCGGACCGCACGAACACGGCCGATTCTCCTCCCCCTTCTAATCCTTGGCGTTGATTTAGCGAAGACAGCGCGGTGTCGTCACACCGCGCAGGAACAAAAGAAAACACGCCCGGAGCGGGCTGTGACGAAGGAACGCGGCGCCATTGTGTCGTGCCGTAGATTTCAAACGAGGTCGCGCCCGGAGTCGGACCGCGGCGGAAGGACGCGGCGTCGTCACGCCGCGTCGAACGGATTCACGTTCATCTTGGAAGTGGTGGCCGGAAAAACCGGCCGCCGGAGAACTCGAAGGAGGCAGCTGGAAATCCAGCCGCCGCCGCTGGAAGGAGCGGGACCGCGGGGTCCCGCGGCGAGAACCCGGCCGGCGCCGCCCTGGCCGGCCATTACAGGGGGGGAGCCCGGGGGTGTAACCCCCCCGGCAATACACATGGCGCGGCCCCTTAAAGGGGCCGCCGTTTTAAAAATTAAAGGGGGGGCAATGACCCTCCCTTTAGCACGCCGCGCTGGCCGAGCCGCCGTGCCGTCGAGCCGCCGTGCCGCCGAGCCGCCGAGCCGTCGCGCCACCGCGCCGCCGCACCGCTGGCCGGGACGAGCCGCTGGCCGGGCCGAGCCGCCGGGTCGGGTCGCCACTCGGTCCGGCCCAGGGGGTACTGGGCCGGGTCAGACCGGGCCCAGACCCCCCCCCCCCCCCCCGTCTTCGGACATGATTGGTTCAAATACCCATAACTTGGGCTGCAGACATCCGATCGACGAACCGTCACTTGCGTAGCGAACCTTGGATCGAGACGGTCGTTTCGGTATACTATACTCAAGGTGCACCTTCCTTTTTTGGAGCATACGTGGTTAAAACACCATAGTTAAGCGTGCTTGGCCTAGAGTAGTGATCAGGATGGGTGACCTCCTGGGATGTTTCCCAGGGTGGGTGTGAGACGAAAAAGCCAATAACTCTCAGACCGGGAGTCCGATTGACGCGCCGTCTGTTGCGTTGAGTTCCGGTTGACAATACGGAACTTTGGGCATCCTCCGCCCAAGATTTGGATGCAAATGGATAGTGTCCAGGTTGGATCGCACCGAAATCCAACTGGGCCCCTGGAACGGAAAAGCCGATACCTTTCTGACAGAACGTCCGTTTGACGAACCGTCAGCGGCGTTGGTGATCACGTTGAGAAACAGCCCCTATGAGTATACCCTATGAGAGTTTGGGGTGCAGTTGAGATACGGCCGGGTTGGTTCGCACACGAAACCAACCAGGCTCCTGGGACGAAAAGGCTAATAACTCACAGACCGGGCGTCCGATTGACGCGCTGTATGTTGCGTTGAGACCCCTATGACGAGGCGGTCCTTTGAGATACTTCTTTGTGGGACTTTGAGATACTTGCAGTATCGACCTGTAGCTCGTGGAGCGGACCCTCCCAGTGACGAGCGTGCGGAGTACGGAGACCGTGTAGCTGGCTGAGACCCGACGACTGCTGATCGAATGACTCGGTGTGTTACAGAGGTGCGCTTGGTTGTAGCGGCACATGGGAGCGCTTAGTTGTAGCGGCAGACCCACGACAGAGGTGTGCTTGGTTGTAGCGGCACATGGGAGGGCTTGGTTGTAGCGGCTGACCCACGACAGAGGTGCGCTTGGTTGTCGCGGCACATGAGAGCGCTTGGTTGTAGCAGCAGACCCACGACAGAGGTGCACTTGGTTGTAGCGGCACATGGGACCGCTTGGTTGTAGCGGCAGACCCACGACAGAGGTGCGCTTGGTTGTAGCGGCACATGGGAGCGCTTGGTTGTAGCAGCTGGCCCGCAGTACTGGATGGGTGGAGTTCTTCAGCAGTCCTGGGTTAGTGAGCAGTACCTCGGAGTCGTGACAGGACCACTGTACACTCCAGAGATGGATCTCTTCAGCAGTTACGGTTTCGATAATGAAAATACTGGTTTGAGCTGAGACTTTTGACCTTTTTTTTTACCTCATGATTGAGATGGGTCACTTGATAACTTAGGTATATGTATGGGCATATACCTGGGTAGTAGTTATCCGTTGATTTCACAATCCTTGTGTTTCCTCATGATTGATATGGGTTACTTGATAACTTAGGTATATGTATGGGCATATACCTAAGTAGAGGTTATCTGTTGAGATCTTCTATGTGGTTATCCTTGTTGGTTTTAGTGAAACCTTGAGGGTCTCGGGGTCCCTACTGAGTATCGTTATACTCACCCCTGCACGGGCTATGCCCGCACCTCGTTGTGTTGGTTGCAGACGACGGGCAGTGCTGACAGAGGCCGAGTGTTCGAGGACTGGACTGTACCTGGAGGTGGACTATACGACGAGATGGTACCCGGAGGAGGACCTCACGATGAGACGGTACCCAGAGGTGGACGTGACGACAAGGCAGTACCCGGAGGTGGACCACTGGGCGGGACATACTCGGAGCGGACGACGGGACCCGAGGAGCAGAGGAGCTATCTGTACCCACCCTTCAGGTGGGATTTCCAGTGGACAGCTCGGCGTAGCAGCTTTACTTTTCAGTTGTTGTTTTCCCTTTCGAGTTGTACTTTACAGTTGGGCTTGTATTTCCGGCCCCTTTATACTTTCCGCACTTACGGTTGTACTCAGTTTTTACTTAGTATTCACTTCTTCCGCTTTTACTCTGTGTGATTGTTTACTTTACAAAGGCAATGCCTTCCCTTTTTACCGGGATTTAAGCCTTGGTGCTAGTCGCCAGCCTCTGGCCTATGGAAGGCGGGCTTGGGGTAGTCACGGCACGGGCCCCGAGGTCGGGTCGTGACATATACTATCATAGTTAAGGTTACTATTCATTAGGGTATATCAATATTCATAAGGTTATGTTACTATTCATAAAGGTAGGTAACTATTCACAAAAAATATGTATGTTCTATTAGACTCCAAAATTCATCTTGAACAGAACCGTGTATGTCAGATTTTTGAAATTCCAAACACAGGAGTGAAAATATTTTGTCTTAGGGTCACTCATCACATATTAGTTCATTATGTTGTGTTTTCATGTGATTTTATGACATATTTTTATGAAGGGAATTTCCATATAAAAATATTAGGTTGTCACATTATTCCACCCTTATGAAATTGCACCCTCGAAATTTTATTGTACACAAATAGGTGAGGGTACTTCTCCTTCATCACCTCCTCTAGTTCCCATGTAGCTTCTTCAAACTTATGTTTCCTCCACAACACAATGAAAAGGTGGTATGTCTTGTTTCATATAACCGTATCTCTCTAGTTAAGAATATTTATAGGCTTCTCCCCAAAGTAGAGATCATCTTCCAACTATACCACCTCTGAGTTCAGCACATGAGAGGGATCAGGTTTGTACTTCCATAAGAGTGATACATGAAACATGACACGAACTTGAGCCATATTAGGTAGAAGTACAAGCCGATAGGCTACGACTCTTATGCGGTCAAGGATTTATAAGGGGCTAATGTACCATGGTCTTAACTTCCCTTTCTTTCCAAATCGAATAACTCTCTTCTATGGTGATATTCAAATAAATACTTTATCACCAATTTCGAACTCCAAATCCCTTAGACGGTTGTTATCATAGATCTTTTTTCGACACTGATCAGCTTTGATTTGTTTCTTGATGACTTGAACCTTCTCTATCATATCTTGCACAAGATTTTGTACAAGTAGCTTTCTTTCTCTAACTTCATCCCAACAGGTTGGAGTTCTACATCGCTTTCCATACAAAGCATCATTTGGAGCCATCTAAATACTCAAGTAGAAGCTATTATTATATGAGAACTCAACCAATTGGAGATGATAATCCCATACACCTTTGAATTCTATAGAGCAGGCTCTTAGCATTTCTTCGTGCATGGAAATATTCCATTCAGAATGGCCATCGGTTTGGGGGTGATATTTCATGATGAAATTTAATTCAGTACTCAAACCGTGTTGGAGTCTCCTCCAAAATATAGATGTGAACCATGGATCACAATCAGAGACAATTGAGACTGGAACTCCATGCAGTCTCCCCACTTCCTTCACATATATATTTGCTAGTTGTTTAAATGAGAGGTCCTCCTGAATAGCGGTAAAATGGATAGTCTTGGTGAGTTAGTCAACCACAACCCATATTGCATTATTTCCCTTCGACGTCTTCAGAAGACCCGTGAAAAATCCCATTGTAACATTCCCCCATTTCTACATTGGTATAGGAAAATGTCTGTATCAACCCTTTGGACTTTTGTCACTTTTCTTTAACATGATGACATACCAATCACCTTGAGATATATTCTGCGATCTCCTATTTCATGTTATCCCACTATAAGTGTTCTTAGATATCACGGTATATTTTGGTACTCCCAGAATGGATAGAGAATGTTGATCTATGTGCATTTTCCAATGGCTCCTTCTTTGTCCTGGGTGATGGGGACAGAAAAATTCACGTTCCAAACCGAATCACCCCATCATCGTCAATAGAGAACTCTTGCATCTTCCCTTCCTTTACTGCATTGACCCTCTTTTTAATCTCCACATCATCCCTTTGTACTTCCTTAATCTTCTCTTATTTGGATGGTTTTGCAATCATTTGGGCAAGGTAGTATGTATCCCCTGCCCTTATGATTTCTAAATTCATCCTTTGCATATCCAAGAAGATAAGGTCTTTCTCAATCCGTAACATGGATAAAGTGGAAGGTTCTTTTCAAATTAGAGCATCAGCTACCTATTTATCCATTCCAGGATGATAATGAATAGAGAAATCATAATCCTTTATTAGCTCTATCCATCTCCTTTGACACATGTTGAGCTCCTTTTTTGTGAATATATACTTTAGGCTTTTTTGATCAGTGTATATGTCACACTTCTTTCCATAAAGGTAGTGCCGCCAGATTTTCAAGTCATAAATCACGGCTGCTAGCTCTAGATCCTGCGTTGGGTAGTTATGCTAATGGATCTTCAACTACTTTGAGGAATAGGCGATCACATTATCATTTTTCATGAGTACACAACCCAAGCATTTATTTGAAGCATCACTGTATATCATAGAACTTTATCCACTTTTTGTTAGTGTGAGTACAGGTGCAGTGATCAGACTTCTCATAGCTCTTTGAAGCTTCCCTCACATTCTTTCGTCCAGACATACTTTACCCCTTTCCTTGTTAGCTTAGTTAGTGGGCTTGACAATCGTGAGAAATTTCTCAAAAAACATCAGTAGTACCCAGCTAATCCAAGAAAACTATGGATTTCAATGACACTAAAGGGCCAGGGCCATTACTCAATCGCCATTGTTTTTGAAGGATCCATAGAAATTACCTCACTTGTGATCACATGTCCCAAGAACGTGACTTGCTTCATCAAAAAGTCACACTTTCTAAACATGGTGTACAAATTCTACTTTCTAAATGTCTCCAATACAAGTCATAGATATTCTTCATGTTCCTCCTTTCTCTTGGAGTAGATGAGAATATCATCGATAAACACTACCACAAATTTGTTGAGGTATTTTCGAAAGACTCTATTCATCAAATCCATGAAGATTTCAGGGGAATTAGTAATTCTGAAGGGCATCACTAGAAACTCATAGTTCCCATACCTTGTATGGGAGGCAATATTCTAAATATCATCCTTCTTCACCTTTAGCTGATGATATCCAGAATGAAGATTCACCTTTGAGAAGTATTGATCTCCTCTTAACTGATCGAACAAGTCATTAATCCTTGGAGGAGGATACTTGTTCTTTATGGTGATCTCATTGAGTTCCTGATAATAGATACAAAGCTGAATTCTTCCATCTGTCTTCTTTACAAAGAGCACTGGTTCACCCTAAAGTGATGCACTTGAGTGTATGAACCCCTTGTCCAAATTCCCTTATAGTTGCTTCTTTGACTTCACTAGTTCTATAAGATACATCCTATAGAGACACTTTGAGATAGGAGTAGCTCCGAGTATGAGTTCAATTGAGAAATATACCACACAATCTCGGGGAATTCCAGGTAACTCTTTAGGAAATACATCACTGTATTCCCTCATGATGGGAATTTCCACAAGGATGGAACTGTTCTTCTACCAAACCATTTTGGAGAGGTATGCTTCTTCATAGGGAATCATCACCCACACAGGTGAAGGATTTTTCAAAGGAGATTCATGATCTTCCTTGCATTTTTATAGGAGCATGGGATGGTTAGGAATATGAAAAGATATTTCCTTTTCCCAACAGTTGATGTGTGCTCTATATAACGAGAGCCAATCTATTCCCATTATAGCATCAAATTTCACCAATGGAAGTATTACAAGATTCGCTGGAAGAATCTTCCCACATACACCAACAGGAGAAGAGTCAAACACTAGGGTTTCAATGATTTCACCACTTGGTATTTTTACGAATATCTATATTTCAAGGTTTCGGGGATTCAATTCTATAGTTCTATCAAACTTTCAAGTTATAAAGGAATGCATAGAACCATAATCAAATAAGACTTTTTTCATTCTTGAGTGAATAGTAAGTGCATCTTGTATGACTAAATTCTATTGCTCCACTTCTGCAGTAGTGATGGAATAAGCCTTCCCTTGTTCCTTTGGATTTTGTGGCTACTGACGCTGATTACCCTCGAGAACTCGATGTTTAGTGCACTGGCATGCATAGTGCCTTAGCTCCCTACATTTTTAGCATTGAACCATGGGTGGTTATCTCCTTTCTTTCGCAACATTATCCTTCCTTTTTATGTCTTTCAGACACTATTTAGCATGGTTTCCTTCATTCCCACACTTGAAGCATTTCCCTGTCCCTTTAAAGCAGTTCCCATGGTTCAACTTCCCACATTTTTGGCCTGTGGATTGTTCAGTTTTCTTCTAACCTTTGTCATTAGATCCTCCGGCTTGAAACTACAACTTTCGTTTATTATCACCATAGTAATGGGACCATTCTCCAAACTCCATCTAAACTTTGAGATAACACCTAACAACTTCTTCATAACTCCCAAAGTCTCGAATTTCAAGAGCCTTTCGAAGGTGTGGTTTTAATCCACTAAATAATCTATCAATTTTGCTATCATTGTTGATAACAAAACCTGAGGCGTACCTTGAAATCCTTGTGAAATTCACTTCATAGGTTTTAACATATTATCCTTCTTTTTTCTTGAACATTATGAATTATCTCTCCATCTTTGTGTGAAGAGTTTGTGGGAAATATTTATTAAGAAACATGGTCTTAAAGTCTTTTTATTCCATCTATTCAATTTCCTTCCTTATCTTGGGGTTCTTAATCAAAGCCCACCATTGATCCGCCTCTCCATCTAGACGATAAATGGCTAGAGACACCTTCTCTATCTCAGAATAGTGAAGTACAGAAAATATCTTCTCCATGGAGTTGACCCACTACTCCGAAACTAGTGGATCAGAACATCCAATAAATGTTGGTGGTCGTTGCCTCATAAAACATTCGATAGTCGATTGCTCCCTATTTGGTGAAGGTGGATGTTCCCCATTATTATGGTTATTGTTCATAACCTGATATAGTTGGGTAATCATCTCTATGAAGTTCTGAACTCCACTTCCCAAATCATTAGGGATATCGTTCAGGCAATCGTTGCATTGGCCCTCGCACGACTTGTTGGCCTGGTTTCTCCTGGTTCCCACCATTTTATAACATAGAGAAGGTTATAACAAAACATAAGTCCACAAGTCATGAATAAAATATTCATTTGAAAAATTTGTACTAAAATCATAAATTATGGGATCCCTGTGTAAAGATTATTGTGTGCATATTTGTACTAAGTATCATGCTAGAAGTTTTCTCTAGGGTTCACTAATCCTAATTCCCAAATTAACTAAACTTTTCCTCTGATACCAACTATAGTGACCCATCCTTTTCTTACATTATTATTATTTAGTTTTAAAGATAAACAACATTATATTATTAGACATATAGGATCTAATGGTTTAGTTTCTTGGGAGAACTAGGACCATACATAACAAATTACAACATCGAGCAACAACACATTTTTTTATTTCTTCTTCTCTAGATTCTTATTGAAACTTGACCCTTCCTTAGTACATGTAGTAACATGAGGATATAAATAAAAATAGGTGAGTTAAAAGCCTAGTAATAGGATATATAAGAACAATATAACAATGGTTGAGCATAACCATAACATAGGCAAAGGATCATGAACATAAGAGGAAGCATTACAAAGAGACTTGAAATGTGGCAATGCATAAAAATGAAACAACATGACTTAGTGGTTAACTACCACAGATACTTGTGAACAAAGCTAGAATCTTCTTCAAACATAATTAACTCATGATATTCATCACTTTACCCAATGCATTGGAGAACTGTATAATTCTGGGTGCACCCGTTACATTGAAATATTCATATTGCGATATATAATTCCAGGAACACATGTCACATCATAACATTATCATTTGTCATGCATGAAACAATGAACATATAAAAAAAATGAACCTGAATAAACCATTAAAATGAATGGGTTTCATCTCATAATAACACATTCATAAACATTCGATTCCAAAAAGAAAGTGGGAATAATATACAAGTTACAAGAACTGTCAACCTGGAATGAGAAGTAAAAGGCGTGTTCTTAAAAAAAGAGTTCTTTGGGAAAACATTTGGATTGACCTAAATACCATTGAAAAAAATTTATATCCCAGAAAAGGAAATACAATGATAAACAAAATATTTTTAAGGAGTAACCATATCAAAAAGGAGTGAAAGAGGGAGAACCTGAAGGATGAAAGTTGGGTTCGAGAATTTCCCCTTACCTTATATCTGAACGCTTCCTTCACTTTAATGTCCTGTATGATGACATTATATTCATTATATAGAAATTACAGAAAATTTATACATGAATAGTTGTCATTTTGGTTACATTATTTTATTTTATGGGCCTTTTGATGAGTTATAGAGTTTATAAACATTGTTCGGGAATGTTGGTTTTTATTGTTTTCAAGAGTGTTTCACATGTATTCATGAATTGAAGTTCATGTAGAACATGGATAAACATATAGAACATATATTCCTTGTTATTAATGATATTAGAAAATTCAAAATGTTCTTATAATTAATTACATTGTATTCTATGTGGATGAATCATTAGATAAAAATTAAATGATGATAGTTTGAGTTAATTTAGGATGTTTTTTGTCCACAACGAACTTATTTTGATGAATAATTTATTAATATGTACATAAGTAAGTTACAGAAATTTAAATAAGAATTAATATATATAATATATTCTAGTGAAACCATAAAAATGGTTTCATGACCAGATATGAATGTAGAAATGAAATATGAAAACATATCATTCTTGAAGGTTATAGATTAACACCTCACGAACGACATTTTATTTTATAAAATAAAAAGAAGAGGACAAGGGGTTTGGATGGTATAATATCCCATTATTATCATAAAATTAGAGTATATATATGATACTTGAGTTACCATACCATTTTCACAAAGATATATGGGGAGAGAATGAGAAAAGAACTTGAAATTGAAAGGGAATTAAAGGAGAAGAGGGAGACAAATTACCTCTAGAATCCTCCTCTTGAGATCCTCCTTAAGGGGCCTAGACTTGGTCTTTTGATGATACCAAAATATTTTGGAGGTGGGGGAGGTTCTATAAAAGATTATTGGGTAGATTTTAGACAATTATTTAAGCTTGAGAGGTGTGAGGAAATGAAGGTGTTAAGCGTGGTTTTTATAGTGGAGGGGAGTGGGGTTTTCTTAATATAAAATTCATTAATTTATTATTTCGCCACCAGATAAGGAATAGTGAGTCTTCCTTGACCAAGAATTTTAATTTTATTGTGTGATCACAAAACAAGTGAGCTTACATCAGCAGAATATCATACATGACTCTATAATTAGCTTATTTAGCTTATTTTTGTAAATTATGGTCTTTCACTATTCATAAAAAATTAAAGTATTTCAGAAAATCCCAAAATTTCACCCCAACCATTTTTTGACATGTAGAATCCAACTATGAATTCCGTTTTTCAAAGATAATTTTCTAAAATTGATTAATTTAATATTTCATTAAAATCATAGTTTATTATTAAAAAACCAGTTTTAAAACAATCATTTACTTATTCTAAAATATAGGTACATCATAATTTCACTTGAATATTATTTTTATGCTATCATAATTAAGGTTAATATTCATTAGGGTATATCACTATTCATAAGGGTATGTTAATATTCATAAGGGTGGGTTATTATTCACCAGAAATTATGTTTGTACTATTAGACTTCAAATTTCGTCTTGAACACAACCGTGTATATCAGATTTTCAAAATTCCAAACACAGGAGTGAAAAATTTATGTTTAAGGGTCACTCAGCACTTAGTAGTTCATTATGTTGTGTTTTCATGTGATTTTATGATATATTTTTAAGAAGGTAATTTACATTGAAGAACTTTGGGTCGTTACAGATATTCGAGGGGGATTAAATGTGTTTTCAAATAAAAAATGTTTTGTATTTTTTCAGTTGTAATAATAATTTAAATTATTTATCTATTTTACATAGACTATTAAATTGTTTGTTCATTTGGGATATGATACCTGGTATCTAATAACAATATAATAAAGTAAATATTAGATCGGAGTTTTTGTGGTCATGGTTACTACAACATTCATCTATCAAAATTATAGGATACACTTCTCTACTTTCACAACACAAAATTATCATGAATTCCTATTTTTAGGTGATCATGCTTCAATATTCCCTTAGACTTTATAAAATTAATATCCTTTTCACTAAGTTCATCAAGATTACAATGCCAAACATCCAAATCATCATAAGTTGAACTTATATTCATTTAAATTCTTTCTCAACTTCCATTCATTTAAATAGTTCCATATTTAATTCCTAATGAAACGTCCCCAAATCCTTGAGATAATTTTATAAATCCTCTAGAAAATAGAATATCATATATTTCGTTATCTAATCACACTATAGAAATAATATTCTAATTAAACTGCAATATTTTTCTTATATATTTTAAATTTAAAGACATCCCCATTATTATTTAGATATTCCAATCCCATTTTCCAACTATCTATTAAACATCATCATTCACCAAATATACTTTTCCAAAATTTCTAGATACATATTATTCAATGAATCTTCTCTCTCTTATTTAATTGAATGATTCAAATAATTTAAATAACCATGAATCAACATAAATTTAGATACTTAGAAAACATTATTTGTTTTCTTCTATTGTAAAAATAGGATCTAAGATTCTTGAATTTGACGGTCTCTCAAAGAATTATTTTCATCTTCTATAGTGCTTCTAGAAGTTTTATATTTTTATGCACTAACAAAATTCGAGGAATGGATCTAATGAGTTGCCTCTCTTCTCTCATGGATTACCTTCTGATGTATTTTTTCCATTGAGGTGACTATCCTAATTTTTTAGGATTTGGGGCATTATAGGATGGTGTCTATACTTCCTTCTGACGAAGTTATTCATCGAGAATAAAATTATTAATATCACCAAACACAATATATTTATATAAGGATTATTTATTTTGATAACTATGTCATACAAACTCTTTGGAAGTGATGAAAATTTTGGGAGTTCCCAAGCATAATCTATAAACCCCGCATTCATCGATTGGATCTACTATATGATACTATTAAAATAATTCAGATTATCTTCCATTAGTCTTCCTTCTAATGGAGTTCGGTTGACCATCCAATTCATCATGAACACTTTTTTCAATTTCATAGGTTTCTCATAAATATCAACCAACTTAATAATAAATTATATCAATGTTTTTATTTCATAAATGTTAAATCTACCATTCCTTACCAGATACATCTTCACTAGTTCAAGTGATTTCTTATCCAACTATTCTCATTTTTTCTCTCTATTTTATCCAGCCATAAAAAAGTAGTTGTAAAATTCAATCACATTTAAATATGATGATCCATCACCTACATCTTTGAATTTAAAAAATCCATTCTGCCAAACCCATCAACCCAATACTTTTCATACTCTAAAATCATACCTTCCACTGATAGTAACTCCAAAAAAATAACATAATGGAATGAGAGAACCGTAGTTTCTTGAACTATGTCCCCTGATACTATTTTTTTGGGAAAATACCTCAATAAACTACCTATGAATTTAATAAAACCATCAAAAAAGGATCCTAGGTCAACCAGAACTTCACCCATAAAAGGTTGTATTCAGTATAAATGAGATACCTCTAGAAGTTCTCTTCCCATGAATGAGTGTACTAGAAGTATGTATACTTCTCACCCAAGTAGTTGAATAATGTCTCCTTTTGACCACCCAAAAAACTCACAATCTTTCAAGTTAATAGAAATAAAAAAAATATAGGAAAGAAGACAAGATATTAACATGATTTAGAAATTTCTTACTATGTGAATGGAAGAAACATCGTTTCTTACTTTTATTCACTGGAAGAAACAAATTATGAAAAAAATATTATTAATTATAAGTAATATAGACAAAATTTTGCATATATTATTGATATATTACACTTATATTCATTTCACATGACACTTTATCAGATGTATTCACTAATTTATATAATATTATCATCTATAAAGACTCATTAAAAGTACTCCCCTCAAATCCAGGTCAATATAGAATGATGGCCTCGGCTCAGCTACCAAATTTGTGACCCCTCATCTTTTATGAACTTCCAAACCTCCAAAACACTATAATAACTCTATCAATTGATGAGAATATAAGATGAAACTATATAACCTTCAAATAACCCATTTCCACTCTCTTTAAAAAACATCTATACAATATATGGTGTATGAAATTGTAGAGAAAATAATTTTAATGAATAAACTTTTGGTGAACTGAAATATACTTTACCTCTTAGTAGTGACTTGAGTAAATCCCCACCAAAATCAAGCTAAAGGAGAAGGAGGTGGAGGGGGGGTGTTCGTATGAGAGATAATAAACTAAGTTCAATTGGAAGATAAATTATAGGAAATGGAATTAAATTTGAGGATATAAATTAAGTACAATCATACTTTTAATAAAAAAGGTATAAAAATAGTTTGGATACGTAATATTACAACCCAAATTTCAACTATGTGGGTGAAACTAATTTTGTTTATTATATCGCGTAGTTTGTCAAAATTTTTATGAAAACCATATTCCAACCATAAAAAATAGAGTCTATACAAAGCTATAAAAATTTTCATGGTTAGTCACATCATTTAGTAAACTATGAGATAGCCATCTAAGGCCCCTTAATTTCATTCAAACTCAAATTTTATAAATAATAATACTTGTTACCAAACTAGAATTATTAAATTATTAAGTAGATAAAATTTTAACATAAAAATGAAAATTTGAGTGTTTAAATTCTCCAAACCATATGAATTTTCATCCTTGTGATGTTTTTAATACATCCAACTAAAGAAGAAACAAACACTAGATAAAATGTAAAGAAAAACACATTCTCCTATTTGAAATCATATGGTGTGGGTTCTCCACACTATATTAAGAAACTTATTATATTATTAATATTTACAAAAATTGAACTATATCACATTAAAGTGTAATAATGAACTAAATAACTCTATGACACGAAATAAGTTAGAACCCAACAACAAAATATAATTAACTCCATATACAGAACCACGACCAATAAATCACCAAAACACTTTACACAAACAGATTAAAATATGAATTAAGTTACCCTAAGATAACAAATAATAGATTTATCACCAAAAAACACCATTTCCAAAACCCAAAACTTCCAAACATAAAAAAAATATCATGGAAATTTTTTTTCTACTTATAAAATAAGAATAACTACTTATATGAATACATATGTGTAATAAAACCGGTCCTTACTAGTCTTTTTATGTTGTATCTTATAAAATTAAACTAAAAACATTTTTATTAACAAATTTACACTTATCCTTTATGGAACTTTCAAAATAAATTACAAACTAGCTAAATTATATGTCTATATAATGAAATCTTGGTAATAGTAATGAAATTCAGACAACATAATCACGTCCCATGTATCTTTCCATACCAAAATAGATTACTAATAAAAAATAAAACATTAAATGATTTTGAAATAATTTAGTAAGATTATATCGATAAAATTTTCAAAAAATAAACTTATCAACACAACCAACATCTAATTATAACAACCCATTCATATAATAAACATCACTAGATAACTATAAAGACACGGTTTAATTCATTTAAAGTTAAATTAATCTCTAAAATCTGCATTCCATGGTAATGGTTTATTGAAAAAAAAATATTTAAAAACTACTACTTTGTATATTAAACATCTAAGGAAACATATAAATTTCTCATAAAATGAATTCAGTCCCACAAGGTATCAAAGGTATTGTGAAGAATAAATTTTTATTAAAATTTATAGTTATAGGTATATCAGTTAAATGAAATTAGTTAACTTTAAAAATCACCCACTACTCAAAAAAGAATATAATGATTTTACAAAACACATCAACCCTATTTTAAAACATGAAATATGTCAACAACATTCATATACATAAATACAAAATATATAAAAAATATACAGTTTAAAAAAATATAGTTCCCAAGACTAGTTATTTATAACTAAATAGTATTTTAAATAAAAAATATTTTGATGATTTGAAATTAATAATCGTACATGTTGATAACATAAATAATTTTTAAACACTATATATCTATAATCAAAATACATGAACATGTATAAATAATTTATAACCCTTCACCGTTTATGTTTCCACTATAATAGGTCACTTATTCAAAGCTATATAACTTACTTAGTGATTATTAAATTTATTAAATTCCAACTTTTATCAATATTCTTTAATTACAAACTAAAAAAACACTTTTCCAAAATTAGCAGATGATTACACATTCACAGATCAAAAACCAAACTGTACCTCCCTGAATTACTATGGTACAAGAAAAAATAATTTAATGAAATAAGTACCTATTGATGTAAGAATTCTCTATGTAAATCATGTTTTGGTACAAAAAGTTTTGGATAGATAGTTCTTCATTCCTCCCCCTTGAGCCCTAATAGTCTTATGTTCTATCTACCAAACATCCCAAATAACAAAACCAATAACTAGGAGCTCTAATACCATTTTTTTGTGTACCACCCTAGTAAATACTAGACAAAAGTACCCAAGATGGTCTATGGAAAGACCCTAATGGAATTTATGATCCATGTAGTCTAAAAACTGGTGTTTTAAAATCAAAAATAAACCTTGGTAATGATTTTCCCAAATGACCAATTATATTTATTTGATCTGAGAACCCAAAATGACCTCACCATACATTAGTGAATTATACAATTAATTAAATAAACCCAAATTACTATCATAAAAAAGAAATCAAAAATCAAAAATATGAACAAACCCTCCCCACATGGTGGGGAAATTGTAGGTAGTCTGGCGGCGGTGGCACGTCACAGGAAAAGGCCTCCCATCCAGTTGTGTGGAAATAAAGGTGTGAGAAACAAGGGGGATTCAGCTCTAGGATGATAGTCGATTGAAATAGGTCACAACCTCTGGTTCATTGGTTATGGTCTTGTTGGAGGATTGAGTTAGTATGTGTGTATGTTGGAGATGGTACAACTATGAAATCCAAATGGTAGTAGCACTTGGTCTAGTGGATGAGATAAGGGGATAGGGGAGGAACACATTGGATGTCATAGTTCAATGTGAAAATTAATATAAGGAGTGGACTTGGTATGAATGGTGAGTCTTTCCATCCTTTGGACTGTTTCTTGGGCCTATAGGTTTTATCACTTGAGCCGTAGGTCTTTTAGACTATGTATGGGCCCTACGATCTTTGTTCTTATTAGACATTTATGCTTCTTAGACTAAAGACCATATGATGGGTTTCACTCTACCCAGAAAGAAATATGGACATTATATGTTTAATAAAATAGTATTTGGCCCAATCTTTAAAAAAATATTCCAAAATATGTGTAGATTCTAAAAATGATAATAAAACCACATTAAATAATATAAATATCATCCATACATAACAAAAAAATTAATCCAATATTAATAATATAATGAATGGTATTTGAATCTAAATAAGTGATACCAATACAAGAGCCTAAAAAATAAATTAAAAGGAAACCAAAATACTTTTACTAATCACCATATGAAACAATGCATTCATCCCCATAATGTCACCCCAACCCGACATACATAAATGATAAAAAGATCAACTTCTACAATTAACAAATTTCCTATACCTATATCTACCAAAAAAGTCCAAATATACCCATTGGGTGAATATAGGGTTTGAGAACAATAAACCCAAGAGGATCCCACAATGTTTTTTAAAAGAAATATTTTTTAGATAATACCATGAATTATATTTTAACAAAACTATATGAAATTAATCTTTTAACATTATAAAGTAATAATTAATAACCAATTTTATAATATTTCAAATATGAAGGTAATACCTTATAAATAAATAATTTTATTCAATAATGATGGGGTAGTCTAGAGGAATACAAAGTTTGGGTAAATATAAGATCCTCACATAACTTTATTATCAAAAAAATTAAATTTACATAGACTATCGGGGTAAGTAATCTCAAAGCCCTATGGGAAGGAGCTACCTTACTAAGTAACTCTCTATATATATATATATATTGAGAAAGTGTCTAGGTAGTGGTTCCACATGAGATAAAACTAAATATATTATAAAGTGACTAATAATGCTTATCCTACTCCTCCCACCAATATGCCCAGACTCACATGTGGTATTCCCTTTCAAAGAGGCATCATTTCATCATTTACATCTACTTAAAATTAAATGGGAAAATTTAATCTAAATCCATAAGGATATACCTCAATATTATATGAAAAAAATTTCCTTTTTAACCATTTTAATTTCCAAACTCATGAAAAAAGATTATATAATAATTAAATCATATATATACGAAATAAAAACTTATATAATGTGACCTAAAAATTTATAAATGATAGTTAAGGAATTGGAGATCACTTAATTCTTAAATAAAAAAATATGTATGAATTCACAAAAAAAATCCATAGAACCCCTCAAAATCAATAGAGACAACCAAAATGAGAAAGATAGATCCCAAATAGGTAAGACAAAACCATATAATTTCATACCCACCCTCCCATTATGATTAGATAAAGTAAACCCCTATTCACCATGTCCTTGCGGTAATGATAAAACCAAGAAAATATAAGAAAATATCCAAAAGTAATAACAGGAAACCCTTAATCGGTGATTCCTTTAGTCAATATGAGTAAATTATCACAAAAATCAAGTCATAATAGGAGTAGGAGGGGAGGTGTGGAGCGTCTGGTGCCTGATTTTTTGTGGGAGAGAAATAATAATAAATGGGGTTAAATCAAAAGAGTTCACCAAGGTAAAATCACATTTTTAATAAAGATGGGTATACCACATAGTTTTGCCTCAGGGTTTTCCAATGAAATTCACCTAATTTATCAATCAAATGATTTTCAACTAGGAAGTGGAAAATTTTAGATGTGAATTTTGGAAAACTATACACTAAATTTAGAAAATAATACTACTATAGAACTTTATATTTTCCATATTTAACCTCATAGTTTAGCAAACCATACAACAACCATGTAATGTCCATTTTTTCTAACTAAAAAAAGTTTTATAAATAAAAAAACCTAATGAAAATGAATATTAAAATATAAAAAAATTTGAAATTCATACCTGAGAATGAAATCATGGTTTTCATAATCTAACATATAAATAATGAAAATTATTTATTGGATAGTGTTTCCCCACCAAAAATACTATAAAAAGAGATACATGATGTGTTGTGGGAATATCTAAAATCCTCTAAAACCCCTTATATTTTTCCCCTTACAAAATATCATATAGTGACAACTATAAATTTATTATAAAATAAGAACAAATCACACTGTTATGTGAAAAAACTGAACCTTTAAATCATCAAGGATGTGAATAAAATGATGATTCAAAAGATGGATCTGGAGAAGTAAAGGAGGGAATTGTTTAGATTTCTTGATTGAATAAGAAAAATTGTAGATCTATCTATTATAGATACATTCAAATAAAAGATTTTAAAATTAGAGAAAAAGTGATGTTGTTCTTAACTGGAATAAATCACTTGTTTGGTAAGCTACCTTCCAAATAGATTGGACCATGTTCTATGACAAAAATATTTCAATTTGGTTTTATAAGATTAGAGGAGAAAATTCATAATAAACCTTTAAAGTAAATATACATCACTTGAAGTAGATTCATGAATATTTTGTAAATATCCAATGGAGGAGTCATAATCCTCTATGTTTAATATCAATAAATCTTTTTCATGTAATCACTTTCCTTCACACTAGTCTAGACAGTAATATTTTAGTCTATCCTCTCTTGAAAACTGGTTAATGGAATTGATTTAATGTTTCATTTAAGATATTTTTAGGGGGTATGATAAATAATTTTTGTTGTAAATAAATACTTCTATATTTTTTTTGTAATTTCAAATAAAAATGATAATTTGTTTTTGAATCTCCATCTCACCCCCTATATAAAGGAATAAATAATCTTGTTTCATTTGGAACCATTGAATAATTTTACCATATAATTAAACAAATGAGTGTGATTAAAAAGAATAGTGGAATAAAAATTATAACCAAATACCACTTAGATATTTGAACATCAACATAGGTAAACTACCCATTGTGATTTATTAGGACTACATAGAACCTCCCTAATTAAAATTTGGATACCTAATTTGATCTAGAGTAGGTTAAGTAAATGTGAATTGATCAATAACCTTCCTATGTAAACAAAAGAACATGTTTGTGTGAATTAGACCTTAAATAAGAGTTTTAGTAACCTAATAGTCTACTTAACCAATGTTTCTTATTTACCAAAACTGTTAAAATTGGTCATGGGGGATACGTTTTGACTTGGGAAGCTTTATTCTAGGTTTATCTTCTCTTTTAAAATAACTTCATTACATAAAAATGGCTAGGAATAATTGAATAATTTCTAATTGATATAGGGGATAAAAATGATTGAAAATTATAAACGTATATGAACAAGGGTTAAATGATACATTTTAATGTCAACTAGGATGTATAATCGAAATCTGAAAAGGAAATTTGAAAAAAGGAGTGTAATGGGGAGATATTTAGGAATGTTTCACTTATTAAAGTCTTTATTCCACTAGATTATATATATTTCACAATCATATTACTATAACTTTTTCTATAGAGGAAATAGAACCCTTATTTACATTAAAAAGGTTACAGTTCAATTGTGGAGAGATGAAGAAAAAAATCCATATATTTTTTAGGATTCCATAATATTTTCACATTTATATTTCTTAAAATCAAAATAATTAGTTAAAATATTTAGATAATGTGAATATAGAATTAAAATAAAAAATAGATTTAAATATTGAGGTTTTAATCGTTTTATTCATCTCTATAATTAGTTAAAAAATATGCATATTTTTTTACTAATATTTATAAACAATTAATAAGGTTTTGATTATTATATTTAGAGTTTAAATTCAATTATCGACCAATCAAAACAAAACCAACAATATGTTTTTTCATTCATGAGTTATGTTCATAACATTAAAATGACAATGTGATAAGGATTTCATAAGACTCTGAGATACTCTGTAAGACTTTGGTATCACATTGTAAGACTTTATCTAATGCATCAAACATTTCCTCAACCTATAAGAATTTAATATAATATTGTATCAGACAATCCCTAAGCATCTCAAGACACTAAATGGCGTTCATATGAATTATATTATAGTTTTAATAATATTATGAATTATTTAATACATTTTTGCATATTTTAAGGCCTTTTAAATGGATAAAAAATTTAAAATCAGAAACATGTAGGAAATCCTAGTGAGAACGTAATACATTATCCTAGCCGCTTTGTGTGGATTTCTTAGTTATGGTAAAATATTGTTTATAATTGTAAGACTATGGATTCCATGTAATAATTTTTGAATATTAATTCAAAAATTTCATAATACACATAGATTCAGTTCGTAGGACTTCCCCAAAATAGAAGACTTTTGGATTTGGAAAATTTTGTAGAATGAGATAAAAATATGAAATTATAGCAATAATAAAGGCTTGACCTAATATCAACAATTATCTCTCTAGAATAACCACGTCTATAAAATTCTCTCTAAATGATCTATATAGAGACAATAAAATGAGTTGAAGAATAATATGAATAAGAATATAATGGGAACATACTTTGAGAATATGAATGTTTGAGGGGAACTTTTTGGTGGAATCTATGAACTTAACTAAGACACATAGAATCCATTAGAGTAAATGGGATCTAGAAAATGAAACATTATGAGTACTTCACTAGGTCAATAAATAAGAAATCTTTACTCATCACATGGAAGATGAAGTTGAAAAAATTAACAGAAGGATGCCAATAATTTTGTTTCCCCTATAAATAGGATAATAAAAAACTATATAAAATAGAGAATTTGATCAATATTGAGTTAATATAGCTAGAATTTATTTCTTTTATTTTATTTCTTTAATCTATCTCTAGTGATAAAACATTAAATTCATAGTGGTTGAGCCAAGAATACTTCCCTCAACCATGTTAAGTAATTAAATGATTAATTTTTAATTATATTTTTATTTATTTCTCTATAAATTTTTTTATAAACATAGAAAACAATCAGATTCAATTATTCTTAGAATTTGAATTATTCTTATTTTATTCTCAATTTTCATATAGAGGCCACCAAAAGTTTCTTCATTTCTCACGTGATGAAGAGTAGTGTGGATTAATTTAGTAGTTATTGATGATATTTGATAAAAATACATGAAAATAATATGGAATATAGTTATTATTAAATTTCACTATTTAAGCCAAAATCACCAGGTATGTGTGATTTGTTGAGGGTTCAAATGGTTACAGATAGATATCATGATAGTCTAAATAAACTATTTATGATTTAATTTTAATGTGAGTGGGATATCTATGGATATACCCCAAATTTAAAATTTAATTCTACCACCATTTTAATAAACATGTCCAAATACACAAACTGAACCCATCCAAACAAAGAAGAAAAAATAGTAAAAATTTTATCCTCTCTATAGACAACCTGAGTCCCACTTATACTAAATTTTACTTTGTTCCAAATTTTTTTTTTAGGATACTAATATTCATCAAATTAATTCCCTGATATACAATTGATATGTGTCTCTATATACATGGTGTGTCCATTATATTTCATCATGTGTGAAATATATGACATACACAAATAAATCTCATATAAATATAATTAACTAAAATTCATAATAACATAGACTACATGGAATGTGATACTAATTCTCACATAGTTTGACACTTATTCTTAAATAACCCCAACTCCCTGAAGGAAGAAACATGTTATGTATTCTCAGTTCTTCACCTAGTGTGATAAAAAAAGAACACCCAGAATCACAAGTCACATAGAAATCATGTCATAATTTTTTTTGACCACCTCTATTAGGAACAAAATTGATATAATTGGACAAGTATATCACTGTCATTCCCTTGATGGTCACCTAATTTCCATTTTTTATCATAAATAGGGTTCATAATAACTCTTCATGAAACCATGATGTCTCATTCACTACTTTAATTTGGGAAACCACATCAATAAACCTTAAAATATACATCATTTCTTGATGATACTTATTAATGCCTAGATCTTCAATAATAATCTGAAATCAATACCTCAACCCATGAATATCTTTTTCTTTTATATATGGACCCGTATTCATTGAAATCCATCCATTATAAAGGCCAATCATGAAATCCCAAAGAATGAATAGGGGAAATCAAAGGAGAATCATAGATAGATATTGATAGAGGTTATTGTTAATATTCAACATATTATTTTGGTGTGGAATCCATTAAAGATTAATAATTAAGGATAAATAATAAAAAACAAATAATAGAAATTGATATGGTTAATAGGGTTATGTCTCACACTCTATGAAAATCAAGGAATAAATTATCTTGTCTTGGAATCACAAAAATAGAGTAATAATTTTAAAATTACATTCCCAACCACATATAAAACAACTATCTCTACAATAATATCTAGTGGTGATTGACTCCCCATCATTGATGTCATAAATATGATCTTGATTCATTGTTTTCTCTTCCATATATTAAAGGATTTCCTCTCCCCCCACCTCCTCTCTCTTTATCTTGGGTTTATGTCAAGAAATTTCGTAGATAACTCTATAAGGAAGTCATAATAGCTAATTTATAGGGTATTTTTAGGTTATTCGCCACTTAAAAATCATAGAAATTAATTTTTATTAAAAAGTGACACTTAGAATGACCTTTCTCGAGATCCTCTGGTGCGAACTGAAATTATGTCACCCATAGGGTAAACCCACCATTCTGCACACAAAGAATGAGTCAGAGTCCCCATATGAATTTTAGTTTAGAATATATAAAACAATCATAAAATAATTTTCGGTAAAATAGAAATATATTATTTTTAATATATTATTTCTGAGCCTCTTTCATGCTTGAAACTTGAAAATAGATCAATTGAAAGATAAAAAATATTCGATAAATAATCCAATGGTATAAAAAGAAAATTATTGAATCCCTAAGATAGAATCATCCATACTCATGATATAAATATTTATTTATTTAATAAATATTAAAATCCCTTAAAATTTAACGTGATAAAAATTTCACAAAAATCAAATTTCGGGTAAATACTTGGTCCTAATATCAATAGAACTATTAGAAAATTTTAATGAGGTTCTATGGTTGGGTAAATTTTTTCATTTTACCCCTTGAGAGGATGCATGACTCTTGAACTCAATATTGAGGTAGGTATCATCCAATAAAAAAATCAAGTCACTATGTATTCCCCAAAATTAAATTTGTTCATACTCAAAAAAAGAAATAATTGGAACTCTTAAATATGAATCCTCATGAAATAACCATATGTGTAATAAAACCCAACTTCACATTCAGGTATTTCATCTTTCAAAGGATCATGTTCTCATCCAATTTAGTACATTGATACCCAGAAAGGGAACATACTCTTTCATCAAGAAAAATATATTGGCTCCATCTCATTTTCAATAAATACATAAACCAAAACATACATCTAGTTAATGTGAGTATTTCCAAGCTTCTGCAGTCAAAACCTTTTCTTTTCTAGAGGCCATTATATCACATGGGATAAAGTGAATCCTTGAAATACAAAGAACCATATTGAAATGGTTTATCTACAAGGTTGTCACTTGTGTCATTACATTAATACCCACCCTTAAAGGGAATTCTTAATGGTTTCTGTATGTGTACATACCACATATATCACACTACACAACAAAGTGCTTCACAAAGATACCATACTATATTCAAAATATCTAATAGAAAAAATGATCCTTGAAATATATTCCATATCATCTATCATCTAATACCAAAAATCCATATGCGCTAATTTCAAAAGTTATTGATTTAAAGGATGCATGGGCCTTCTTGCCCAAACTATTCACAAACATTGATTGGAATTTTCTCTCAACATATCAATCTTCAACAGGTTCACAATCACTTTCCAAGATAAATTTTATGTGTTATCATTTCTCCTTCATGAAATTTAATAATTGGAATATTATTAAATAGAATCAACCACCTCATTAATCAACCTAAAACCAAGGGTATTTGAGTGAATTAATAACTATAATATGAAATGGATAGTCCTAATTATTTATATGACCCTTCTCTATAATACCTAGACCCTAGGATAACACTTTCGAAAAGTCAAGTGACAAAGATCCACAACCTCCTATGAAAACCTCCACCTTCACCTTATATAAAGAGTTTCTATGAGATGGGAATGTATACAAAGGTCTGTTGTGTAAACCACAATGAGGTTCATTATTTATTAGGGTGGTCTTATCATATGATTTAAATCATAATATTTAATAGAAAAACAAGTAAAATACACAACCTACATGAGCAAGTAGGTGAAATGCTAACGAAATTCTATAATACCCATTAGTTATATCATTAAATAAAAATGAATGATAAAATAATACTAAATCAATATCACCACAATTAACCTCTTTCACAAAAAAATAGAAGAGTGTATGACCAACAATGTTGATTGAAGGTGTGTAATGTCAGCATTTCCATGAAGGAATTTAAAAATATAAATTTAGATTCTCATTTGAATCCTCTATTATCCATATACAGATTCCTCAATTAAATGTTTCAACGAACATTCCATTGATTAACCATCTTATTTACATTAACCGCCATGGATTAAACTTCATAAAGGACAATATTTCTCAATGAATCAAGATCACACTATCAGAGTTTACTACATAGTTGGTAATCTCATGGTATGCCTAGGGAAAACCTTAAATGCCTAATATGATCCATCATGAAAATTGTCAAGAATGATTTTATTCTATATACTCCATAAATTAAAAAAGTTCATTCATCATTCCACTTAGATAAAATTTAATTCCATCACTATAATGTAAGATAGAACATACATATATGCCCAATCAAGGGTTAACCATAGTTCACTCTTTAGAATCATTCACATATTTATCCACATTCAGAGGAAGTGAATTCTCATAATTTCACATAGAATATAAATCTATTCTTACCATCAAATGGATATCTAACTAAAAATTCTTGATGATGGGTTCTGATCGCCACACATAATGGGATCCCACTAACCACTAAAGGTATAACCCACCTTAATTAATCAATCTCTAACATCTAACAGTTCTAGAAAAAAATAACTAATTCATTATAAGGGAGTCATTGTATGATCTCATATCTACCATGAAGGAATCCATTAAAACACATCTATCTCCACTAAGGGTAATCCCACTCCATTGGATGGTGTGAGTGAAAGATGGTTGTGATCAATGGAAATTCTCTAGAAAAATATTTTCAGGTTATATTTTCAATTAGAGTGTCTATTGAACAAATGGTGTAGGTTAAATACCTTATGTCTACATCTACCAGTTTGAGAGTGTATAAAGTGAAGGAAATAATTGTACCTTGGGTTATACCAGATTTCACATAACCATTGTCATCTAATGCATTAATTAATCTAAAAAATTTACTTTAAACACTCTATACTAGCTTGGTATTAACTGAATGTGGTGATTATGGGAGTGGATCAATGAATATTTAAACTTAAACTAACCTTATACCTCTATCATTTCTACTAAACTACTCTTTTATAGATAACTTGGCTTCCAATAGAGAGTTATTTGACCTCAATGTTATCTTCAACATATAGGTTTATCCATAACAATGTTCAAGTAGTCTTAAAGTGAAATGATAACCTATTATCATATCAAAGGTGTATATATACTGAGAATACACAAACAAAATGCCACCTGGGGAATTTTGGAATATGTGATGTTATATCAAAACAGCTCCCCATCTTAAAATATTTCTACGAATTGTCAATAAAAACTAATGATATAAAATCATTCCACCATGAAATATATTTATAGAACACCTTCTAAGGTAATAGGGCATCAATGTGTACATGAACATGGTTCTTTTTTTTATAGATGGTTCCACGTCCTTAAATAAAACATCATCTTGAACTATGTCTCAAACTCCAATCGTGTTAAGGAAGTCCCACCATGATTTTGAGAGAAACATCATCCACTAATGGATCAATGTTCTGTGTAATAATATTAATGAAGGAATATATTTTAGGTTAGTAAGATTCTTAACTTGATAGGAATTAGAATCTCAAACTATTATAAATCCTATAACTTCCTAGGATCTATCTAGTCATTTAGACACATGATGCCTCTTTCATAAAAAACGTAAAGCATACACAACCTACGAGTAGTATCATACAACTCATTGGTAGATACCGTATTAACTATAATATGATCTGTATTAAGTGAAATTCATTGAAACAACCTAAATCATGGAGAAAGGATACATCTCAATCGAGTCTCTAAATAAATGCCTCATCGCTCACTAATAAGTGTTGGAAACCCTATAACAATAATATGATCGTCATAACCTTAACTCTACACATAAACTAGATATATAAGGGTAACCCCCCCCCCCATTTATTAGGATTTACCCCTGAGGATTCAAGAATATCTTGATGGGAGAATACATGAAAGAAGTGAAAGATCACAATTTACCACTCTATGATGCATGGACGAAATTTCTTGTCCCCAAAAACTATACCTAGATAACAGGGTTGACTAACATGTAATCAGAGTCTCAAAGAAAATATATGTTGTTCATTACACCTACACTAGTCTCCCTTATTTGAAAACTGAATGTAAGATCTACTTGATGTCATTAAACTAAATTCCTTATCAAGACATCACATGTTTACTAACTCAAATATTCATCTCATGGAATCGAATTCTCTTATACCACTCTGGCATGAACCAACCCACTGATTCTCTACTTAGGGAGGAAGAAATAATATTGTTACACCTAAATCCCACCTCCACTAGGTCAGGGGTTGGGGACTAGAACTGAGTAGGTCTATCACTCAATATTAGAGTTTGTATCCTATATTAACCTACAACAGACACATATCTTTAATGAAAAAAAATAATTTGAAACTCTAGAAGTGTATATATATATATATATATAAATTAATTTTATACAATTATTTCATGATACATCACATGGTAATGGTATTGGAAAATGTAAATACACTATAAGAACTATATATCTAATAAGGTTACTCATCCTAATAAACTCGTAACAAGGGACAACTCCACCTCATTGCAAGGACTCTTGTAGAAATATCCAACAATTGTAGTCATCCCACCACCAATATTCCCCAATATCCATTGAGTTTCATCAAGATTTATCTTTGAAAATTCCACACCAAATCTATGTACACCAAGATCAACTTCGATTCATATGTCATCTCCACAAACACAACACATTTGAAAATAAATCCTAGGCATGGATGTGTGTAAAAATAATCTATAGGATTCCACAAAACAAAAAAGGATTAAAAAAACATAATATTTAACTCTGTAATATAAAAGTAACTACTAGTAATATATTGAGAAATCCAGATATGATATACAACTAGATTTCATGGGGATAAAAAAAATTCTTTGTCAACTCAGCTCCAATCCATGAAGGTTTTTTACAAGAAACTAAGGATTATTAGTGCAGTGAAATACACCCAAAGTTTTTAATTTATATAATATTTATAAATTAAATCTAATAGTAAACAAAGGGGTGAATTAGGAGTCATAGGGATGAAATTATCGGATCTAAACAAACATAAAATTCCACACTACAACTAGAAAGTATAAATTAATTCTTTCATCATACATAAGTATATGTGCCAGTCAAGAGAGTATAAAACCATAAATTCCCCAAAAAAAGTTGCACTAACCAAGAATTAGGGGATATAAAGTAATGGAAGATATTAACAAACTAAATATCCGAACAATTGATGAATCATCTCTTTTAATCCACCCAACATCACCTAATACAAAATTATAATGTGCTACCTGCACCTTGAAAAATTATATATGCCAGTCATGGGTGTAAAAACACTGATAAAGGACCCTCACCTTATCGAGTAGTGAATTCAAGAAGAGGGAGTACTTAACTCCATATATATAGGATTCATTCTTTGACTGTGTGGGGGAGTACTAAACTCTGTCATTTATTTAGGGCACAAAAACATTATCCATTCTAAAAGGGTACCGTCCATTGCTAATCTCGAGGAATGTTCTCAGATTATGTGATAGAGAACTGACCCTGGGAAGAATATGAGGGATTAGATACCTATAATATGAACTTCACTAAAGGATATCCCAACTTTATTTTCCCTCAATTCATCTTTATTGAGCCTATTTGGTGGTCATAATAATTTATAAAAGCATAATATTCCTGAATCACCTTATGTATCACCTATGATAACAAAGTGGGTTGTACAGTAATGTAATATAAGGAAAAATAACTAGGATAAGATAATTTTAACCCCATTTACAAGTCCAAGGGAATGAAATAAAAAAATCCACAAGTGCTACAGAAATATGTAGCTTGCACCGTGTGGGTACATGGTGTGTAGCC
Source organism: Viscum album (assembly GCA_963277665.1). Taxonomy (NCBI): domain Eukaryota; kingdom Viridiplantae; phylum Streptophyta; class Magnoliopsida; order Santalales; family Viscaceae; genus Viscum; species Viscum album. The sequence continues at coordinate 276,936,576 of OY728161.1, read as the reverse complement.
CATTAGCTGAGCTTTGGTAATGTATTGTCAATTAAATGTCATGTATTGGAAAACCAAAATAGAATGTGAGATAGTGTAAATAGTGTGTATGAAAGAAGGGGTATTATGAATGTACTACCATAGTTTGATTAGTGTAGGGTCCAAGGTACAAATATAAAATTTTCTAAAAAGGAACAAACATGTATGGCAAAGAAACATGCTTGGCATGTATGCTTAATACATGGAACTTGGACATATTAGATTAAATGTCATCCCATGATAGTAAATGAAATTTTAATCCAATGATATAAATGAATTAGTCTTACAAACATAGAAGTGGATGATTTAATCTTACATAGTGTGAGACTCTTATTCTTAAGAAACCCCAATACCCTTGAGGAACTTATAGGTCTTCCTCATAAGGATAACATGTTGTGTGAAGATGAAAATATGACCTAGATCCCATAGAATCTAAAGAATCATACAAATATCATCATTATCACATCTTTTTTGAACTTAATAAAAAGAAGGGTATTGTTTATCACTTGCATGCCTCTAGTGTCTTCTTCTAGGCATCGTTCCTAAGAAATATGGTTCGTGATTATTCTGTATAAAATCATGACACACCCTTCACAATTTTAATTAGGTAAAACATACCAAAATCATTCCAATGATCCATCATTTCCCAATAAACCACCCAAACACCTCAGTCTTTATTTCCAAACCCAAATCAGTCACTTGTGTTCTTGGAAATCAGTCACTTATTGATCCAAACCAAGATTCATCAATCTTCTGACTATATAAAATATAGGTAATGAATGTTTAAATAATGGAGAAGGTAAATTAAAAAGGGAATCATAGAGAGAAATTATTAGAGATCTTTGTAAATCCTATCAATCAATAATTGGGTATGAAATTCACCAATGATGATGAACTTATGGTAATGAATCAAAAATCAAATTATAAAAAATGATAAAATTTGCAGGGATGTGTGTTATGATCAATGAAAATAATGGAAAAACTTATATAGGATTTTAATTGAAAATAATATGAAATAATTCAAAAATAAATAGCCTTAAATCAATGCACATTGTATATCACTACAATAACTTACACTCTCCATAGATACTTGGTCCTTTAGGTCACACATACAGTCCTCATTTGATATCGATCCTTCTTGATATTGAAGTACTTCTTATTCCCCCATCTTCTCTCTCTATATATATATCTATCTTTATTGAGTTTTATTTAATGAAAATAAGTAGTCATTTCTAGATAAAATCAAAATATAAGGATTTTATAAGGGAATTTTAGGGTTAATATCACAAAAAATAGTTGGAAAAAATTTTCATTTTAAAAATGACACATGTGAAGTCCTATCCTGATAACTCCATATGTAAACTAAAATAATCATTTTCCTAGGGTAAAACTACCATTCCAAACTCAATTGTGGTTAATTAATCCCAATCCAATATATTTTAGGCGATAAAATCCATTGATTATTAAGGTTCATGCTGGCTAAAAGTTATATTTAATTTTTACAATATTACGACTAACACTCTATGAGGCACATAAATTTGAAATAGCACAGTGACAACCTCAAAATATTGTAGAAATACTCAAAAGGTTCACCAAAAAAATAAATTGTATCTAATATATTATCATCTATGCCAATTTGATAACTATTTTTTTAATTAATAAATATTAAAAATCCCTTGAAATTGAAATTTTTGATAAATTAACCAAAACTAAAATTGGTGGATATGTAACACATACAGAGATCAAAGGAACCATTTTTAAATTTTTATGAGGATTCATATTGGTATAAATTTACTATTTTACTATTAGAGATATCCTAGATCTCTAAAACTAAAAATTGAGCTAGGACTCAACCAAGAAAAATCTAGGTCACTTTGCACATTTTTTATAGTTTTGAGTAATAGGTAGAGTTTATAGAGTCAATATGAATATCCCAAGGTGTATTGTTTTAAAATACACATGATTTTTGACTTGGAAACATGACTCAGGTACTATAATAATAAAATCCTAGCTATCTCCCTGACCACATACGCCATGTAGACTAGAAAACACACTATCTTAAGTAAGACACATGACTCAATATCCCATGGATACATGACTAGGTAACTTTAGTGTCCCACCAAATGTGTTATCTGAGGTATATTCTATATATGAGGGAACAACACAATAACACAACATTAATACATTCCCACCTACTACATTAGGTTCACATACCATGTTTTGGTAAAGTGAATATTATATACAATCATTTTATTGGTTTTTTCTATATATTATCAACCTAGTCTCGTAATTGGATAAAAAAATAACCTATAATGAGTCTTTATCATATAGATCGTGATAGTGTGATCCTAAATTTCATCGCAGGCTATTGATAAGGAATTTAGTAAATTTTTATGATCTTATATCTTCAGAGATAATGTTAGGTTTTGGGTGATGCTTTTAGAGTCATAAGGTGATTCAGGTATTCCATCGGTGATATACACATGATAGGGAATAGTGGCTTATATGATAGATAGTGTTCAAGTAATCACCCATGTGATATGGCATTATCCTCTATCCCTTGGGTTCTGGTACTCCCCCACATATTAGGGTGCAGACGTCCATTTCAAAAATTAGTTCAAAGTACTCCCTTGGAGTTATCCTCATGTTAGGGTGTGATCCCTCATACAACAAATGGATTTTTGGTGATTCCTTGTAAAATAATACATATTCCCAAATCCATGAGGTCCAGGTACTCTCATGGAGTCATCTTAAAGTCAGGGTATCATCCCTTATATGATATATATAATTCACATAGTCCATTCCATGTTAGGGAATGGTCCTCCATATATGGGGTTTGTAACACCCTTGATCAATATAAATTTACATTAATAATGTATAGTCCCACACAATAAATAAATAAGTGGAATGGAAGTTGTGAATATGTGTATTATGGTGATTTATAATTTTTGAGTATTATGATGTTTTGGATTTTTTTCTCTCATATTGAGTTATGATATACATCTTGGTTGTGAACTTGATATTTTCATTTAGTATTTTTTGTCAAAATCCTCAAGTAATATCTAGGTATTGGTTTAACCTTTTATTGTGTTCTGATCTTACATTATATTTCTATCCTTCTGTTTGTATATGGAGAATTATAATATTTATTTTCAAACTCAGACCTACACATTTTTTTACATATTTTGTGACTGTATAGATGACTCACAGTTTAAAGACGACCACAGTGGGCTTGGAGATAGTATTCCTAGTTTTTATTAGTGGATAGAGGTAATTAGTGGTCTTTGATGTGTTATAAAATCATAATACTAGTAATTATAGTGAATAAATTTCTTAGAATATCATAGATCATTCATACATTAAAATGTTTGTCCCGTGTATTTACTTCCAATTAGGGTTTTTATAAATAATTCTATCTTGAATTATCAATTCCCCTTGGATGAAAATTTTCCCATGTTTTTATGTTTATATTTTTTATTAGTTGAAATTGCTTATATTTTTTTGGAGATTTATATATTTAGTGACTGGTTATTATATTAAGCCCTTCCATGTGTGATATGACATCTTGTTTTTAGTCACGAACCCCTGGCCTATTGAAGTCATTCTTGGGTTGGCACACCCAGCCTATGCACCGGCCCATGTTGGGACCCAGTAGGTCAATTTTTAACCTTAATTATATCATCAATTTAGGTTTAAAAAAGATGGTTTTTTTTCCTCTAATAAATTTTTATAACATATATTCCCTCTGTTTAGATAGAATAAGAAAGTGAATGGATTTATCAAAATATGTGACTCGTGATGTGATTATATATTTTGTGAAGGGAATGTGATTTTATTATATATCTAGGTGAATTAAATTTTATGTATTCATCCATATGATCATTCTATATGTGGATAATCTTGAATATCTAATTATGTGATATGATATTATCATACTTTATGTCTTTAAGTCACTCAATGTCTTGAAAAAATGGAATATATAATTATTTATATTATTGATGAAACATATAGTGGAAATAAGCATGATAATAATTTTTTTATTTAAATCAAGTTAGATCAATTTATATATTGATTAGAACTAATGTTTTTCTAGATGCTGCTTATTGGTTAAAATTACAGATTATAAAATTTATAATATGTTTCATTGATACTAGGGATTTTGATGGAAAATTTTATGATATTATGGATAAATATTTAATTTTCTATGAGTTTTTGTACAAATATTTAAGATATGTATTAATATAGTTTTAGTGTATATACAAAATAGGTTTTCTATAGATTTTCAAATTCTGACATGTATGATAAAACATACAATTAAAATTAATTATATCGTTCTTAAAATAGTTTTGGTTATTCTTTTATAATTTTTATATATGAGGTAACATATTTTTAAAATTTATTTAGTCTATGATTCTTTCATAAAAGTAATATATTTATAAAAATATGCACTAAATTTAAATCATGACATGCCCGTGTAAACCACATTGTTGCATAGAAGGTTGTGAATTATATGATAATATACTATTCATTTTACTTCTTCCACCTAAAATATCATTACTGGAATTAAAATCATTGGAATGTGGTTGAAGGAGTTTTGAGTATATAATATAAAATTTTTAAATAGTTAAACATTTCATCATGGTTCATCAAAAATTAAAAATGATCTATAAATTGTTTCATAATTAAATTTTTGGAGTGATGAAATAATGAATTTTTAAAAATCATTCAATTTTCATGGAGATTATATAATGTCCATATATGGATTTTGATACCATGATGTGTGTGATATTATTTTTTCTATAAAAACTCCTCCATACCAAATATTTTTCCCCTCACCAATTAATAAATAAAATTTTCAGAGCCTGAAATGAAGTTGAATCATTCCCAATAGTTGGGACACTCATTATAGCCTATGTATTACCTTCAAGGGAGGGATACTTCTATATTTATGTTATCTACATATAACTCATTTATAAGTTATTCAATAGATAAAATTTCAACATATAAATATGTACTTTCTATATTTAAGTTTACTGGATCCAAGATGAATGGTTGGATCTTACAAAAAATGAGTTTTTACAAGGACCCAGCCTTAAAAAATCTATAAGTGGAATATCTAGAAAATATTTTTTGTTGCTTCATTTATAGTATTTTCTTGGTTTTTAGTTTTATAGAATTTTTTCAGGACTCTTACACTTCAAACCCATATATAAGAAAGTGTAAACATCCACTCATTGTGAATTGTTTCCACAATATTAATATTTTACCATATAAAAAGTTTTATTTTCATGAAATATCTTTAAAATATTCATATGGACCTCATCCTCATCCTTAATCATACTTAAAATAGTGTGAAAACTTTTTAAAATGTGGGTTGAAGACAACATTCTTCGTAATGGGCATATAAAAAGATGGAAAGAAACTAGTTATTCCAGGAATATTTATTATAAAAAATTCTAATTTCATAATAAAAATTGATCTAAAAATAAATATAATATTACCAAAGAAATAAACTTTACAAACAAAATATTTTAAAAATCATTTAAAAATAAATCCTAATTGAAAAATAACACTCTTAAATGTTTATTTTTAGGTAAAAAAACTCATGAAAATGTTTTCACAAAGTTAGACATTTCACCCATATGAAGTACAAAAAAACATTCCAGTAAACATAATCACATTATATTACCACGTTAAATCATAATATTTCCATGAAAACTCATAGAAATATTATATAAATCATTTAAGTATCATGGGAAATAACTTCTATATAACTCCTTTAACCACTCTTTCAAATGGGACAACCTACCTAGTAAATACCAATAATCTCCTATCAGAAATATATCTGGTTAACTCAATCTCTTTACACAATACATAGGGGAATTATTTCAGGATCCCTAATAAAAATGAGATAATAAGTATAAAACAAAAAATTAAATAATTTTCAATAACCATAACATAATTATAATACATAAAATATTTCATTTCCTTCATCATACTCCTAAAAATATTTTTTACACCAATCAGAAAACCTTTCTAGATATTGAAATATCCATTCTATTGAGAACCTCTTTTTTAAAATACCTAGAACAAAAAGAATGATGATTTTTATTTGATGAAAAATGAAACATTTTAAAGGAATCCAAACCTCAAATAATGGTTATGGATTTGAAAAAAATTCATGACATGGTATATATTAGAATAGAACATTCTTTTTTCCTTTTTTTCAAAATGTTCCATATAAAATACATAAAAAACATCTTTTTGAAAACCTTTTAAATAAAGATAAAATTGAGATAAGTTTTTTCTATAACTCATTTATGTCTATATAAATACATCGAAAGAATAATATCGATAATATGGACATGTAACAAAAAGATTTAGAAAAAATATTTAAAATAATTAAAACAATGTTTTTAAGGTAATGTGTCTATTACCTCGAGTCTCACTCACCACGTATATTGTTTATCTTCCTGATAATAATAAACTTATGTTAACTATTTAATTTATTAATATCATTATTCTTGTTTTTTATTGAATTTTTTATTTATTACCATGTTATATACAATTACTTAATCTATTAAGTTAACGTCGGATATTTGGACGATATTCAACTCATATGTCCAAAATTACTTTAGAAAGTCGAATGTGGTCAAAGTGTCCATTATTAAATCTTATACAAAATAATAATAATGATATAATTATCATTTTTATATATTAAAAATACAATTATAAATAACCATGAAATATCATTATTAAAAAATTAATTACTAAACAATGTTGAGATAGTAGTGTGTACGTACACATCAATAAAGTTTCTATTTTTCAATGGATGGAAAGGTAAGAATTAAGATTATTTGTAATATTTAAAGAATAAAAAACATATAATTAATATCATATATATATACATCAAATACATAATTATAACTATACATGATAGGTTGTGATTTAAAATTAATTACATCTGATAATGATGTGGTAGTTCACCATACACTCGAATGGTGGTTTCATTTCACATTAGATGGATGAAGGAGATGGATATCTTTTATAAAATTAACATAAAAAATTATATCTATATATAATATAATATTTTTATTATTTAAACATGTTAAAATAATATTTTAAGGATTTATAAGAGGAAATAAATTGAAATTGATTCATTAGAAACTATACCTCTTCTTTAAACAACCTCTTCAGATTTATACCTAAAGCCTTTATGAAATGGTTTTTTGAACAAAATATGGGACACATGGAAATTTATATGTATTTAATTATTCTATTTTGGTATTTATTCACTAATATTGAGTGATAAAAAAATTATGAATAAGAGAGAATAGGTGGTTCTCTGTTATAAGTGAGGGGATGGGAGCTCTTGAAATTACTTAAAATATTAAGATAATATAAATTAATTTTCTTCTAAAAATGGGACCAAATTGAAATATTTAAAGTATATTATCATTATAAGTATAAATAATCTCATATTACAATTTTAGGTGATTTTTTAATCATTATATCTCATTTTTATCCCTTGTTAACCGTTTTGACGATTATTATTGTATCAAATGTTTTTACACTATCAGTGCCATTAAATTTACTAAAAAATTATAACTCCTGAATAAATAGACCATGTTCAATATTATAAAACATATAACATTAAATTTTAAAAATTTAATATTTTTATTAATTTTAAATAATTTAATAATATATTGTGTATTATAAAATATCACTCATATAATTTTTGGAACAATTCATTTACTTTGAGTTTAATGGCATAAATATAGTAATCGAATTAAAATATACACATTTATAACATCACTAATAGGTTATGTGTATTTTTAAAATTATTGGGACACTATAAATCATCCAAAAAAATTACATTTAGTGTTTTTAAAATCCTTTACATGATTTTTACACTACTTGCACAGGTACAGTGTCAGCATTTCATAAGATTTTAAGGTAATTGTTTCATCACTAATGATTATAAATAAATTAACATACTAAAAATAAATTAATTATTTTTAAGGTAAAATTTTATATTCTTACAATATTTATATTTTCCCATATCTAGGTCTATAGAACCTACTTGATATGTTATTTTTAATTTTCTAGCATTGAGCAAGAATTTCTTAAGAATTTAGATTAGCCGCCTATTATATAACTCAATAATTCATATATATATATATATATATATATAATACAAAAGTCATGATATTTATTAACCAATTCAATTAAATACTTCTTAATTCTCGAATAGTATCTCTAAGACACCAAATTTTACTTTTTTCGTGTTGTGCAACACTATATCGGCACTAAAAATGATTTTTGTATTTATCATGAAATAAATTATAATTTATATGTTTTCAATTTTTTTATTATTTTTTATTATATTTTAATTCACTAGTCTTTACATAATTTTGATAAATTTTTATTTCATATTTATACCATAGAGATATCATTAAAGATACTATATTTCATAAAAACTATATTTTTTACAATCCACCAAAAATAAAAATTCTTCAAAAAAATATCAAAAATTAATATTAGGATAAATATAAATTTATAAATCCAAAAAATAATTCCATTTATTTAAATTAAATTCCAATAATTGATAGAAATTTAAATTAATATAAATGCATAAAACATAATGAAAATCAATTTTTATAAAAATGTGTTTTTAAGCCCCAAAATGAGCATCTACAAAAATAAGGTATAAATATTATTCCAATATAATTAATTTGATTATTTAAAAATAAACAATAATTTTATAAATATAATATCAAATTAAAATAATAATGGTACTTTTCAAGGAAAATGAATGACATTTTTACAAAAAATATGTATTATTCACTATTCATTTAATAAATAATATTTTTAGAAAAAATAAAATAATTTCACCCTAACATAATTTTTAAATGATTATTTAAAAATTTAAGTCCTTTTTATGAAAAATATATATATAATATAAAATTTTATTTTCAAATAAAACCATATAATGCATGAAACTCTAATTTGGTTCAAAATACATATTTTTCTTTTTGACTAAAAAATTATTCATTATTCTTATAATCAATATAAATCTATAAAATTTAATTTAGGAAAATTTATAAGGCATGAAATTTATTTACTATTAACATTAAATGGGTTGTTAAATTATTCCCCTTGTGTAAATTGCATCCTAGTAATTGTTTCTCATGCTAGATATAAAGTGATTAACCCATTTTCAAATTAAATTCCGATGTGTGGATGGTAAAACATAAAAACATGAAATGAAAACCTTTTTAGTATTTAAAATTAAATTTTTTAAAAAACCTTCATCGTAAAAAGTGTTAATAAGAAATCATATTTAAATTAGGGTTAGTTAAATTTTAATGTTGTCTATAATGGAACATAACTACATTTCCAAATTGGATAATATTAGTGGTAAGTGAAATTATGGACGTGGTGGAAACATTATTATCCAAAAAATAATAGAGAGTGACTAAAATCATTCATCACAAGAAAGTTAATTTTCATCAGAAATTTAATAACCACAAAACTAAAAACCAATGAGGTGTGAAAAGGGCCATAAATTGATTAGAAGGTAATGTAATAGGATAACACTTTTATTTCAAGAACCTTTTACTAGAGTTAAGTAATTATATTAGAATATAGACTAAGAAAATAAGAAAATATACTTACATGGAATGTATAATTTCACCCATTAATCAATTTCCACCAAAATATCATCTATTTCTCCAAACAATGAGTATTTATGATGAATTATTAATACCTAAAGCATTAAAATAAACATCCAATTAATCACAAAATATATAAAAAGCATAAAAATTTATTCAATATATATTTATATATTAAACAAAACCAAAATGGTTAGTTCAATATAAGAAAATATCCATTTGGAATAAACCCTTATACATCAATCTCCAAAATCTAAATAATAATAGCCAAAGTTCAATATAAGAATTCGATAAATAAATATTCTTTAAATTCATTAAAATATTGATGATTAAGATTAACCCCCAATGATTAGAATGATTTAATCGTATGTTATTCCAAGATAAACTTTAAATTTATCTCTAAATAACATCAATCTCTCTTAAAGACTCAAAACAAAAATGTATATTACATGGTCAGATATTCTCCGAAATATACTAATTCCTTTCCAAAATAAGGACACAATAAAATCATATATTATTCCAAAAGATAAATCAACATTTTTCTTCAAATAAAACCCATAATACCAAATATTAATTCCAATTATATTAATTTTATAATGTGACTAGAATTTGAAATTTATTAAAAACAACACTAATCATAGTCACCAAATCACTTTTAAATACTGAAGTTATCTATATGATAAATCATGTGTTTCCAACATGTAATAACTCTTTCATCCTAATTAACCATAATTACCTAAACATCAAATATCATCTAAATCTTAAATTTTTTTAATACATTTAAACTTATTTATATAAAATATAATGTTAGTATTAACCAAATAACTTTTTCACTAAAACACACTTGAAACTTAGGGTTTGTATTTCTATAAATTTCTCCCAAAATACTCTTAATTTTTTTAAACACCTATCAAAAAAATCAAAAGGGGTATCGATGTGTTCAGAATAATGATCAACCTTAAACTTATAAACCCATGATGGAATCCAGAACTCTTAATTTAACCTCACATGAAAACATCCTTATCTCAAAATTTATCAAAAACCTCCCCTCATACCAACTATAAAGAGCCAGCCATAAAAAATACCTGAATTTAATCTTTAGAACATTATTCACTATATTTTATTTAAATGATATTTTTGGTTTATATTTTTATATAATTAGGTCATAAGTCTACATAAAAAAACAAATTTATAAAAAATTTGGAAGTTCCACTCTGTATCAATTTATAATATAATATAAAACTTTTAAGATATAACATGTTTTATTTTCATAACATATCATTTTGATTTTCATTTTAAGTTAATTTGTTTCCAAATTATAATTAAAAATTTTTTAAAAAAATTAAAAAATTGATGATAAAAAAGATCAATAAGATACATATAAAAATAAATAAATAAACTCGTTACTCTATTAGTAATCATTATTAAAAAAATTATTTTTCCCTAAGAAACTTTGAGATCAAAATAAAAAATTTATTATAAAATAAATAAACTTAACTACCCAAATATTTTAATAAAATATTTCATAAGAAATATCTACAAATAATTAAAACTCAAAAACGTATCAACACAATCTTTTAAAACACATAAAAACTTCTTCACCAAGTTATACATTTCACCCTTAATAAGTAGCTTAAACTTTCCTTTAAACATAATATTATTGTCTTATAATATGAAGTCATAAGATTTTATTTAAATCCCATAGAAATCATAGATAAATCATGTATTTATCTTGGTAAATCATTTCCATATCACTCTTATAAATAGAATAACCTACCTAGTAAAATCTAAAAATATCATAGGATAAACCTATCAAGTTAACTCCAAAACTATACCCAATGAATTAGAAATATATATCATGTTCACCAATAATCATGAGATATATAGGGATATCCCATAATAATAAATAATTTAAAATGACAATAATAAGATCATGATACATTAAATCATTCATTTCAATCATCAAAACTCATAAAAAAATCATTGCACCCATAATAAAAAAAATCATCATATTAAAATATTCACTCCATTTAAACCCATTTTTGAAAATACAAGGAACAAAAAGAAAAAGGGTTTTAAGTTTAATAAAACATGAAAAAACATTCAATTAATACAATTATAAAATAATAATTATGGGAGTGGGATAAAACATTAATGTTGTGTATATTAAAATAGAATATTAATTTTTCTGTTATTGTAAAAATGTTTAGTATAAAATAAATAAAGAAGATTCATTTTAAAATCCTTTGAGAGGGTAAAAAATTAATAAAATTGTTATTTAAAATTAATTTTTGTCTGTATAAATATATCCATAAAATAATTTTATTAATATATAAAATAAAGAAAAATATTTATAAAATCAGTCATTAAAACATTTAAAATGGGGTTTTTAAGGTAAAGTGTCCCTTATCACAAGTATGAGACATCGTGTACATTTATTATATTTCTAAATGATAAAGATTTGTTAAATATTTACTTAATTAAGAAAAAAAAGTAACAATTATGTTTACATTTATTTTATTTATTACCATGTTATATATAATTACTTAATCAACTAAGTTCACATTGGATGATTTGATGATATCTATCTCATATGTCTAAAACAAGTTGACTCTGGTCAAAGAGTTTATATTATATAATATCCATAATAATAATCAAGGAAAAATTATCATTTGGATACATTAAATATAATTTTAAAAATAACCTCAAAATAATTTAATGAAAAATTAATTACCCTACAACATAATGATAGTAATCTTTACGTATGCACGAGTAATGTTTCCTTTTTTTAATGGAAGGAAACGTAAAAAATTACATTATATATTATATTTATATAATGATAAATATTTAGTGAATATAATATATATATATATGTGTGTGTTAAATCCATCATTATAACCAGCTAAGAGAGGTGGTGATGGAAAATGAATTTCATCATTTCGAAAAGCGGTAGTCTACCATACACATGAATGATGGTTTTATTTACAATTTTTAAAGAATAATTGGATAGATATTGGTTATTAAATTAAGATAAAAACATATTAGTATATATGATATACTATTTTTATTATTTCATCCTGTTTTGAGAATATTTTAAGGTGGTGGAAGAAGAAATAAAATGAAAATGTTCGGTTTATAATTATACATCTTCTTCGTACAGCCTCTTTAGGTGTACACCTAAATACCTACTAGGATAGTTTTATTATAAAAAAAGATATTTTAAGACAGTTTTATGGATGAAATAAATGGGTTTTGGTAGGTCATGGATGAAATAAAGAGCATAATGTCTTTGAGGAAGGTTGGAGAGGACATACCCAATTATAAGTGATCTAAGGGAACTATTGGGATTTCTTAAAGTATTAAATTAATATAAATAAATTCATGTTAAAATGGATAAAATTTTATATATTTCAACTATGTGATTCTTATTTGAATAAATAATCTCATCCGATAAAATGTGTGTTTGTTTATTTGATATTTCCACCCTTATATCTTAGTTTTGATCCCCTATTAGCCCTTTTGACAATTACAGTGCAATCAATGTTTTTAAATATATAGAAGCCAAGAAAGTTATTATTAAAGTAAAAGTGTCAAATAAATAGATCATGGTTGATATTATAAATCGTATCTCATTAATTTTTAAAGATATATTATTTTTATGATTTTCAAATCATTTAATAAAATATTTTTTATATTAAAATCTCATTAAGGTCATTTTTTTGAAATATTAAATTACTTGGAATATAAATTTAACAAGATAATAATGTAATTAAAATATAAAACTTTAAAATATATATAATATTTTACATACATATACATATATATAACTATTTTGAAAATATAAATCACCCAAAAAAATTAATTTTATAGTTTTTAAAATCTTATAATTTATTTATTTACTGCTTGGACAAGCAATATAGCGGCATTGTGTATGAATTTAAGAAAAATATTTAATAAATAATATTTTTTAAAAATATTAACTTATTATTAATATTAAATTCAGTTAAATATAAACATTTATATGAATTATATATGTATATTTATTCACATTTATGTCATGGAAACCTATTTAATATCTTATTTTTTACTTTTCTAGACTTGCGCAAGCATTTCACAAGAATTTGGAGAAGTCACCTAATATATAAATCCAAAATTTATGTATACATATAACATCAATACTAATTTATATTTATTAATGAATTATATTAAATACATCTTCATTCTCAAAATTAACTTCATGACACAAAATTTGACTATTCCAATGTTGTGCAAGCATTGCACCAACACTGAAAATCATTTTCATATTTATGATACATTTTAATTTATTGAGACCAAAATTAATCCCATTTAAAAAAATTCAACTCTTTAATCTATGAAGAATTACTTTTAATATAAATCTGTAAAACATGATGAAAACAATTATTCGATAAACATGTTTTTGGCCTAAAAATGAACTTATACAAAAATAAGTTATATAGACGATTAAATTTTAATTAATTATGTTATTCTTATATAAACTATAATTATATTAATTTAATATCATATTTATATAATAATGGGACTTTTCAATGAAGATAAATGACAGTTTTACAAAAATTGGTTTTTTTACTATTCACTGAAAAATTAACCGTTTCAAAACAATCTCAAAATGTTCCTCTAAGATAATTTTTATAGGAATAATTTAAAAACTATACCCTTATTATCAAATAAAATTTTAAAAATTATCTATTATATTTTAAAATATAACCACATAATGCATAATACTCCAATTTGGCTATAAATAAAGCTTTTTAATTTTTACTAAAAATTAATCATTATTATTATAGTGAATATTGTGCTATAAAATATAATTCAAGAATATTAATAAAAAATAAAAAAAATTAATATAAAAAATACTAGGGTTTCTATAGTTTTGGTGGTTATTTCCATTACATTTAGATAACAATAGTCTCATCAAAAACCTGTCAACACCCATGAAATGATGACCATAGACCATGCCAAAGAAAATGTCATGAAAAAAAATTAAGTAAATGATTGGGTAATAAATCAAGAGGGGGTGAAACTTATAAATATATTTTTATGAAAGCTAAAAAATGGACACAAATCAAAAAATATGTAAGAAATATCAAAGACATATAAAAATATAAATATATTTTAAAATATATTTAATATAGGTACATTAACTAAAAAATAAAAGGAATAGTATTGTTTACACTGTATTCCACTTTTTAAATAAATAAAACTCATTTTTTCTCAAAAATAATTTTTTTTAAAAAAAATCACAAAAACATTTTTATAATATTTAATAATCCATAAAGATCATAACATTGATTTCATTTGTGAATAAATGGAAAAAAAACTATTTTAATCATTATTTATTAAAATGTTTACAAGATAATTCTCACTTAAATTTATACAACAATTAAAATCTTATTAAAAAATATTAAAAAATTGATTTTAAATGTTAATATAAATAAATATAATACCTTTTTTAGTTGAAAATTCATGTTAGATGAGTCATTTCTTATGGATTTTTTTTTGTTTTGTGAGTTTCTATTAAATAAGAGTGATTCTTTATCTGAATAATTGAGAAAAAACTACCATGAAGTAAAATTGATACAATGATTCACATAAAACCATATTATATTAAATTCCTTAGTTCACATTTTTTATAATTGATATCAATGAGCTATATAAATAATAATTTAAAAATTATTATTCTTTGAATATGTTATGTGAATAAATTATGTTCTAATAAATTTAATAATACCAAAACTACCTAAAAATGTAAACATGATTTCCAATCATAAAAAAATAATGATATCCAAAAAGATAAAAAATTCAAATATTTTAAAAACAAATATAAAAAATTTTAAATAAGTTTAACATATAAAAATGGAAGAGGCATCAATATGGATGGAGACAGTCATGATTTAACTTAGTATTTGATGTGAAATTTAAAAAAATCCAAATTTTAAATTTTAAAATATTCAAATATAAATAAACATGTGTTTATTATTTTTTTAATATGGCTTTCTAACTTCTATTTACTCCAAATTGACATTAGTGCATAAATTTTCATTTCAATAAAAGAATAACAACATTTTATATTATTAAGTATGACTAGAGAAAAAAATAATTATTTTTATTTTTAATAAATAATTTATATACTTTATTTAATCTGTTTTTCTTTAAAATAATAATAAATTATATTAAAATTTAACTCTATAAAAAATATAATATATTTTTAATCATTTTTAACTAATTTAATAATTAATATTTACTTTTATTAGTTTAAATCGGTTCAAGTCAATTAAATTTGTACACTATTATTTATGGAACATGTTTTACCTCAAATTTTTTTGAACTTTTTTTTAAGATAATTCTTATTAAAAACAAAATATATCAATCAAGTAATGAAAATTTTGTATACAGAATTTATCAAATCATGAGAATCTCATCTCACACTACAACATATCCCCCTTTATCTGTGACAACCATGATGTCAGTTACATGAATATAATTTTCTATTTATTAATAATTGAATTAATATTTCAATCTTTGTATTCTTATGGTGTTTTTCTACAATTTTTGTGGTTGTAATTTTTGAGCTACAGTAGGGAATTCCATGGTCTTGGGTACTAAGATATGGGGGGTCTTTATTCCAAATAAAGAGGTTTACCACACCAGTTTACATTTTTTGTTTATGGTGATTATGCACCATGGTGGGGTGTTGTGGGTGAGGTTGGGTTATAGCATATTGCACTACACCATGGAGGCCAAAGGGATTGGGGACCCATTCATTTCCCTATAGAGAGTCCCCTTATCATATCCTGAATGGCCACACCAAAGGGGTTTCTTGATAGGAGCACCATATCTTGTCTAGTTTATCTATACCCTAGTATATTTATTCCGTAATATTTTTTATTAAAGTTCAATTACATTTGTACCCCATCTAAATTTTGACACATTTTCCCTCTTTTCCCCTCATTCATGTGATCAGCTCCTCTCCGTCATTGGTTCTTCCTCCTTCATTCTCCCTTGGTGATTCATCTGGTATTTTATTTTAATTTTTAATGTAAATTATCATTAATTCATGATTCCCTCCCCTTATCTTCCTCTTCCACCTTCTCCACTAATATTCCTTCCATTGAATGGTCAAGGAAACCTAGAGATTTATATTAAACGATTTTGACAAAAGGACACTTCTTTTTAGGTGTTTTCTGGGTATTTTGGGGGTAGATTCCATCCTCCTTTGGTGTAATATCAACCCTCATTAATGAAATCATTGATTATCATTATGTGATTCTATAAATGTTTTTTACAACCTCATATTCTCACCTCTTTAAAATTATTTTTTCTATAATATAAATCCAATATATCCTCCATTGAAATAGACACCACTACCATAAATAACTTCTTATGGAACCCAAATTTCACTCCTTTTATAATCTCCTGACTCATCTGGAAATGCACAAGTCTCATCAAGAACAACATATAGATTCCTCACAATTATCATGAATGTAAAAAGTGGCCTATTTTCTTTCTTCCAAGACTACTCATGAAATCTTGATCATTACTTTCTCTGACTTGGGATCTTTTCTTCAAGAAGGTATGGACATGGTCATAGGGGATTCTATAGGGCTTCATTACTTTAGACCTCCTTGATCATTGGTCCTTTCATTTGTATTTTTATTATTTTTTTTGAATTACCTCACTAATAAAATTAAAGACATTTTTGTATGTGTATTACCTTGATTTCCCACCATCATTAGATATCTTGGGAAAAATGAGTTACTAAGTGTGAGCTCACAGAATTTTACTAAACTAGTTGAGATTATGCATTGACTAGTGTCCCTAGTGTGGGATAGTTCTCCACCTAGGGGTTATACCCACACAAGGAGGAAAGGAAAAAAACCATATGTGAATGTAGTTCTGATCATCAAATAGACATATAATGCTTTGATAGATTTCTCATAGAATGTATTATTATTGACATAGGTTTTTCACATGATTATTACTATTTACTAATTATTGTTTACAATTATTGTTGATATTTCTACATCTTCTTATTTTTTGTTACCTATGGTTATGTGTATCATTTATAATTCTCCAATATATCACAAAAAAATTGTTCGTTTTATTAAATTTATAGGATCATGGTTTTATAATCTGAACTATTTTCCTTACGAAATCTTTATTCTATATTAAAGGAAATTTGAGGATTTAAAATATTTTTCTTGAAAGTTTTTCCTCTAAATTTGTTTCTTTCAAGACTGATATATTCTTAAGATCTTAGGAGTAACTATGATATTATTTCATGTAAGATAGAGGTTTAAAGTTAACTGTGTTCACTTGATACATGGTGGGTGGTGGTTTGGTCTCTTTTTTGTGTATGTTCTAATTGTTGATTCTATACTATATTGTTTAGTAACATATAATATTCCACAATTTTATATCACCGTTTTATACTTTAGTTCTAGTTTAATGTTTCTTGTGGGTGCATTTAGGGGTTTTATCCATTTTGTTATATATATTTCAATATGTTATTCCATGGTTTCTTAATATATTTTATCAAGAAACTTCATTCATGTCAATTGATGTTTCACATATGGATACATCATTCAAAAAATTTCAGTTGAATATATAGGTTGTTCTATGTTTATTTAAGGGTGAAACCATTTAAAGTGGTTATATTTGATAGTAAATTCTTGTCACCAGTTCATAACGATCGAGAATGCACTTCAGAAATTTTGACGAGATGACTTAGCTACAGGATCAGGTTAGCCCAGGTTGGTTCATTACAAAATGTTATCAAAGCTAGGTATATTTTTTATTGTTTATTTTCAAATAGAAATTAAATATGATTGATGAAACTCATATATTAGGTTTAAGAGAGTGTATGGATAAATATTTCTCATCTTGAGACTTAAGCTACCATGGGTAGTCAAAAAAATAAGATTTGAGTGTGAGTTGTCGATTTCATCTGTTATTGAGTTGTTTTTTCAAGATTAGTAAATATTAGTTTTACTGATTGGGTTTGTGGTGATTTGAGGATTATTTTAGCTATGGGTTAATATAGTAAGGATCTTGAATTAATTTAGTTTAAATTAATGGTTTGTTAATGTTGTGGTGACCATACATGTTAATCAATGAACTCTCAATTTCATTTCACATAGTTGGTTCATGTTTTATCAAACCATTCAATCCAATATTTCACTGGTAATATTTCCCTAATTTGTTTCAATTACTATATCTCAAAATCACCACATTAATCATTTATTACATTTTTTGGGAAATTGAGAAGAATTTTAGAAGGTTTTGATTCTTTTTTAAATTGATTTAACTGTATATTTGTCTATGACTCCCTTGAGGTATGATCATGGGAAATTTTATTTCACAATTAAAATGATTTATAATTTTTTTTAATTAATGTATAATTGATATTTGAATGTTTTTGTGTTTGGGATAATTTCTAAATGTGGAATAGTATAGTTTTCAAAGTGGTTTTAATTAATTTTTATTTTATTATTAAAATTAAAGGATTATGTTTCCAATAATTTGATTTATTTCTAATAAATATATCCTTAATTGTATATTTAGTGACACCTCACATCATCACAAGTTATGAAAAATCAGGGTAAATTTTAATTTTTGTTCAAGGAAGTGTTTCAGGTGATAAACGGTTAATTTTATTAAGAATGGGGTGTTTATATAAAGATAGGCACTTGGTGGAAATCAAAACCTTTCAAAAAAAAATTGAAATATTTAATATTTATTTATTTAAATATTTATTTATTTACATGTTTTTGCTCAGTGATATATTTCAAAAAGAGAGTACGATTGATTTTCGATCTCTATATTTGAGACCAAAATATGGGGTTTACCTAGAGAAGGCATAATCTCGTCATGGTCACCCACTTTTATTTTATTTTTTGTTTTTATTATTTTATTTTTATCCCTTCTTCATTTTTATTTTATATTCTCCCTTTGATTTTAAAGTATTATATTATGGATTCCCACTTTGGGTTCTATGGCTAGGATAGGGATAAGGATAGAAGATAGATAGGGAGGAGGAGGCGCTACAAGGGGAGCTTATCTAGAGGTAGATCGAGGCTCGGCAGGAGTGTGGCATGGATCTACTGTGAAGCTTCAGCAATTTCCATAAAAATTTACTAATTTTTTAATTATTTATCAAAAATCTTCATAGAATATATTTTTTTATGTTTTCAAATCCTTTTTTGGGTTGTTGGGAACCCCTTGAGGTTGATCTTGGGTTATTTAAGAGAATCGGGAGTTTTGGGGCATTATGGGGGGGTTTGTTCTAGAAATCCCATGTACACTTCATGTAGTTTAAATAACATGTATCATGTGTTCTTAAATTTTAGGTAATATGGGTTTTAGTGACAATATGGTGTGTACCTAGTGTACACACCATGTAGTGGCTACTCGGGGTGTGTTCGGGGCACATGGCCAAGTATGGTACACAACCATACCCCAGGTGAAATACATGGATAGTGGTTGTGTACATTTATTAGAAATACCTCGAGTAGGGGTACATGACCAAGTACATGGCTAGATACTCTATGTTGGTTGAACATTATGTATAGAGAGGTACTCAAAATGTACTCGGCCATTGTACACATCGAGTGGGATGAAGTACACAGGCAGGTACCCCCATTTAGGTTACATTCCATGTACCGGGTGCACATACCATGTAATTTATATAGTTACAAACTGAGTGTGCAGTGTCATGTGGCTGGGTAGGACCATTGGGGTTACACACCATGTACCTGATGTACACATCTTTAAATTTTCATTCCCTGTATTATTTTTCCAGGTTTTCACCCTATAGTCAGAATTGGGAATAGGTGGAGTCTATTATGATATTTTTTATGTGTATATCATGATAGTGGAACCCTTTTAATTTTTAGAGGATATGTATATGATAGTTAGTATGGGAAAGTGTTTGTAGAATGATTTCTTTATAGTTTTATTATAGAATCATCTGTCATGTTGGGTTGTTAGTTGTGAGGCCTGAGTGATGGTTGTGAACTCCTTAGAAGGCTTGCATGGTGGATTTTAGTCCAACATTATTCATGGTTATTTTGGATGGATCTTACAAAGTTTGATTGATTAGTATCTTTGAAGAGATTTTTTTTCACCTGGATGTCAGGACTAGTGGCTCAAGATTAGTGTATTTGAATTTTAGATCCCATTATTGAGTATTATAGTAGTTCGAGCCTTATGTTGGGTAAAATTAATGGGATGGATATTATAATTGGGTTTCATTAAGTTACTCGTATGGGTCGAGGAAAAAAATTTGGATACACTTTTTGGATGTTTTCTGATCAAGGGATTAGTGAATATTGTGGTCGGATGTTGAGAATGTCTGTGTGGCATGGTATTGCTTTGGATTCCCTTGTGGGTGAGGTATTACATATGGATGGGTTATTTATTTGGGAAGGTTGGATGATTTTTTCTTATATGGTAATATCTAAGGGTTTCATTTATGATGAGGAGACCTCAAGGGGTTTCCTTTGTTTGAGTAAATCACATGGACCATTGATAATTACCTTATAGGTGTGATTTTATTTTGGATCCCCCCTTGGCCATGTTGTTGATCAATGATCAATTATAATCCACTAAGGTCCATTTGGGATTTTTCTATACAGGGTGTCACCCATGCTCTGGATGACCTAAAGGAGCCCGTCATTAGGTATTCTAATCTTATTGTTCCCTTTGGGTTGTTGAGTACTTTTTAATGAGTGTGGGCCATGAGAATGGGAATAGTCGAGGATTACCATATTGAATATAGCTTTATGTTGTGACCCAAAAGAAAGTGAGATCCTTGAGTTTTGGATAGTGGGTTTAAGAGTTGGATCATCCATTATTTAATTTTAATTTTTCCATGATGGTTGAGGTAGTTTCTTCTTGAGACTTTTATTTGAGTAGGTGAACCATGGGATACCTTGAATTGGGCATTGTCTGTGATTTTTATCTAGTTATATCCTTCATTTGTTGGTTTTCATTATACGAACATAAAGATATAATAATATATAAATATGATCTCACTCCACTCCTTGAGTGTTAAACATAGTATAAAGGTTAGTTTTCATAGATACTAACACACTCCAAATTCTATGAATACAATATGATCCAATTTTTATAGATGGATACATATAGTGAAGATCATATGTCAAGTCCATGCGTATATACCTCTTATGATGGTGTACTTTCTAGGTCCATATTGGAGCCCAATTTGTTATACAATACTTTTAGGATATTATAGTTTCTCGAACATGTCAAGTGTAGATCTCTCTCCACTTCAGATCATTGAATTGGAGTCCTAGATCTTGGTAGATGAGCCTTTTCATGTGGATTCCTATATTTATACCCAGGGATTCAACATTCATGACCTTTTTATACATTTTGGAGCTCATTTATAGATATGGCAGACACCTCTGATCTCATGTGGATGGCTGACCCATGTGTTGAAAATCCAATGGAAGTAGCTAGATCGAGGGTATATTTACCTTTGTTGTTAGTATAGGGCCTATGGTTGGCATATTTCTTCCTCCACCCCCTTACTTTTATCCATTTTCCTTGCCATCTATTAATAGTTTTCAGTGGTATTGGACATACCATGTGTGCATGAACATGATATCACAAAATATTATAGGTTCACCATTAGGGGAGGCCTAATGAGATTTAATTCTCACCACATGTATATTCACTTTGGTGCTCCTAAATACATGATATATTCGTTTAGGTTGGTACACATGTTTTGTAGTGGATGGAATGAGGCCCAGTGTTGTTGGATCATTAAAATCCACTTGTTTCATGTTTGAGGATCGGACTAGTGGAGTTTGAACATCATGGAGACCAATTATATAGTTTGGATTAGTATTGGTAATAGATCATGAGGTATTTATTTCCCATTTTTTTATTTTATATATGTGTTCAACCTAGTGAATGATCCATTTTTTTATATTTCATATGAATTGATTTTGTAGGATTTTATAATTCATTTCATTTATAATATAATATTGTTGTTTCAATTTATTTGTTAGGAATACTTTGATGTTTTTCTTTTTGAATGATTTTGGTTTTTTTATACTATTATTGTATTATGAATAGAGGGTATAGTCTCTACATGGCATATTTTAGACCAACTCTCCAATTATGAATCCTCTAGAGTATGGGGAGGTGTGGTTAGGGCCCAATGTATATGGAAATCAGAAGACATGTTAGGTCAACCTGGGATGGTTCATTATAAAATAGTATCATAACTATTTGGTTTTATGATTTGGTAAGTTGACATATGAATAGACTAGTAATGTGTCATAATTTGTGATGGATATTAGATTGGTGGGTCACATACACATTTGAATATAGGAAGTCCAAGTTTCTAGTGAAAAGGATTGTTTATTTTTGTTTTAATTTTTATGGTTTTATGATTTCACCTAGTGTGATGCACATATATTTGTGGATTTATGGTTTATTCATGTTTTTTCCTCTTGGCCAATGTGTTGGAGTCCAATTTTTATTCATTATTTTTTCACGTCGGATTAAGATGACATATAACTGTCTATGGTGTTTTCACTAATTATAGAGGTTTATTTGTTCTAAGGGCCATATGGTGTATCACTTATAGATCCTTGGTGGAATTTTACTTAAATAAACTACATGTAATTATTTTATTCTATTGATAGGTCATATAGATATTTTGGTGAGATGTTCATTGGTGATAAAGATGTAGTACCTTCATCAAGGGATGCATGAAGACCATTATGGATAGGTAATCAGCTATTAATTCTATTTTAGTGGCTTGATGAGAGAAAGGATTCTAGAGAGTTGTTTAGATAGGGCTTGAGTTTCCCTGAGGTATTGTTTTCTCTGTATTCCCAGGTTCATGCTTCTCGAGAGGGATTTGTTCTTACCACTTGTTTTCTCTCAGGTCTTACAATGGGTCATATGTTCCTACTACAACCGATGGCTTGAGTGGGCATGGATGCTCTTATTTAGTGGGAGTGTTAAGGGATACTCTCACTAGGGTGTTTTTAGGCATAAGGATTCCTAGTATTTGAGAAGTGGAGTGGAGGGAGTTCTCCATATCTTGTTACTATATTGAGAGGGTAGGGTTGGTTGGACCCCTAGACCAGCTCCTTATGGTTTCACTTTGGTTAGCATAGTTGGTGCATGGTTGGATGCTTATGGATTTAGATTGACCCTATATAAGAGGTTAGTAGTTTGGTTGATCTTGGTATAAGTTAAATGCCAAGATTTGGAAGAGAACTACTAACGGTTCTTTAGTTTGTTGGAACTGACCTGTATGGGGAGCATGGTCAGTGGTGTTTAGAATGTTACCATAGTTTCATTAGAACTTTACCCATGTGAGCATGAATTCAATTTCTCTTTAAGTAGTGTTTTAAGAAAATCCACGTGTTGGGGAGTGAAATATTATATTTTGGATATCATGAACCTCATTCTGAGTGGTTTATTGAGTATAAAGGTTGTTGTTCATATTAATCTGGGAATGAGAGTTAGATGAAGGGGGTTTTTGTACTAGTACCAGTTGTGAGTTGTTTGGCCATATATTTTCATCGCATAAAGTGAAAGATATAATTTGAGATTTTTAGTTTTTAATTTGGGTTTTTGGACAATGATAAGGATACTATTATGGTGGAGATCATCAAATCGATCACAGTAGAATGTATCTCGTGTAGGCGGAGAGTTGTGGGTGTAGTAAGAAAAATAGTTATAGGATCAAGATAGTATCAAATGAACTAGTGCTTGGGTGATAGCATGGATTTTTTTTACCATTGAGTCTTCTAGAAGGAGATAATTTAATGTGGTTCGTGGATTGGGATGCTATGCATCATCATGAGTTGTGAAAAATTACAGTAAAATGATTTTTTCCCTCAAGTGTTTTTTGGGGAGATGGTAAAATATCTAATGAGGTGATATAAGATGCTTTATTCCACCACTAGGCTGGTTAGGAAATAGGTTGATTACTCTTGAATATATTTTTAGAGGAAATATGATGCATTTTAATTTCCACAAAATATTTAATATTTAATGAATTAAATATTTATTAATTGATGTGTATTCATTGGGCGATATCTTTCATTGAAGTGAACATTAATCAAGTAAAAATATTTTCTATATCTATTGAAAATCCACATTAAAAAATTGGGAATAAAACATAATATAAAAAAAATTCCTTTCACACATAATATTATCATGACATAAT
Organism: Viscum album; assembly: GCA_963277665.1. NCBI lineage: Eukaryota > Viridiplantae > Streptophyta > Magnoliopsida > Santalales > Viscaceae > Viscum > Viscum album. The sequence continues at coordinate 276,911,628 of OY728161.1, read as the reverse complement.
CAGAAAAGTAGAAGATTAACCAAATGAATGGAAATTGAGTTTTGAAATCCCTTACTTCTTTGTAATCAGTCAAATCATATGCCCCATGAAAGTGATAATTATCAAATGGAACATTTATTAAAATGAATTTAATTATATTAATGATATTATATATCAAATTATAGTATATATAAACCATATACATTAAATAAGTTGAGAATAAGGCATATATCTCACAGAAGTAAAAGTGAGATGAAAAACTCTTACCTCACACTTCCCTTTAGTTTTTCAAAATTTAAAATCCTATATAAATGCTCAAATACTTTTATTATTTGATTAAATTACCATATTCATATTTATAATATCATGTATAATAATTTTAAATCATATTAGTAGTCTTTTATTAACAATATTTCATTATTTTCATTATTTCGGGTGTGTTTGTTTCATGGTTTCATGGTCGGTCACTTATGTATATTTACCGATATTCATGTAAAATGGTAATAAAATAGTATAAGTTAAATGAAATGGTATTTATGAACTTATATAATATTAAATGGTACCATATATCATTTTTATTTTGTACATGAGGATAATTCATTCGATAATATGTTAATGATAAATGCCTAGTATATTATGGCGGTTTTTCTGACCATAATGAACTTGTCTCATTTAATTTAATTTAATGGATATATATTAGTTAGAGAACATGAATTAGGTTATTATAGACTTATTAAAATATTATTTAACCATAATAAAACTTTTATAACCTTACCTAAATGTGGTAATCGAAAATGAAAAAAAACATTATCCACAGATATGGTTAACCACCATAATTTGGGCAATGGTTTCATTTCCTTGAATTAGAGGAAGTAATAAAAGGGATGAATATATGATATTACCCTAGAAATAAAAAATTATATTATGTACATGGTTTTGGAGTTATTATTCGTTGATGGATGAATTAGGTAAGTATAAGGTGGAAGATGAAAATAAAATAAGGGACGTGGTTTCAGAAAATTAACTATTCAATATCACATCCTTGAAGGATCCTTTAAATACCATTGAATTAGTATTTTAGTGAGACCAGTAAAACATCGAGGTGGTTATAGTGGGTCAGATAGAATTTTGTATATATATTAATAGATTTGAGTATTTTTAAGAGAAATTGTGTGTTGAGGGGAGGTATTTATACATGGGGAGGTTGGGTTTAAGTGATTAGATAATGATTGTTTTATGTATATAGCCAACCACATTTTGGTTACACTATTTAACAAAAAAATTGGATGATAATTAATGTTTTAAAGCCTTTTTATGGTCTATAAAAACATCAAACAACCATTTAATGTTTTATTTTTTCAGTATTTTAAGCTTTTGATTTTTAAATTTAACCCACTACATTATTTTACCTATAATGCAGTAAATCATTTTTTTACCAAGGTAATTTTATTTATTCTTGAAAATGAAAATAGAATTATAATATAATTTGTACTTAAATATTATAAATAAGTAATAAATTTTACTTTATTAAATTAATAAAATTTATAAAAAAATAAATTCTAAATATTGTATGTGTATAACTCATGTAACCATTTTTTAGGTTAAAATCATGGTTTTTGAAAATTGAAAAGCATGGGTTTATAAAAGTAACACATTATGTATTATGTCATTCAATAGAAAAATTATAAATAATAATTCTTAATAAATTTTAAATCATTATCATATAATAATTTTTTCATAAGATTTATGGTATTTCATAAAAAGAGTATTTTCCCATTTTACCCCAAAAATAAACTTTTTTAAAAAATTAAAAAAAATACCATATTCTAATTTTGAGGTGATGAGTCCAAAAATTATGTTTATATTGTTAAATAAATATTATAAAAGGTTCAAAACTTAATTATACTTATCTTCCCATAGAATTTAAAAATAATAATTTTTTATTTAAATTTATATTTGAAGAATAAATTGGATTACAGAAAATTATATATTCTTTTGGTCAGAATAATTAAGTTTTTATTTAATATGAACTTCATATTTATTTCATAATATAGTTAATATTACTCAAATTAACCAATTTTACACCTAGTTTATAATGGTCATGTTAGAATATTGATATTTTATAGTTCATTTAAGCTCGATGTTTTGTGTAACATAAGTTAGCGAACACAATGTTCTTTTAAAATTTCAGGGTGTTATATTCTCCCCTCCATCAGTAAAGTACATCGATGAAATTTAAACTTGTGATTATTAATTAGGTATTCGACATTTTAAAATAACCTTAGGGAAATACCACATCGTAAAAAGGGTTAATATAATAACATCCTACAAATAGGGAAAGGAAATTGTGAAGGTCACCACCAGACTAGGTTTATATGTAGGAGAACATTAGGGGGATGTGAAAACATGGACATATAAAAGAAATATGACAATAAAGTTTTGATATAGAGTGATAGATAACATGGTCAATATAAGGTTAATGACCACAAAACCATAGACCAAATCGGTCTGAAAAAAGGTCATTGATATCATCAGAAATTATGATAATAGGATAACATTTTATTTCAAAATACATGGTGAATATATATTAACTTTATTTTATTTCATATGTACAATATAACTCATTGGTTATGACTTGATCAATTTCTATTTAATTTATCACTCCAATAAAGCAAGTCAAATTGTAATGCCTGAAGAACTAGTGGATTGACAGATCTATAATGGAATGAAAATCCATTCTTCATGTCTCTAGTTATTTTAAAAAAATGGTTAGAACATTTTATCTAATACCCATAAATATTTATATGGTTTATTAATACATTAATATCTAAAACCATATTCAAAGTTAAATATAAAAATTCCATAAATAGTTACCCTTATGAACCTTCCAAAATATTGAAATCCAAAACATTTGATAAAAAGGTCCCCAAAATTTAAAAATAAATTTATCATCAATCTCTCAAACTAAAAAATGTATTTATTAATCTTGACATACATAAAATGTGAATAACTCCATCATGTAATCTCTTAAAACATGGTAACAACCTTAATTACCAGAAAATGCCTATTGAAAACATGTATGGTTCCTTATTTCTTAAGAAAAACATGGATTATTGGATAGTTTTTTTAAATCCAAAATTGTAGTAAACTCTATAAAAAAATCACAAACCACAGAATCTCTAACTAATTCCATTCACCAATGTTACCACATAATCATATCATTATTACTATCTCAACATCAAGAAAATATTAACTGTTATCCTCCATAAAATATGTGTTTTCAAAACGATTAAATTTAAATTGAATAATTTGTCTTGGTACAATTCAACACATGATTTATAATACTTTAAAAATTATAACTATAGTATAATAATTAAATTTTTTAATAATATCATTAATATAGTAAATTTTCAATGTGATCATTGGAACCAAATATAAAACCATGGTAATCATTCTAGTTCATCTATATCAATATCATAAGCTTTCCCTTGATCCCATTACTTTTAATGGGGTATGTTTCCATGATGCTTGAGGAAATAATTTTCATTGTTTCACATCCCCTTAAAATTTAAAAATTGGAAAAATTCTATCTTTCCCTTGAAATCACTAGCCTAATGTCATTTCACTCCACACCTTTAACAAACTCACATCCACTTCAAACATGTTTCATGGTGTTCATTTCTACAATTATCTCATGTGGTTAAATCATTCTTTATTTTCTTCTTTGTGTCCTTTTTTTCTCTTCCATCCTATTATTATCTTGGTTTCCTTCATAACCACAAAACATGAAAATTTTCTTCTTATTCCTGATTTCACATGATACTATAGCATCTTATGATGAGAATGTTTTTCAGACTAGTTCCCTTTGAAGTATTGGATTAATACCATCAAAGAAATGTTAAACATTTCTCTTTGTATTAAATACATAGTTCGTGGAATGCCTTTCTAACCTCCACTACTAGAAATTTAGGCTATATCCAAATTTTTAAATTGTGGATATAGGCAATAGCCACGGTTTGGGGAACCATGGACACTAATGGGGAGGGTATAGGGCCATGGTTTTAGACATGGTTTAGAACTGTGGATATATACATATAGGAATAGTTTTAAACTATGTCCATATAACTATAACTACAGTAAAAACCATGTAAGTAACTCTATAACCACGACTTAAAACTGTTTCTATAGACTTCTTTATCCTGAAAAAAAATACAGTATGTCGTCTCATATACCAGCTTCATACCAACTGCATACCATCTACCCCTACAACCCCTCATACTAGCCCTACAGCCCCTCATACTATCCCTACATCACCTCATACTAACACTTAATCCTTAATTAATGGTATAAAAACTCCATCATATCCATATAATTTAATATCTTCTCTAAGTTTCAGTTTCTAAAAAATCCCTATGTTGGTGAGAGGATATTAGAAAATTGATTCCACTGATTCTAAGACGATAAACCCCCTTTAAATCTTTAATGATTTTGAAGGATTTGAAATTTGATATCCTCAAGAGTGGATACCTTAACTCAAACCATACCTTTAATGGAGATGATATGATAAATCATCCTACTAGAAATGATCCAATGAACATATAAAACTATTGGTCCACATTCAGGATCAAGATAATTATCAAGTTGTGATATAGTGTGATAGGATCTGAGAGATATAATGTAGGTGGATGGGAGTGTTTTGTTCATGGGTTTCATAGTTCATTGGATAAGTAGGATAGGATGGATTATTGACAGGTTTCCAAAATCTATCCAATGATAATGAATTGGGTTAAGTAAATCATATATGTGAGTTTTTTATCTAGATTCATTGAAGAATCAATGGAGGTGGTTGTGAGGGTGATACACATAATGATTTTAGTAGTTTATTGAAAATTCTAATATACATGACATGTACTGCAGAGAATAAACCAAGTATGGTCCTCTAGATATGGTAGCAAGATTCATGAAAATATTTAATATTTCATGTCATGTAACCCTACACATGTTGAGTTACACAGAACTTGAGACATGGAATATACCCATAAGATACTCTTGAATAGTAAGGGATAGGTATACAGGCATGTCTTGGAACAATAGTATGGACATGATCAGTGTACCCAAAAAAAACTGTAACATGGATAAAACCACAGTTTATAGTCATGATCCATCATACATGAGAAGGGGTTGGATTATATAGGCAGAACATGGGTATCTAAGGGGGGTTTTATACACCCTATGCATGTTATGTACATTTTTCAACAACTTCCACTATGTGTATTGCCCACTTTGGATATAGATTTGTTCTAGAAACTATCTTATCCTGAGTGGTTATCCTCATAGTATACAATGGTGTACCGCATTTTGTATTTATAAATATTAAATGATGTGTTACAAGTGCAAATCATCCTTCCGTGGCCCTTAGTAGATTTATATGATTAGGTTTGACCATTTGAGAAATGATAGGTTTTGTACTACCTTCTTGTACCAGGGAAAGGGTATCCCACACTATTTTTGTAGGATGATTCAGTAATCTACCATAAAATTATAGGGTAAATACACTCTATATATAGATTTTTTATAGAATATCATTGAGCTCTGGTTTGGATTGGGTCCTCTCTGTGAGTTTGTTCTCCCTCAGCTGTACAACACAATGTTCAGGAGAAAAGACCACCACTATAATTATTCTCAGGTTTCATGTGGTGTTTGGAATTGGAGATGAGCATTTGGGATTTGGAGGATGACTCTTCATTCTTAGTTGAGTTTTGGTGATAGATATCCCATTTCAATATTTTATTGGGTTTCTTTTCTAGCATATCCAATGTTATTTTTAATTATTCTATTTCTTATGGGTTGAGATGAATGTTTCTTTTCTACTAATCCCATTTTTTTCTAGAAGAATCAAACTAGGTAGGTATATACTCACATCAACATGGGCCTTGGATGTGTATTTTGTGACTTATTCAGTCTAAAGATCCATCAATGGTGATATTGGTGGACCAGTTTTTTTAGGAGAATATTTGTACCTAGTAGAGCTAACCGTGTTCAGTGGCCAGACTTGGAGATTATGAGTCAGGATATCATCAGTCATTCCATTTATCTAGTAGTTTGTAGGTTATGACCCCATAAGATATATATAAATTCCATACCTATTATAACATACTCATTTCCTTCTCATCCTAGGTTATTATATAGATTACAGAACATGCCCAATTTCATCTCTAGAGAACTACCGATGTCCCACTCTTAATATCACCAATTTAGTACTACTTCTATAGTGGTTACAACCTGAATTTATATTCCCAAAACAAAATCATTCACATATGAATGTTAGTGATCCCAAAAATAAAACAACCCTGCATCCCACCCTTATGATAATTACTAACTCATTTCCACTGTGACACTATAGGATTGCTCTAACAAGTCTTGCTTTAATGATCATGGTATCTTTCCCAATTGAGATCTCATCTATCAAGAATATAATTATTTCTAGATGATATTATTTATTCTAAATGAAGATTCATTTTCATGAAATTAGATAATACACCATGAGGAAACACCATAGTTCATTCTATTTCTTACTCAATTTTAAACCCTTTGAACCCTATTACTTGATCAATTGAACATTGAACCTTCAACCAAGTGATGAAATTCAAGAGAACTAATGATGGTTCTTTAAGAAGTTCAAAGAAAAAAAATTACTTAGGTACTAATCTGTGATTTATTTCTGGTAAGGTTTTCAATTTTATCTAGTTCAATGTCATATTGATGTTACTAAAAAAAGTTTCAAGTTTTTAAGGACAGTTGTTTGTGTTTGATGAAAATAAAACAATTATTTTTGTTTTGTTTTAGCTTTTTATGAGAATACTCCATTCAGGTTTTCTCAAAATGAGGATATTATCATCTCTAAATTGAAAAAAATCATATTGAGTTGGCTGAAATTTTATACAGACTAGAGATTAATGTTAATCCCTAAAAATTAAAAGACGTTTTTAAAGAAATCAAACAATTATAGAATTAAAATTAAAGGGTAAGGCATAGGGAACCTACCTCAACCTCAAGGCGCGTTGCTTTTGATGACGATAACTTGAATCTTCCTTTTTTCTTCTTGCATACATATGCACTATCACATATATATATATATATACAAGGACAGTTATCCCTTATGTACATATTTTAATGGCCAAATATGCACAAGGGGATCCATATATATTGGTTCATACTTGAATATAACCCTTTTCACTTACACATGTATGCATTTTTCAAATAAATATATAAGAAAACCTAGCCCCAATATATATATATATTCATATGGACATGATTGAATATTTATAAAGGGGGAACTAATATAAGTATATACCAACCTATTAAAACACATGTAAGTCACCTTCGCCACCTACTGCTCGAATCCACCTCAACGAGATCATAAACACATTGTAAAAATATAGAGAACACAAAAATCCAAAAATCCCTAATTAAAATTGGGCCAAAGAATAAAAATGAAAAAACCTTACATAAATCTGATTTCAAAATCACTACCTTAGATGGTGGTGTATAGAACTGACCTCATCATAAGGATCCACCTATAAGTAAATAATGGGAAAATAAGTGATATATAACAACTTCTTATATATGTGTGATTTGTGTGTCAACTATACATTATATAAATAAAAAAGGAATATTAAAATTGATATATACATCCCAATACTAAATAACATGATCCTTAATAAAGTATTTTTGTTCAAATAAAATCCAAATTCATTCAATACATACACCACAGAGTGGTATCATGAATGATGAGATAACACAAACCACAACATGATAACATAACTATGACACAAAATCATTATATTTAAAAAATTATATCATTGAATATTTTTCATATTATGTATGTGGATGTTGTTGTGTTCACATTATTACTGTAGTCCTCATTAGTTAATGTATTTAATATTTTCACAAAGAGATCATGAAGTATCACAATATGAGAGGAAATAAATGAGAATAGAATTTTATGTGCAATCTATATTCATCATTCCAACTACATGGATCAATATAGATACACTATATCCTAATTTTAAATAATCATAAAAGCATACTCCAAAGAAAAGTGTAACAGCTCCAATTTCATTATATGGGTTTATGTGGTATTATGTATTCAATAATGTTCATTATGGTTGTTTCATTTCTTGTTCTATATTACTCATTTCAGGTCATGTGATCAACGCTAACCCAATGGACCCATACCCATACCCACCCCCTACTCCCCACCCCCCACCCCCAACAGCACCCTACCCCTCACACTAGCCCCCCTCCCCCTCTCCCTACAACACTAGTCACTCCCCCTCCCCCTCCCCCTACACTACACTAGTCCCTGCCCCTCCCCCCTGCACTGCACCAACCTCTACCCCCCCCCCCCCCCCACCAGACTAGGCTTCCCCCCACCAGTTGACTACCCCTGGAACCACCCCCCCCCCCCTCCTCCACCCCCAAATACACCCCCTCCCCCCATGCTGCACCATAACCTCCCTCTCCACCCTATCCTTCACCATCCCCTCCCCCACCCCACATCCCTTCACCAGCCCCTCCCCCCTTCATGGCACCATACCCCTCCCCCTACACCAGCCTGCACCCCTACACTAGGATTGATGATCAACTTCACCTGATTTTAAGGCTAGAATAACGCACCCATATGGGTTTTTTTATGTTTGAATAATTATGTAATAGTACAAGTATAATCCCATTTTATTTTAATCTTTATATAATTAAATATGGAAACCTCATTTTTCATTCAAATAATATAAAAATTTATTATTTGAAAAATATCAATAGTCTTCAAATATCTTATAGGATTATCCTTAACCATAATGTGGAAAACATAAACACCATAAGGGTGGATCAATTCTCATTTTTATATATGAATTTACTTATAAAAAATTCAAGATAGACTATTTCTAAGAACTACTCTTCCTTCTCAACTTCATCTTTACTTCATCCTTACTTCTGAGTTTACATGGATTCATCAAATATGTATATAACACTATAATAATTATCCTTAATGATTGATCACTCAAAGATGGTTCATCTATATTTTTAGATAGATTCTCCATAATTATTGAACTAGATGTAACCATTTAATTAATGTAACAAAATATGTCCATTAAAGATTCAGTATCTAATTTTTTTTCAAATTTTACCACTTATATTCATATGCTCTGACAGAACTCTCACACATTGAGTTTATGTGATGGAAATGAGGTTTAACTCTCCAATTGTCAAATGTTGGGGCTACACTTAGAACTTATCTTACTATATATTCCAAAGTATCCAACAACTCTTTCCTTTACCCATAATCTATGTGGGTATATTATATCATTCTTTTGTCGGTGGACAATCTAATCCATATCCTATGTAATAAACATTATATAATTACATTAACAATACCATTGAAATGAAATAAAACCCATAACATTAGAGTAATTCAATCTTCCCCATTTAGTTAGACAATTACTCAATCTTGATGATTAAAATAGGATCAAACCCAAAAAAAATTAGGATAGTGGGAATCATAACTCAATATTGAATTTTTTTTATAATATTGGTCGATAATTTCATATTGAATATAACTTCATAAATCACTAGCATTAATGATTGTTTTGAAATCTCCACCTCAAGGGATGGTCTCTATTCATCACCACCTTCAGTTCTCATCATAAAGAAAAAAAACAAATTGATGTTGCAATAAGATGGGTATCCTTACCTTCTTTGTTAGTATAGTGGGGTTGATACTTGTTTCTTAAAAAATTAAATGTATTTTTGGAAGCTCCATCACTTAGAGAACTTTTTTTGTTATTTACTCCCTTAATGTTATAGGTCTGATAACCTATGGGTAGCATAGATTTCTTTACTTTTTCATCATTCTTTTTTTTTTGAAATAGGATTCTAGGATTTATAAAATAATTAATTTTTTCCTATTTTACCTTTCTCCATTATACTTTTATTTTATAAATGATCATGCTATATATTTAGATACTCATTCTTAACTGTCACAGATTTCTCTTTGTTTTTTTACTCTATTTTCACAATAACCTTCTTAATAGAAGGATTTGTTAGTATTTTTTCAATTTTATTTAACAACTTCTCTAATTATAGTATAAGATTCATATATTTGACAACACTCTGGCCATCTTTCTTACACCTTCCACACACATAATCATTATTTATTTATTTTATCATCATCATTACACATTAAAACTCTTCACTAAGATTGTAAACAATGATGAAAATATGGTTATCTCTCCTTTGGATTGACTCAATCTCTTTACATATCTTTCTTCCGTAAATATTGATATTTATTGTAATTTTTTTGTCCATGGTGTTTCATCTATTACCATAGCAGATGCATGTTTTCATTATAAAGACATGTTATTCCACTTTCTTCTTGGGAATTATAGTTTCAACACTTTTCTTCCATAATTTCTTACACAGGGAATACATACTTACTTGTTTCACTAGAATAATAGATTAAAGTTTTATTTTCTTATATTTAGTATAATAACAATACCTAATAGGGGTTTACCAACATTTATCATAGAAATGAAAAAAATATAATGATAATTTTATAGAAATTTTTAAATATATCAAATTTTATCCCTATGGAAAAATTATTCAATTTCTATGTGTTCATTCTCGAACAAACAGGTTCCCATAAAACATCATCTTTCATCCTCTAACTTCAGGCCTTTTAGAACCTATTCACACTAACCTGTTATGATTGAAATAAATTTTCCTATATTGAAACAACCAAAAACACTATTATATTCCAATAATTGTTGATATTTTTTTTATAGTTTCAATCAATCAAGATTTCCGCTCTTTCTTATTTTGGTCTAGAAACATAACTTTATTTGATCCACTTGAGGGGGAGTAGTTTTATAGGAATACAACCCATTGCACCTAATATGGTCTTCTATGATTGAGAATTTTTTTCATACCCATGTTTTCACAGTTTATTTCTTTTATTCTATACGTCTAGAAAAAACATATTCAATGCAATCAAATTTCACTGAATAGTTGGAAAAATGTTTCATTATCCAGAGTTTTTGAATTATGTAGATGATCTCAAGATCATTTTTCCAACAATATATGTTCCTTTAGAAACAAAACTCGGTTTAGATGTTTTAGTGGAAAGTCTTATATTCTCAACTATTTTGGAACTATCAGAATATATAGATTCGAGATTTCTCAATTTTATTTCTATCTCAAGACACTTCATATTGAGAGAATGATTTCCATCCTTATCTGATCACAGTATAATATCCAAATATCTCTTTATATTTTGAAATTTATCCTTATTCATCTAAATTTTCTTAACTAAATAAAAATATATCCATTTCACTCCAATTGAATTAACTTCTTGATAGGAAAAAATGACATCTATGGATATTTATGAAGTTTCATCAATTCATGAAACACCTTAGTAACTACATACTAAAACTATACTATCTCAAAAATATATCTTTGGAAGTATTCAATATATTGAAAATTCATATTATTTAAATGTGGTATTATTTCATCTTTCTCCTTCAATATTTTTAGAGGGTGAAATATATGCCAACTTTTTTGGTTAATTACACTTTCATAGAATCAACTTCCTTTTCAACTTGTGACTTTTCATATAGTAGTCCCTTAATATGATCCAATATATATAAAAAACATCATCACAAATTATCTTCTTGTAACCTTTGATTTAAAAATAAAATCAACAAAGATATTTATCACTAAGAGTCTCTCTAGGATCTTATAAAGATTTAATTTTAGCTACATTATATTCAATGGTCCATTTATAGATTTATTTTCCTTTATTATCCATTATTGCATATTTTATTTTCAAAATTTTGTTGAGAAACTTATTAAAAATTTGATAAAACTTTCTCCATAAGGAATATATATTAAATATTACTTCATCATGTTATTTTTATACTTTCTGGATTCCCATCCATGTTAAGAATATAGAACTTACTACCAAAGACATAGAAATACTTCAATTTTGGTTTCATTTTATACCATAGTTCAAAAGACGAATTTTTTACCTAGGCAGAGAAATCCATTATATATATATATATATATTTCAGCTTGAACCACATATTTCTAGTGGTACCTTGTATGTTACACTAGTGGTCACAATAGTTTTTGTTATATTATTGACGGTTCTAATTTACCTATAAACTACCTTATTCTATTAGGGTGTCTACATTAAAATATCCTGTTGAACAATATCATTCATCTCTAGATACTTATTAAAAAAAAATTTGTTAATCCAATTCCATTATTATAACTTGGAACTTTAATATTAATTCTAAACTAGCATTTCACTGTAATTTTATACCTCTTAAGATAATCACATACTTATATTTCTTTATAAATTGGAATAATATAGCCTAAATAATTATATCCATCAAAAAATAAAATATATTAAAATCATCATATTATTATTTTCCACTTCATTGGTCCACACGCATTAGAATGAACTATGTCTAATACATGGTTATGTCTTATTTTCATAGGTTATTAATATTTACTTATGATATTTCCTTTTTTTAATACTTGAAAAGTATTTTATCAATCTCTTTTTAGTTATGGAATATTAAAATCATTTTTAATGAAATAGTTTCTCCAAGGTTCCTTAATTGAGATCACTAAATTATTTATTCCATATAATTACTCCATGTTTCGTAGATAAGGATAAATTATTTGAATCCCCATAAATTTATAGATATTTCTTAGATAAAATGATTAAATATGCTTGTGACCTTGATATTTTCTACACCACCATTACTAAGCTTAACATTTTCATTTACCATGGAATTTTTTTATATCAACATATTAAAGTTATCATATATATATATAAAGAAAAAATATTATCAAATATTTATGTTCCCTTAATAACATTATTTTAAATCCACTTCAACCAAATGGTACATTCCAAGAAAATTTTATTACTTCACTTTTTTCAAAGAACATCATGTCTTATGGGACTTTCAATCACAATTCTCAACTTTCTCCCATATGAAGCCTATAAATCTTCATTTTGAACATAAAACTAAATAAAAATATTCACATGGTTACCAAACTTATTTCTCAATTAATTTATTTGTGAAAAATATCTTTCATAAAATCTTATTTCCAAACCTCTTAAATGATGAATTTTCTTAAGTTTAATTTAACTATATATAAAAAAATAACAACAAAATATTTTAACTATATCTTGTGAATTTTTTTAATGCATACTAACCTTCAAATCTCCTAGTTTCTCTACACAAACTCATAATCTTCTCATATATTCCTTTACATAAACATATGTTTAGAGTTAAATTAGACTACATACCAACGTAAAGTATTTTCTTATCAACTTTCACTTCTGGTTTATTCATAAATTTAATCTCAGATGTATTATTATTGTATTGATAAGTATAAGGTTCATATAATAAACGTCTTCCCTATTCCACTAGAGCTTTTATTTTTTTATTTATCCAACAAATTGTAAAATTCAATCATCTTTTCATGTTTATTCATTTGAAGCACTTCGAAAAGTTACATACATTTCATTAATTAGTGACTTTGTCTTATCTTTCATATCCCTTTTATTTTACATATCTTTTAAATATTCTATTCTCAATTTTATTCCTTATGTTATTCTATTAAATACATTAAAAAAATTATTTAGTGGGTGTAAAAAATATTATTTTAATATTACATAATGCATAGTGTAGAAAATAGTTTATATAAAACTGCATAGCAGTGTGTAAATTGAAATAAAATCGTAAAAAGATTTGATCCAATAACATAAAAACATATGAAATTATAATTTTTTAAGTTTTATTTTCAACACTGTAAATTTTAATAAATAATTAATAATTCATATAAATAATGACATTGGCATAGGTTTGGATGATCCAAACATATTCATTGGTGTGGATTAAACTATTATGAATAGAATGATGAGAGGTATTCTAATCATTCCCTTCAATCTGAGGATCCCATGGGACATGATCATTCCTAGGTATATTTAAATCCAAAAAAATCATCCCAAAAAATCCGGAGAATGTGATGGAATAAATTGATGGATTTACTCGATATAAGCTAACAATCACATAAAATAATCGCATCCCAACCATTTTTTATTTAATGTAATTCAATGACAAGTCCAAGTGGGTGTACATAAATCCCTAAAAAACAACTAAAATGGAGATAAAAATACATATTAGAATAAATTAAATCATCAATCTAGTGAATATAAAATATGAGACCTAAATATCATAGATCTGAAAATCAGAAGATACCTAGTGATGCAAGGAGTACAGTAGGTAGGGATTTCAAAAGAGAAATTATAGAAGAGTATATTTTTATAGAATCCCCTGAGAAGTGTTAGTGATAAAACACAATAGGAGGATGATAATTAGGTTAGGACTTGGTTTGAGTGAGAAGTCGAAAAGGTAGGTCTTCCACGTCAGAGGAGAATAATCAGGGGGAGTGTGGAAGAAGGAGGATCCCGAGAGGTATATTGAACATGTCTAATCCATGTTGAAGTTGCATAGAAGTAGTATCAAAGCTGCATCAGATAAGGATATTAGTGAATTTTTGGGTCTACAACAGAATCACGTTAGAGGAGGAGGTGTGGAGTCTACATTAGATTATCAACATCAGGGAAGTGGGGTGGCCACACTATAGGAGGATGATCATGGGGTGGTTGGGTGGCCCTTCAGAGGGAGATTATCATGGAAACATCGTCTGGGATAGTTGAGAGGAGGAGTAGGGTCATTAGGATGAGGTCCATGAGGGTTAGTGTTAATTGGGGTGTGTGGGTGGGCTACAGCTATTGGCAGTGAAATTATAGTGGAAATAAATTGGATATAGACACATTTCTTATTTCTTGTGGTTATTGGTCCTTGGATATAGATATAACTTCTAGTAGTGATTGTAAAGTTGGATTCATACTTATAAACATTCTAATCCACCTTTTTTCTTAGACTCAATAATTTTATCTACAAATTCACTTGTTGTTTGCATGGAAAATATTTTTCCATAAAAAAATCATTAAAATGCTCCCATTCCATGTATTTTATTTCATACTACTCCTTTTTTATTTGAATCAATAAGCACCAATGATCATCATAACTTGATAGATGATAAACTACCATTATAACTTCCTCCTTTTAATTACTTACAAAGGTGATAAATATCTTTTTTAAGTAACATATCTATTTCTCATGAAAAATGACTTTTAGTTCCACTGAGTGATGTTAGTTTCTGATGCATGAAGTGGTATAACATTGTTACCCCGTAGTTTTTATCAGTTTGTAGTTATATATGGGTATGGTTATAGCTCATAACCTGATTCATCTATCTCAGTATATTTCTATGTTGTTCAGTTTCAGATAAAGGTGCATCTCTTGTTGCAGGTCCAACTAAATTATATTTCCCAATAGAAGAACCCATGCAGGGATTATGTGCATTGATACGGTTACCATTCCTTATAATATGTACCATTTCTAAATAAATTAATACACTATATTAGATCATAATATTTTTAAACATAATTTATAATCTCAAAAATACTAAATGTAAATTTTAAATTTAGGTTTAACTTATATCTAAATCATAAGTTTGGTTTATTTTGGTGTATTTACAAATTCTATCATAGGGTTTCATTTTCTAATATATGTTTTCCTACATAAAGTTCCGTATTTTTCTACTAAATTTCCTTTTATTCAAAATTTAAATCCCTAGCCCTAGTAGGCCAAAATAGGTGGTTACTTTTTTATTTTTTTCATAATCTACAATGAATCACATCCCGATGGACCGAATAGTTTAGTAGTTTCGGAAAACTAGATATATAATTTAATATTACATAAAAATTGAAAATTAAAAATTAAAATATATAAGATCCTTTCAGAACACCATTAATCCTCTAGGTTTACTATATATATCAATAATAATAAACTTCTTTGAATCCTAGTGGAAAATAATATATAAGAAAGGGGTGAGATCTCCTGCTTAATAATGGATAAGTACAATAGAAGCTATCATGAATCAGTGAGCTAAATAATTCTGGAAAGGTAAATAAATAAACACTCATTCTAGTTAAACAATAACTGATAATTAAATGATTCCATATATAATATCATAGTAAAAATATGATGGATAATAATAAATTAATTCTTAATGAAGTAAATTCTTAATTATTGGATTCCAAGATCTCAAATATCATGGTGTATCAACCATAAAAACCATTAATAATATGGTTTAGAACTACTATGTACATACTGACTAGGTTTGGAGAACATTATGTTTACTATCAATACCTTTCACAAGACATCTTAAAAATTTTGGTTACAAATAGATTAGATTTGGCCAACTTATTTTCCCCTGATACCAACCAATACAATGAGGAGATATCTTCACTCAGTCCCCACCCAGGTCCTTCATATAAAAATCTTTACTAATATAAAAGGGTTAAACATAATCAATATAAAAATTCATATTAAAATTATCATATGAAAAGTTAAAAATTTCCCCAATCAATAAAAATATTAAAAAATCATACTAAGGAAAATGGTGAATGGTATCAAAATAATACATCCCTATCCAAAATGATCATAAAAAATTTATTAAAATATAAAATATGGTATCATAATAGATCAACCTAAATGAAGCATAGTATTAAAAAAAAGTATGTTTAAATAGATGCAAACATGTTATTAAGATCATTCAAAAATTATTGAGAAAAATATCCTTTTCACTTTCGAAATATCTTATTTTTTAAATGCATTGAAATTATAAAAGAAAAAAATTCATTGAAAATAAAAATGAAAACTTGTAAAGGAAATATTAAAATATTAATGTGTTATGATGTTAGGAAAATATGAACATTCTGTATAACTTATAAATAATTCCTTCCATATTTCTGTTGGAAAAGTCACAAAGTACATCATTTAGAAAACGACAAAAATATTCCTTTAAAAAATGGAAATAAGTCAAAAATGTTTCAAATGAATTTAAAGAATCATAGGATAATTATGAAAAAATTTGAAATAATTTTAGATAACATGGTAATAGAATAAATAATATTTTTAAGAGAAACATTAAAAAGATTTTTTTTTAAAATAAAGATCATTATAAATATCATATCATTGAATTGAGAAATAATAAAAAGAATGGATTATATGTGTCAGATTTAAGTCCACATTAAATAGGTTTAAATGAAACATAAGATAATAAAAATAAATTTCAGGCATAATCTAAGCATGAAATAATCAATAAAGTTGAATTTTAACCTAATGAATGGAAATTGAGTTAAGAAATCTCTTGCCCCTTTGAAATCAGTCGAATAGTATTCCCCATAAAAGTTATAATTATCAAATAAAACAATAAATACAATTAAAATAATAATATTAATGATAGGATATATCAAAAATCGGTATATATACACTACACACAATAAATAAGTGGGGAATAAGGCATATATCTCAAATAAGAAAAACTGAGATGAGAAACCCTTACCTCAAGCTTCCCTTTATTTTTTCATACTTTAACTTCATGTATAGAGGATTAAATAATGTTAATAATTAAATAATTTACCATATTAATATTTATAATAAATTATATGATCCTTTTAAAAACATTACCACCTATTCATTAATAATATTTTATTATTTTTATTATTTTGGGTGTGTTTGTTTCATGATTTCATACTCAATCCACTTATGTATAATTATGGATGCTCCTTTCAAATGGGAATAAAACTCCAAAAGTGAAATAAAATGGAATTCATTTGCTTAAAAATTTTAAATTGTTCCAGATTCTATTTCTCATTTGTAAATGAGGATGTATCATTTCTTAAAATGTTAATGATAAAGGTTCGATTTATTTTGGTGGTTTTTACAACCATCCCAAACTTGTTTCTTTTTTATTTAAGATTATGTCTATATATTAGTTCCAAAATAAGAAATAGGTTATAATATAATTATTAAAATATTATTTAACCTGAATAATTAAATTATTTCCATCCTTAAAGGTGGTAATGGAAAACAAACAAAATCATTATTCCCAGAGACGGTTAACTGTTATAATTTTGAAAATGGTTTCATTTATTTGAATAAGAGGAAGTAATAAAAGGAATGGATATAATATATTTTATAAAAAAATAAAATTTAAGTATATAAATTATTAGATTGTTATTATTCCTTGTTTTATGAAATATTTTAGGTTATGTTTGCAGAATAAAATCAAATAAGAGAGGTGGTTTGAGAAAATTACCTCTTGAATATCACCTCCTTCAAGGATCCCTTAAAGACTATGGAATTGGTATTTTTCTGATACCACAAGAACTTTTATGTGGGGGGAGGATATATTATTTCATTTATTTAAATATATTAAATTCTTTTGAGGATAATAGGGGTAGTGAGGGTGGTATTTATACTTGAGGAGGGGAGGTTTCTAGTGGAATAATGATTATTTTATATTTAAAGCCAACTACTTTTGGGTGGCATTAATTACCCTAAATTTGGTGGATAATTAATGTTTTAAATTTTTTTAGGTTCAATAAACACATCAAACAACCATTTAATTTTTTAGTTTTCAGTTATTTTAATATTTTACTTTTTAACTTTAACTCGCTACATTATTTTACCTATATTGCGGTAAATATTTTTTTTTACCATGGTAAATTTTTCTATGACTAAAAATGAAAATGAATATATAACCCAATTTAGACCAGCTTATTTATAATATGGAATAAATTTTATTTAATTCAATTTATAAAAGTTATAAAAAAAATATAACTATGTAATGTGTATAACTCATAAAAACTATTCTTTTAAACGCAAAATCAGAGTTTTCAAAATTCCTCAAAATGTGTCTGTAAATGTAACAAATTATGTATTATTTATTTAATTAAATTAATTTTTATCAAATAAAAGTGTTAATAAAACTAAAATCATGATCATATAATAATTATTCATTAATAGTTATAGTATTTCATAAAAACAGTATTTTCACTTTTTAACCCAAAAATAAAATTTTTCAAAAAAAATCAAAAAAAATAAACTAAGATAATTTTGACATTATGAGTGTAAAAATCATGTTTATTTTTTAATATAAATATTCTAAAAGTTTAAAAAAATAATTATATTTACTTTCTCATAAAAAAATAAGAATATATTTTTTATTAAAACTTATATTTGATGAAAAAAAGACTTTACTAAAAATTATGTGTTCATTTCCTAAGAATAATAAATTTTTTATTGAATGAAAAGTTCATATTTACTTCCTAATATATTTAATATTATTCACATTCTCCTATTAAATATGAATTTTATAATGGTTGTGTTAAAATAATTATATTTTTGAGTTCTTTTAATCTCTGTGTTCTGGGCTACTTAATCTATCAATCATAGTGTTGTTTTAAAATATAAAAGTTTTAAATTACTAGGGAATAGTTCATGTAGTGGGGACCCAGGTTGTTCTTGGACAACATTTAATTTTTGCGTAAACAGCCAAATACTGGGTGAGTTATACATCCAATGCCCATGTAATATGCTTGGCCAGACCTGGTGGGGGGTATACATGTCCAGGTAAACTGACGGGACACTGTGTGGGGTACACGATATGTATGGGATAGTAGACACCATTTACTTGGGAATTGTACACATAGAGTAGGATTAGGTTCATGTTAATTTATCTTGTGTATGGTATATAAATTATATAGGGTTCACATGTCATGTACTTTATAAAAGTACATGCCAAGTTGCTAGTAGAACTTGTCCAGGGAGGACCTTTTGGGTTACACGTAATGTACTGAAAGTACACACTTTGTACCTTTCCTTCCAGGGATTGCTTTTCATTTTTATCACATTCTAGTCTGAACTAGAACAAAGAGGAGTCAATTATATGTATTTTTTTATGAATATTATGATAGTAGAGTCATTTTAGTTTTTAGAGGTTATCTAGATGGTTTTTTATGGGATAGTATTTGAAAGAGTATTTATTTGATGTTTTGTTTCATAATTCTCTGAATGGTTGGGTTATGATTTTTGTGTCCCGAGTGAGGATTGTGAATTTTTTAGTAGTCTTGACTTATGAATGTCAGTCTAGAATTGTTTTTGGATTTTTTAAATGGATCCCAGAAGAATGGATCAATTAGTATCTCTGAGGAGATCTCAGTATTTTCCTAGATGTCGAGACTAGTTGTTATAGGTTAGAGAAGTTATGGTTTAGATCATGTTTATGAGGGTAAAATTACATGGTTAATGGGTCTTTTTGATTTAATAGGTTGGATTGGGTACCGTTGGGGTGTTGATATGGGTATGGGGACCATTTAGATTCCCTTGAGGGAAAAGTTTTGATCAACTAATCTATGAATGTTGTGGTTGAATATTGAGAATTAATCTATGGAATAGTGTTTCATTTGATTACCTTTTGAGTCATTTAGTACCTATGGATTTTTTATTTACTTATAAGTTTAGATGAGGTTGTCTTATATGGCCTTTTCCCAAGGTTTTGTTTTTCTTATGGATCCCACATTGGATTTTCTTCTTCTGAGGTGGTTATAAGGACCCTTGGGGATTCCCTTAAAGGAATGACATTTTTTGGATTCCCCTTTAGGTGTTTTATTGACCAAGGACTATTTTGAGTCCAATTAGGCTTATTTTGTATGTTTTTATGCAATATGTGTCTCTTTCATTGGAATATCTAGAGAAAAACATCACAGGTTGTACTGCAATTTTTTTTGCCCTTATTCAATTAGAGGATATTTTTATGGATGTTTCCCAATAACTTAGGTACAGCAAGGGAGTCCCTTATTGGAAGTCACGTTATTATGTGACCTCAAGTACTATGAGATCCTTGTGTTTTGGTTTGGATCTAAGGAGGCTCATGGAAAGATAGTGGTGGATGCTTTCTTGATGAGATCTCTAGGGGTGATAGAGAACTTTTATTTTATTGGTTTGTATTTGATTAGATTTGATAGTTCAACTATTTGGACAGTGGGTTTAAGAATTTGATTGTACAAATTTTGATTTCCCTTTGGCCGTGATATTTGAGATAGTTATTACTTTGGACTTTGGATTGTGGACAATATCCATAAAATACCTTTTAGTGGGTGTTGTCCTTCAGTTTTATCCTGGTTCTCTCCTCTAGTGGTTGGTGTGGTTATAAGAGATTAGGGAGCTAATTGTTGATCTATATGAGTGCACCATTCTAGTTTAGTTTTATTCCTTAGTTAATGTTATTAATTGGTGATGTGAACATGATCCATGTATATTGGATTCTCTGATATTCTAGTTTTTTATATGGATAAAAATAGGTAAGTTCATTGGTTGAGTCCTTTTGGATGGAGTCCATATCATGGTGTAGTTACCAGGTCAATGTTGGAGCCTGATTAGTTCTGCAAGACTTTGTGGGATATGATATTTTCCCATACATGTGGAGTATAGATATTTCTTAAGTTTGGATTGTAAAGACCCAAAGTTTCATTAATGGAAAATCCCTCTTGATCTAGTTAAATGTCTCTTTATTCAAAATATTTTTATAAGATGTCAACTTCTTTGGTTTTATGTTAAGAATTTTGACCGTTGCTAATTTAGTCGTTGAACAGTGATCACATGATTAGTATAAATATAGGACTTTAAAAAATCCAATTTACTCAGGAAAAAGAAGAGATGGCCTCATTCAGTAGAATTTCCCCACATGAAGCCCATTTTTCAGAGCTCAAAAAAAGAGGTGGCATCCTTGGACTTCGCTCTTGACCAAGCCCAAGCAGAGCTTCACCATGTCAAGCTCAAATGAGACCATCTACGAGAAAAGTGAAAGTTGATAGAGATTACCACTCGGGCGATGTTATCCGAGCCACCCCAAGAGGCTGTCACCATCGTACAACTTACCATTAGGTTTTATGCCGCTATTTTAAGGGTTTATGTAACAAATTAGTAGTACTATGTTCATGTACATTATTTTTTTATATAATAATGAATATAATTTCTAGTCATTTTTGATACATTATAAATAGTTTTTAAAGTACAAATGGTGTTTTTAGTTATTATTTAATTAAGAAATCTATTTTATTAAATTAATGTATTTTTTAATTAAATAATATTTTAATAAAATAATTAAATTAATTTTAATTAAATATAAATGATCTTATAATTTTATGAATGCAATTAAAATTTTTATTGAGGATTGAAAGCCATTTTTGTCAAAACCCGTGAATTTTCGATAAATGTCAGTTTTTATTTTAAAATAGAAAATTAACATATTTAGAAAATTATTTAGATAAAATAAATGTTATTTCTGGAATCAGGACGTCGAAATTATCCAACGGTGAATTTTTTATAATTTTCTGAGACAGTCAAATTTTTGGGTAAAAATTAAGTACCGTCTAAATATATAATATGTTTTATAACATCATAATGACCCAATAGTGATGTAATAAAATACTATAATCCTTATGTTCGGCCAATATATGTTTTACCATTAAAATAATGTGATTTTGGGTTTGTTTGACTTACTTTTCAAAGCACTAATGGACCCCTCAAGACATATTCAACACCTTGCCTTTTTAAATTAATTTCCATTGGAGTGTGACTCACCTGCACATAAGCAACCCTAATATTTTAAGAAGTTCGGACTTTGGCCTTATAAAATATTGTTTTCCTCTTCCCTTTTCCAAAAACCATGGGAAACCCCATGGGATGGTTTGTGGTTTGGATTAATTTAATGTAATGGGACCCAAACCAAAATAATAAAGAATTCCCTCAACTTTCCTATATAAACCCACCCAAGCTCCAACTTCCTCTCCAATCAAAGCCTTTGGAGTTCCTCCAACCTCTGCCATACTCTCTCTAGAATCCTCCCAAGGTTCCCCAAGCTCCCAAGAAGCCTCTCACAAGTCTCTCTCTAGCCTTTGGAAGCACACTTCCAAGTAAGGGTTTTTTCTTCCTTTCTCATTTTTGTCAATTTTTATTAAGTTGTATTTCCCTTTTAATTTCAATTATGAATGTTGGGGTATGGTTTTTCACCTCCCCCATACTTCCCTCTTATTTTTTGAATTATGGGATACCTCTTTACCTCTCATTAAATCTCTCCCATGTACACATGTTACCATGCCGAAATTCCGAAAGGAACTTCTCTCTCCTCGTTTACATTCATGCAATAATTTTATATCATGAATATAAATTCCATTACAATTATAGGGACATGTATCTATATGACCTCCTTACTATCCATTACATGTAAATATTATGAGGAACCCCTTTCTCTCTCATCAACCATTTTTATGAATTCTTATGTCACGCCGTTACGCTGCCGAAATCACACCGATTTTCTAAGCCAATGTCATTGTGTAGTGAATACCATGCCCATTTCTCCATAAATGGTATTCACCTTTATGCACATTTACTTATTTATTGTAAAGTTTCATGTATGAATTTCAAATTCCTTTATCGTGGAATAAATTATTATGTTTTATGAATCCATGTTTTATGATCCATGTGTCACACTTATGCATGAAATGAAATGTTTAAGAAGGGTGCACCCTTATAGCGCTCCAATGTATTGGGTAAAGTATAGTATCCTGATACGTCATGTGCAATTAGTGTTGAATCATGCTAATTCAAGTGCAACTAGTGTTTACTCGTGCTTCATGTGCAATGATGATTTACTCATGCTCTATGTGTAATGAGCCTTGGCTCATGCTAATTCCATGATAAGTGTTGTTGCCACATTTCAATGTTATGATTATCATGCTTTATCATGCCTTTATGTTCATGTTTCTTTTATTCTCTATTGATATTCCCATTTTCCAATACGTATTGTACTCCTCATGTTATTCCATGTGTACTCCCTTACTGGGCTTTATGGCTCACCCTTTTCTTATGCATGTCCTCAGGTTATCCCATGCAATTCTAAGTACGAGGAAATGTAGTGGTCATGTAAAGGAAGTTTTCAATAAAGATGTTTTATTTCTTGTTTTAAGTTTTTATGTAATGATCCTATGCCCCTAAGACACTAAACCTCTCGATCTTGTTTGTTGTATCAAGTGAAGTTTTATGTAATAAATCATGTTTAAGTTTGTAATAAAAGAAGGGTTGTCATAGTTGGTATCAGAGGGAGGTTTGGTTATTTTTGGGATTATGAAAACCTAGTAAAGCCTTAGTTACAAGACTAAGTATAATAGAAACATCCCTATGTTTTGGTAAGTACTGAGTAAGTGGTTTATCAAACAAATATATCCCTATCTGGATACGAATAGGTAGAGGCGGCTCTGGCACAGATGTATCCTAGGTGTAAAACCCAAAAACACTGCATTGAGCTAGACTCGAACGGGAACTGGTGCACGACAATGGGGCTTACTGCACTCTTGGTTACGACACTCCCTGGGGATATGTTTTGATAAATTCAAAAGATTAGTATGAAACCTTATTAAGGGAATTAAAAAAATGCCCCTATGAATATATGTTATAAAGTAGATCATGAAAATCCTAGATTGAAGCCTATAGACTCATGAGTTAAGGAAATAAAAGTTTATTTATAAGTCATCAAATTTTTTCTTTGGATTACCCTTTATGTGTTACCCATAAATTTCCTTTTATTCTAGCCAATGATCGGTAATAGGAGGACTCGGGCTAACAACCATTGTGAAGATCAGTGTGATGACTGTACTAATGAGATGCCCAATCCAATGGGAGCGGGAATCATGAACTTTGTCACGCTTCTCTCTCAGCTAACTCAAGTTTTGAATAGAAACACGGGTCAAGTGGAACGTTCAACCGCCCTAAGAAAGAACAAGTCGTTATTGAGAGCTTCATGAGACAAATGCCTCCTACTTTTAGTGGATCATCTGATCCCACGATCGCTGAACAATGGATCAACTCCATTGAAAAGATCTTCTCCATCCTTCAATGTTATGAACAAGAGAAGGTTCTCCTGGCGGCTTATCGTATGGGGGTGAATCTGATCAATGGTGGACGTTGATAAAAAATACGAAGCCTGAGGAGAAGATCGAGGCGTTGGAATGGAAGGAATTCCAGAAGATGTTTTTCGATAAATATTTTCTGTGCACCCTATGGCTTAAAATAGAAAGGTACTTCCTTTCCCTCAAGCAAAAAGATGAAGAATTTGTTGGAGCGTACGAGGAAAACATCACGAGGCTGGAAAAATATACTTTCGGCTTTGTCGTTACCCATGAATGCAAGGTTGACCGCTTATTTGGTGGGCTGAAGCCTATCTTGCGAAAAGCATTAGCGATCCATGACTTCGACAGCTACGAGGAAATTGTACGATGTGCCCTCAAGGTTGAAATGGAGATTGGGAAATCACTAGGGTATCATGGGGACAAGAAGCATAAGTTGGACTTCAATGCTGGTGGTCCAATGGATAAATCCGATGGTGCTAAGAAGATCCAGCACCCCACTTGCCAAAAGTGCGGAAAAAAGCGCCCTAGAAATTGCCTTAAGGGGATAAGAAAATGCTTCAGGTGTGGAAGAGAAGGGCACCTAGCTGTTAACTGTCGGAAAGAAAGACCCACAGCTACGACAGAGGAGAGGAATTCTCCGTTCGAACATCAACGCGTTGGTCAATGCTAAAAATGCAAAGAACTGGGTCATTTTGCAAATCAATTCCCTAATCCAAGTATTTTCAGAGACAACCAACAACCTCCAAGGCAGCAAGGAAGGCCTTTTTCCATCACTTCTGCCGAAGTGAACCCCGACAAAGAAGTGGTGATAGGTACGCTAGTTATTCATTCAAGAATAGCGAATGTAATTTTTGATTCAGGTTCTACGCATTGTTTTATATCTTGAAAGTTTAGTAGAACAATCCCAGCACCACCACAAATCATGGAAGTAAAGATGTCGGTGAGTATGGAAAATGGGGCAATCATTGCATCCCATGAATATAAGTCCTCCCCTATTATAATCTATGGATTGAATTTCCCAGTGAACCTTGTCATACTCCCTATAGTGGAATTTTATGCAATTATTGGCATGGATTGGCTTTCCTTATATAGAGCCAACATAAATTGTCGGGAGAGGGAAATCACACTCCATATGGAGAATCGACCCCCGATTATTTACGAGTGTCAGGAGGAAGATGAATCTCCTTTATCTCCATCATCTCAAGGATAGATATTACTGCCTTATGAGCACGTGTATCTGGCTCAGATGATTGAGTCTAAGGAAGAAACCATCCTTGAAGAAATGCCTATTGTGAGGGAATTCGCGGAAGTGTTTCCCGAGGAACTGCATGGTCTTACTCCTAGAAGAGATGTTGAGTTCTCAATTGAACTTATACCTGGGGTGATACCAATATCCAAGAATCCATATAGAATGGCTGTTGTTGAGCTTGAAGAGTTGAAGAAACAACTACAGGAGAATCTGGATAAAGGGTTTATACGCCCAAGTGCTTCAGCATGGGGTGCACCAGTCCTCTTCATCAAGAAGAAGGATCGGTCAATGTGGATTTTCATCGATTATCGTGAACTAAACAAAATCACTATAAATAACAAGTATCCTCTCCCAAGAATCGATGACTTGTTTGATCAGTTGCGTGGAGCACAATACTTCTCTACGGTGGATTTTCGGTCGTGATATTATCAAGTAAGGGTGAAGAAGGAAGATATCCCCAAGACTGCTTTCCGTAAAAGATACGGGCACTATGAATTCATAGTAATGCCTTTCGGACTCACCAATGCTCTAGAAATATTCATGGACTTGATGAATATAGTCTTTAGAGATTACCTTGAAAATTTTTTGGTTGTCTTTATAGATGATATTCTAATATACTCCAAATCCAAGGAGGATCATGAGGATCATTTAAAAACTATACTAGAGACTTTGTGCAAGGAGAAGCTCTATGAAAAGTATAGCAAGTGTGAGTTCTGGTTGAAGGAGGTATCATTATTAGTCCATATCATCACAAGCAATTGGATATCTGTGGAACCCTCCAAAACAGATGCAATTGAGGGATGGCCGAGGCCAACATCGGTAACGGATATCAGTAGCTTCTTGGGGTTAGCTGGATATTATCGACGATTTGTGATAAATTTCTCACGATTGTCCAACCCTCTTACCAAGCTAACTCTAAAGGGAGTAAAGTTTTCTTGGAGTGATGAATGTGAAGAAAGCTTCAAGGAGTTAAAAATGAGGCTTATCACTACACCCGTTCTCACTTTACCCACAAGTGGGGAACTTTTTGTGGTATTCAGTGATGCTTCAAAGAAGGTCTTAGGTTGTGTGCTGATGCATAATGATAAAGTGACATCCTATGCCTCATGTAAGTTGAAAATCCATGAGAAAAACTATCCAACGCATTATCTAGAGTTGGCGGCGGTGATCTTTGCCTTGAAAATCTGGCGGCATTATCTCTATAGAGAGAAATGTGAGATATATACTGACCACAAGAGTCTTAAATATATATTCACACAGAAAGAGATTAATATGCGCCAGAGAAGATGGATAGAGCTCATCAAGGATTATGACTGTTCAATACATTACCACCCTGGGAAAGCGAACAAGGTGGTAGATGCCCTAAGTAGAAAGGACCCTGCAATTCTATCAATGATGAGAAGTGAGAAGGATCCAATCTTCTTAGACTTGATGAAGATGGATGTGGGAATCATAAAGAAGGGAACATCATCAATCCTTTCACAAATTATTGCTCAACCATCTATTTTGTAAAGGTTAAAGGATGGTCAAAAGGATGATGTGGGAATTCATGAAAAAGTGGAAGCTATCAAAAAAGGGAAATCCTCAGAGTTTAATGTCAATGAAGAAGGAATTGTGCGGTTTGGGAAAAGACTATGCGTTCCATCAAGTCCGGAGCTAAAGAAGGAACTTTTGGATGATGCACATAGTCAAATATCTCTATTCACCCAGAGAGCAGAAAGATGTATCAAGATCTCCGAGAAAAACCTTTGGTGGGATAATATAAAGAAGGAGATCGCTGAATATACATCAAAGTGCCTAGTGTGTTAGCAAGTGAAGGCAGAGAGGCAGAAGTCTAAGGGGATGATTCAACCATTACCCATACCAGAATGGAAATGGGAGAACATCACCATGGACTTTGTCACTGGACTTCCAAGGACATCCAAAGGCAACAATGCAATCTGGGTTGTTGTGGATCGTCTTACAAAGACTACAAAATTCATTTCTATTTAGGAGGATTTCTCTTTGGATCAACTAGTACAGATATATATCAGGTAAGTGGTAAGGTTTCATGGAGTACCACTATCTATTGTGTCTGGACGAGATCCAAGATTCACCTCTAAGTTTTGGAAGAGTCTTCAACATGCTCTAAATACTGAAATGAACTTCAGTACGACCTATCATCCTCAAACTGATGGCCAATCCGAGCGGACTATCCAAACACTTGAGTACATGTTGCGAGCACGCTCAGTGGACTTTAAAGGAGGATGGGATCAACATATTCTTCTAGTTGAGTTCTCTTATAATAACATTTTCCACTCGATCATCCAAATGGCACCATATGAAGCCCTGTATGGGAAAAGGTGCAGAACACCAGGATGTTGGGATGAGGTCGGTGAACGTAAGCTGCTTGGACCAGAAATGGTCGAAGAAATGGTGGAGAAGGTGAAAACCATTCAGCAGTATATCAAGGCAGCCCAGAGTCGACAGAAGAGTTATGCAGATAATCATTGACGAGGCCATGAGTTTAAAGTTGGAGACATGGTGTTTCTACACATATCTCCGTGGAATAAGGTCATGAGGTTTGGAAGGAAATGGAAGTTAAGTACAAGGTACATCGGCCCCTTCAATATTCTTGATCGTGTCAGGGATATGGCCTATCGACTGGAGCTTCCACCTGCCATGGCCAATGTACATGATGTCATTCATGTATCCCTCTTAAAGAAGTACATACTGGGCCCTTCACATATACTCTCTTCCGAGGTGGTACAATAGGAAGATGATATTTCTTTAGAGGAGCAACCAGTGAAGATCTTAGATCATAGAGAAAAAGTTCTACAAAATAAGACAATGCCCCTCGTCAAGGTGTTGTGGAGAAACCACAAGTTTGAAGAAGAAACTTGGGAATCGAAGGATATGATGAAGCTGAGTTACCACATTTTTTTAGTGTGGGAAAAGAAAAATTTCGAGGGCGAAATTTCTTAAGGGGGGAATATTGTAACGGCCCAATGTTTCATTAATGTAAAATACCTCTTGATCTAGTTAAATGTCTCTTTATGCAAAATATTTTTATAATATGTCAACTTCTTTGGTTTTATGCTAATAATTTTGACCGTTGCTAATTTAGCCATTGAACAGTGATCACATGATTAGTATAAATATAGGACTTTAACAAATCCAATTTACTCAGACAAAAGAAGCGATGGCCTCATCCAGTAGAATTTCCCCATATGAATCCCATTTATCGGAGCTCGGAAAATAGGTGGCATCCTTGGGCTCCGCTCTTGACCAAGCCCAAGCTGAGCTTCACCATGTCAAGCTCGAATGGGACAGTCTACGAGAAAAGTGAAAGTTGATAGAGATTACCACTCGAGCGATGTTATCCGAGCCACCCCAAGAGTCTGTCACCATTGCACACCTTACCCTTATGTATTATGTGGCTGTTTTAAAGGGTTATGTAACAAATAAGTAGTACTATGTTCATGTAAATTATTTTTTTATATAATAATGAATATAATTTCTAGTCATTTTTTATACATTGTAAATAGTTTTTAAAGTACAAATGGTGTTTTTAGTTATTATTTAATTAAGAAATCTATTTTATTAAATTAAGGGATTTTTGAGTTAAATAATATTTTAATAAAATAATTAAATTAATTTTAATTAAATATAAATGATCTTATAATTTTATGAATGTAATTAAAATTTTTATTAAGGTTTGAAAGCCATTTTTGTCAAAACCCGTGAATTTTAGATAAATGTTGGTTTTTATTTTAAAATTGAAAATTAAAATATTTAGAGAATTATTTAGATAAAATAAATGTTATTTCTTGATCAGGATATAGAAATTATCCAACGGTGAATTTTTTATAATTTTCTGAGATAGTAAAATTTTTGGGTAAAAATTAAATACCGTCTAAATATATAATGTGTTTTATGACATCATAATGACCCAAGAGTGGTGTAATAAAATACTATAATCCTTATGTTAGGCAAATATATGTTTTAACATTAAAATAATGTGATTTTGGGTTTGTTTGGCTTACTTTTCAAAGCATTAATTGACCCCTCAAGACATATTCAACACCTTGCCTTTTTAAATTAATTTCCATGGGAGTGTGACTCAACTCCACATAAGAAACCCTAATATTTTAATAAGTTCAGACTTTGGACTTATAAAATATTGTTTTCCTCTTCCCTTTTCGAAAAACCGTGGGCAAAAACCATGGGTTGGTTTGTGGTTTAGATTAATTTAATGTAAGGGGACCCAAACCTAAATAATAAAGAATTCCCTTACCTTTCATATATAAACCCACCCAAGCTCCCACTTCCTCCCCACTAAAAGCCTTTTTAGTTCGTCCAACCTCTGCCATACTCTCTCTAGAATCCTCCCAAGGTTCCTCAAGCTCCCAAGAAGCCTCTCACAAGCCTCTCTCTAGCCTTTGGAAGCACACTTCCAAGTAAGGGTTTTTTCTTCCTTTCTCATTTTTGTCAATTTTCATTAAGTTGTATTGCCCTTTTAATTTCAATTGTGAATGTTGGGGTATGGTTTTTCACCTCCCACATACTTCCCTCTTATTGTTTTAATGATTGGATATCCCTTTCTCTCTCATTAAATGTCCCCCATGTACACCCGTTACTATGCCGAAATTCCAAAAGGAACTTCTCTCTCCTCATTTACATTCAAGCAATACTTTTGTATCATGAATATAAATTCCATTACAATTATTGGGACATGTATCTATATGAACTTCTTACTTTCCATTAATTTTAAATATTATATGGAACACAT
Source organism: Viscum album (assembly GCA_963277665.1). NCBI lineage: Eukaryota > Viridiplantae > Streptophyta > Magnoliopsida > Santalales > Viscaceae > Viscum > Viscum album. The sequence continues at coordinate 276,880,668 of OY728161.1, read as the reverse complement.
TTCTCTCTCATCAACCATTTTTATGAATTCTTATGTCATGTCGTTATGCTGCCAAAATCACACCTGTTTTCTAAGCCAATGTCATTGTGTAGTGAATACCATGCCCATTTCTCCATCAGGGGTATTCACCTTTATGCATATTTACTTATTGATTGTAAAGTTTCATGTATTAATTTCACATTCCTTTATCGTGGAATAAATTATTATGTTTTATGAATCCATGTTTTATGATCCATGTGGCACACTTATGCATGAAATGAAATGTTTAAGAAGGGTGTGCCCTTACAGAGCTCCAATGCATTGGGTAAAGTATAGTATCATGATACTTCTTGAGCAATGAGTGTTGACTCATGCCAATTCATGTGAAACGAGGCTTTACTTGTGCTTCATGTGCAATGAGGATTTACTCATGCTCTATGTGCAATGATCCTTGGCTCATGCTAATTCCATGATAAGTGTTGTTGCCACATTTCAATGTTATGATTATCATGATTTATCATGCCTTTATGTTCATGTTTTTTTATTCTCTATTGATATTCCCATTGTCCAAAATGTATTGTACTCCTCATGTTATTCCATGTGTACTCCCTTACTGGGCTTTATAGCTCACCCTTTTCTTATGCATGTCCTCAGGTTATCCCATGCAATGCTAAGTACGGGGTAATATAGTGGTCATGTAAAGGAAGTTTTCAATAATGATGTTGTATTTCATGTCTTAAGTTTTTATGTAATGATCCTAAGCCCCAAATACACTAAACCTCTCGATCTTCTTTGTTGTATCAAGTGAAGTTTTATGTAATAAATCATGTTTAAGTTTGTAATAAAAACAGGGTTGTCATATGGATTGTTCTATTGAAGTCATAAAACTCTATAGATACTAATTTTCATCTCGATGCCTATTTTTATCCCATATATTCCCATATTTGTTCCTTTAAATATAAACATCTTCGATCTCCTGTGTAGATCTGGAAGACTTGCTTGAATTCATGTGTTTGGGTGATACATATGTCGTAAATCCACTAGTAGGGGCCACAGCGGGGATAAATTTACCTTGGTTTTCATGATAGAACCCTTGGTTATCTTATTTGATTATTTTTCTCCCTTTACATTTATTTAGTTCATTTTTTATACAAGATACTATTAGTTTTTGGTTGGGCCGGATATACCATATGTGCATGAACTTGTTATGGTAGTATATTATAGGTTCTCCATTAGGGGTGGCCTACAAATATTTATTTAGCATACCTCATATATTCACCTCAGTGTGCATGATAACATAATATATGTTTTTAGTTTAGATCATAGGGTGTGCAGGGGATGGGCTAGGGCTTAGTGTTGCTTGATCAAAAAGAGTTTCTTATCTGGAGTCTCAGGATCACCTGGTGCAGCACAAGTGTTATGGAGAACGAGTATGTGGTTTGTATTAGTGTAGGTAATAAATAATTATGTATTTAATTTCAATTTATTTATTTTTTATATGTGTTTGTCCCAATTTATTTTCATCTATTGGAGTTTTTTCATTCTCTTAGCATGTATGACTATATACTGAATTCAATTTATTATAGCATACTTTTGTTTCTTTTTATTTATTATGAGTTCTATAATGTTTTCCAATGTATATGAGTTTTGTAATTTCATATGTTATTACAATATTACCATAGGATGTAGTCTCCTCATGGTATATTTTATACCAATGCTACTAGTCGGTAGCCTCTAGCGTATGAGGAGTCATAATTGAGACCATGTGGTGATCTAGAATGAGTGATTTTTTAGTTAGTCCTGGGCTGATTTGTTACCTATTTCATATTTAAGGAATTAATTATGACCTATTAAACATGGTGGTGTGAGAATTAGTTAATAATTAATCATTCCTTGTGGGATATTGGGCATGAAATTTTATATTTATGATGGAATGGTCAGGGAATTAAAGTGGTGTCTGGATTATTTTTAGTGTTTTCTCATGTCAGTATCTCATTTGTTTACAAGAGTCCTAAAATACTTATTATGGATTCAAAATAATTTGGTTTATTTATAAATTTTTAATTTATGTATTTTCAGAAAAAATTATCAAATAATTTTGATCACAAACATTTTTTTTCATGCATGGATTTGTTGGTGGCATGTTTCGCTTATTGTGATTTTCATGTTTATTTTTTAATGTTTGAAGATGTGTTGATTTAATTTCAACACATTACATTGATATAAAATCCTTATATAAGGTGGAATTCATTGATTTTTTTCCTCATTATTATAAATTTTTAACACCATAGAAAGTTTATATGAATCTCTCAGAGGTTGGGGAAGGATAATTTTCAAAATTCGACCCTCTAGTTGGTCCCTATTTCTTTATGGATACTATTGAGGGTGTCTTGGTTAAGGGACGTGGGGTGAACCCTAGTCTCATAAAGTTTACTTTTCAAAAAAAACATATGAAAAAAATTTCACAAAGTTATATTTTTCACCCTTAAAATGTATAAAATATTGTCCTTTTATATATAATCTCATTTCTTACCTTTTTGAAATTAGAATATTTCCATAAAAAATCCATATCAAGAAATGATAAATCATATAGGTAACTTTATTCAACATTTTCATTTCACTATTACAATCACTCTTACAAATGGAATAGCCTTAACAATTACCCATGGGATAACCTTCACGGTTAAAAATAGAATAAAAATCACAATAAAATCTAGTAATCAATTAAGAGAAACCAAATAAGTTAACTTCATCCCTTTTTCATTAAATTCGAGAGATATAACAGGCTCACCAGCTCTTAGTTTATAAAAAAACCACCTTTCCATGGTATATAATAGAACCACCCATCCACGTCTTATATTAGGGAAACCCATCTTCATAAAAAATTCCAAATAACCATAACATAAAAATAAAAGATGTAATATTGAATCATAAAAACATTCTTTCCACCCATAAGAAAACATTTTATGATATTTATATATATATATTTCATTTAAAACCAAATATTAAAATATAAAATTTCCAAAACAAAGGGAAGAAGGTTTTTTATTTATATAAAACTTATAATTTTATAATGGAATATAAACATAAAATAACAATTTTGAAATAGCCCAAACTTTTATAAGTAAAATTTACTTTTTAAATGAGTTAATGACTTATTAAGAAATGCAATTATAGAATACACATGCATCACATTATTTATTTTGGTCCGTTATAATGAATTTTTTATTTAAAATACCACTATGAATCATTAAAATTGATATTATATATTTTATGTAGTGATCTTATTATTAGTAAACATTAATAGTTATGATAAATTCAAATTGACACAAATAAAGGAAGTGACGGACTCGACCAAAAAGATCATACCTTATGAAGGACATTTCTAAATGATTTCAAGGGATATAGCACCACTAGGATTTTCCCATGACCAATAAAAATACTAAATTCAAAAAATAAGGAATGAATAAAATCATTTATGGGATAATTTCAAGCTCATCAAGGTAACATCCTAAATCATGTTCATTGAACCACCCTGTGAAAATCACACCATCGCACACCTTACCATTAGGTAATTTGATGGTGTAAAAAAGGGATATTTATCAAGACCCTAATAGTATGATTTTTTTAAATAAATAAATTATTATATTTATTCATTTTAATATTACTTTTTCAATGATTAAATAATTAGTTTGAAAAAAAATTATATTGATATAATGAACCACAAATTTTATTTTTTGAAATATATAGTTTAAATAAACTCAATATTTTTAAAAAATTAAATAATTTTTAAATAAATTATATTTTAGTAAAATATTAATTTTATTAAAAAACATTAAATATAGATTATGATATAATTTTTTGAAATCAAGATTAATTTTTATAAGGGTCAAAAATTGGTCAATGTTAAAAAAATACTAATATTTCTTAATAAAGATGGATTTTTAAAATAAAAGGGAAAATTATCATACTAGGAGAATTATTTTGATAATATAAATATTATTTTTTAAATCATAATGTTTAAATAATCCAAAAATTATTTTTTCACCGTTTTTTGAGATAGTAGATTTTTTTTGTCCAAAAATTAAATACGGTATAAATATACATTATGTATTATAACATCATAAGAACCAAAAGTGATGTAATATGTAAAAAAGGTATCCATGAACAAATTTATATTACCACTTTAAAATAATGATATTTTGAGGTTATTTGATTAATTTTATAAACCCTTAGCTAATCCTAAAAAAGGTAGTATTATATTTTAAGGTTTAAAATCAATTCATTGGAAACATGACTCACTTTAACATCACGAATGGAATTATTTTAATAATATTAGTTTCTAAACTTATACAATAAATAAAAAAATTAAATTTTTCAGAAACCATGGGAAAAACATGGGAATGTTTGTTGTTTTGATTACTTTATCAGATAAAGTTCAAAACCAATATTTAAAAATTAAAAAAGAATTTTCCTCCCTTTTTCTAAATAAACCTACCCAAAATTTTATTAATATTTACTCTAAACCCTTGTATCTTGACATTATTATTCCCTTACTTCTCTATAATCATCTTAGTAATCCCCCAAGTTATTATGAATCTCCTCCCAAACTTTTAAAATCATCCTCTCAAGTTAAGGGTTACTCTCCTTCTCCTCCTAATTCAAGAACATTATTTATGATATGCCTTTTGATTACAAATTTATTATGTTGGTATATTTTTTAACACATCAATAATAATTTCATTATGAATTCAAAGCTATTATATACCCCTTTCACTCTCATTCACCCATCCCATGAAACCATCATATACCCATGTTATGCTGCTGAAATTTCCCAATGAATTTTCATCCCAAACATTTGTGTACTGAATACCCATCCTCATTACCAATCAATTATAATAACCTAGATGTAATTATAATTCCTTTATATGGGACACAAATGTATTTAACCTCTTTTCCTTAATAATATGATCAAATTTTATGAAATATGATCCTATGTTTAATTATTTGTGTGGAACGCTTATGCATGTACATAGTATAAATGTCACAGGTGGTATCAAAATTATGTAGAATTCCATTGAATTGGGAAGTGTTTTAAAATAATTAGGTTACATTTATGGTGTAATATTTGGTATCATAAAATCACTAAACTCTTTTTTCTTTGTTATTGTACTATAATTATGTTTATAATGTCATGTTTTATGCTATTTTCACATTCCTATGTTTTCATTATGTTATCATGTTATATCATGACTCGTTGTTCAAGATTACTATTACTACCCCTGTAATGTTAACATAGTATTACTATTGAATTATATGTATTTAGTTACCATATTATATGTATTGGTATTACCTTTATGGGAATTATATCGCACCCCTTTTTTATATAAATCTAGAGGGTATCCTATGTAATTCTAAAAGAATGATGGAATTTTAGGATCATGTTAATGAAGTTTTCAATGATTTCATTTTATTCCTTTTTCAAGTTGTTATTTTATTTACCTAATATCCCAAATACTCTATTAATCATTATATTTTGGGATTATATTATTTGAACATTTATTTAATAAATCAAAAATTAAGGTGTAGTAAAATATGGGTTGTCAAAGTTGGTATCATATGGATGTTCAGTTATTTTTGGGATTAGGGATAGAAATATCTAGTGAAGTCCTTATGCATAATACTAAACATATGAAAACATCCCAAAATTTTATTAAAGTATACAGTAATTTTTTCTATGAAAATAAATCACTATATGGATACTACAAGTGGATGTAGCTCTGGTATAGATGTACCTAAGGGTAATAACCCAAAAAGAGTGCATTGATTTGGAATCAATTGTCACCCAGTGCATGATAACAAGTATTACCTCACATGTTGTTTTAAAATCTAGGGGATATTCTTTGTAAAATTCACAAGATTCTTATGAACCATTACTAATAGAAAATAAATTCTCATAACATTTTATATTATGAAATATATCATGGATAACTTAGATTGAAACCTAAAAATTCATAAATTAAGGAATATATGATATTTAAGAGTTATCTATTTAATGTTCCTGGTTTCCCTTTTATGTATTTAATAATTTTTAAATAATCAACCATATTTTTCCCTTTATTATTTTCAATGGCCAGAAATAGGAGGAACCAATTCAACAACTAATTTGGAGAACAATGCAATGATTATCAAAATTAAATACCCAACCCAGTAGGATAAATAACTATGAACATCATGAAAATAATTTCTCAATTGACTCATTTTTTGAACTAAAACTAAAATATAGAGGAACCCCCAAATACCCATAACAAAGTTCAAGTTGAAATTAAGACCTTTATATGGAAAATTCATCATAATTTCAATGGATCTTCTGAAATGTTAATTATAGAGAAATATATCGACTACATTGAAAAGATCTCCTCCATCTTTCAATGCTTCGAGAAAGAGAATATTGTACAATCTATTTATCATATAGAGGTAGAATCTAATCATGGTGGATGTTGGTCAAAACTATGAAACATAGAGAGGGGATCAAAGTGATGGAGTCAGAGGAATTCCATAAAATGGGTTTTGACAAAAAAATTCCTCACAATCTCCAATTTAAAATGGAGAGTGATTTTCTAATCCTCATGAAAAAATGATGATGACTCTATCGGGGAGTATTATGAAAACATCACAAGAAATTCACAATACAACTCCAAATCTACCATTACTTCTCAAAGTAAATTTGACTAGATATTTAGAAGGATAAATCAGTTTATATAAAGATAATTACCTATTCATGACTCTGAAAGCTATGAAATTTTTTTCTAGGGTTCCCTCTAAGTTGAAATGGATATCAACAAATTTCAATGTTTTTACAAGGATAAGAAGAGGAAAACAGAGGTTAATTGTAATGAACCAGAATTATATCAAAGAAATTTCCCTTATTATATTTATTTCATATAGTATAAATCATATAAAATCACTTAGATAATACAATAAAAACTTTATAAATGAAGAATGTATGGAATATAAGGTATTTATAGAAGTTAAGGAACCTATACCAATGGAATGGTAACTTAACAGTTGAAATAGTAATGTGAACATTAAGAAGAGTGAACCATACAATAGAATAGTAAACTCACCTATGAAAGTATGAATAAAATTTTGGTATCTTATAAATAAAAATATGGTATATTTATATCAGGAAATAAGTACATATATGTTTTAAAATGATAAAATAAGTTTTGGTATTTTTGTTAAACAAAAATGTTTATTTCCAAATTTATAATTAATATAATAATTTAAAAGAAAATAAATTCTCATAAAATATACTCATGAACTAATATATATTTTATTATGATTATAAGATAGTTTTTACGACACCTTAAATAATTTTTGAAAGTGTTATAAAATCAGTCATAATTTTAAAATTAGTATTTTTCAAATAATTGATGATTTTAATTAAAAATAAAATTTCTCATATTTAGAAAATTATTTTTATAAAATGGAGTTCATTTTATTATTTTATACATCTAAAAATGTTTAAGGTTATTTTTTTGTGATTTTTCTAAAATAATTGAATTTTTGATGAATAGTGAAATATTGGAATTTTGGGTGTTTAATATATACATCAATTATTGAGTCATAGATGATTTGTGGATGATGTATGCCCATAATATCTAAATTTATTTAATTATTTTAAGATATTTTGTGATAATTTTCAAACTATTCATAGGCTTGAGAAAAAATAACAAACAAATGAAGAATATATTTAAAAAACATCCATCTCCTCCACTATAAATATCACCCCTCACCGCCACTTTCCCTCGCACCTATTAAGACTTTAATATTGTATAATTTATACCCAATATTAATCCCTAGAATATAATCCATGTATATGATCCATTGGTCTTAGAAAAGAAAAAACCATGTGCCTTGAGGAGGTTCTCGAGGAGAAATTCAAAAGATAAAATACTATTTCTTTTCTTTTATTTTCTTTTCAATTTCATTTATTTTATTATCATATTCTCACCTAAAACTCTTTAAGAGGAATGATAACTCTTGTATATTTCATATGAGGTAATTTTATTATGTTAGTTTAATAATTCTTCTTCTATTCTCGTCCCTATCCCTTTTATTTTGAAAATGAGAATATTGTCTATGGTGTGTTTATTTACCGCCACCATGGGTGATGCTTTTTAATTTTTTACTGAAACCTTAAATGATAGTCATAAAACCATAATTGTGGTTAAATAAGATTTCCTTATACATATTATAATTTATTTAGTGCTCTGTAATTAGAATAAATACATGATATTAATTAATGAAACAAAACTAGTTTTTGATGATCGAAGATCGACCAAAATAATCTAAATGATTATCACTATTGTCTTATAAAATGATTCATCCTCACACCATATAAAAAATAATTATATAAAAATTTTACCTAATTTATGATCATTAATATAATAAATTTCATTTGTGGATAATTATTCTCATTTTATATGAACTTATTTACTCTTATACAAGTAAACCAGTCATGAAAGACAAGGAAAAGAACACTCCCGAATGAGGGAATTAAATATTATAACAAATCAAAAGACCATAAATGAACATAATAAAAATATAATAAATAAAATAAATGTTTTAATGGTCCATAATTAACTAATTAATGGATATAAATTCACTATTTAAGACATTAAGTATACATACATAACACTTTTGTACATAAGGTAAGGGTTTCTTCTCGAACATCCATTTTCATTCAAGTTATGTTTTCTCCCTCTTTACACAAATTTAATTCTTTATTAGTTTTATATACAACTTTTACATTCTATGTATATGTTCTAAACTCATGTATCTAGATTATTTCCTCTTTATTTTATGGGTAAATTCATATTTCATAAGTTTTCCTTTCCAATTCTTCCTGATAAGCAATGTTGATTAAATGGAACTTCTTGATTCCTTACCCATTTTCAAGTACTATCCATAATCAATTTTAAGACACCATTATTTTTCAAAAACAAAATAATAATTCATGAAAAACTATATTTTTTCATTTATGGTATTATAGAAATAATTGTGACAAATAAAAATTATTTTTCTAAAAGAACTCTTCTTTGTAATGTAAAAAGGGTATTTCTCTCAATAATTCTTCAATGATTTTGTTAGAGTGTTTTAATCTATCTCAAAACGTATTTCTAATATTATGCTTAATTGTGATTTATATCTTATGATCATCATCTACCATATTTTATTAAATGTTTTGTGATTAGTTTGTCTATGGAGTTTCTATATTTATATCATTCACCATATTTCTCATAATGGTTAGAATTTATGTAGACCCATTGGGGAATTTTATTTATATTTTTTATGTATATGTTTTTTATATTTCACCCCATTAATATTAAGAATTAATTATACTTAGTAGGTGATGGTAGGGTCTCGGTGTAACCCCTCCATGCATCTGTAGGTCTCATGAGACAAAACAAAAATGCATTTTGGTTGAGCCTTAACCAATTATTATTAGATGTCTCGGTAGAGGCCTTCATTTTATGTTTATGATGTCCAGTATTATATATTCTGTCATTATGATATTCTTAATCCATGTGATTATTTGACTAGTAGAATATCCATGGTTAAGATTAATTCTCATGTGAATATTTATGTGGAATAATTTATTCAGATTTTATTGTTTTGATATTATGCTGAGGATTATGTTCTAATGGCATGTATTTTTAGTCATACACCATGACCTATTTCCTATATTAACTTCCATTGTATTTCATACCCTTAATGAGTATCTGGGGTCATCCCTTTCTTATGTTTTCATTTTCCCCAACATGACACAATGCATATTATGAATGAAATGCATAGATAGTCTAAGAGTTATGGATGTTTCCAAAGGAGTTCTTATGTTGTTTTTCCTTTATAGTTTTAATGTAAAACTTATATTTGTATCTATTTATCCAAAACTACAAAAATATTTAGTCCTTCTGGATGAGGATTCCTTTTTTATTATACCAATGTAATAAATTAAGGCATTGGATTTGGGAAACTGGGATCGGGGTATTTATATTAATTCTTGTAGTACGAAGGAAAAATACAATGGTGGAAAAATTCAAAAACCCCACTTATCAAAAGTGTGGGATAATAAATCCCATTAAATTACTGATGGTGATGAGAAAATGCTTTATATTTGGGAAGTAAGGTCACTTAGCTAATTATTTTTCATAGGAGAAACCCACTAATGTGATTGAAATTAGTAATTCTCTGGTCTAACTTCAACCTATTGTCTAATGTTTCAACTATACAGAACAAGGAAACCATGTGAATCAATTACCTAAGACAAGGGTTATCGATAACAACTGATGGAAATAGCCTCCACAGTCAATAGATAAAGGGTTGGATTATGAAATCACAACTACTGATGTGGACCCCGAAAACAAAGTGGTGACATCTATGCTAGTTATTCATACAATAATAGTAAACATTATTTTTTACTATATTTATACTCAATAATTCAAATATTGATATTTTATAAGAACTATTAAAACACCATCTCAGAACCTGGAAGTTGAGTAATCAGTGAGGATGGTAAATGGTTCAATTATTGTAACCAAATTATATAACTCATAACCTACCCAATTTTTAGGATAAATTTCCTAGAAGACATTGTGGTACTCACCTTATCATAATTTGATGTTATTTTGGGCATGGGTTGGATTTCCTTGTATATATCCAACATAAATTTTTGAGAGTAAATCCCTCAAAAATCACAAACCACCATTTGATTCTATACAAGTTCATGGAGGAGGATGAATATTTTTTAGTACCATCATCTCAAACATGGATATTATTTCCCTAAAATGAAGAATATCTATCTCAAATAATTTATACTAAACAAAACATCATCCTTAATGATGTGAAAATTGTAAGGGAATTCACTGATGTGTCTTTTGAATAATTTTTTGGTCTTCCACTTAATCTAGGTGTTGCCTCCTCAATCAAGATACAACTCAAAGATTTTCCAATCGTCAGGGAATTGTATAGACTGGTCGTTTTTTGAACTTTATGATCTTAATAAGTAGCTATATTAGAATCTGGATAAAGGGTTCACGCACTCAAGTTCCCCACTTTGGGGTGCATCTGTCCACTTCATCTAGAATAAATATGGTTCAATGCTCCTAGGAATTGATTATCATGAGCTCAAAAAGATCAAGATAAAGAAAAAGTATCATCTTCCAGGTATTGATGGCATTATTTATTATCTACATTGAGCCTAGTATTTCTTTAATGTGGATGTTTTTTCAAGATATTATTAGGAAAAAATCGAAGATGGAGGATATCCCCAAGGAATATTTTTGTACAAGGTGTAGACGATATGAGTTCATTATGATTTCATTTGGTCTCACTAATTCGTTATCAATATTCATGGAAATAATGAATATAGTCTTTAGGGATTACCTTAAAAAAATTGTGGAGTCTTTATGGATGATATTATTATATATTTTAAAAACAAGGAGGAATATGATGAGTATTTGAATTCTATACTAAATAATTTGTGAAAGTAAAATTTATCTATGAAGTATTGAAAATGTTAGTTTTGGTTGGAGAAAGTAACTTTCTTGGGATATGTTACCAATAGTAAATTAATATCTATGGATCCTTCAAAAATAGTGGTAATATAAGGAGGGCTTAAACCAATAACTATGAGGAAAATCTATAGATTTATTAAATTACCTGGGTACTATCATAAATTTTTTGTAAAAATTATTTTGATTTTAAACACCAAAAACCAAGCTTTCATAGAAGGGATTCGGGTTTTTTTTACTGATAAATGAAAACAATTATTTAAAGAGATGAAAAAGAGTCCAATCACTGCACATGTGCTCACATTTACCACTCGTGAGGAAAGATTTATAATCTATAGTGACGAGTCCAAAAATTTCATGGGTTTTTTACCCATTGAAGATGAAAATGTTATAGCATATACCTCACACCAATTAATATCCCAAAGTATAACTATCCAACGCATGATCTATAATTAGATATAGTGATCATTTCATTAAAAAGTTGGAGGCATTATCTATATAGAGAGAGAAGTGTGACATATATATGGACCATAAAATCTTGAATTATATATTCACACAAAAGGTGATTAATATTTATAAACGATGGTGGCTAAATCTAATCAAACATTATGATTTTTTGATCCATTACCATCTTAGGAAAGTAAAAAAAAGTTTCATATGCTCTGAGTATAATGGATCTCACAACTCTATCCATGATGAGTACGAAAAAGGATCCAATATACATGTGAATAAAAAGTTTGTACATGTGAATAATAAAGAAAATATTTATCATAAATTGATAAAATAACTACCAACCATAAATTCTTGATAGGATCAATGAATCCCATAAAGATGATGAGTTTCTATAGAAGACAGTAGTGAATATTCCGGAGTTCAACTTTGATGAAGATGTAGTTATATGTTTTTAAACCCAAATATGTTTCCCATAAAAAATAGAAATGAAGAGGGAACTTCCAAATTATTTTCATAGATTATAATTATCTACTATGATTTCAAGAACTAAGATGTATAAATATTTTAAACAGAACTTTTACTGGGATAACTCAAAGAGGGATATTTTTGAGTTTTTATCCAAATACTTAGTATTCAAACAAGTCAAGGAGGAATAACATAATTATAAGGGTATAATGAAAACATTTATTATACCAATATGGAAATATAAAAATTTAATCATGGATTTAATCACAAGACTCCCTAGGTAACCTAAATGCAATAAATCCATATTCTTGGTAGTTAATATCCTTATAAAGTCAGTGCATTTCATTGCAATCAAGGAAGATTTCTCTCACCACCAAATCACCAATATATATATATAGATAGTGGTAAGACCATATGGGGTTCCCCTATATAATTTATCTAATTGTGATTTGAGGTTTAACTAGAGGTTTTGGGGAAGACTTCAGCAACCATTGGATATATAACTGATCTTCAACACTATTTATCACCCTTAGATAGTTGGTCAGGTAGAAAAGACCATTAAAACACTATATGATATGTTGAGATCATTTTCAATGAACTTATAAAGATTTTGGGATAAATTACATCCCCTAGTGGAGTTCTCTTACAAAAATATATGTCATTTTAGTATTCAAATGGAACCTTATGAGGCTCCATATGGGAAGAGGTTTTGGAATAAAAAATACTGGGATGAAGTTAGAGAGAACAAGATTATAGGAATTGATATTATCCAATATATTAAATAGAAGTATTAAAACATTCTATATCATATGTAATCTGTAAATAATTTACATAAAAACTATTTAGACAATCGTCAATGTGATCTAGAGTTTCATCTTAGAGATAAAGTGTTCCACCATATATCATTGTTGAAGAAATTCATTTGGTTTGGGAAGAAGGTAAAGATTATCCTTAGATACCTCATCCCCTTTTAGATTCCTGATTTCATCATAGTATTGGACAATCCAATATCACTTCAACATAACCTATCTCAAGTACATGTTGTGTTCCATGTATCACTCTTAAGTAAGTAGATTCAAGACCCCTCATGTGTACTGAATCTAGAGGTTGTACCACAGGAGAATGAACTTTCACATGAAGAGTGTCTAGTAAGGATATTAGATCATTGGGAAAAAGTTTTATAAAACAAGAAAACACATCTATTAAAAGTATTGTGGTGGAACCATAAGTTTATGGAAGTGAAATGGGAATCAGAGAAGATAATGAAACAATAATTTTCCCCATCTATTTTATTTTATAAAATGAAAATTTCATGAGTAAAATTTATGAAGTGGTAAGAATGTAACAATTTTAACTTCTATAAATAACATTCCATTTTTAAATGATTAAATTATTTATTAAGAAAAGTAATTATATAAAAAACATGCACTCCATTAGCTATTTTGGACAATTATATGAAGTTTTTTTATTTAAAATACTATTAATTATCATAACCACTCAGAGTATAGCTATTATAATTTGATATTTTTATTGTTATATATCAAGGGTTATACTAAATTAAAATTGACACTGAAAAAGGAAGTGTTGGCCTCAACCAGTAGAATCATACCCTATGAAGCCCATTTATTAGGACTACTAAGGAATATAGTATCATTGGGATTTTCCCTAGACCTAGACCAAGACTATATTAAAAAACTAATGCAATAACAAAACCCTTTATGGGTGAAGTTCAATCTCACCACGATCACAACACAAACAATGTTTTTTGTACCACCCCATTAAAATCTCACCATCACACACCTTACCTGTTGGGAATTCACTAATGTAATAAATGGATATTTATTTAAAAGGTAATAGTATAAATGATTATACTTTTCTATTAAATAAATAGATTATTTTTTTACCCTTTTTAATATAACTTTTTAAATGATTAAATAATGAGTTTGAAAAAATTATATTTTGATACGATGAAACACAAATAGTATTTTTGAAAATATACAGTTTCAATCAATACTCTCTTTTTGATGAATTAAATACTTTTTTAAATAAATTATATTTCAATAAAATATAATTATTAATATTTTTTATTAAATTTAAATAATAATATAATTTAAGAAGTCAAAAATAATTCTTATAAGGGTTATAATACTGTTATTGTAAAAAACTAGTATTTTTTAATAAATATGGATTTTTTATCTAAAATTGTAAATTATCATACATAAATAATTATTTGGATAAAATAAATATATTACATTGCTATAATTTTTTAAAAATTAGTCAATAGTTATTTTTTCATTATTTTTTGGATATGGTCGAAATTTTGGGTCAAAATTAAATATGGTATGAATATACTGTGTGTATTATCTCATCATAATGACCCAAAAGTAATAAAATATTTTCCATAAAAGGTATCTAAGAACAAATATATATTTACCCTTTAAAATAATGTGTTTTTAGGTTATTTTATTAATTTAATAAACCCTTAATGAATCTTCACAAACCTAAATTATTTTTTAATGTTTTAAAGTCAAGTCTTTGTAAACATGACTCACTTCCTCATAACCAAGGGAATTTTATTAATGAAATCAGTTATTAAATTTGTAAAATACTGAAAAAATAACATTAGAAAAAACAGTGGGAAAATCAGGGGATGTTTTGTGGTTCTGATTACTTTATCATATAGAGTAAAAAACCTATGTTTAGAAATTAACAAAGAGTTCTCCTCTCTTTTACAATATAAACCCAACCAAAACTCTCATTGATCCTCACTAAAATCCCTTTTAACACAAAATTACTCATCCCTTCACTCTCTAGATTCCTCCCAAGGTTCCCTTAATATATTAAGAATCTCCACCCAAGCTTTTAGAAGAATCCTTTAAAGGTAATGGATCCTCTTATTCTCCTCTTTAATCAAGAATCTTCTTTATGTTATGCCTTTTTATTACTATTTATTCATGTTGGGATATGTTTTAAAACATCAATTACAACTTTACTTATTATTTACAAGTGATTATGTACCCCTATCACTCTCATTCACCCCTCCCATAAAACTTTTATGTACCCTTGTTATGCTGCTAAAATTGTCTTGTGAAATTCCCTGCCAAATATTTGAATAGTGAATAGTAATCATATTTTCCACTCAAGTGTATACACCTATATTTACTTATATTTCATTTATTAGGTAATCACTTTTATGTAACCGAAACTCCATGATTTTGGGGTTAAATTTGGTTAAATATGATCTAATGTTTAATGATCTATGTGGAACATTCACTCAAGTACATGATATGAATGTGACGGGTGGTCCTAGAAATATATATCCCTCCAATTCATTGTATAATGTTTTAATCTCATAATATTCCATGTATATTGTGTGGGAGGTTATACAAATAACCTATTTTATGTTTTCTGGGTGGTTTTTCTTGACTTATGTTAAAGATTCCATGTTTTCAGATATTTCCACATTCTTATATTTCCTTTATGTTATCATGTTATATCATGCCTCAGTGTTCAAGATTATCATTTTCACCCCAATTATGTTACATTGATGTGCCTATTTCCTCACATGTATTGCTTTAACATAATCTATTAATTATTTATTATCTTATTGTACTTTATATCCCACCCGTTTTTTATATAGGTACCTTGGTAATCTTGATGAGATTTAGAAGAAATATGGATTTTTATGATCATTTTAAATATTTTTTTTGTAATGACATTGTATGCTTACTAAAAGTCATTATTCCATGTACATAATTTCCCAAAAACACTAGTATTAATAATATTTTGGTATTTTATTTTGTGTACCTTTATTTAATAAATAATTAATTAAAGTGAAGTAAAATATTGGTTATCATAGGTTATGATGATAGGAAAAACCTCAATCTCCGTATATCTTAAAATTAAAACATCCTTTTGTATTTTGTGAAGAAAGTAAAAATTTTCCAAAAAAAGATTTCTATTGAAAACGTTAATAATAAAGAGATATAAAATTTCCTTTATAATTCATTTATTTTCACAAAAATACATATAAAATTTATTTTTAATAATATGGACATGGAAGATAAATATTTAGAAAATAAATATTTAAATTATTAAAAAATGGGTTTTTCATGTAAAGTGTCTCATACCTCGAGTCAAACACATCTCATACTTTACCTATATTACTAAATAATAAAATTTTGTTAATTATTTTCTTAAAAAATAACCATTTTAAATTTTATTATACCTTTTAACATGTTACAATCAATTACATAATCAATTAGTTCACGATGGGCGTTTTGAGGATTTCATCTCATTTTTTTCAAAATGACTTTGGTGGGTTGATTATGGTAAAAGTGGTCATTATTACATCATATGAAGAATAATAATAATGAAATAATTATAAATTTTATATATAAATTATACTTTATTAAATAACTATGAAAGATTCTTATGAAAAATGAACTATTTTACAAACATGGAGATGGTAGGTCATACGTATGCATGAGTAACACTTCCATTATTCATATATCAAGGTGGAAAGAAGTTAATTGGTATTATATCATTAAAAAATATTCACTATACAATAAATATCATATTATATCTTTAAATAAAGTTATATACATTATCTATTTAATTTGGTGATGAAAAATGAATCACATCGCTTCATAGAGGTGGTAATTTATACATACGCATTAACGAAATTGTCATTTTTAAATTAATGGGAATGTAAAAAGTTTAATCATATCATATCTTTGAAAAATTACAAATATGTCACTAATATCATATCTATATATTAAATACATTAATATATCCAGCTATTATAGGCGGTTGTGGGAAACAAATTACATCAATTCGTGAGGTGGTAGTTCACTGTACACAAGAACGATGGTTTCATTTCCCATTTCATGGATTTACGAGACATAAATAGTTTATTAAATTAAAATAATAACATATAATTATATTTAGATATTATTTTTTTATATTCAAATGATTTAATAATATTTTAAGGAGGTGTAATAAGAAATAAAAGTAAAATATTTGGATAAAAGTTATACATATTCTTCCGATAATTTAATTTATTTAAAACTTATCCCTTTAAGGATGGTATTATTCCTAAAAATACCTCTATATTGTAGGAATGTATTCATGTATGTTATTTGGGTAGGTTTTGTATAAACAAAAATGATTTTTAATTATGTAGAAATGAGTAAAAGGGGCTCTCTATTATAATAGAGTGGAGGGTCATTATTGGAATTATTTACAGAAGTAAATTTAGATAAATTAATTTATATCTTCAAATGGATCAAAATTTATATAATTGTATTATTATATTAAGATTATTAAAACTCTTCTCTTCCTATAAAATTTTGAAACATTTAGGTGATGATTTCATCCTGATATTTGTTATTTTACCCCACCCCCCAATTAAACCTTTTCACACTTACAATGATATCAATGTTTTTTACACTAATGGGGTAAGAAAGATTTAAATAAATGTAAAAAACATCCCATAAATGAACCATAATTAATATTATCAATCATATCCCATTAACTTGGCTAAATTTAATATTTTTATGTATTTTAAACCATTTAATAAAACATTATTTATTATTTAATATCATTAATAAATATAACAAAATAATTAATCTTAAAATTTCATAGGTTATTACATGATGATACTATTATAACTCTTCTTGTTCTAAGCATGGTGCCTCTGAATGGAATCTCTTCATCATATCTCTTCTCTAGGTTTTTTCAGTGATGCATCAGAGGGGGTAGATCGGCACACTGCATCTCGCTTTGTCTCCCCCCATTTTTTTATCCCTCCTTCCTTCTCCTCTCTCTTTACCTTTCCTCCTCACTCTCTTTTTGTTTCCTTTTCTAGATTCATCACTCCCTCTATCCCCATTTTTTTGCCTTATCCCCTTGTTTAAGCTCGTGTTTCTCTTCCTGATACCTTTCCTCCCAGTGACTGCATTTCTGACCCCATTCTGGTCTGGTGTGCCAACCTTATCGGGGAGATTTGGGAAGTGTAGGTTGAGCTGCATTGGTTACCTAGGTTCTCGGCTTATGTTAGGCGTCACCTATATCAGCTCTTCATTCCTAGATGTTCACATCCTTTGGTGTCGTTTCTGGTGTGATTTTAAAAATGGATGTGTTTTTGGTGGTCAGGATTACGGTCAGTCGAGATAATATTCACTATTGAAACCCTGGCTTGTTTTAAATGTAGCTTTAGATTCTTTTACCTTTCTCTCTCTCCCATTTGGTCAATAGAAGTGGTTTCATGGATTCATTGGGAGGTATGTCCTACCGATCAATGGTTTTCCAAGAGGATCGTCCATTTTTGTCTTCTTCCATGATATGATGGTCCTCATTTTAATTTTTATATGCACATTGAATCCCAAGTTTAGAGTTTCATTGTCCTTGGTTTTTTTACCCTTCATGGCATGGGACATGGTTTGTTGTTCAGGTCACAGTCACTTCCAATCTTCCTAGGATTTACAATTCCATAGCGCCTCTCATAGTTCGTCTGGAGTGGTGGTTTACAGGACGTTCTGGGAGGTGATCAGTGAGTGGTCTATGGGGTTAAAGGCATCTCTTCCTCATTGGATTTATCACTTCAGTATGTTGAGGTTATGATTTTCTGGCAGTTCGTTTTGTTTTTTCATTGTCGTAATGGTGTGTTCTGGGATTTGGTTGTGGGAAGGTGTTTCCCATGGTAGTGGTTTGACAATGGAAGGGTTAAGGATTTATTTTTGGTAGTGGTGTTAGTTTTCTATGTCGGGTTTTCATGATGGTAAAGTGAAGTGGATGATGGGGATTTCAGTTTAAATTTTGAATCGTGAAAGGTATTTTTTCACTTGAGATGATATCAATGGATTTTATAGTGGGCTCTAAGAGACTGCATGGTTTCATTAGCTCACGTTATATTTTCTCACAAGGTGGTGTGGTAGTGATTGGTGCTTAGTTTTAATCTTCAATTTGAATTTTGAATCTTGATTTGTGTTTTAAAAATTGTTACTATTCATAATGGTCATATTACTATTCAAATGGTCAAATTAATATTCCAATTTTAAAATTTGTAATGGTCATATGTGTCTCTTAACTTCTAAAAATAGAGAATATTTCATTCATTCTTCATTATATTATTTTTTCCCTAAATGATATATATATATTTTCATTTTCAGGATTAGTATAGTATTAATAATATTATATACCATTTCTAGAATTTTGTTCATGGGTGTGCTTATTTTGTTGGATCAATTAGATCCAAATTTTCATATTATTATTATCTTATTTTTTATTTTTTCTCCCATTGTAACATTTTTCACTCTTATGGCCATATTTATTCACTAAATGTAATGTTCAAATTAATATAATAAAATATTTTTCATTCAATCATGTGGTTAATGTTCTTTATATAACAATAAATTTCTAAATATGATATGTTTATATAATCAATTTTAAAATTACACTATAAAATTATGGGTCATTACATTCTTCCCCCCTTAGTAAATATCATTCTCAAAATGCCATATTACATACTAAGTTGAAAATTGGTGAGGTTAATTTTTCATTGTTACTTCCTCTGGTTCCCATGTCACATACTTGTACTTATGGTTTTACCATATTAAATTAACTATGTGAGTAGTCTTGTTGCATAAAACTTTATATCGACAGTCTAATATTTTCACTGGATTCACCTTATAATAGAGATCATGATAAAAATGTACAACATCTAGATTGAGTACATGTGAGGGATTTGGTATATATATTTTCAATATAAAT
This sequence comes from Viscum album, assembly GCA_963277665.1. NCBI lineage: Eukaryota > Viridiplantae > Streptophyta > Magnoliopsida > Santalales > Viscaceae > Viscum > Viscum album. The sequence goes on along the minus strand of OY728161.1, from coordinate 276,860,419 downwards.
ATATAAAACATGTTGTGTGATTTATATAGGGTTATTTAGGGTTCTAGTATACAGTACACATCTCCAATATCGTCAAAAATCAAAAAATGGGTCAATGTACCTGGGATATAGTAATCCCCTCTTCCCAAATCTCCTGACCCTCTTCTTTAGAGATATTTAAAGGAACACTTTATCTCAAACCTAAAACTCTAGATATCATAAATAATTATCAATATAGAACTTCTATAAACTTTGAGCTTCCATGATGTGATAATGAATTTTCTTAACAGTTTTTACCATTTCTTCAGTAATTTTAGATCCTAGAAGCCTGAGTTCACTAACTTCATTCCAACATGAATGTGTTCTATATAAAGTACCATAAAAATCTTCATATATATTCATTTAGATACTTATATAGAACATATTATTGTATGAGAACTCAAATAAAGGAAGATATTTATCATATACTACTTTTAATTCCATTGTGCAAGCTAAAAATATATCCTCGGATGTATGGAAAGTCCACTCATGTTGGAAATATTTTTGGGTCTGATATGCCATATTGAAGTTCAACTAAGATTTTAGATCATGTCAGAGACTCTCCCAAAACAAGAACATAAACCTTGGATCTCGATTGGATATAATTAATAGTGGTGTTCCATGATGCCTCACCACCTTTCTAATGCATATCCTTATAATTTTATCGAGTGATTAGTCCTTTGGATTGTAATAAATCTAGAATTCTTTATAAGATTATCCACCACAACCCATATAGAATTATTTCTACTTGATGAATTTTGAAGACTAGTGACAAAGTCTATGGTGCTATTCCCATTTCCATGTAGTTATGGGTAGTGTTTACATCATCCCCTGTACTTTGTTTTCAAGAATCACTTGAAAGCATACCATGAACTTTGACATATATTCCTAAATATCATTATTCATGTTGTCCTACTAATTGTACTCGTAGAGATCTCGATACATCATTGTGCTTCCTTAGTGGATAGAGAAGTTAGATCCACTTACATTATTCAATAGATCCTTATTAATCTCTTTATTGTATGGTACATATAGTCATAACCAAAATATTATATCTCCTTAATCTATTATAAACATAAAGGATTTAACTTTTCTTATATCCTTCATCTTCTTATTTATTTATACATTATCCCCTTTAGCATCTTTAATATTCTTCATAGGGGATAGTTTAGAAATAGTTTGATAAAGTAATGTTGATGTTTCCTTCTTTTTTATTCCCATCTCCTTTCATTTAACATCTAACAAGATTGGTTCCTTCTAAATTACAATAATTGATAAAGTTTCTAGATACTTTATACGTACAAGAATATTTCAGTTTATTTACTTTCCCAAGATTCTAGTGGATTGATCATACATAGTCCTTGATTTGATTTAATTATGTTTGTTGATTAATATAAAGATCCTTATGTTTGAATATATATTTTGGGTTCTTATGATCTATATATATTTCAAAATTTTCCAAATAAGTATAATGCCACGAAATTTTAAATGAGAAAATTATTTCATCCAAATCTAGATCATGTGTTGGATAGTTTTTCTTATGAAAATTCAACTACCTTAAAGAGTTGGTTGTCACTTTATCATTATTCAATAGTATACAACCCAAAACCCTTTTTTTAAGAATCTCTATATACCATGAAAAGTTCCCCACTTTAGGGTAGTGTGAGTACTAATGTAGTGAGAAGCATCTTTTTTAATTCCTTGAATCTCTCTTTTCATTAATCTATCTAGATAATCATTACTCCATTACGATTCATCATGGTTTTAATGTTTGAAAATCAAGATACATTTCTCAAAAAGTTTTTTCCATACCATGTTAATCTATTGAAACTACATATATATATTATATATCTTGGTCTTTAACACTCCATAATTTCATTTGTCATATAATAGTCCACTAATATACATTTTTTTGAGATAACATGCCCCTAATAATGTTACTTCCTCCCTCTTGAACTCGCATTTACTATAATTGTCGTATATATTCTCCTTTCATAGAGTCATTATCATAATTTTCAAATTCTTCTCATGATCCTAATTACTTTTTCTTTATATAAGAATATCATCTTAAAAAACTACCATAAATTTTTCAAGGAAATCTCTAAATAATATTTTCATTAAGTCCATGAATATTCATAGAGTATTATTGAGTTTGAATAGAATCACTAATAACTCTCAGTTTTCATACCTTGTTTGAAATGTATTCTTGAGAATATATTCTTTTCTTACTTTTAATAAGTGTTTTCCAAACTAAATTTCCACCTTACATAGATACTGGGGCTCACGTAGTTTAACGAACAAGTCACCAATCAATGTAAGGGGATACTTGTTCTTTATCAATATTTTTTGAGTTCGTGATAATCAATATAGATGTGATTTAACCTATTCTTCTTCTTTAAAATGTGGACTAACACACCCCATAGTTAAGTACTCAGGAATATAAAACCCTTTTCCATATTCTCTTGCAGATAATTCACTAATTATTTAAATTTAATGGGCTCCATTCTGTATGGATTCTTGGATATTGATAGATATCCATATATAATTTCAATTGATAACTCGACCTCTTGGTGAGGGTAATATTATAAAAGTCTTTAGAAAATACATATATATAATCTTTCGTAGTGGGAATGTCCTAAAATATGATTATATCCTCTATCTGAATCATTTGAGCGGGATATTATTTCTCATAAGGTAATATTATCCATTCTTGAGATGAATATTCCAAATTAGATTCATCCTCCTCCTTTCACTTATACAAAATTGAAGGATGGCTTGATATGGGATGGTTGGTCTCCCAATCCCAATAGTTGATGTTGGATTTATATAGGGGAATGAAACACATGCCTAATGAATCATAAAATTACACTAAAGTAAGTATGAAAATATTTTATGGGAGATTCAGTCCACAATCATTGACTAAGTAGGAGTTATGTACTTGGGATTCAATAATTGATCTCTTTTATGTTCTCAAAGATAACCAAACCTCCATGTTTTGAGGTGGTGTTTAAAAAGATATACTAAATATTCAAGATATTAAAGAGTTTGTAGAAAATAAAATAAAATAGTACATTATCTATTCTTGAATTAAAAACCAGTGTACCAGTCACTAAAACATTGTTACGATCCAGCTTATCAATAGTCTTAACATATTACCTTTCTTTTTCTCTAGTCCTGGGAGGTTGTTTCTGTTGATTATCTCATATAACCCTTAGTGTAGGTAATTCTATTGTATAATTCATTTGTTTTATACTATTGAAACACTGGAATGTCGGAAGAGTTTTTATTAGAACCTTCTTTTCATCTATTTCATTAGTGGGATTTTTTAAATCCCTTCAGCATTAATTAGTCGGATACCCCTCTTTTCCACATTTGAATCATCTATCAGTTCCCTTGACATAGTTTCTGAGATGCTTCTTCCCAAAAATTTGACACATGGAGAGTGGGGTTTTCCTTTGTGGGATTTATCATTTGATCCTCTTGAATTAAACAAAAATTTACACTTCTTATCTCCATCCCAATGAGACCCTTGAGATTCAAAAGTATTCTTATCGGTTTTAAGGAAATAACATATAGTCACTTAATAGATATATAATTATCGAATAAAAAAAATATATTATAGACTCTTATTTAGTCCTCAAAATAAGTGTTTCATCTTACTTTCAGTGTTTATGATAAATATTAAGGCTTACCATGAATGACTTTTGAATGTTTTCTCACACTCAATGATAGAATAATCTTCCAATTACATTATTCCAAGGAACTCCCTCTCTATTTTAGGAAAGTGAGTTCATGGAAAATATTTATTGAATAATATTATCTTGAGTCCTTCATATTTCATGGAATCAATTTCCTCGTTAGGATTTTTTTTCTTGATCAATTTCCACCACTAATCATATTGTCAATAAATATGATAAATTAATTGTAAGACATTCTCTTATTTTTAGAAATGGATAATAGATATAATTTTATAAATGGGGTTAATATATTTTTCAATGATGAGGGGTCATAAGATTCAATAAAGGTAGGAGGCCTTTGTCTCATAAATGACTCAACAATAACTTGTTATTTTATAGGAGAACGAGGGTGTTCCACATGATTCGTGTTATTATTTATAACAGGAGTCAGTTGGTCAAGTACTATCATAATTCTCTAAACTCCCACTATTATAAGGTTAGGAATATCATTAGGTAAGTCATCACGTTTTTTTTTGAACTGGTTCCTTATATTACATTTCATTAACTAAAATAAAGAAAATAAAATTAAGGATGAGAATAATTTAACTAATAGACATATAAAAGGGAAAAAATGAACATAAAATGTATAACTCATAAATGAAATGTATATCCTAACATAAGAGTCTCTTGGTTTAAATTTTGTTTATAAATGTTGATTTTCCTATTATTTTTTCTAAATTAACAATATACTTGAGTGATTCATAATGGTCCATAAAAGGAATGTTATTTTTACAAAGCATATCCATCATTAGTGTGAAACCAGGTGTGTAGTAGGGCCTCTTTATCATGCATTAGGTACATGTCAAGTTAATAATCCACGCTCCCTTTTAGGATTATTACCCCTAGTAATATATTTTGTATACCCACATCCACCTGTAGTATCCAGATAGGGGTTTCATTTCTTTGAAACCACTCATTCTATAATTCACTAAAAATTCAAGATGTTTTCATTTACATAGAATTATCACTAGGGTTTTTTTACTAAACTCTTATTTAAATAATAACAAAAAATAATTTCACCTTTCTTGGATTCCAACTATAAAGACCCAGTACTCTTACACATATTATTACAAGATGTTTAACATAAATATCAAATAAACACAACCCAAAGATTGAGAGTCCTTCTATATTTACAAGTCTATTTTCAAAATACATAAAAAAAATGAAACTACAAGTAAGACATATTAATTTAATTTCCATAAGGAGAGCTTAAATCCATTTAATTACTTAAATCTATATATGATAACCAATGTTACACATAAACAAAATGGATCAGTTATAAATCCTAGTAATGAAAAAAAACATGATAACGAAGCCTAGAATATAATTCAAAAGGAAAAACATGATATCATAAAATACATGGATCGTGAATAATCATATGTAAACATGATATAAAAAATATGAAATCATAAAATCATGTAATCATTGGAATATTTAAATGACATAAAACATGACATAAGCATTAGTCAAGGCTCACTACCAAGACAACGTAACATGGTGGATAGAGTCCTCCATAGATTATGTTTACTCTAAAATCCCATAAATATAAAGACATGTGACAAAAAATATACCCAATTAATTTGATAAATATCTTGGTGAACCCATAATAAGATGTACATGCGTATATTTTCCACAAATGGAAATAGATTTTAATATATAAAGATAATAATTACCCATGCAATGAAATGGTTTTTATAATCATGTCTTATAGCATAACGAGAAAGAATATCATAATGGTTTCCATGAAAAAATTGATTAATAAATTCTTATACTTCCATGCGTGAACAATAATCATATTTCAAGAAAAATTATTCCCATGTACAATGAAAATGTGAAGAATAATGTATAGGTAACTTCATAAATGTAGCACTTAAGTGGGGTTTTAGGAAAAAGGTTAAAGAGTCTTTAAAGAGGGGAACACGGATATTAATTTCCATAAAACTAAAAATCAAATAAAATGGTTTTATGATATATAATGACCAATTTTATAAACCATGTATGGTCTAAAAAATTTTATGGATTGGTACTTTAAATGGGGTAAGAAACAGATAAGTTACCTTTAATCAAGCTTTCTAATCGAATGAAATTGATATGGGGACCTTTAAATTATATACATACCCATAAAAGAAAAGTGAATTAAACTAGGTATCTATGGGTATCAAATATATACAAAATATATAAGAATTAAATATGAAAAATGGAGAGATAAAGTGGGGGAACCACCGACCTCAAGGTCATCAATAATAGCAGCAATGATAATATACCCAGTGTGGTTCAACACACCTCCGCATGACCCTATTATCATACGCATCGACACACCAATGTTCGTGTTCGTCAAGGGGTCCTAGAACCAAAAACATATATTTTATTTCACAAGGATGTAAAATATTACATCCGATTACATTTTCTCTCTCCATCATAATGTCTGGATTATCATTTTATGTAAATGCATGAGTTTGAAATTATCGTTCAATAGTCCATGCAATTAAACGTTGATAATTTTGTATTTAATAAAATTATCCTTAACTTCCAAAGCAATTCTCAAAAACATATATCTAACTATATATATATATATATTTCTCTTTTAATAATCCAAATAAATAACACTAGATAATTTTAATAAATTATGCCAAATGTGTTTATTGAGATATATATATATATATACATCTTTTGATAATCCACACAATTATCATTTGATAATTTTAAAAAAATTATCCATTCAATAAAACTATTTAAGAATTAAACCTGATAATTTAATTAAAATTATTATTTGATAATTTTTTGCAATTATCAATTGATAATTCTAAATAACTATCTTTAGAAAAATTTATTTAAAAATAACCATTTAAAAAGTGAAAAAGAAAGATTGGTTAATACAATGCAGATTTGAAATAAAAAAATGATTTAGATTCTTCTTTTCGATATGAGTCCAACGAAACAAATAGTGTGTAATTCCGATCAATAACATAGAAGTTATTGAAATTAGAAGATTGGAAGAAAATATGTAAATTAAATAAAATAAAATCAAAACATAACCTGTATATAAAAGGTGCGCAGCACCTCAAACCAAAATATGGCAGGCGAATCCATGATGCGGTTCAGTTGAAAGTTTATCGATCGTGCTGAAGAATGTTTCAAGCTTACTCAGACTTAATTATATCGATCCATATTTGAAGAAATCAACCCACCACGAATGAAAACAAATTTGGTTATTTAATAAATCCCAAAACCGGATGAATTAAAACCACTATATTAAACACACATTTTAATCTTCCATTTCACCTAAAATTCATTGTGGACTCATTTATTTCATTCATTTAAAGAATTGAAACTAAAACCATTCAAAATGGTCAAGAAATGGATGGTTTTGAATTCATGAATGGTCAAAAATGAGGTTCGGTGTGGTGTTCGAGATGAATGAATAGTGACTTCCATTTTTTTAAATTCTTTTATTGTATTTAATAATTTAACAAAAAATAAAATGATACCAAAAGCCCATTGTGAATAAACTTCATACTTTTTCTTTGGTAAACACCCCATTTTGGAACCAACAGTGGTCTCAGATTTCTCAAATGATGAGCAGTTTGAGAGATATTAATGATTTTTAATTAAAACCCGAAATAATTAATTAAGTAATATAAAAAGTGGTATTTTGCGAGCGATACATCCAAACACCCAATGAAAACAAATGTTATACCTTGTCTAGGGTAAAACCCTCATTCCAGACCCATCAGTGGTCTCAGATTTTCCATACGATGCACCATTTGGGAGATATTTAATTTTTAATAAATATTATATTAAATATTATTTAACAAATTTATCTCACAAGCGAGACATCTAAATGTCTGGCTCCTTTGAATGTTATACCCCTCCTAGGGTAAACACTATATTTCAGACATAACTGTGGCCTCAAATTTCTCATATTATGGACCGTTTTGGAGTTATTAAATTAATTTGAATAAATTGTTCGCACTTAATATATTCTATTTAATAATTTTATTTCACCTTCGCCGAGATTTTTCCAGTCTCAAAAACTCAAACTCACCCAGTGTTTAACTTGTAAATATTTAATTGAATATTCTAGAGTATTAATTGGAAGTTTTACCATTCCACAACGTGTTTAACAAAAACACAACATTTTACTAATAAACCACTTTTTTCAATTAACATAATAATAATTTAACAAAAGAAGGTTTAGGAAAACCTAGAAAAGTAACGGGATATTACCCCTTCCCTCCACACTTTAAGGATATGAAGAGCAATGTGTTCCATGAAAATCCTCAAAAACTAGGAACAAAAACCCATATATATTTCATTCAGAAAATTAATCCTTTTTAAGGTGTGAATGACCCCACAAAAAACCCAAGTAGACCCATTCATGGGGAAAACAACCATTCACATGGTGAATGGTTTTTTCCTGAGAATTTCATAAGATAAACCCATGTTCACGTTGTGGACTACACTAAGTGGAGCACATAGGTCACTATGAGGGTTTATTAAAGGTGTAAACCTTTGGTTCATGGTGTGAACTACTACAGGTTAATACATTTATCTTCATGGGCCTTCTCAAACCACCCAAAAATAAATATAGCTTCTAGAACACTTTTAAAATTCATAAATAAATTTAATGCTCCACCAAAGAAACATGAGGTGTTTCAAGACACCTAATATGAAATCATACTACCCTTGGTTAACTTATCACTGTTTAACCTCAACATACCCTCATTGTATCATTAAGAGGAATCCACTAGTAGAACATAATCATACATAGAGCACCAACCGATGAATAATATATTATAGTGTAGTGATCATCTAGATATTTTTCTTATCCCCAACTGTTTCCATGATATATATCAATGGAGGTCAAAAATAATAAAAAAAGCAATATGTCTATCACATAAATCAATCATAAAAAATGATTAGTAAACCTCATCTCACCTCTTTTCCCCACTCAAGAAATAGCCCCATTCAAAATAATAATCATCTATAAAGAATAAAAAAAAGGTTATCACAATAAGGGTTATACAATATCAAGTAAAATCATTTTATAAAGTTCTAATTGGACCTTTAAAATTTTATTTGAGAGTTTTTTATGAAATATTCATTGAAAACTTAAACACATAATCAACATAGAGAAAATCATATAGTTAGTGGAATTCAAAATATTTAAATGAATCCACCACACCCTTGACTTAAAAAACCCTTAAAATGTGGGTGACTTTATTTAGAAAATATTTAAAATCAAAACACCATTTAAATAACCAATAACACCCATACTTTTTAGGTAAAACCTTATGAAAATTCATCTATAAAACTAGAGACCTTTTTAAATGAGTAATTTGTTTTGAAAAAGGACATACAAACATTTAATCAAACACTTTATGTGAAAAAGGACATACAAACATCTAGAATAATAAAATTATATTCGTCAATTAATTAATATAGAACCTTTTAAATATATATTTTCTTTAGAACAATTATATTATATCAATTTACAATTATTTTAATAAGCTATAAAGTTTAATTTCTTTGTTCCAAGGGAGTTCGTTTCATGGTTCCAAGGTCGGATCACTAGTGGATAATTATTGAATTTCTTGTAAAATTGAACTTAAATTGTAGAAGTTAAATGAAATGATTTTAATAGCCTTAAAAAATTAAATGGTCCCAAATATCTATATGTGTTACATTATTGGTATTTTTCATTTAGTATAAATGTTATTGTTATGTGATTAATTTGGTTATGTAGTTTTACCGACCATCATGAACTAGATTAATTTAATTTAATTTATAGTTCATTAATATATTATAAAACAAACAAATAAATAAAATATACTTAATAAAATCATATTTAAAAATCATAGTATTTCTATAACTATACTTAATGGTGGTGGAGAAAAATGATATACGTTGTTTATGGGTATGGTGAACCAACCATATTGTCAACAACATTTTCATTTTACAATCCAATGAATAGAGGGTGTAAGATAGATATTACATAATAATAATAACATATAAGTATATTTAGGATACTGATCTTACTACATAAATTTTTATGTAAAACATATGGTGGTGGTAGATGAAGAATAAAATTAAAAGAAAGTTAGTTGAGAATTTACCTCTCCCTTTGGTTGTATCCTATTAGAAAACTACTTAAGGATCCTTGAAATGGTATTTGGACATAAAAAAGAATTTTAGAGATGTGTGTATAGAGATAAATAGATATTATGGTAGATTTTAGGTAAACTCTAAGTGTTATAAGGTTCGAGGAGAAGGGGTGGTATTTATAAGGGGATAAGAAGGGTGTTTTTCAAATATTATATTCATTAGTATATTAATTTGGCTCCAGAATATGAATAGAGAAGAATCTTGTGACCACATAAAGTAAATGGACCATGTGAGTCCAATATAATGCTCACATACATCATCCATGACTCATTTCTACATGAATTTTTCTTATAATGAAAATTACCATATTTTTCAGTATTTTAATATCCACCAAAAAGTTAAATATTTTAGAAAAATACCAAACATTCACCATAAGGATTTTCTAATGTGTAAATAACAAAATTTAAAGCCTTTTTATGAAAATAATTGTAAAAATATGTTGAAATTAATTTTCCAATAAAGTCATTATTTATTTAAAAAATAATAATTTTAATATTAGGAAAATTTTCTGGTCCTTTGAAAGATTACTTATAGTTTTAAAAAATTATATTATAATTAAAATAAAACATAAAATTAATTTATAAAAAAAATTATGAAATGAAATTTTTTAAAATAATTATATTTTTTATAAAAAAACAAATATGAAATTTATATTTTACAAAATATACAAATAATTATTTTATCATTTTTGAAACATTTATTTACTTTTATCATGATATAAATATGCCCTTTTTTATTTTATAAGATAAGAAAATGTTATTTTACACTCCCATAGGTAATGATGTTGTAATAATATTCAGGTTACTATACTTAGTGATTATATTACTATTTTAATGGTCACGTTATAATTCTAATGGTTAAATTTGTAACGGTCGTTTTGGTTTCTTACTTTTTATAAATAGAATATATTTCATTCATTGTTCATTCACTTCTATTTTTCTTAAGGTTATATATATATATATATATATATATTCATTTTGATGATAAATATTTTATTACTAATAAATTGTTTTATTTCTATAGTTTTTTTCATGAGTGAGGTTATTCTGGTGGATCGAGAAGGTACGCATTTTTTCTATTATAGTTATCTTATTTTCTTTTTTTATCCCATTTTTATATTTTCAAGTATTATGGCCCAATTTATTTTATAAATAATATTTTTAAATTTATATAATAAAATATTGTTGGTTCTATCATGTGGTGTATGTTCATTATATAATACTACATTAAAAAATAATACATGTTTATATAATCTGAAAGAAATTTACATTGGTAAAATTTTGTATATTTACAAACACGCTCCCCCTCTATGTGTGTCGAGCTATGACAGGTCCACCTTCCACTTTGGTAGCATGCATAGAACAAAAAAATAACACATACCAAATACATAATAGAAAAATAGTATAACCATTTCATTCACATATATCAAAATTCATAACACATATAGGCACATCATAACACATTGTTCATTAGTATAAATAGCCATATAGACACAAACATGTGATCATTATCAAACATGGATATCATGGTCTAGAACTGCACCCAAATTTGATCAATATCAAACATGGGTGTCACATGCTACACACACATGATCACACTCAATAATTTTTCTTATAGGCTACATAGGCACACACATGCAATCAAACACATTCATGGCCCTCACATTCTACACACACACAAGTGATCAAACTCAAGCATATGTCTCACACAAATTGGGTCTCATGTAGCACAACTACAATCTTATGGGGGTCTATGTAATCTAAGCCACTCATTAGTCATTTAGAAATGACCATTGGAAGATGGAATCATTCCATTTCACAATGGTTTTTCATGGCCCTTGGAATATTGTCCAACTACGTTAGGGGCTCCTTTAATTATTTAATACTTGAGAATCAATAACTAATCAAAAATTACATATTATTCATAAAATATCTATGAATTAAGGATTATTCCCCCATGGTGGGTAACTTTATATTTCATGCTAATAAGCTATGTATAATACCATAGGGAAGCATACATGGGACCAACTACCTTAATACAGAGTGTGGTACCATCCAATCAAAGCCCATAATCTTTGTCCAAATCCTTCCTGGACCATTAGGCCTCCATAATTTTTCATGAGGTCCTAACTCATTCCTGGTTGTTCTAATTTAATTAATAATAAATAAATTATAATTGATTAAATTATCCTTAGTAAAGTCAAATCCAATGTTGAAAGGAATACTTTCAATAGATTCATTGAAAACAATGCCTAGTAGGAACCACAACTAATCATCCATGGAAGGTCTTCAACACTCTTTCAAAAGAATTTCATATATATTCCCTATCATGTGGTAACAAAACAAAGGAAATTCTATTATACTAAAATTTCAATATATAGATGAATTAAATTTTTAATGTACCTTAGCTGAAAAATGTTCCAATGGAGTTTGGGCCACCCATAGAACACTCCCAATTCTAATGAATATAAAATCCACAAAAAAAATTTATTATATAATAGTCATTTAAATTAAATAAAACCAAAAAAATAGAATAAAAAACCAAGGAACATGCATAAAATTAAACACCCATCAAAGGAATGCATTTATCATCAGGGGGTATCCTATAGCCTGGTGATCAACATCCACATCGTCCCCAAATAATTCCATTATGATCTGGTAGAATTGTCATCAATTTCTCTAATTTGAGTTAAAATAAGATCAATATGTGATCAATAAGATCAACGAGAAAGATAATTCAAGGATAAATAAGACATAAAAATATTGAAAAGGACAAGACTTACCATGAGTAATCATCCATGATGAACGGTACAATGATCTCCCCCACACAAGGAAGAGGGATTCAAGACCAAAGAATAATAGAGGATCTCATATGATTTTACTAAAGTTTTTCCTCTAGAACCACCTAAGATCAAGGGTGTCTAATTAAGATAGGTGAATATTATAAAATGGTTGAATGGACCAATAAAAATTGAGTATAAGAGATTAAACACAAGGGAGACTCTATGTACGAAAAGGTGAAAATACTTTTTATTAAGTGTTTCCCAATGTGCCCCACTAGTTAGCCAGCTGGGTTCCATCAGCTAGTCGATGAGTCCGGTGGGGGAGATCATTATATCGTTCATGTCTAAAAATACACCTTTAATATTTTTCAACATGAATCATCTCATATCAACACCTGGATCCCACAAATGATCTATCCACTAGACAAAAACATCAAAATCCCACCAAAATTCATAAACTGTAATGACATGGGTTATTAAACCATAAAAATATAATTTGGGAAAAATAATCCTTTTTTCCCTACTCAAATATAGTGACTCATAATGAGATTCACACTTTGGCTTTGTAAATATATTTTTTCCTTCTCTATTATTGGTGAAACTTGTTTTAGGAGATCTAGAATATCTCTTTTTATTTATATAAAATTATGGGGAATCATGATTTAGTTAAATAGTGATTAAATATATGAGATTAACTTAATAATTTAATGGTGTGGAATTTTTTAAAATAATTAATGGGATAGTATCACGTGTGAATGTATATTCTTGTTATTTTTTAATGTTATTTTTTAGACGGTGTGATTATTATCGATTTATGTATTCTCATATATCTAATATGTATAAAACTGGATGATAAATTTAAAAATTTCTAGCATAAATAGTATTAATGAATGATACGATTTTTCAATCATTAAATTAATTTAGTTAATAAGCATGGGTATTACAACAATCAATATAATTTTTATCATGGTTGGAATAGCTAAATTATTTTTATTCTTGGGATACATTTTCTTATAACTAAATTGATGAATTTATTACATTAAAATTAAAAAATAATTTTGGTAAATGGGAAATTTATTTTTGGAATTAAATACATAAAATTTAATTTTTTCTAGACCTTGTTGATATTATTTCGTATTCTTATTTAGTGGAATAATGATTATTCATAGATTTTTATTATTTCATAATTATAATTTCATATACTAGTGATATATTTAAAAAAATTACAACCTAGTAGTGTTATTATTGGTAAATCTTTATGGTTGTAATAGTAGGGAGTTAGGATATATAGTATTTTCGTGGTGATGGTGGAATATAATATTGATGGATGGTGAGAATTATGTGGAAAGTTATAGGATTATAATATTATTAGTTGTGGTTGAGATCCTTCATTAATTTTTTTATGTTATTTCATGTTTTCTGAATTACGGAATTCAAGTTTTTTATTTTCTATTATGCTTTTAGGACTATTTATATCATCCTAGATATAATAATGGATGATTTTTGGTTCTATAGATTATGTAATGGTAAGTAAATTATGAATTTATTAAAATGTGATGGTTTAAGGGATTAAATGGTGATAAAATTTTAAATGAGTTCATGGATATATAAATCAAAAATAATATTGGTTATATGTAATGAATGTAAGCCTTTGACTAATATAATTAATCCAAGATTAAATATGGATTAATATTAAATTTATAATTAATTATTAATTGATATTAAACCTCTATTTTTTGAAATATGAGCCTCATGATAGGAAGGGTAGTCGGGTTGTCATATGGGACATGATATATAGAATGATTCTAGGGATTGTGTACTTTTCCCAATTTTGGTTATGTTTAATTTCATGGAAATTCATTACATAAATTTTTTATTTTAAACACCTGAAAAAAAATCCCAAAGTGTGCTCCTATAGAACCTTTCCAAGAAAACTCACATTATGTAATCATCTTCATAACATAGGTAATGTAAAAATAAGAAATTAATGAGCTAAAACACTCATTAAGGGAAAATACATATCATAAAGTATTAAATCAAAACCTTGAGAAGAATATAAGTAAAATATGAATATCTTAATAAGATATAATAATACCATGTGTTGTAAAAATAGAAACATGATGGTTTCATATAATATCATGATAATATTTATAAGGGAACATAAAATATAATAAATATAACATGTGAACATGACAAGTGGTGAAGGATACTTAAAAATCATAACTATCCAAACAATGCATTTTTTGGAAATCAAATGCATCTTTAAACATTGGATAAAATAATAAAAAACTTGAAAATTTATCCTAACTTGATAAATTTGAAAATTTAGAACATACATAATCATAGGAAATAATGTGTTGGCAAACCCATGATAGACATGCCTTTGTGAACAAACCCAGTATTTCCACTCTTGGAAATGTGAGTAAACCCTTCATGATCAAGCCTATGTGAAGAACCCCATTGTGTATATGCTGAAATATCTCATGAGATATAATCTTATAAAAATTCTTTTGAGGGACATATGGTATCCCAATTACCATAATCCATACATATGTGTCCCACTTAAAAATAATCATCACCATAAATTAAATAATCCATGGAAAAACTAATGGGTTGCTTAAACATAACACATAACGTGAACTTTATAAATCATATGAAATAAAAATATCATTATACCAAGGGGTTTATAACATAATAAAATATAATGAGAACCAAATCATTAAAATATTTTTTTGAAAACATTTTGTATTCATCATTGTAAAATCCACAGTACATGGCCATTTTAAAAAAAACTTTATTTTTAATTTAAATGAAAATAATACCTTAAATGAAATATAATTTAGTTAAAATTCTATTTTCCCAAAAATTAGGAATAATTTAAATCAAAATGTAATGTTTAGTAAAAACAATATTCACTAATAAATAGTGTAACTCAAAGAAAGGATTTTGAGTTACTTACCTTTCCTTTACCATTGATTTCCATATAATTATTTAACCTCCTGTAAAATAAATATAAACATATCAATAAATTATTTAAGAAAAATATTATTCTATAATTCCCTTTATAATATCCATTAATAAAAATTCTCTTCATGTATTAGATTTTTAATCTCTTTTCAAAATTGGGTGTCAAGAATCTAAACAACTTTAAACTAGATCTATAAAAGCGATGTTGGTCTTAATTTTTCTAAAAATCATCATCATTTACAAAACAATAAGGGTGAAATAATTTATTAATTGTTACAATTCCATAACATTAATTTTTTAGTCCCTTTTCATGAAAACGAAAATGGTGAAGAACTAGTTTCTGGTTTTTTAATTATATCAATGTATTACCACACAAAAATAATTAATTTTTTGGTTATTAAAAAAGCAAAATATTAACAACATATATTAATTATAAATATCATATATACTTATAAAATATAAACTAAAACCTTATATGTTTTCAATTGATGAAAAAAATGAAACATGTTTATTCTTGGAGGTGGTAGTCTGCACAACAAACGATTCACAATTTCATTTTTTTTCTTTATGGAAAAGGGGAGGGTGATTAAATCTTTTACAATAATTATAATAACATAAAATTATAATAAACATAATTATTTTACAATTTTAATATGGTAAAATTAAATTTAATGAAAAATAAATTTTTATAATTAAATAGAAAAAGAAAGAGAGGTTTAAGAACTTAGATCTCACTTCATGGATTATTGAATTAGTGCAGGGGATTAAACCTTTAAGGGTTGGTAGGTTTTGAAGTATATAACATCAGTAATGTAGATAATAGTTTATAAAAGTTATTTGGGTATAGTATGGGATGAACTTTAGTGTTTTTTGGTGAGGGGGAAGTAAAGATATGAGTTCCCATTTTTAAGTTAAAAGGAATGGTATTTTTTTCAATAGTCAAAACTATTCAATAATGGGAAGTAACACTAAATTAAAGTGCCACCAAAATTGATAAATAATATATTGGAATTAAGATAATTTTGAAAAAACCTCCACCATTAAAAAATAAACATTTATCAAACAGGTTACACCCTTTACCTCTAAGGTTACTAACTTTTACCGTTTTAGTTTTCATTGCGGTACCTAGTTTTTACCTAGGTAATTTATCATTTAAGTAAAAAAATTAACATTATTATATAATTTTGACCCAATTATTATAAATATTAAATTCAATTTATTCATTATAAATTCTATTTTTATGTGAAATTAATTTTAACACAAACTCAGAAAAAAACCCTTTTTTAAAAGTTTATTTTTTAGAAAAACAATATATGATTACTATAGAATTATAAATTACACTGATTTAATTGAATTTAAAATAATTATTAGAATTAAAAGATTATATATTTAAAAATAAATTAAATAAAAAAACATAATTTCATGATGTAATAATTAATTAAGAAATCAAACAAAAAAAGGTTTCACTAAAAGGCTACATAAATTTTAAAAATGTTGATCATGGGTTTATAAATTTAAAATAACATTTCAAAATGATTTCTAATAATATATAATATATAATTTAATAAGAAAAATTTTCAATAACTTTCTATGTATTCATATAATAACAAAATTCATAAAAGTGACGTCATTAATAAAATCAGTATTTTCACTATTCACCTGAAAAATGATGTATTTCTAAAAAATATAAAAAATTATTAACAAGATTATATAAATATTATAAATAAAAATATGATGTTAATTTTTATAAATTAACATTATAAAATTTATAAACTTTTTATTAAAATAAAATCATAAAATATCATGAAAACAACTTTTTACACAGATTTATTTTTTTCATAGTTACTATTTTTTAAAAAATATTTCTATACATTAGGATCTTTGGGGTAAATTTAGTTTTAAATACATGAACCACACATATAGTCCAAAAATTAAGGTCATATCCCCCCCACCCATACGAGAACATCCCATCCATCAAGCCTTATTTATTTAGTACATGGCTTGTAATCCCAGCGGGCATGAAGCCCATTACATGGCCCATATGCCAAATGGGCATGAAATAAAATTAAATGGCCCGAGATATATTTTTTTACTCAATTTCCCACTGATTAATAATTCTTCTATAGTACCAAGGCTGTTATAGTCCTCGCTATAGTTCTTCCACTGTTATAGTTCTTACTACAGCGCCCATCACTAATACAGTGTCGCGGCCAGTATTGTCTGGGCGCTGCTACCATACCTACACCCAATGGGTTGTGATCTTCCTAACTCTAATGTAGTATTATGGGGTGCTTGCCACTAATCCAAACCCTCAACTACCTTTATAAATTATTATTTATCATAAATATATCAAACATGAAAAATAGCCATTTTATAAAATAAGTTTTTTGAATAAGATAATATTTTATTGGTTTTATAGTTATACTAATTGTGTCAATATTTAATGTCAATTTTATATTATTGTTTATAAATATATATTTTTTAATGTTAGGGTGGTAGCATATTTTTATTATGAATGTAAAGGCCTCTTCCTATTTGGGTAAAGGGAGACCCATTACATTACTTATAGGCCCAAGTAAAAGTGTCTCATAAACATGACCCGAGGGCCTAGTGTAGTATCATGTCTTTACTATACTTATTTCACCATAGGTCTCGCATCATACATGCATCAATACCTTCTTACATCATGCATGGGTCAAAATCTTCCTGCATCATTCCTATGTCACTACATCCATCATCAATCCTAAAAGGGGATTTCCAATATTCAAAATCTAGTTATTTGGATATAGTATTTTGGGTTATACCACACAAGAACCACCCCAGCTACATTATAAATATACTTGTTTATATATATTTCATAATTTTTTAATCACTATCTATACATTATAATTTTATATACATCTCATAACAGCTATAATTTTTTGGTTTCATTATTTCATGTGGAGTAAGTAATCGATAATACTTTTTAATTAAGGAGAAAAAACTTGGGTTGTTACATTCTACCCCCTTAAACGAATTTTGTCCACAAAATTTCAATGCATGGAAGAAAAAAAAATGGGGGTAATTTTATCTGATCACATCGTAATGTTCCCACATATCCTCCTCAAACATATTATTTCTTGATAGAAATTTTTCTTGATTAGTAGTCTTATTATACAGTTCCTAGAATTTTAGATCGAGAATTTATATTGGTTTTTTCTCATATGATATATCATGTTCCAGTTTCATAGCTTCCATGCTTACTACATGTGGAGAGTCTAGTATATATCTTATCAAACCCAATACATGGGAAAAATCATGTACTTGGGATAGGTGTAGAGGGAGCGCTAAAAGATAGGCTATAACCCCAACACGATCGAGTATTTTAAGAGGAAATGTATATAAGCCCTAGTTTCCCTTGGTTAACAAATGCAACAACTCCCATTTTTTCATGTGTTTTTTTAATATTATAAGGATTATTTAGAAATTTCTGCACAAATATGGAATGAGATCTTGAAGCTCAGTGTTCCTGCAATTAATTTTTGAAATAAATTAAATTCATGTATGTGATACTTTCCTAGAAAATTTTAATAAATTCTAAACGAACGCTCAGGTCAAAAATTGGAAGTTGTTATTTAATTAAAATATGATTTTTTCCAAGGTGTGATATAACTTTAGATCACATCATACGTTCAAGTTGGATTTTTTCATTGGTGGATGTTTAAATAAATTAAATTTATTTTTTTAATTAATAATTAATTTCCATTACCTAATAAATTCTCTACATAAACGCACTTATGGGGAATTTATAAGGGTAGCTACATAACCCTATAAATCAAGAGGATACATTGGATATAATTTTAGGAGCTTTCATTGGTGACCAATGACCAAATCATGGATCATATATCTATGTGTGATAGAGATTGAGAATCTTACCAATGAAAATAATGAAGATTCGGTCATTTCCAATTATAGATCCAAATTGATGTAGTATGTTTTTATTTTATAGATTTATACCCTTTTATTATTTTTAAAATAAATTCAAATCAATCGACCAATTGATTGATTCTTGGATCGGTTGTATGTTTGTATGAGTTTATCTATAGGGATTATTATAAGATCTTTTTATTGTTGTTTGGATATTAGTTTTTCATCTTCATATTAAAAGATCAAGGATAACCAAAAATGGATGATATTTGTTCTTCTTTGGTGTATTTTCTAGGATTTTCCCACCATTATTTGTATGTCCATCATCGAAGTTTTTTTTCATTGGTCGTTCGACCAAAATATCGAGTAATCAACCATTTCACACCCGCTTCTTGTAACAATGGTTTGATATTGCATATAAGAACCTGGTATGATGTGGTGATTATATGAGGATGTTAAAAATAGAATATCGATTTCTATTTTGGGTCACCAGTTATGGATTTAGTGTATTGTGGAATAAAAGTTTGATGATAGAGTTTTCTTGTTCATTTAGGATGGCTAGAATTCAAGTATTTGGTGGTATTCAAGCTCATTTGGATCTAAATATACATTTCCTTATGAGATAGAGATCAACAGAAACATATTTTTATGATGCATTAATACTCTATAGGATCTTTGAAATTATGTATTACACGTTGTGTATTTCAGTTTTACACACCCTATGGAACTCCGTAGTGTGGTGCTAAGGTTATTACGAGAATATAAATATCACATGGTGTGTGACTCCTGTCACACAACTTGTGGCCCTTACCTTGGAACATGGAATATGCATAGGAAGTTATGTAGTCTTCAGCCTGACATTCATACATGAACATGTCTAGTCATACACATACATAACTGAGAGTTCACATGCTCGGAAATATTGTGTACTTAGGAATGGACATGAACAGGGGCGCGGGCCGTGACACACGTGTAGGACACGGTGCTTTAGGGACATGTCGTGTACTACTATTACATGCTATATACTTATTTAAATATGTCATAGATTCCTTGTCCCCTTTATCTTGGACATGTTCCATTCGGGTGTGTTCCCTTGATCTATTCCCTAAGGGTTAGTGTGGAATTGTGTCCTACACATAGGATGGTGATAACTTTAGTGGGTCTTTAGTCTTGGAAAAATTTATTTGAATCCTTCCATAAGGCCTGGAGTGAGATCCTCTATTATTTTCTTTCCCTAGGTGGATTTCTTAGTATCTTTGTGGCCAACACTCTGTGGATGTAGATCATGTACTTAGTAGGTTTTTCTATATTGAGTTGTTGGTAAACCCCATCGACTTGGATGTGATCCTCATTTGTGTATCATTATCCTTAAACTTCCATTGTATTCCTATTATGGTTAAACATGATGATCATGAACTCTTAGATGAATATCATCAGTTCTATGTGACTCAATGAGTGTGTCTCTCAAAAAAGAGTTATGTGGAACCTTTGAGAAGGAAAAATATGATGGTATTATGGTTTTGAAGTCGCCTTGATATTTTGTGTCTTTGTTTAGTATATCTAGATACTCTAGTTATATGTGTTGTATACATATACCTTTTATGATTGGACTATTATCATTATTGTTATATGCATATTAATTTTAGGGTTTTCCACTGAGAATTTTTATACTCAGCCATGCATGGGCTTTACCCATACGTGTCAAGTCTTGTATAGATGATATACCTTTTGAAGGATTCCTAGAGGGACTAGGACTTGGTGGGATTAGTGATACATATATACATAGGAGTGTTCCTAGGGTTTCATTAACAACAGTCCCCTTCTATAATTTTTTGTTGGACTTATTTTCAATTTCACATTAATGGGATTGTATTTGGAACTTTTTCTTTCTTGTAATTATTTTCATACTCTAATGATATGATTTAGATGTCTTAATGCATGGTTTATCATTTTTTTTACATTTAATTATTTTTTGGGATTGGAGATGTGTGTGTTTCTACCATTACATTAGGATATGGCCTCCCATGTGAGTGATATTCATTCTCAGTTCTGGTATTCAGCCTCAAATATATTTGATATGGGCTTGGGGTAGTCATGGTTCATGCCTCATTGGAACGGGTTGTGAAATAGTGCTATGATAGAAATAACTTATACCTTAGGACCAGATTCTTTGATATTGGATTGGGGAAGTACTGTTTTGTGTTATGAGTATGTATTTTAGTCGAGGGACTCCAATGCTAGTACGGAGGAATATGTATCCATATACCAGGACCCTGGTCACCTTCTTTTCGACTTGATACATGTATACTTTGGTTATTGGGAAAAACATTGGCACATGCTTCGTATAAGAATGGGTTATGGTTTCAATGTCTTTATTGTGTCATATCTCTTGATATACTCATCAACCATGGTACATATTTTCTATTTTCAGATTCTTCTACAACATATTCCAGCTAGGATTCAGCATTAGGATCATAAATATGATCTCATTCCTGAATAGGCTTTGATACGTGGAACAGTTCTAGAGGTGTTAACTTTAGATGGTGCACCAGTTATACCACCTCCTATCAAGAAATATATGGTACCTATAGTACCAGCAAATGAGGTGCATAGGATGAGTGCACTTCATGATTTTTAGTGATAGTGACCCCTCGGGATATGAGGTGATCCTAACCCAAAGGAGTTTTATGAATGGATTGATGTAGTGAGTTGAGTTTTACACTTTTTCAGGACATCGATATATTAACTATTGGACCTAGAAGTGATCCCTTTCCATGGATATGAAGTACGATAGTGGAGTTTATTGACACAATTGTATGATCAATCGACTCTAGAATGGTCAGGATTCAAGTGGATTTTCATATAAGAGTTCTCTCTAGCTATGTTGAAGTTTGTTCGCATCCAGGAGATTCTATAGCTTTATTGTGGAAGTATGATAGTGGATGAGTATTCATCTGGGTTGACCAACCTCTCTAGGTACTCGATGGATATGGTTTTTCTTTAATTCTTTCAGGGTTGGACCTTCGAGAAAGGACTGCCTAGATACATATGAGCTAGAATTATCACTATATAGATTCCTACCTATTTTGGGG
Source organism: Viscum album (assembly GCA_963277665.1). Classification (NCBI taxonomy): domain Eukaryota; kingdom Viridiplantae; phylum Streptophyta; class Magnoliopsida; order Santalales; family Viscaceae; genus Viscum; species Viscum album. The sequence goes on along the minus strand of OY728161.1, from coordinate 276,837,752 downwards.
TGATAGAGAAATCCTTGGTGGTTGATATCATACTGGATAAGCATATGAAGATATTTTTTCCGAAAGTAGGTAATCAGGAGAAGAAAATTCAGTACTAGGGAGTTGAAATTAGACTTAGGGACCGGGATGTTTGGAATGTTTCTAGAGGTGATCCAAGGATAGAGTATCTACATTTCAAGGCTCATAGGATGGATCAATTTATCTTACAGATATACGGATCTACTCTTGGATGACAGGGGACATCTCATGAGGGATTATCTAACCCACTATATAACTGACAAAGAGATAGTTGATGTGATACCTAGGCAGTGTAAGAAACAAGATTAGATAGATCTTTAGGGAAGAGAATATGGAAAAGGATATGGGAGAGAATCTAGATATGAAATATATTAGGACTTGTTCACACCACCACCCATGGGTGGTCTAAGCTATGCTTACAGATCTTGGGGATAGGGGTGAGGGAAGTTACAGGTGGTCGAGGCTTATGAATCGGATGCACAAGGGATGATACGAGGGATAATATTTGTCTTTTCTACTTTATCTACTATACTGATAGACATAGGTGTGATTCATTCCTTTATTTCCACTTATATAGACCGAGACTTATCGATTCTGGTTGATCCCTTGGCTCTACCCTTGTGCTTGGAAACTCCAACAGGAGGTGACTCAGTGGTCACACACTTATGCTGATAGTGTGACCTGACTCTGGGAGGTGAGAGTTTCTATTGGAATATATTTGTAGTAGCGATGAGTCCTTACAGCTTCATCCTAGGTATAGACTACTTATTTATAGTTCATGCCCAAATATACAATTTTAGGTGGAGGATTTGGTGTGTCCATAGTGATGGGATGAGTTGTTCCTTTGTGGGTGAAAAGGAAACCTAGGTTGTGTGGGATGGACTCAAGCATTGGAGGATGCATCCAATTTCTCATCATCATCATCATTATCAAATTTTTATTATGAATAACAAGGAGAAAGTAAAAGGGAAAAAGGTCTGAAAGGGAATACCAGAGAAAAAGGGAAAATTGGGGGCCAAAAATAGTAAAGACCAAGGGTGTCTCCTCTAAGTATGTTAACACCCTCCGGCTTCAAACTATACAAGTCATCTAAGTCCCCAGCCTTAAACCTTACTTAATCTTGAGTTATTACAAGATTACATGTTGAGGATCTTTTCAGGTTTAGAGTTTTAGATAATTAGATCATAAAACTTTCATTACATTCCACATTTAAACAAAGTGGTTACATAAAAGATAGAATTCATTTTTCCCATCAACAGAAACATATTTAAAATAAAACATGGATTCTTTCTTGACCCTTCCTTGACACTATCATCATATCATGTACCATTCCCTTGACCTGTGAAAAACATTTCAAAAACATGGGATGAGCATAAAAAGATTAGTAAGGGTTATAAAAATATGGAAAGGAAACATGAGTTCATATATACATAATAATGAAATCATACTTTACCCATAAAACATAAGCACTTTAACATACCTCATCAAATCACGAATAAAACCTAGAAATCATAAGACATAAAGGTAACTTGAGGCATTCATAAAATTCTTACATAAGGAGTAACCCTCTTGGTTACATTTGGAATACCCATCATAGTATATTCCCTAAATCTCTTCAGATAAACCTTAACGTTTAACTCCTTCGCATTACCCAATGCATTGGAGAGCTATATCGGGCTCACCCGCCCTTAGTTTATCACGAAACTACCCGTCTTCATAACAATACCCAAGAACCATAACATAATTGTATCACATAAAACATGCATAAAGGAAACATAACATTTCCACATTTCAATCACAAGATATCAATACAACACATTGATATAATAAAACCATTTTCAATACCAAAATAAAGGAAAAGTAAAACATGGTATTTATTTTTCATTTAAAAAAAGTATGGCTTGTAGAGGAAGTCGAAACTCAAATAATGGAGGCGGAGAAGTCGTTGTCGCCGCATACATACGGCAAAAACATTCCCTTTTTTCATTTAGTAAAATGATTTGTATAAAAAAAATATTCCTTTTGGATAAATGTAAAATTCAAAGGGGTTTATACACCGTATAAAAGAAAGTTGTGTATAAAACAAAATATGCCTCAATGAAAGGAGATTGAGACGAAGTCCCATAAAAAGATCATTTTTTAAATAAAATAGATCTTTTGTGTGTATTCACTATAAGTACACATAAATAATGTATAAATACAATATAGGACATAATAATATCATGACATAATTTGAAAATAGGAGATTAACCCAAAGAACGGAAAATGGGTTAAGAAGTTCCCTTGCCTCGGGTCCGACTTGACTCGATCGTTCTTTAACCTCCTGAATAATAAACTTGAGTTAATATCTACTTTCTTAAGAACCTTTTTCAAGTTCATTATTACTTTTATATCACTTATTACCATGTCATGAACACTATGTAATTATTTAAGTTAATCACGGCCGTTTTAACGATCATTAGTACTTGAGTCAAAAATAAACTCTTTATAATTACAAGTTGTTCATGTATCCATTATATCCAGAGTTATACTCATGATTTAGATATCATATATATCATATATATCCAGTATATACATGCATTTATAATATTACATAACATTTATAGGTAAGAAATGAAATGCATCGTTCATGGAGTCGGTAAGCCGTACGTACGCATGAACGCTAATTCCATTTCTATTTAATATTTAATGGAATTAAAACATAATGATACATAATATTATTATAATTCCAGTATGTTATCATATATCATATCATTAAATATATCTTTTATACGTACCACATATGGTATTAACGAATCCAATCACTTTGAGGGGGCGGTAGTCCACACTTCCTAAAATGAAGATATCGCGTTTACCCATAATGGAAAACATAAAGTTATGCCTTAAATGATAAATACAGAAGCATAAGGAAAACATAAACATATTATATGTCATATATAAATATAGTGTCATCTTAATGGACACCTTTTAAGGTGTTAAAATAATATTGAACAATCATCGTTTCGTGAGTCAGAAATTCGCCATCCATGGAAACAGTATGTTCTTTTAACATTAGATGTAGGTGTGTGTAAGTTTATCTTGAATAATTATTATAAAAACATCCTAGTATATGTAAGATACTATTTTTGTTACAAAATAAATGAATAAAAAGAGTTTAGGGGGTTGGAGAAGCAAAATAAAACATAAAAACACAAGAGAAAACACTACCTTTAAAATGGGTAACTCTTTTTGATTTGAGCTCAAAGGCTTCCTTGGGAAGACTTCTTCCCAAGGTGAGGCTTATAAGAGTTATAGAGGGATGTGGAGAGACAAAATGGGCAGGGTTTTTCTGAGCCAAAGGCTTGAGAGGTGTGGGTAAGGAGGTAGAGGTGGGGGCCTTTTATAAGAGGAGAGGAGGGGCACTCTTGGAAAGTTATAAAAGGTTACTTAATTGTCAAATGAGTTTTGGATTTTAAAGGTCACACCTTGAGTTATTTCGAGGTTAAGGTGATAAGGGTTCTAAATCCACCCATCCAATAGGTTTTTGAAAAGTTTAGGTCTTATATTTTACATTATATTTTCATTTTATTCAAATCGTTAAATAATGAGGTAATCACTGCATCATCATGGTGTCATAAATAATATAATTTATTTAATGTCTAAAAATTATAAAAAAATATCATGATATAGGAAATCCTTTTATATTTCCAATGAATATTTATAGTAAAAAATCTGACTTGTATACCCCCATGTAAAAATTGGTTTAATAAAACAATATATGTTTGTGTCATTTTTACTTTTACTTTAAATAAAAGGCATTAATGTCATTATCTTACCCAAGTGGCTCCATGGGGTCCCAAAAATCTACCCATGGGTTTTCATGGTCTGCCATGACACATCCAATAAGGGTAGGACATGTGTTAAGTTCATTTCATATTATTAAAACATTATTCTTACCTTAAATTACACTAATTACCTCTAATCGCGATTAAAACTTAAAAGTTACTATTTACCAAAAAAATTATTTTAATCCCATTGAATCAAATTTTACTTCTTAATGACAACCATTCATGTCGGATTTTTGAAATTCAAAACACAGAGGTGGTAAAATTTCATTTAAACGAAAAATCAGTTTTTTAAGTACCACTTAGGGGATTCGCTATTCATCAAAAATTGAAGCTTTTCAAAAAATACCAAAACATCACCCTAAGCTATATTTGATATTACGGATTCAAAAATGAAGTCTATTTTACAAAATTTAAAAAATATAAGTTACATTAATTAATTTAATAATTAATTCCTTCTGTTAGAGCAAATAGCGTGTTTTTATGAAACAATAAGTATCAAAAGATTGACACTAGTTTAAGTCCAATTTCAAAGTGAAATTAATTCCAATGACCACCATTGGATTAAATGGTAAAAATATATTCTAATTTCACTTTAAAACCAATTCAAAATATAATATAATCATATAAATAAATTATATTAAAAATAGTTTTTGAATTAAAATACAACATTTTTCACTATTCATTAAAAAATGAACTTTATCGGAAAAATACCAAAAATTTACACAAAGTATATTTTGATATCCCGATTCTAAAGAAGAGTTTTATTTGGTCCAATAGAATGTATAAGAGTGACCAAAACTATATTTAAAGAGGGTTCGTCATCAAAAGGCGATAGTTCGACCTTTTAGTGAATATCAGAGTATCTATGCCAAAAATTGAATTCTTTTCTTATTTTAAGCCTTTATCTTTTATTGGATATATGTACCAACATTTAAAAAACATATATAATCATATTATAGTAATTTATATTCATTCCTGCCAATACAACGGCTACGTGTTAACTACTATTTAAAATAATATTATTTTATTACTAGTGTGCAACGTAAGATTTCAAAGAAACTCTTTGTTGCGTATCGGGTACGCTATCGAACATAGAAACCCCTTTAAAGTAAAATTAATATTTAATTCGTAAATATTAATAAATATGAAAATTATATATTCTTTATTTACCTGGGATGTTACAAGTCAAGAAAGAATAAACAATTTGTGCCAGGAATGTTCATCGAAGCTAGGTAGTATGTAGCATTATTACCCTCCTGCCATGTATGACAAACTTTCATATCTCCACTAATGACGCCCCAAAATTTTTTAATGATATACGATATCGTCCAAGGAATAATACCCTTCCCATGAATTTCATTATGAAAGAGCATATAATCAGTTTCATCTTCATTAATCTCTAAATTCCTCTATTTACAAATGTTTAGCCCTGTGAGCAAAGCCATTGCCTCAGTATGAAGCGAGTTACCCTGTCTGAGCTTAATAGGGAAATCCAGGAAGACAGAACCACCACTATCACATACAACACCACCCCCATGAATCAAACCGTAAATAAACGAGCCATAACTATTTAGTTTCAAACCCCTTGAATGGGGGTGCCAACATACCCAGTTACCCAGATGTTGATCACATTGCTTAGATAAGATCTGAGAATCTGGAACTAATTTCTACAGAGAAGGCACCTCCCTCTATCTGCCTAATGAACTGATGATATCCATGAGTAAATTTCTAATCCTACAAATAATAAACCATCCGTTAGAAACCACTCCCTCATAGATTGATTTATTTCTCACCTGCTGTAAACACCAGTAGCCAACACGAAGGATAACAATATGAGCCACTCTTTCAATACCACTCACACCTAATCCATGACACTAGTAATCAAGAAAAGGCTAATCAGCCATCGTTCGAGAAGATATAGTAGTGAACTCTCCAAAATACTCTCACACTGCATGATCCCATTCACTATCAAAGAACAGATGCTCCGAGTTTTCTTCTTTATGTCTAGTACAGCAAACACATCTGGAAACAATGGAAATACCACATAATTTGACATTTCCATCCATATAAATATCACCATTTCCAATCCTCCAAAATAGAAAATTATACTTTTTGGGGATAGTTTTAACCGAGATGGCTTCATTCCATGCATTAACTATATCTTGCATATTCAATTTCTAGAGATAGTCCTTTGTTGTGAAAAAACCAAACGGTGAAGGAGTAAAGAAACACTTATCCAGGTCTAAGGATAACTCGATGAGTTTGAAAATGGTATGTTTGTCACTGTCCAAAACAGCATTGGTAAAAGAAAACCTAGGTTGTGTGGGATGGACTCAAGCATTGAAGGATACATCAAATTACTCATCAGTTAGATATCATGACCCTAGGTACAATGGATGATATTAGTTTTTTATTCCCTAAAGTGGTGGTGAAGTATGAGAACATCTTCCCAAAGGACATTCCAGACATTGCTCCCCATAAAGAGATATATTTATGCATGTATCTACACAATAGGAAAACTATGATATATACACCAGAATATTGGATGGATACCACAGAGCTTTACAAGATGAGAGTGTAGTTGAAGTACTTGTAGAGGAATGAAATTGTCAGACCATGTGTTTCATCCAAGGCGGCCCTAGTGTTGTTTTCCAGGATTTAATCTGGGAGTTTTAGGATACATGTGTACTACCTTCACCTAAACTAGGTGACTATAATGAAATTTTTTCCACTACCAAGGATCAATTCTATATTTTATCTATTGATAGGGGCTGAATGGAGCTCAAAAATTTCCCTTATATCAGGATTTCACCAGTTGAAATTAGGTATGAGGATATACCTAATATTTCATTCCAATGTTTTTATGGTCACTATGATTACTAGGTGATTCCCGTTGGTGTGACGAATTCCCCAGAAATGTTTATGGGACTCAGGAACCATATCTTTTAGCCTTTGTTAGACTAGTTCAGGGTATTCTTCATCGATGATATCCATTGTATTCATTGTTTGAGGAGGAGAATGTGAGACACATGAGTATAGTTCTAAAAATACTCTGAGATCACCCTATTTACAAGAATATCTCAAATTTTAGTTCTAGATTTAGGATTTCCACATTCTGTGACATTTTTTTTCAACAGATAGTGTATCAGTGGACCTGATAATGGTCAAGGAAGTGTTATATTTGGATTCTCACAAGAGAGAGATGGAGGTGGGTTTATTCCATGGGTTTGTAGGATACTATCATATATTTATATCTTATTTCTCTAGAATATCATATCCCTTAACATATTTTACCTAAAAGGGGAAAATTATCATGTAGACAAAGAGGTTCCAGTAGGATTACTTAGAGTTGAGGCAGATATTTACAAGTTCTCACATATTGATATTTTTAGAGGATGCGTTAGAGTACATTGTGTTCTATGAACGAATTAGGAACAATGATTGGTTGTGTTATGATGTAGTGGAGGGTGGTGATCTATTATGTTTCATGTAATTTGATACCACTTGAGTAGAACTACATGACCAATGATATTGAGTTACCAGTAGTATTCTTCACACTAAAGATGTGGAAACACAACCTGATGGGTGAGTGTTTTATCATCTATTTTAAACACAAGAGTGTCAATTATATATTATTCTATTGGGATATTAACTTGAGATAGAGTCAATGGGTAGAGTTCCTTCAGGATTTTGACTTTGGGATAGTCTATACTCCAACAAAGGGGGATGTAGTAGCATATGTTTGCAGCATGAAATATTGTTCAGAGTTTCTAAGAAAGGAGTTAGAATAGTTAGCATTTTGTGGTTTTCTTTTTTTTTATGGGTATGGAACATATTACCTCCATTAAATAGTTATTAACCATACACCTTTATAGTGTTTTAGGGAGGAACTACTTGGGGATACCAAATATGAGACCCCACATACTCAGATATCCACTATTCATAATCCTGATTGATTTTCTATAGGTGGGGATCATGTATTTATTTTCATAGTTTGCGTGATGGTATCAGTTGCCTTTCTGGAGGAAGTTCTAAGAGAGTTTCATCCATCTCATTTTTCGGTGCATCTTGGTATAGAAAAGATATAGCAAGATCTATGATTTCCAATTTGGTGTCCAGGGATGAAGAAGGGAGTTGAAAAAATTGTCTCTTGATACCTTACTTGTCAACAAATGAAGTCCAAAAACTAGGTTCCAATAGGTTTGGATCAACCCCTTGAGGTTCCTAAGTGGAAGTGAGATAGGATATCTACAGAATTTGTGATGACATTACCATGTATGTCTATAGGACATGATTCCACATGGGTTATCAAATACTGAATCACCAAGTCGGCATAATTACTAGATATTCAAGAGTAATGTTTAGTATATATATTGATATTCCTCACTGTTCAAGAGATATTGTGACTCCATGGAGTTCCCTCCACCATTGTTTCTAATCATTATGCTTGTTTCAAATCTCAATTATGTAAGGGGTTTCAAGATTCCTTTAGGACTCAACTGCATTTAAGAATGGATTTTCACCCCCAGACTGATGGCCATACTAATCCTCTCATTCAATTCTTAGAGTATATTCTATGAGCATTCATGTAAGACTTTGTTCATATTTTAGAGGATCACCTACCATTTTCAGAACATGCGTACAAAAACATCTACCATTCCACCATTAGTATGGCTCAATTCGAGGCCTTCTACAGGAGACCCTACAGGTCACGACTATGCTAGATCCAACTAGGAGAGTTAGAACATATGGCCCCATAGTTGGTATGAGCCACTGGAAATAAGGTAAAAATCATCTATGAGCATATGAGGACTAAACAAATATATCATAAGTATTATGATGACCGATGAATAAGGCCCTTGGAGTTTTAGGAGTGAAACCATGTTATCTTATGGGTTTCACATCAATGTGGAAAATGAAGATTTATCCATAGTGGAAAGATATGTTTGTGGTTCATTGGCCATTTCTAGGTACTTCTTAGAGTTTCATAGTTTTCATACCACTAAGCACTACTACCACATTTAGTCAAGGTACAAAACATCTTCCAGGCATCACAACTGATGAGGTACGTGCATGATCCATCAGTTGTTATCAATTGTGGTGAGATGTACATTGAGGATGGATCTACCTTTGTTGAGTATCCAGTAGAGATTGAGGATTGGTAGGATATGATCCTTTGTGGGTGATTAATTCCTTTAGTGTTTTTCTGGTGGCAATATAGGAATCTTCAAGAGAGCACCTAGGAGCAGGAGACCGAGATGTGTTATCAGAAACCACATCTCTTTGTGTAGCCTTTTGTTTTAGATTTTAAGGATATAAATCCCCAAGGTGGGGAGAATATAACGACTCTTATTTTTCCATTTATTTTTTTAGAATATTATATTGACTATTCATGTATCTATACACTGAGAATGCATGAGATTTTGAGAGCTGGAGTTCCTGAAATTAATTTTTTAAATATATTAAATATATTAAATGCATGCACACACAATCTTCCTAAAAAGTGGAATAAATTCAAAAAAAAGTATAGGGCCAAAAATCATAGCATGTCCTTGAGTTCATATTTAGGGTTTAACCTAGGCACGACATAATTTTGGAGTGCGTCAAATATTCAGGTTGGGCAAGGTCATGGGAAGATGTTTAGAAAATATTAATTATATATATATATATATATATAGTTAAATACACTAACCTAATAATCTCTATATAAATGCCCTTATGGATAATTTTCAAGCTTACACACATAACCCAAAAAATAAGTAGGATCCATTGGAGAGCATCAGAGGAGCTTCTATTAGAGAGTGATGACCGGATCATGGATCTTCGATCGTTGTGAGATGGATCTCGAGGATCTTGACAATAACAATGAGGAAGAATCTTTATTCACCATAAATTGATCCAAAACAAGGTAGGATGTTTCTATTTTGTGTATTTATCAAAATTTATTATTTTTATGAAAAAAACGAATCAATAAACCAATGGATTATTCGCATATCGGTCGTATGGAAGGTATGGTCTTATCTGCTGAGATTATTGGGAGATTTTTTTATGATTGTTTTGATCTTCGTTTTTCATCCTAATGGAAGTGGATTGAAACCAATCAAACATAATTGCGTTTTGTTCCTATTTCTCATGTTTTCTTGGATTTATCCCACTATTATTCATGCATTCATAACCAGTGTTTTGTCACCGATGCTTCAACTAAAATACCGAGTAATCAACTATTGTGCACCTATTTCTTCTTGAAATAGTTTGATATTGTATATATGGAATCAATATGATGTGGTGATCAAGTTAAGATGGTAAAAAATATAGATTGGTTCAAATTTTGGATATTATATTATGGTTTCATCATATGGTGATGGAAAAATTCAATGAGCGTGTTCTAGTGATCGTTTTGTATGGCCAAAATTCGAATCTTTGGTTGTATTCAAGATCGTTTTTCTCTAGATCCATGTTTCTTTTAGAGAGGGATTGCAGTGAAAGTATGTTTGGATGGCTCAAAAAGATTCTATGGAATCTATAAAATCCCGCATTACACGGGGTCCATTTTGGGTTTACATATCGTGTGGGACCCCCTGGTGTGGTTCTAGGTTTTCTCAAGAAAATAATTATCACATGGCATATAACCATTACCTTGGTTCTCTGAATGCACTTAGGAAGGTCAACAGGTATACAAAGGCATATTTGTACCCAAAAATGGCTAGTTGTACATTGACATATCTAGGTACACATAGTCTCAAACATTCCATGTACTTAGGAATGGACATGGACACAGGCACTGTCTGTGATACATGGGAAGGACTAGATTCCAAGGTGACACGCTGTGTACTAATATTTCACATAATTAAATTCTTAAAACATGGATTATAGCTCTTATTCCCTTTAGATTGAACTAGTTTCATTAGGGTTCATTCCCTTGATCTATTCCCCTTAGGTTAGTATGGAATCAAATCTTACACATAGGATGGTGATCCCTTAAATGGGATGTAATTCTTGGATAAAATTGTTAGAATCCTTCTATGAGTCTTGGAATGAGATACTATATCATCCTATTTTATCATTTTTTTATCGTTATCTTCATAATTCCAGTGTGTACTTATTATGGTGAGTCATGATGAGCATGACATCTCGGATGGACTTCATTAGTGCGATGTGACTCATGGAGTGTTTTATCCTAGACAATAGCTATATGGAGCCTTCGAGTAGGAATCCAAGGTTGGCATTACGATTATGAATTCATCTTTGGACTATGTGTATTTGTTGAGTATATATGGATATTCTTGTTATACGTGTTCTAATTATATACTTTTCATGAGATTACTATTATCCTTGATTTTATATGATTAATGATTTCATGGTGTTATATTTGGTATTGTTATACTCACCCTTATATGATATTTTTCTAAACATGTTATCTCTTGTGAAAATAGTCATCCTTTTAATGAAGACCAAGAGGGACCAGGACTAGTCAGAGCTTAGTGATCTAGATAAAATGAGGTGTAATCTAGTGTTTTCACTGACAACAATCTCCTTCTATACTTTCAGGTTGGACTTATTTTTAGTTTCCTTGTGGTGGGATTGTATTTGGACCTTTTTCTTTCCATTATATGTCATCATACTCTAATGGAATGATTTAGATGTATGAATTCTGGGTTTATCAGTTGTTTTATATTTTAGCATTGTATGGTCTTAGATATGTGTGCATCTATATAGGTACATTCAGTAATACCTTCCATCTGAGTGATATGCCTACTCGGCAATAGTCGTCAACCCATGGCCTATTGGAGGTGGGCTTAGGGTAGTCATAGATCAGTCCCCATTGGGACGGGTTTTGAAAAAAAAACTATCAGAAGAACACCTTGTCACCAAATTCAAACTCTAGATATATTAGATGACTATATGAATAACTATTATATTTAATTTGTTCCTATTTCATATGTTGATAAATTTTTTGACCTTATTTTTCATTTCCAGGACAACTTCAGGTCATATTATCATCCTCTCTCCAACTTGATATCTATATGTTGGAGTCCAACATTTATTCCCATAAAAAGCCTTATTTGGTTTTATATGAATGTTATAATGGAAATTATTGGTATATGAAAACTCTAAAATAGGAATTTATTGACCCCATTATCCTTGTAAATCCATCAAAGAATATATTAGTATATTATATAGAGTTTAAATTTTCTTCTCAAACTGATCATCTTTTTAAGGATGATATGAAGTTCTAAATCCCATCTCTATCTCTAAATCTTGCTAAATAATTATCCAGAGCATCAAGGGAAAAAACCTTGAGAAGATAAAGTGGATAGTGGTACTCCATGATTCAACTCAAATTCCCTTTTGTATATCTTTGTGAGTTTGTCAAGATGGAAATATTAATTGATAGTAATAAAATGTTTTGGCTTCCTAAAGTGATATGCTGTAACCCTAATAGGATAACGCCATTAAAAAATTTTGGGATTCTTTTTATGATGTCCATGATGATGTTTTCCTATTTCCATACTCGTATGGATAATGGTTACAAGATACATTTAGACTTTTTTTATTAACCCTATCAATGTTGGCATGATAATTATTCAGATACGTATTCAACAATATCATTACTCAAACTATCCCACGAGAAGTCTTATTTTAGATAACTATAAATTTTCTCAATTCCTAGTTGTGTCAAAAAAGATGATATATTTGAAACATCCGAAAGTTCCTTCTGCAATTCAGACATTATAGGACACATATCTATATTCCAAACCATATAAATCCATCTTTAACAAATTTTAAATCTGGAAGATTCACTACCTTTTTCTAAATCTACATAAACTTTCTGGGATTATTTGATCATAACATGAATTAATGATTGAGAAATAAATTTGTAAAGATAGTATTTATCACCCCCATTACAACATCAAGATTCAACCTCCGCAAATTCATTAGTGTTGGGTATTTCTAAATCCTTATCATGGATATAGTATCATGATATTTCCATAATAGAGCACCGTAAACCATATTTTCCTTCCTTAGGTGGTAATGTATTAAATAGTCATAATATTTTATCAAATTAAAACAAATCCTTTAACACATATTCAATTTCTTCTATGTGAATATATATTTCAATCTCTTGTTATTAGTATATATATATATATATATCAAAATTTTATCCGTCTATATAATTTTGTTAAATATTCAATACCAATATCACTTCAGCCAAATATAAATCATGCATCGGGTAATTTTTCCCAAGATTTTTTAATTGACATGAAGAATTATAAATTACCTTATCATTTTTCATGAGAATGAAAAAAAAATTATTTTTCAAATAATCATTGTATATTACAAACACATCATCACTTTAGGGTAACAAAATTATAGGAGTGGTGATCAAACTCAACTTTGTTCCCTTAAAACAATATTCACATTTCTCTATCCAAATAAACTTTACACCCTTTCATGTAAACTTGGTTATTGGATTTGATATTCATGTGAAATTTCTCAAAAATATTTAGTAATATACTAATAGTTTAAGAAAACTAAAGATCTCTTTTATAGTAGTGGTTCAAGTCCATTTCCTAAGAACTTAAATCTTTTATGGGTCTACTTACATGACCTTTTTTTATTACTTGACCCTAGAATGAAACATTTTTAATCCAAAAATCACATTTTCTATATTTTTCATACAACTTCTCCTTTCTCGAGTTTTTTAACATAATTTTAAAGTGATTTTCATGTTATTTTTTAGTCTTTAAATATATAAGAATATCATCTATAAATTCAAATGAAAATATATCATGATAGTTTCTAAAGACTCTATTCATTTTATCCAAAAATATAGTTGTCAAATTGTTAAGTCCCATTGAAATCAATATAAACTCATAGTGTGAATACCCTATAATGAAGGTTTCCTTGTAAATACCCATCCTTTTAACCCTTAACTAGTGGTATATAGATCAAATTCTAATCTTTGAGAACTATTGAGCTCCTCAGTGATAACAAAATTGATATTCAATACAAGGTAGAGGATACTTGTTTTTATCATGATTTTATAAATATCATGCTAATCAATTCATATATTAATCCTTCTATTGGTAAAAGATTATGGGAACAACGAATTTTAAAGATCTGGGGTTTATACAATCCTTGTCAAAATTGTATTACTATTACTTATTTAATTCCTCTAATTCAATGGTATCCATTCTATATGGACTCTTTTAGATATGTAAGGATCTATGTATGAGTTTTATTTAAAAATCCACCTCCCACTCTTGGGGAAGACTAAGAAATTCATCTATAAGTAAATCTATATATTCTTATACAATAGGAAGTTTATCAATGTTGAATCCCTCCCTGATTATTTAATGCAAGATACCCTCATTGTTGGGTACCATAAACCAAATTATATAATTTTATTCCATATGGATTTTTTAGTGATCATTTCATTAGTACATGATAACAGAATGATTTGGGATATGAAATGAGACTTCTTTATCCTAAAATTTGATATATGATTTATGCAGTGAATGAAAATTCATACCCAATATTATATTAAATGAAACTGATGGATAAAGAATTAGATCTTCCAAAAGAATCCTCCCATAAATATTAATCAAAGAAGATTTTTAAATCTTAGACACATTCATTATGCCACCATGGGTTTTTACCGATAGTTTAATAACCATTTTTTCTGTGGTGATTTCACATTATTATAAATTCACGTTATATAAAAGAATATTATGAACCATAATTGAATAAGTTATTTAAAGATTTGGAAGATATATTAAGTGTACCACACATCACTTAATTGTATTGATATACCTCAGTGGTAGGGATTGTGAATGACTTTCTATGTCCCCTAGTTTTGGGAGGTTCTTGGGGTCTATATTATTCATTGTCTTGACGGTTAGGTAATTTATTCAGATTATGTATGAACACTATGAACATAAATAATTGCAGTTAGGGCGGTTCATTTATAGGGACCATATTCTCATTATTGTGATAATCGAACTCTTAACCACGATTTAGTAGTTGTGGTCTTAGTGTCCATCTTTACCATAATTAAAATACATCTACGGTCCCTTGAGAAATTACCTCAGTTTTTTATACCAAATTTATTTCATATTAGTATTTCTTCTGTCCATGTTTCTTATCATCAGTACTTAAATGATAGTCCACTTTATTTTTCTTTTACCCATAATATTAATAGAATTTGTTTTCTATCTCATCCTAAAGAGAAATTAGAACAATATCTTCATAGATTCTAAATCATATTATGTATAACCCACATAAAAGACTCATATTTAATCTAGTAAAGAAGCGATTTATTTTATTCTTTATATCATAGATAAATCCTGATGCATGGGTCACATGTCTTGTGAAAATTTCTTCATATAAATCAATAGACTCGTCCTTTTTTTAATTCAAATAATTTCTACTCCATATTTATTTTAATTGATCATGTAAAATAAATAGTAAAAATTTCTTCTTGAACTCATGTTATTCAATAGAGTCTTTGTCCTCAATTTCTATAGTGTTATAAATGAGGCTCCAACACTAGTTAACATCACATTATAAATGATAGATGGCTAAAACAACCTTCTCATGGTCCAAGAATTGGAGAACATAAGATATCTATTTTATTACATTGAACCGGTTATCAAGAATTTTTGGTTGATAAAACCCACTAAAAGAGAGTGGAAATTTCTTCATAAATGTCTCAATTGTAACTTTATCCATCCTTGGTGTGTTTTCGAGCTCAATATTATTTGGGTTATTACCCACAACTTTATATAATTGGGTAATTATTTTCATAATATTTTTCATTTCAAATCTAATATCATTAGGTTTCTCATTGGTATAGTATACATGTTGTCTATTTTACCCATTGTAAACTTAGTTTCATTGGGATCTTTCGATTACCATCACTCAAACTATAAGCTTAGAAGAAGGATTTCATAAAGGGCATGCATGTGTTAGCATATAAATATATAGGATTCAATGTAGGTTATCCATGATTGGTTTTCTAACTATAATAGTTATATATATTCAATCCCTTCATAAGGGTTTTTAAATATAATGTGATTAACAAAAGAATATCCCCAGGGAGTTTCAAACCTAGTGAGTAGTAAGGGCTCATTCACTATGCACCGTAATGATGTTTGAGATATACTCAACCAAATATTTTCAATGTTGTTACCCCTGTATGAATCTATTCCAAAACTATGTCAACCTATAGTACCCAGATAGGGATGTATTACTCAAAAAACCACATAACACATACTTTACCAGAACAATTGGATTTTATCCTATAATTACCCTAATCCCTTAGAATTATCCATATATTTCTCAATAAATTTATCTAAAATAATATCTAAAAATAACTAAACTAATTTCCATAGAAACTAAAACCTCCTCTAAATTCAACTATAGAAACCCAATATAGGCATAATTTAAATAATAAATTAATATCATAGTTCAAAAAATAAATAACAAAAATGTTGCATAATCTATGGATGGAAATATTTAGTGTCTTAGAAATTAGTTACAAAAACAACTTATTTTATTACACTTGCAAAAAAATTATATAATTATGATTCTCTAGACCTTTTCCTAGAAATCTCACAGGATTTAACAGTCTTAATAACCTTTGGAATAGAAATATAATAAACATGTGATCTCAAATGATAATTAAGGGGAATATATATCATAAAGTATTAGATCATAATCATGAGAATAATATGAGAAATATATAAATATATAAATAATATATCATAATACCTTGTATGAAAATAAAAAAAACAAGATGTAACCAAAAAATTTAATAAAATTATCCTTAAGGAGACATAAAAAATAAAACATATAACATATGAACAAGACATAAGGTATGTAATAATTATAAGTGAATAATCATGAAAACATAGAATTTATTGGAAATAAAATTCATATAGAAACTTATAATAACTTAATAAATAACATATAATTTTTTCATAACTCAATAAACATGAAAATTTTGTGTATTAATAAGCATAGGAAAGTATGTGCGATTTAACAAAATATAACCACTCCGATCTGAAAAAACTTTTTATGTCCATGCTAAAATATGTGAGAAACATTATCATGACCACATCTGTGTAAACATACCCATTATTTCAAAAACTAAAAATATCATGGGATATAATCATATAAAATTTCATTATAAGTCTATATAAAACCACACCCATCTTCATTAATACATATATTTTACACTTAAAAGCAATCATTTTCCTAACATAAATAACCCATTGAAAATGAAAGGGTTTCTTAAACATATCACATTACACAAATCTAAAAAATCATAGGATATCAATATATCATTATAAAAAAGAGTTCATAAATTATTAAAATAAAAAACATAACTCTATGATAGATATATCATTTGATGATAACGAGAACCAAATCATGAAAAGAGTCTTTTGAAAACATTCTTTACTAACCGTTTTAAACTAAGTTCGTAAAAGAGGTGTTGATATTCATTTTTCTCAAAATTATCATAATTTACATACCATTAAAGGTTCAATAATTGGTGTTTTATAAATAAATTTTATTTCATAATTTCATTATATGGTATTTTTAGTCATGTTTTGTGAAAATGAAAATGGTGAAGAGTCAGTTTCCCATTTTTAACTGATATCGATGGATTACCTTATAATGATTGTTACATTTTGTGTTATTAAAAAATGAACCATATTAATGATATATATATATATATTATTCATACCATATAAACTTGTAATGATAAACTAAATCCATCTATGTTTTTTATTGAAGTAAAAAATAAAACATGTTTCTTAATGAAGGTGATTTTCCTCACAACACGTGATTCACATTTTCATTTTTCTTATTGGAAAAGGGGAGGGTGATTAATATTTCTACCATCATTATAATAACATACAATTATAATAATTATACTGATGTTATCATTTTAATATAATTAAATAAAGTTATATGAAGAATAAAAGTGTATAAAGAAATGGAAAAAGAAGGAGATGTTAAAGAATTTATACCTCACTTCCTGGATTATCACCATTGGGAGGAGGATTAAAAATTTTATGGCTGGTATCTTGAGAATACTAGAACCCAATTAAGTTTTATAATAGTATATATAATTGTTTTGGATAGATTATGGGCCAAAAAGTTTGGGTTTTTGAGTGAGGGTAAGTGAGAAGATGAGTTCCCCTTTAATAAGTGAAAAGGAGTGGCATATTTATAAACACTCAGAACTATTCAATGATGGGAATTCACTCTTAATAAAAGTGCCTCAAAATTTGAAAAATAATGTTATTTAGGGAATATTAGTTCAGTCGAAAGCTCCATCATTCAAAAATAAAATTAATTTATACAATTTTTCCCCTTTACCTCTATGGTTAGTCACTTTTACCATTTTAGTTTTCACCATCATAACTAATATTTACCTAGGTAATTTTTACTTTAAGACTAAAAATAAAATTACTATTATTAAATAATTTGGACTAATTGGTTATAAATATTAAATCTGATTTATCAAGTAAAAAACTGATGTGTATGGAAAATTAATTTTAATTCAAATTCGTTAAAACCCCATTCTTTTAAGTTCATTTCTAAGAAAAAATAATTATGATTAGGTTGGAATAATTAATTCCACTGATTTAAATGAATTTAAATAATAATTATTATTAAAATAGTATTTATTAAAAATTAATTAAAAAAACTTCATTTCGTCGTGTTATAATTAGTTAAACAAAATAGTTGAAAAAAAACAGTTTTCATAAAAATTCTATATAAATTTTCAAAATGTTGTACAAGGGTTTATAAATAAAAATAGTATTTTAAGATTATTTATTATAATTTATTTTGTTTAATTTAAAAATAAAACTTTCAAAAATATTCAATGTAGTAATATAATAAAATAATATCATAAAAATGATGGTGTTAATACAATTGGTATTTTCATTATTCATCTGAAAATTAATTATTTCATAAAAACACAAATAAAAAATTAATATTAAGATAAAATGGATATGATAAATAAAAAATGATCTTAATTTTGTTAAATCCATATCCTAAAATTTATAAACATAATATTAAAATAAAATCCTAAGATATCATGGAAATATATTTTTATAAGAAATTGTTGTTTATATATTAAATATTTATTTATAGTTAGTTTTAATTATAAGTATATAAAACTTGAAAAGTATCTATTTTATAAAAAACATTTGAAGAGTAAGAAAATATTTTATTAGTTCCTTACCCATACAGATTTTTTTGATATTTTAAAGTGAATTTTAATTTCCATTTTATTTTTTTTATAAATGTAATTATTTATACGTATTTCATAATTCTAATACTACTATTTATTATTTATAATTTTATAGATACCTTATAATGGTATATATTTTTTGGTTTCAATGTTGTGTGTGGACAAAGTCAAAAAACCAGTATTTAATTAAGGAGGAAAACTTGGGTCATTACACAACTCCACCAACCCCACTTCTCCTCTATATATAGAATTAGTGTATGAAAATGTCCAAGTAATGATGGATTATGATTATGGAATGTGTAATCATATAAGATATAATGGATATAAGTTATTGTATACCTGTATACATGGGATTTGGTGGGATATGGTTATAGTTTATATTTTTTTACATGTGTATTTATGCATGGAATGCAATGCCATAAGGTATAGTATATATTTACATAGGGTTGTGATAAATCTAGATATTACTTTAGGATTATAATTATGTGATGGGATGTAGATATGATATATTTTCATGGATTATTTGAGATAGATTATAAAGGATATGGGAGTAGAAAGATTTAATTTATTGGGGTTTAAGCTGACTAATTTAGTGGGAAGGTTGTAGTGGGCACCCTTCTTATATACATGATTCATTATTACATTACTTACTTATGTGTGTTACTTGGAAATCTATCATTAGTAAGGTTGGGAATATATTTACCAGATTTAGGTTGTGATTTAATTTCTCTATTTATTCATTAAGTTTTTAGTAAGATTCTTTTAAATTTTCATGAGATGTTTTGGGAGTATCTTTCTGAGTATACTCGTATGATCACCCTTATATATATATATATATATATTATGTCATTGAGATGGATTTGGTGGCTTAGATAAGTATTAATAGACTTTGAAGGTTTCTTAAGAAGTTATAGGTGTTCGAGGTCACTTCCGTATGATTGGTATCTGCTTTTTTCATTTTTGGTTTTTATATATATGCCATGTCATGTATTAGGATTTCTATTGTTTATTTATTTTATTTTTGTTGATTGGTGGTTTTTTATTATTATACTAGGAATTTTAGGGTGATTTTATTCATGTGTGTACATCATATATCATCGGTTCTAATCTCCAACCCATGGCCTATTGTAAAAGTCCTTCAAAGGTCCAACCATTCTTCACTACCAACCTAAGAGTAAAACTATTAGGGATGAGTTGTGAGGAAGCAATATATGTTATTTTAGTTCTA
Source organism: Viscum album (assembly GCA_963277665.1). Classification (NCBI taxonomy): domain Eukaryota; kingdom Viridiplantae; phylum Streptophyta; class Magnoliopsida; order Santalales; family Viscaceae; genus Viscum; species Viscum album. The sequence continues at coordinate 276,817,405 of OY728161.1, read as the reverse complement.
AGATAAAATGGAGGTTGGGGATAGACATAGGCAAGGATTCAGGGTTTAGTAGGGAAACAATATCATTTTGGATTAAAATGAGATATGATTAAGGGAGACCGGCTGGGGTATGGGATTTTAGGACCTCGTATGATCTGATGGAAGGACCTTATGTTTATTGAATTAACTTAGAGAAATGATATTGTTTATAATATAGATACCTAGGTAAGGATCATGTATCATGACCGATTATTCTGATGTTTGAATTTGATAGAAAATTTGAATTACGTTAACAATAAGTATTTCATATTATTGGTTTAGAGAGGCCATAATAGTTTTAAATTTTTAATGTGCAGATCTAGGATAATGATCCCATTAGGTTTATGCCAACAATGCTGAGCAATATGTAACCACATATCTCTATAGATTGGAAGTAGGTGAAGATGATTCTTTTAGAAATATACTTTGTTAGTTTCAAAATTGGGGCTTATAGAAGTTTGGGGTTATATATCTAATTCAAAGACTGAGGCTTAATTGGAAGAGATAGATATTTATTTCAACATGGTTTATGTTATATGAGTGATCTATACCCTTTTTTCCATTATTTGGTTCTGGGTAGCTACCCTCCATGGGTGGATTTTATATTTGGGAGATCCTAAGGAGTTAGCAATATCATGAGAGAAGTTCTATATTCAGATTCAGGCTAGTTTTCTCTATTCAACTAAAAAGTAAGTACACTTTCTTGATATGTTTCCCTCCAAATGAGTTCAAGTATGTGAGATTTTTTATTATCATTATTAACCTTATATTTCATGAATAATCTTGTATTCTTTGATAAGGGGGCTATAGAAAGACATTTTGAGGAGGCCTTAAATCTGTAGATCAAGTGTCAGGTCACCCCATTTAAATTATTAGTGCTAATTAAGGTGATAGAAAAGGAATAGGTTATTGAGAGGATGCTAGTATCGACCATATAATCTTAGGGGAGTCATTAGTTTTATCCACAAAGTAGATAATTGGATATATATTATCACTTTACGAGTTATTAGAAGTTTTAGATAGCAGGTATTCAGTTCCAACCTTTATCATTCCATTTCACTAGATCAGGGATTTCTCAGACCCCTGTTATAGGATCAAACATGGTTTTATTTTCATGAAATGTTTATAGATATCAAAATCTTGATTTTTCAACCTTACTTAGAAATCATCATGAAGATAGTGTCCCGGTTCAGGAGGGTTCTCCCAGTATCAACCAGTGGTAAAGAGATGAAGTAGTCTAATGATATCCTTATGATATCCCATAACCTCAAGAAAATATATAAAATTAAGTCTATGGAATTATTATTCATCAGGGCCAGAGATGTTGTGGGATTGGACACACCCACATGTATTCTTTAAAATTTCCAATGCCATGATAGCCATATGTCATGCAAGGTACAATTTTCCTTTATTATTCAAGAGTGAATTGGTTTTTTATTCATGATCTATGCACTCCTTCCTTACACCTGCCTTAATCCAAACTCTAGGAATTTAGGTTGATAGTCTTCTAGTTACCTTGGTGTTGACTACATACATTAGAGGAAAAACTTTCATATATGATCTTTATATAGGTTTTTAGCTGGTGTTAGGGTAGTATCACCCTTTAAGATATTTCCTATGTTTTTTTATATATAAATATGATATCATCATCAACATGAATTATATATATTCATTATAGGATATTATTGATTTCTTATGAAGGTTATATGTATTCGATGATAGTGATGGTGAGAATTTTATGTTCATAAATAAGAAATATCATCAAATTGATAGATAGGTGGTAAGTCTCTATCTTATATGATGTCTAAGTCAATAATAATTTTATTATTTGTTCAATCAATAGGGTTTCCCTGGGTTTTTTAAATTACTCTAATCTCTTACCAGATGAGGTTATGATAGTACCTCCTTGATAACAAATCGATTATGGGATAGAGTTGCAGTCAGGCGCCTCTATGTTCTTGATGAATCTGTATAGCAAATCACATTATAAGTCATAGTAGTTATCGATCTAGATTGAATATCCATTTTAGTGTGGTTTTATTAATCTCAACATATTACCTTGGGGTGATCTAGTCTTTCTTGGGAAAATGTTGGATAGAGTTATGAAAAAATATATCAATTATTTTTTTCTTGAATCAGGTGATAGTAAAGAACCACTACCCCTTCTAAGGATTGATGATATATTCAATCAGTTAAAGGGAGCTAGAAGATTCTATAGGATCAATTTTTGGTCAAGGTGTCATCAAACATGGGTAAAAGATGGGGATATTCCAAAGACTACCTTCAGATATCACTATAGATAGTATGAATTTTTCTTCATGCCTTTCAATTTCATGAATGTAACACCTTGATATTTCATTTTGAACTTTTCATTAAAGAAATGTTGGGCTGAATAGCTTGTTTCACACATGAAATAGAAGTAAAATGAACCATGATACATTTTATTGAGATGAAAATATTACAAAGATATCTAAAAAATTAACACATTATAAGAATAAAATATTAAATATCAATAATAATAGTACAAGAGTAATAAATCCATAATTAAATAAAGAGACCACAAATATTTAATCTTTATCATCATGTTTTTTCATGAATATCATCACCGTTATTAAAACTATATAATAGAGGGAAATGTAATAAATATAATAGACAAATTTTGAGATAAGTAAATGAATAGGTTTAATTATTCTAAGAATCAATGTAAGGTTATATATAGTATTTAAATCTAGCCAATATATATATGGTTATTATAAATATCATTATTGAAAAAATGGTCATTGGATATATGGTCATTGGATATGCATGTATTCTATAGGTATATTGAAGTTCTGTAATCATTAGTAACAAATTGAAAATATTTATTTCATAATAATAAATAATTTTGACATAAAATAAAGATATAATACTTTATTAAAATATTCTATTATAAAAATATATTTTTATTAGTTACATATTATTATTATTATTATCATTAAATAATGATATTATTTATTTATAAAATTAAAATTATGATTTTAATACCAATCTATTGGAAAAAATTTATTAATGAAATTAAATAAGAAATCAATCTTAAATAATTTTAAATAAAATCATTTGGTGTAAAAAAAAAATTTTAAAAGATTTATACTATTCATATAGGATGCATATTTTTATATTAATAAAATACATTGATCACTATTTATTAAAGATATTTAAAATATATATAAAAAATAATATTCATATAAATAATTTTTACTTGGTAGAAAATAAGAATAAATTATTTTATGTTTAAGATATAAATTTTTTCTAAATATTTTTTCTTATTGCGTTATGTGTCTTTATTAATATTAGTTTTTATCAAATTTAGAAATTTATTCTAAAAAAATGGATTTTATATTTGGAATTTCCATTTTCACATTAATTAATTATTTTATTTTTATTTTTATCCACAAAAATAAGTTATTGAGGTAAAAGTTGTCACAACAAAAGTAAAAGGGTTGTTTTTGAAGAATTTTTTTTATAAGGGTTGTATACTTTTATCTGACTAAATTAAATTGATTTATTTTAAATGATAAATATAATGTAATTTTTATATATATACAAAAATATTTCAATATTAATTTAATGATTATTTGATAAGATTAAAAACACTTAATGTTTATAAATGTCTTTTTTCTATGAAAACAACTTTTTTTAAATATTTTATATCTTCATTTAAAAGTTAAATTTCACATATATATAAATAGTACTAGAATTAATGGATTATATATTTTTAATCATCATTTATAAATTGTTTTAGAGGGATGATCTTATTTTTTTAATAAAAAAAGTATTTTCCATTGAATATAATTAAAAAATGTAAAAGGGGATTAAAAGAGTTAAATTATTATTACTTGTATTTTTTTAATTAATCTAATATTTATTAATTATGTGATTCCTTTTTTAGGTTTGGCATTAAAACCAAAATTTAGAACCATGTTTTTCTCACTTAATTCTTAGTTATTCCATTTTTACTCTTCACCTAACATAAGTTTCCAAGGAGATGTCCCTTATTTTCAATTATAAAAGGATATTTCTTCTACCCCTTCTAAGAAACTCTAATCCTTAGAATATCTGTTGAATAAATTTAAATATTTCTTATCTTATGGTCCTCTCTCATTTTTTAAGCCTATTATTATTTTATAGAGTCTTATGATCTTCATTTTGAAGGAAGTCATCGTGAGAATGAGTTATTTCATCAAAGTCTATAATGAGTTATTATTCTTTACTTTTCATTTTATGTCTTATATATAATATTCCTAAATATAATCCTCCATTATAATGATGTAATATCAAAAATATTATTCTTCATATAAAATAATATTACCATTAGATAACTCTATACTCGTACTCATTCATTGGCATAACATGTTCTTGTTAGTGTCGGTTCAAAAACTTATATAAATGAAGTTAAACAATCATTACCATTTCAAACATGAATGAGTACCAAGAAAATAATATCGGTAATATATGATACTAATTATTAATTTATTTCATGAGCATTTTTTTAAGTGTAGCATAAAAAAATTAATTTTATTATTAATGTAACTTGTTATTACTGGAGCAATAAAAATATTATGCTTCTCATGAATGGTGTTCTAGCTAACCATACCCATAAATTTTACTAAATTACCATGGTATTAAATAAATTATTGAATCAAAATTATTCCACTACCTTGATAAATCTTTTAATGATGGACTAGGTATCTAGGAATGAGGATAAACATTTCCATGGTTAACTCTTACGAAATAAAAAAATTACAAACATCCAATGATGAGAATAAAATAATAATATATTTTTAATGAATATAAATAAAGAGTATAAAATGTTATGTATATGAATAAATCTATTAAATAATTTATTAATATGGTTTTGTTAATTATATTTTAATTTAAATCACTTTTATGGAAGTTGGGAGTAAAGTAACATGTTTCTCATCTCAATTTCCCTTTCCTGAGATAAGATTTATATTCACCAATTGTTGTATTTTTGGTTGTTAATATAAAACCTCATGGATGTTTTTTATCATAATTTTAGTATAATTAAATTTATCTACAATTCAATCTAAGTTTATCTCTTTTAGGGGGTATTGATTCAAAAGTTACCAAAGTCATAAGGGATTTTCTTTTCCAATTTAATTTTCAAATCGATATTCCATATGAATAAATTTCCCTCAGATGGAAATTATTTATCTATATCTATTAAACACCATATATTTCATTCTCCTATTTTTTTCCTAGTTTTTAATTATATTATTAATATTTCTCATCCCTTTTATCCATAATTAAACAGATGATATTTTTGTAAGTGGATCCAACCTTATCTCCTATTTTTAGTTAGGAATATTTATTATCCATATATATATAATTCATATTATTTTTATCTTTAATTATGTATACTTATACTATTCTATGATTACTTTTTCAATGTAATTGAATTTTTTTATAAAAGGAATATATTTTTAAAATTTTATGTATTGTCTTTTTTCACCAATTTTGACATTCTTTGCAAAGGTATGAAAGGAATCTATTTTTAAAATTTTTTATAAATAAATTAATTTTATTTATTTCATTATCTATTTTATCTAATAAACATCCTATATATTTTTTGGTGGGTTCCTAAATAAATTTACATTACCATTGTTTGATAAATTATTTTCTTTTAAAAAATATAATCAAAATAAAAAAAATATATTTCTTTTATTTTTCAAAGAAATTTGGTGATGAGGTTGAAAAAGTGTTTTTCATCCAAGTAAATATATTTTAATGTTACTTATGATTCACTAGGTATATTCTCTAATGAAACTATCCTAATCCTTTTTTTATACGGTTAAAGAAAATTTCTTATAGATTTTTTCATGGAACATTGTACTTTTCCGGGGGTAATTATGTTATGATGGAATTTTAAAGAGATTCATGATATTATGGAACACATATTTATAGTTTAAAATAATGATATGGGTGGACTAGTTATATACATACAATGCATTAGGTATTTCTTTATATCTCTTTAACTCAAAAGGGTATGTGAGTAGTAACCCAAACCTAGAAGGGTACATGGGAAGTATCCTAATTCCAAAAGGGTAGAGAGGTAATAGACCAAGCCCAAATTGGTACATGAGTAGTGTCCGATTCCTAAAATAGTACAGGGGTACTGTACTACGCTAAAAAGGGTACCTGAAATGTATTCCAAGCCCAAAGGGGTACATAGGTACTAGCTCAATCCCAAAAGGGTTCATGGGTAATAATAGAATCCCAAAATGGAAAATGGGTATTCAACTATGAATAAAAGGTTACATTGGTAGTTTCTCAATCCCAAAAAGGTGCATGGGTGGTTACCCTAAGACTACTATGTTATGGTAAGGGGTTAGCTGGGTCTATTATTATTTTAATGTCTATTTTGTTAATGTTGACACATGTCGTTGGTTATATTTCATGTAACATTTTTATATTATATTATTATCTCATGGATCATGATTATCGACTCATTTTGTTACTCCTATTAGTTATTCCTTATGTTATTCCAAAATCCTTATCCAATGACTCATTCTTTATGATATATATGTTTTATTGGGTATGATTATATTATGTTTGGTCCATTCACCTTGATTATGTTCCCATGCCTACATGTTTTAGTTTTGATCACTTACAATCTATAAATTTTATCTCTAATTTTTACCCTTACTCACCTTCTAAACTCACACATTTATTTTTTTTCTATTCCCTAATAATATATGAAGAGAATTATATATGAAATTTTTATAAGGATAGAATGTGTATGGAATCTTGTAAAAAAAATTATTAACTTATTATTAATGATGAATATTACATAGCTAATCTAAAATTATAATAAAACTTTTTTTTAATGGTTTGTGTCCTAATTTATGATATTTAAGGTTTAAATTATGAAAATGATTTAAAATATATGTGTGTTATTCCTAGGTTGTCTCACTTAGTATCAATGAATATATTTAAAGTTTATATTTTAGCCCCATATCAAATAGTGTAGGTTTGGGGTGCTTCATTTGGTATAATAGTGAATTGTAGTTATTTTTAGTGATTAAGATATGAAGTATAAGATATCCCAACTTAATTCAACCTAGGGTTAATCAAAACTATCGTAGGTGAAAATGATAGTGTCATATAGTAATACATATTAGGTATAATTTTCAATATTCATATGATTATTTACTCTAATTTCCTTATGATAATATTCTTTACTACACATCACAACCATTTTTTGGTTTTAATTAATGGCTCAAACTAGGTGGAATTGATTTAATAATTAGTCCCATGGACAATGTGGTGATTGTTCCGTCAATTAACTAAATAGAATGGTATAAGGAGTAAAATAATTAATTGATATGTTATCCAAGGCTATGAACAATAAAATAAAAAGATGTTTATCTCTAAAATGAACCAAATAAAGAGAAACATGTTATTCGAGTCTTTTATACATCAATGACCGCCAACCTTTAGTGGGTCTTATAATCCAGTAATTTCTGAGAAATGGATTAGCATGGAAGAAAAACAAATTTACATTATTTAGTGATCATAACAAGAAAAAATAATTCCTATTTTCTATTAATTAAAAGATAAAGAAGGATAATGTCGGAATTAAAAAAATATGATCCAAAAGGAAGAAATAAATTCCATAAAATTCCAAGAGTATAAGGATGTATTATTTAGAAAATATTTTCCATGAACTCTTCACACTAAAATTTCAAGAGAATTCCATGAGAAAAAACTAAAGGATTATGAACTCTTTGGTACTTATGAATAAAACTTCACGATACTTTCAAGGTACTCTTCTAGTTTTATCATTGAGCATGGAATTAAAATTTATCATTAAATTATTCAATTAAAATGAAGTCTCTGAAAGGGTTAATGATGATAATTAACACCATCAACCTCTTAAGACAAGTGACAATGAAAATTCATATGAAATCACAACTGCTAAAGTGGGTCTCAAAAATGAATTAGTGTAAGTTGCAATTATCATGCACAGTAGAACTTAAAACTTATTATTTTAACCTAGATTTACCCAATCCTTTATATATGAGAAGTTTCATACGAGAATAAAATCAAAAATATAATAATTAGATATTGAATTTTTCGTGGAAAAATATTTTAAAAATATTATTTCACACCAAGTATATAACTCTTATTTCATATAAGTTTGTGGAATTATGGTTCCTATAAATTGTATTATTCTATCTTTCGTCAAATTTTGTGTGATTTTGGGAATGGTTTGCTTATATCTATATAGACTCCATTTTACATTTCATGATATGGAATTCACATTTCATATCCTTAATCAACCCATGATCATTTATCATTGAAATATTGGCTATGAAATCCCAATGTAAATTAATTCCATTCTATGAGTCTTAATACCCAATTATGAGGGGTATTTAGCTCAAATTATTGGGTACAAAATCAACTATGGAGATATTCCTACAATGAGGGAAAATAGGAGTTTACATGTCTTAACTTAGATAATGATGTTTATATCTCATTATTAATTATATATTGAGACTTAACTATCTTTTGGTTACCCTTAACAATTTATATTAATCACAGATTATTAAAATTGCATGGTTGAAATTAATTCAAGGAGGACATGCAACACTCTAATATTTTAGAATGAATTTTGATTTAAATAATTATTATGTAGAATATCTTCTTTCACATGTATGAAAAAAAATTAACCATAATATATTTTATTGAGATAAAAAAATTAAAATTCAAGATAAAAAACTAATTCATTATGAGAATAAAATATGAAACATAATTAAAAAAAATTATAAGATGAATAAATCAACATATAAATTAAAAGTAAATGAAAATGAAATATTTATCTTTGTATTTTACCATAAAGATCATCACCCAAAAGAAACTATAATAATAAGGCAAGTAATTAGAAATATAATAGAAATTTTGAGAGAGAATTAAATGAATATGATTAATTATTTAAAAAATATATGTAATTATTTATATAAAAATGAAATCAAACCATTATATATATGATCATTGAAAATATAGTTGTTGAAAATACGTTTGTTGGATATATAGTAATTGGGTATGCATATACCCAACTAGTATGTTGATTTTTTGTAATATTTAGTAACAAATTTAAAATAAAATAATTCAAAAATAAAAAATAATAATGGAATGAAATAAAGAGATAAAATGTAATTAAAAAAATATTATAGAATTGTTTTTTACAACATATTATTATTATTATTATTAAATAATTATTTGATGTACTTAATAAATTTAATGAAATATTTTGATACCAATATATTGATAAAATTTAATTAATTATATTAAACAACAAATCAACCTTCAATAAATAGTAATAAAATCATTTAGAGTTAGAGATTATTTTTACAAAGAATTACACTCATATAAGACATTAATTTTTATCTTAATGAACTAGATTTATCAATTTGAATAATTATATTTATAATATATATATATATTCATATAAATATTTTAAATTCATATGGAATAAGATTAAATTCCTTTACTTTTAAAAATACGTTTTTTCTAAAAAAGATTCTTTATTGCTTTTGTTTTTATTAAATTATATTTATATTGCATTTATAAATCTGGTATAATAAAATTTATTTCATATTTAGAATCATCATGTTCAATTTAGTAAATTATATTAATTTTATTTTTAGACAAAAAAATATGCTGTCGAGGTAAAAGTTAGTTACCACAGTAAAAGAAAAAATGTTATTTTAAAAGAATTTTTTTTATAAGTATTGTGTTCTCTTATCTAAATAAATAAAATTTATCTATTTTAAGTGATGAAGATAATTTTATTTTTATATATATAAATAAATATATCAGCACTCATTTAATTATTTATTGTTATGAGATAATATTAAGATCGATTTTTGATTAAAAAGACATTTTCCTATAAAAACAGTTTTCTATATATTTTATATTTTAATTTAAAAGGTAAATTTATAATATTTAGAAAATTAATTAGATTAAATGGAGTAAAATTTTGGAATAATTTTTTATAAATTTTTT